>CM028751.1:27156765-27756765 GCA_016801395.1 Leptodermis oblonga
CCCAGCTCCTAAAGGCTCCCCCATAAGCCCATAATATAGCACACAATTCAAAGAGCAAATGATACCAGCAGAAGCAAGCCAGCAATCTATTAATGTGAAGGAAAAAAAAAAAAACACAGAATCCAAAGTTTTACTGTAGATCTGTTAAGTTTTGAGAGTTTACTGCAGGAATAAGTTTTCAATTTACTGAATCTTTGACTTAGTCTTTTCAGTTAAATTGTTTGTTTGATGACTTAGTCTTTTAGTCTATCTTTATCCTCTGAGATATTTAGGAGATTCTTATGATTTCTTGTTACTTGTAGTCTATTTAAAGTGATAGCTGCTGCAGAATGAAATAATAAAGTTAAAGCTTCCTTTATTTTTCTTGTGTATTTTTTGCACTTTCTCCAACAGTGGTATCAGAGCCCTCTTGATCTTAAGGGCCTGTGTCATAAAAAAGAGTGAGATAGAAGAATATTTTTTAGTCCGTAAACAATAATTCCAACATCATGCCTAGCAATTTTTTTGCTAATCCTCCACCTTTCAGTGGCCAAAATTATTAAATTTGGGCTGTAAAAATGAAGACCTTCCTTGAAGCTAGTGACCTTTGGGAAATGGTTGTCACTGATCAAGTACAACTTCCTAAAAATCCCACTATTGCTCAGTTGAGGGAACATAGAGCTGACAAAAAGAAAAGAAGCAAAGCTTTGACTTGCATTCATACTGTAGTCTCAGATGAAGTATTCACAAGAATCATGACTTGTGAGACTCCAAAAGAGAGTTGGGCTACTCTGAAACATGCGTTCCAGGGCAATGAGAGAACTCGTCAAACGCAGGTATTGAACTTGAGGCGACAGTTTGAGCTACTGAGCATGAAAGAAAGTGAAAACATTCAAGAGTATTGGAATAGACTCTTGAATGTAGTCAACAAAATCAGATTGATTGGCAAAGAACTCTCAGATCAAATGGAGGTGCAATGGAAAAAAAAAAATGGCATTTTCTATGTGTTAATATTGTAAGAAAAATAATCATCTGGAAAAATATTGCTAGTTTAGACCTGATATTCAATGTAGAGATGCAATCAATTTGGTCATATGGAGAGAGTATGCAGAAACAAGCAAGATAGATAACAAGCTCAGGTGGTGAATCAACAACAAGAAGAAGAATTATTTGTGTCATCTTGTTTTGCAGAAAATTCAACAAATGAAGCTTGGCTAATTGACAGCGGTTGTACCCACCCACCATATGACGAACGATGAGTCATTTTTTAAGGAACTTGACAAGATATATACTTCCAAGGTGAGAATTGGAAATGGAAGGTATATTGAAGTAAAAGGTAAAGTGTCTATTAAATGTGATTCAAGAATAAATGTTATTCCTGATGTTTTATATGTGCCTGAAATCGATAAAAATCTTTGAAGTGTTGGGTAGTTACTTGAGAATAGAATAAGACATGCTTGATTTATGATCCAAAAGGAGTTCACCTTTTTTCAGTTGAAATGAAAAGAAAAAGTTTTTTTCTGGAGTTATTACAAGTTGGTGCAGGAACAAGTTCAGATACCATGATTGATAAGATGGAAAGTATTGAAATCACCCCAACAAGTGTAGTAGCTATTGTCAGTACAATTGAAGATATCAAGAACCTTTCTGAAAATGTTAAATGTGATGTTGCAGTGCTCGAGTTAACAGGTTATGAGGAAGGTAACAAAGACTTGAAATGGATTGCAAAATCAGAGGAGTTGAGTATTTCTATAAAGGACAAAACTGACATGCATATGCATGAACACAATCCTAAAAAGTATGCAGGAGTTTTCAATGAAGGTGATGATTCCTTTGTGAAGGATTATTGCAGTGAAAATCTCAAGGAGGAGTGTTAAGTTTTGAGATTTTACTGTAGGAATAAGTTTTCAGTTTACTGAATCTTTGACTTAGTCTTTTCAATTAAATTTTTTGTTTGATGACTTAGTCTTTTAGTATATCTTTATCCTCGGAGATATTTAGGAGATTCTTATGACTTAGTCTTTTCAGTTAAATTGTTTGTTTGATGACTTAGTCTTTTAATATATCTTTATCCTCGGAGATATTTAGGAGATTCTTATGATTTAAAGTGATAGCTGCTGCAGAATGAAATAATCAAGTTAAAGCTTCCCTTATTTTTCTTGTGTATTTTCTGCACTTTCTCCAACAAGATCAATCAGCAGACTCACTGACAATCTAAACTAGCAAATGCAAATTGGAGAAAATAGATATTTAATCTCAAAAGAAAATCAGTCTCAACAAAACTATTCTCTAGTTCCCTCTACCAATCGATAATGTAAGAGATAACTGTAGAAATATAGAGAACCAGAAAAATGATAATTCTCTTATTCACTTTCTAACTAATGAGTCCAAGCATATATAGAAAACAAGGAATTATTCACTTTCTAACTAATGAGTCCAAGCATGTACAGAAAACAAGGAATCAAAAAGATAAGGATAAAGGATAGGCCTATTTCAACAACCTAATCCTAATCTTATCACATAATCAAACATATCTAATCCTTAGACGTAGGTAGCAGATTAAACGTAGTAAATCATATATTTCCACACTCCCCCTCAAGCTAGGTTGTAAATGTTGATTAACCCTAGCTTAGACTTTAACTCCTCAAAAGATTGCCTGGTTAAGGCTTTAGTAAGAATGTCTGCAATCCGCTGCTTGGTTGTAACATATATAAGTGATATCATGCCTGACTCAATCTTTTCTTTGATAAAGTGTCTATCAATCTCCACATGTTTTGTTCTATCATGATACACTGGATCCTTAGCAATACTGATTGTGGACTGATTATCACAGAATAGTTTCATAGAACCTTCACTTGGAACTTTAAGCTCATTGAGTACCCGTTTTAGCCAGATTCCTTCACAAATTCCATGAGCCAATGCCCTAAACTCTGCTTTTGTACTGCTGCGGGACACTATGATTGTTTCTTACTTCGCCAATTGACTAAATTTCCCCAAAAATAGATGCAATACCCTAAAATTGATCGTCTATCAGTCACAGATCCTGCCCAATCTGCATCAGTAAAAAGTTGAATCTCCTTGCTGGTTGTCTTTCGAAAAAATAACCCCTGACCAGGTGTCATCTTTAGGTACCTTAGAATCCTGCATACAGCTTCTAGGTGTTCCTCTCTTGGTTGGTTCATGAATTGACTTACCAAACTTACAGCAAAACAGATGTCTGGTCTTGTGCGTGATAGATAAATAAGTTTCCCAACCAATCTTTGATACCTTCCTTTATCGACGAGTGCACTATCATCCTTACTCCCTATCTTGGAGTTAAAAGCCATAGGAGTATCAGCAGGCTTGCATCAAAGCATCCAAGTTTCCTTTAATAGGTCCAACACATACTTCTTTTGTGATATAGAAATACCTTTCTTTGATCGTGATACCTCCATACCAAGAAATTATTTAAAGTTACCCAAGTCTTTAATTTCAAATTCTTTGGCCAAGAATTTTTTAAGCCTTTGAATCTCATCATCATGATTGCCAGTGAGGATAATGTCATCAACATACACAATAAATATTACCTTCTTTCCAGCAGGTAAGTGTTTAACAAATAAGATGTGATCTGTTTGACATTGAGTGAACTCAAACTTCTTGACCGCCCTAGTGAATCTCTCCAACCAAGCTCATGGGGACTGCTTGAGTCCATACAGTGATTTCTTAAGCTTACAGACTTTGTTCGAGGTTGTAGGAAAACTAGGGGAACATCCATATAAACTTCTTCTTTAAGATCTCCGTTGAGAAAAGCATTTTTCACATCCAATTGATACAATGGCCAGTCTAGGTTTACAGCAATAGACAGGAGTGTCCGAACTGTATTCAGTTTAGCAACAGGGAGGTTTCTTGGTAGTCAACCCCGTAAGATTGAGTGAACCCCCTTGCTACAAGTCTTGCTTTAAACCTATTAACACTTCCATTGGCATTATACTTTACTGTAAAGATCCATTTGCACCCAACTGGTTGTTTTCCTGAAGGTAAATCAGATAATTCCCATGTTCCATTTTTTTTCTAAGGCACTTATCTCATCCATGGTAGTCAGTATCCCGATACGTATAGTAGTATCCTACAATACTACGATCCAAGAAGGGGTAATCAATACAGTATCACATAGGATCCTTTTGTACATCCCATGGGATCTTTAGGATCCTACAAAGGATCGTAGGATCTTACGATCCTACGATTCTATGGCGATACTGTTTTTTTAAATATCCATTATAAATTTAAGGTTCAATATATTTTTTTTACACAATCATTTCATGTCTTTGTTTGTAGCCTAGTGGTTGGTTAAGTAACTCTTAGTTTATTGAACTAGAGTTCAAAAATCTACTAGATTGTACAACTATAGTTTCAAAGTACTACGTTATAATTTGTTATTGCTTTTTTGCATATAGATCCAATTTATAGGTATTTTAATATTGCAATTATGATATATTCAAGCAATATGAGCTTGTATGATCAATTTTACCCGTTTTTTGTGGGTCTTACGATCCTACGATACGATCCTATCGATCCTGCATGGGATCCCGATCCTACTCCCCAAAATGATCCTGTGTGGTATCCCGATACTGACTACCTTGATCTCATCCAAGATTGTTGCCTTCCATTCTGGCACCTGTAGAACCTCATGAACTGAGTTTGGAATCTGTATTCTATCAAGACTACTAGTAAATGTACGATGAGTAGTTGACAATCCTTCATATGAAACAAATTTACAAATAGGATGACTAGTGAAAGACCTTTTCCCTTTTCTCATAGCAATAGGCCTATCATCAATAGAGGAATTGTCATGTGCAGAACCAGAATCAACATTGTCATTACCTAGTAAATTTTTAGACTCTGGAATCAGATTGGCTTCATGTCCTTGATCAGGTGACTGCAGTTCTTTATCTTCTTCATTTCTCTTAGAGTAGACATGAAACTCACGGACAATTGCAGGTGTGTTTCAGTTGTTTGTGGTTCTGATCGAGAAATGGGTTCAGGGTCGGTTGCTCTTTGGGAAATGGGTTCAGGTTCAGGTGCTGTTTGGGAAATGGGTTCAGGTTCAGGTACTATTTGGGTAGCACCATAGCTGGGATTTGCCTCTTCTTGATTTGAATGTGACTGTGGTGAAGGTGACTCAAGATGGAGATGGCTGATTGGGTTTGGACTACTGGTTTTGGTTGTTGGCTAAGTGGTTTCAGTATCCCAAAGCTGATATTCTGTACTTAAGTTCACCCCTTGGATATTAGATTTGTAGTAGGGTTATTGTTCAAAGAAGGTGACATCCATGGAGTTATAGAATTTTTGGGCAGTAGGAGAATAACATTTATAGCCTTTTTGATTTGGCGAGTAGCCAAGAAAAATGCATTTGAGTGCTTTTGGGTCAATTTTACTCTCATGCTGGGAATGGATGTGAACAAACGCCGTACAACCAAAAATTTTCACAGGAAGAGTCGACAGAATGTGAGTATTTGAAAACACCTGAAGGAGGGTTTGACAAGGTGTTTGGAAATATAAGACACGAGAGGACATCCTATTTATGAGATAAACTGCTCCCAAAACTGCTTCCCCCAGAAAAACTTAGGAAGATGAGTTGTGAACATTAGTGACCTAGCAACTTCAAGTAGGTGCCTATTTTTCCTCTTAGCAATTCCATTATGTTGGGGTGTTTCAACACAAGAACTAACATGAATAATCCCTTAACTTGAAAGATATCCCCCAAAATTTGACTCAAAAGTATTCTTTTGCATTATCAGTTTTCAGCACTTGTATTTTAGTGTGAAATTGAGTTTGAACCATTGTACTGAATTGTTTAAAAATATGACCCACTTCTGATTTTTCTTTCATAAGAAAGAGCCATGTTAGTCTAGTGCGATCATCTACAAAAGACACAAACCATCTAGCCCCTGTAACATTTTTCACTCTAGATGGCCCTCATACATCACTGTGGATCATTGAAAAGAGATAGGATGACTTATATTGATTGCCATGATAAGAGTTACTAATATGCTTTGAAAATTGGCATACTTTACACTAGAAAGCTTGTGAATTTTTATTTATAATAAGGTAGGAAATAACTTTTGCAAGTACAAGAAATTGGGATGACCTAGACGATAGTGCCATAACATGATTACACTATCTTTAGTAGGATTCCTACAAGAGAGAAGGTTTGACAACACATACTGCATTAAGACTTTGTCTTTTAGGAGAGTCTCTAGTGGGTAGAAGATAAAGTCCCGAGCGCACCTTAGCACTGCCAATCGTCCTCCTCGAATCCAAGTCCTGAAATTCACACAAGTTCGAGTAGAAATTAGCCACACAATTATAGTCACGAGTGAGCTTTTTAACTGACAATAGATTGCAATCCAATCTCGGGACATGAGGTACTGATCTTAAAGTTAGGTTCTTTGAAATTACAATAGAACCTGTTCCAGCTACTCAGTATAGAGAGCCAACAACTATCTTTACTGTAAGATACTCTTTACATGGATGATAGTCCTTGCTGATAAATGAAGCATCTCCTGTCATATGATCAGATGCTCCTGAATCTACAATCCATGCAGTTCTGTCCCTTAGCTTTACAGTAAGGGCCGTTATGTGAGTACCTTTTTGTGCTATAATACCTTGCTGATTCAACATTAGTTTCAGTACGTCAAGTTGTTCCTTGCTGAAAGGAATTGATTGTGCAACTATAGGGCTTTCATCAATGGCAGCATGGTTTCCCTTGCTTTCTTTGACATGACTGGACTTGGAAGGCTTCCAATCAGCTGGTTTTCCACTCAGCTTATGCCCAGTAAAAGACATAGAAAGGTTGTCAGATCCACTATGATGATTAATAGTGGTAGGAGCATCAGAGTTTGAAATTGCCTCTAATGAAGACGATGATTGTCCTTCCATGGCCATTCCGTATTTGGTCATTGGAAGAGTATTATTTGAGATTCAAAACCCGAGACTCTGATACCATGTAGAAATATAGAGAGCCAGAAAAATGATAATTCTCTAATTCACCTTCTAACTAATGAGTCCAAGCATATATAGAAAACAAGTAATCTAAAAGATAAGGATAAAGGATAGGCCTATCTCAATAACCTAATCCTAATTTCATCACATAATCAAACCTATCTAATCCTTAGAAGTAGATAGCAGATTAAACGTTGTAACTCACAGATTTCTACAATAACAGTCATCAAAGCTAATGTCCACGGGTAAGAAACAAGCACACACTCTTAAAACTGGTCACTTGTGGCCCTTCTGTCTAGCTTAGACGTTAAATATAACAAAATTGTCATTGATGTGCATTATTTAGGCGTAAAAGTGTCTTCCCAACTTGAGATTTTCTTTTGATTCTATTTCTTTTGCCCTTACCTATTTACTTATGATCTGTGCTGCCCAGCTTATCATAACGGAGAATGATAAAACAAGTGATAAAACACTTACAGATTCATAACTACGGAGGATGCAAAATCTTCAAAATTACTACTATCAAGTACTGGCCGCTTAAGAGGGTAAACGTAATAGAAAAATTAGAGTGCCTAGGTGAAGGTAACAGTAAGAATAAACAGTATTACTGAAGTTACTCTAATACTATATACCAAGAATTGCTGGCTCTCTCTTATGACATCTGCAATGATGTCTAGTGCAACTTAAGATGAGAACAAAGATGAAAACGGCAACCATTATCATCATCATCTAAATTCTAAAAAACTTCAGTTTTCAAAACCCATTATCTGTGTACAGCTATAGCAAAGAAATTTGCAGATATGATTTCTGAAACAGAGCTCTATCTTGCAAGCATCCAATCCACGGATTCTAGATTAATTTACTTCAACAAGTCGAACAGTTCCACTGTTTCACACCTGTTGTCTACTCAAGATCCACAGTTTCTAACATACTTTGAACCCCCAAAGTATAGTCTTTTAAATCTGGTTGCTTCCAATTTTTATTAGATCACTACAAAAACAGTAAAGCTTTAGTGTAGTTAACCTTTTTTTTAATACATTCTAAATACTTTTAAGGGTCTAGTTCTTGAACACATGCAACTTCAAGGTTTTTAGGTGCTAGTCTTCTTCAACAGATTTAATCCACGAACTTTTAAATCCCAATTGCAGAAACATAAGTTACCCAACTCAATTCAAGAAACAAAAATCTAGCACAAACTCAGGTGTTACATCTAATGTATAAACTTAACAGAAGGGTCAAAAGTGACCAAAATTAAGAGTTTCCTGGGTGAAGTGGTAAAAAATTAGATGAATGGCCAAAAGCATGCTATTAACATAGTGGGGTGGTCTATGAAGTCTTTAGACCTAGAAAGAATGACCATAATGTATACTTTGCAACAGTAAAAGTGAGGTGGAATTTGACAATTCTCATTTAGACATCATAATAGATTACAAAAGCTTTTGATGATCTTACCGATAAAACAACTCCAACTGGCAGGATTTGGTGGTGTGGCTGTAATGTTACATTCACGGGAGGAACTGGGGGGAGAACCTATGGAAAAAAGATTATGTTAATTTCCCTGTAATAACAATAAACCACAAAGATATGAGCAGAAAATCAAATAGAAAAAGGGAAACAGGTTAAATGAAATCCATGAAATAATTGCCACCAAAGAATCACATAGGCAAGAGAAAAAAAGAAACAGAACCCAAATATATATGCAATCACAGACAAGCACTGTCAACTTTCTCAGTCCCAAGCCTTAACTCAGCATATGGACATTTCCTATGATAATCACAAAGTAAATATTTATTTTTTTTCAAAATCTCAAAATCAATAACTTTTTAAAACATCACAACACATCAGAAAGAATTTGAATCCACAAAATAAATGCCTTAATAGGTATACAAAGCAGAGGTAAATACTTAAGACCGCGATTGACTACACATGATAAAAATAGTTCATTACATGTAAATCGCATGAAATTAGGCTGCCCATTTAGTACGTAGTAGCAAACAATATGACCAATTGAACACATCAAATGGTTCTTTATGTTCTTTTCCTGTTTATTTCATTGCTACTTCATCAAAAGGGCAGAGAAAAAAATTACTGACTCAAAGTCATGGTAGAGATAATAATCCAGGAAACTAACATCCCAAATTAGCAGCAATGCCAAATGGATGGTACGATATCACATAAGAAAAATCCCAGAAATTGCTACAGAAAAAATGAACTCTGTCACAAAGTGAAAGAAAACAACCAATATCCACTAATTCATAGAATACTTCATCCAAGCTTAGGTTCTGCAACAACCAAAAAGTTCCAATCCCTAAAGAGACAAAACTTGTTAACTTTATATAGGAAGTCTTCAGAAAGAAATATACTATGTTTAGTATCTGGTAAGTACACCTGCGGATACTAAGGTTTCTCAGAAATATAATACACTGATACAAATGTAACAAAGTGACAGACAGAAAGATTACCGTAACTTCATTTTTGGACCTAGGTGGCACTATTGAGCCAACCTTGCTGCCATCAACCTCATCATATTCATTATCACTCCAAGCAACCATCTCTTCCGGTCCATATAACAATATCTCACCCTCTTCCATCTCCATATTATCTTTCTTCCCTTTTACCACTTGCCTTCCTCTCCCCCGCATAACATTCCCCAACTTCCCTTTTTCATTCCCTTCATCATTATCATCACCACTGCTGGGTTCACTTTCGCTTTCGGATTCCGAATCACTGTACTTTCACTAGCCAACGATGAAGAAGAAGATTGGCCTTCGTTTCCACCATCAGCCTTATCTCCATCTCTCGCCATCGTTTTTTCTTTTTTCCCATTGCCATCAAGAATCGTTACCCCATTGATCCTAGCATCCAAATTGCCATAACCCACAGCTACACCACTCTCTATACCGTTACCATTAACACTACCCACCTCAATTTTGCTACCATTTCCATCACCTTCATTCTCTCCATTTTGCGCCAGTCCACTTATGCCACCAAGAGCCGAAACTAAATCATTCATCCCTTCATCCAAACCAACTTTCCCCACTACTTCCTCAGCCAAGCATCCCGAATTCCCCAGCTCCACCCCCTCTTCAACTTTAATTTTCTCAGGGCTTTGACAGCCCTTCTCAGTTCCAACAAATTCAACACTCTCTTCCGAGGAATTTTTTCCCAAAAAAATGTAAAAAATGGCGGAAATTCCAAAAAGAGGGAAGTTTTTATGGAGTTTCCGGAAATCAAGAAATCGAGGATGCGAACCTCGCTTTCTTCAGGAAATTTTTTTTTCTCATTTCCTGAAGAAAGCGAGGTTAGCAACCTCGCTTTCTTCGGAAACATTTTTTTTGCTCGTTTCCTGAAGAAAGCGAGGTTGCTAACCTCGCATTCTTCAGGAAAATTTTTTTTCCTCGTTTCTTGAAGAAAGCGAGGTTGCTAACCTCGCTTTCTTCGGAAATATTTTTTTTGCTCGTTTCCTGAAGAAAGCGAGGTTGCTAACCTCGCTTTCTTCGGAAATATTTTTTTTGCTCGTTTCCTGAAGAAAGCGAGGTTGCTAACCTCGCTTTCTTCGGAAATAAATTTTTTTCTCGTTTTCTGAAGAAAGCGAGGTTGCTAACCTCGCTTTCTTCAGGAAACATGTGGAAAAAAATTCCACAGAAAGCGAGGTTTCCAATCTCGCTTTATGTGGAACAAGACTTTTTCGAGATTTCCTGCAGAAAGCGAGGTTGGTTTTCACTCTGTTGTCCGCAGATTTGATTAAAAAGAGGTCAGGTTGATGACTGATGAAGCTTTGAAAAGAGATGCCAAGATTTGAGGCTTTGAAGCAACATGGATATTCAATTTTTGGCCCAGAAAACACACAGATTTTTGCAGCCTAAAGGGAAGCTATGAAATCAATTTTAGTATAATACTCTTTTCGTTTCAATAAAAGAGCGTCTTATTTGATTTTTCAACAGACTCACGAATATAATCATATATAATATGCTTTAACACTCGTAAACTGATATCCCCTCTTACAACAGATTGGTTGGGTAGTAATGATAGACAGAGTAATGATAAATAATGTACTGAAATTACACCAAAATTTATGGGAATGGAAATACATCGCCATTATCATTTCCCATTCCAAGAGTTCAAAGTAAACCCCACCTAAATGATTTACCAATAAACCAAATTAACTGTACATTTGACAAACTATCAAAGATGTTGAACTATCATGCTAATTCATATTACAACAAAGAAAACATTGGATGAAACTCCTTGTTAACAATTTTTAAAAAAAATCGGACAGAGTTTCCCCTGTAAATGGATCAAACTCCCTGTTAACAAATCCACCAGCAAAGCTCAGCATTCATATCACGACATACAAAGCGATTAACCTACTTAAAAAAGGTAACCACAACCCAATAGTACAAACATAATCAACCGCAAGCCATAGAATTAAACATTTTTACAACATCCTTTAACCATTGCAAATAAACAGTCCCCCTCAAAATAATATTGTCAAAGGCACCCCCCTGTCCCACATCGGGGCCGATTGGTCGGCCTACGCGTTTGTTTCCCCACGGGTTCTTCATCATTCGATGTGTGAGCCGGTGAAGAGAGAAGAAGTGGGGCATCCACATTGCTTTTCTTCTTCTTACGACGCGAATATACTTTTGGCTGAGAAGGTGTGCTGTGTGAAATACTGTGTCTGCCAAAAGCTTGGAAGGTTTCCTGCGGGGTTTGTTCTCAATGAGGATGAAACTGGCCAGCTAACAAAGCAGCATCGGTACTCGTGTATCCATCATTATGCCCTGGCTGTGTGGGCGATTCTTGAAACTGAGATGGATCTCCACCTTGTTGTACTGTGTAACCGGCGAAATAACTATCTTGGTGCTGTGAGTCATAATCGCCACCTTGCTGATGGTGTTCGGATGTAGATGGGGCACCATAGTCGTGGGTGGACATGGATGCTCCACCCTGCGCAGACGGTGAGAAGGATGATCGCCCTTCTGTATGTCGCGAAGTGGTTGCTCGATCAGCATAAGTTTGTAGGCGACGAGTCTCTCCAGCAACTTCGAGGGCCCGAGCACACATATCGCGTACAGTATGAAGCTTGGATTCAATTGGATAGTCATGTATGTGAAGATTTGCTATAACTTCATCCAATGAACCGTACAGTTGCCCGAAACATTGACTCTATATATAGATATGGAAGAAAAACAAAATTATTAGAACTTTGCCAATTAAATAATTAATGAGCACCTAGAACACGTATTTTCTAACACATAAGGAGAGCAAAACATGGATGAGCACCTAGAACACGCATTTTCTAACACATAAGGAGAGCAAAAAAATTAGGGTGAGTATAAGGTGAAAGCTGCTAAGCCTCTTTCTAAGTCTTAATGGAGCTGACATCTTGAAAATATTAAAGTGAAGGTGACCTAGACGTTAGCTAGTTTAACACTTTATAGCTAGAATGCAGATTCTCAACAAGAAAATAACCCAGAAATAAAGCAAGAGCACTGCATGTTAATGATACCAATCAGATTCCTATCCAAATATCCTTCCTAAATGTATACATCACGGTAACATAGAATAAAAAAAAACCACAAAATCCTGTAAACAAGCACCCATTACCCAAGATCAATGATGCAGTCACGCAGAAACCATAAACAACAAAATATCAAAATTTCTGTTTGATGATAAACAACTCCCAAGCACTAAGAACTTCACTATCCAAGTATGCAATCAGAAAGTTTCATGACTAAGTAAACATTAATGCTCAATTGTAAACAGGGAAGATCCACAACAATCAAACCACAATATTGCTTACCCAATATTCAACAAGCGCGCCAAACGGTTGCATCCCTTGGTTTAGACGATGCGATGGATTGCCCACTAATAATCGGGTGATGGTCAAATACCATTGCATGTAAGGAGAATGATATGGGAGTGGGTTATTATCATCCAAACCCCTGCAACTGCACTCTTCTGCCTCGGTCCGCCACTCTATGAAAGTGGAATGTCTTCTGGTCCATTTTTCCCCAGAACGACCCCTACGGTCTGTACGGTGTAGTTTAGCATTTGTCTCAATGGGTGAAGGGATAGATTGATGCAACCCAAACTGACGCATGACCCTGTCTGGAGCATGCAACTCAACGACATCAAAGTTGATCAACGGAACTGTTGCATTCCAGATTTCGCGTCCATTCAAACAGTAGGAAGGGAGTTCGCGCAACTCCGGTTCACAATAAGGTTGCCAAATAAACTGCGGAAAAATTTACTGTTTGAGTGGACATGATATCATACAGGAATGTTTAATATATAAAAAGAATACTTACATCACCCTCCAGAAGATAGTCTAACTGGCTCCGATAAATCCTCAACACGTGTGTACTGACATTTGGAAAACTCAAAGGAAACATCCATCTAGAAAAGGTAAAAAAAATATCAGCCATCCATCCGAAAAACGTTTTGCGAACCCAACATATAAAAGTTTAAAATGCAAAGTTATAGTAGTAGCTGAATTACTTGCATCTACGTGGCCCATCAGAGATATTACGAGCGTTGTTAGCTACATATTCATTTAGAAGTGTTGGTCTCAATGGTGGAATTCTTTCCCACGCCCACATCTGTAGCAGTACAAGTGGTCCACAAACACTGAAGGTGCCCTTTGTAACTGCCCTGCACATTCCTCGATACAGGGATGCAAGAACGGCACTGCCCCAACTGTAATTTGGCACCTCTTGTAAATTTTCAAACAGTGGCAAGTACATTAATTTGCACTTCATTCCGGACTTGTCCGAACAAAGCGAACTGATAAACTGCATCAAACGGCATCTAGTATGTTGCACCACCTCTTGAACTGTTGAATTTGGTGTCAGTGGGTGAAGTCTTAAATGTCCTGCTATGCTCTTCAATGCTAGGCGGTCACCATCAAAATCATCGGGGTCTGGCGCATAACCCAACAACTCCAAAGCCATATCTTGCCATTCCATAATAGATCGGACATCTTCATCGGCTATGTCTGGAAATCCCTGAACAGGCAATCCCCAAATAACGGCAATGTCTTGCAAAGTCACAGTAGCCTCGCCAACTGGAAGGTGGAAAGTATGTGTCTCTTGCCGCCACCGCTCTATAAGCGAAGTTATAAAATGCCAATCAAGTTTCATTTTACTTGCAACATAAACTCCGTGAAATCCAACATCACGAAGCAGTCCTTCAACCCGTTCATCATATGGATAACCATCCCACAAATAATGATCACATCTCCTAATGTCTAAAACAGGTACATCTGCATCATGCCACACTAATTCAGATCGATGATTATGCTGGAGCGTCAACACAGATGGATCTTGGGGTCCAGGGTATAACTGTCTATCCTCCATTGGGCACGGATGACTGAAAAAAAAAAACAAAAATTAGAGATCAATGATTATTAATTTCATATGCAACTGATAAAAATTGAGATAAACTTTTCACTTATTATATACAAATAACTCCTACATTGACTACGCAGTGCTAGGAGTACATACAATGAAATGAAGCATAAGTTAGGATGGTTAAAACATATGAGAAATTAAGGTGATTGCCACATATGAGAACGGTTATCGAAGTTAGTATGAAGGAGAAAAATTTGAAATAATGGGAAGAGAGGCTTCATTCACATAGGGAAGAGCTTAGCATAATGGAAAATGCACTTTCTTCTAAAGAGAAGTGTTTGGAAAACAGGGAAATTGATCTTAAGTCACATGAGAACATTTTGGAGGACAGAGAAAATAAGATTTTTGCCATGGAACATCATTTAGAGAGGAGGGAAACTGAGCTTCATACAAGAGAGGAAATAGTTGGTAGTAAGGGTTATGGGATTGACTTGAAAAATGAAACGTTGGAGAGAAGGGAAAATGAACTAGATAGAAGTGAAGATCTTTTGTAGACGACAGAAAATGAGGTTGGGTTGGATGAAAAAATTTTGGAGATAAGGGCGATTTGAAGAAAAATGGCTGCTCAGCTTAATTTAGAGAAAGAATTGTTGGACAGAAGGGATAATGAGCTTTGTGCGTTAAATGAAGAGCTTGAGCTAATGGGAAATGAGCTTGATTCCACAGAGAGATCTTTAGATTGTATGGAAACTGAGCTTTACTCTGCAAAGGAAACTGTTGCAAGAAGGGAAAAATCGCTTGATTTGAAAGGTAAAAATCTGGATAAGTTCGAAGAAACGAGATTAAGCATTGACAGCCTGTAATTGTTGCATATTGTTATGTACCTATACTAGTACTGCAGTTGCCTTGAATTCATAAAGATGGTTTGTACTAGCATATTTTCTAACACTACTGCAGCAACAAGAGCAACAGTAACCAGAAAAGCCAATAAAGAATTGAATAAGCTTCAAATCAGAGAGAAATTGAGCTTACGGGATACAGCTAATCCACTAGTCAAACAAGCAAATCTCAGTAAATGAAAACAACCAGATATAATCTCCTTGACTGTCCAATTTTTCAATCAAAACCTGCAGGACAGTTTACCAAATGATGATATGTTAGTCATATACATATACATATATATATATAGATAGTCTAAGATTACGAGGAATTAATGCCGAAAGGTTCATACAACTACTAAAGGCAGCCATGTAAGAAAATTTTCAAAATACATCACTAGAAGCTTGGTACATAGAAAAACTCTCGCACGTCTGGAGGCATCAAGAAGGGTTAGGAATTAGTGTCTAATTCCACCTTATATTCCAAACATGTCACTAGTTTCATAAACCAAAAAAATTGCAATCAGTAATGGGAAGAAAAGTAAAAAAGATGACTTCTATGTACTGCGCTACCCTTTTTTCCCGCTTTCCAACTAGAACGGTCTCAAAGCATCCTTGATTTTCACTGTGCAAAGGATTTTAGCACACTCAACAAGCACTTAAAATTTGAAGTTCTGTAAACAAGAAAATATGCGGGTATATCAGAGTTTACCAAAAACACTCAATCCTCTCCCAACCATCATAATCAGACAATCTGCAAATATTGAGGGCCAAATCATGAGGGTAAATCAGAGTTTAACAAACTTTGGTCAATTTTGAGTTTATAAGGTTTGGCAAGAAAATATGCCTACTTGTCACCATCTTAATTTACTCTTTTTTAAATCTTCAAAAAATTTCACCACAAGAGGAGCGAAAATTGCAACATGGGTTCTCATGACTATTCACGTTGCACTCTTAACAGCAACACTTCAGACAACTTAAGAGAAAAAATATTCTTAGACTATATACGAGGAATTAACAGCAATACTTCAGGATATGCTGGAACGTCATACAGGAATTGATGAAAGATTTGCTTCATAAACCATATCTGAGTTATCAAAGCTACCAAAAATCGGAAAGATACATTCATTAAGCAAAAAAATATGAAAATTAACGCGTATCACCAGACTGAATACTCATGAGAATGGATAAAACTTTCTACATTCATTAACCTAGTTCCAACCTGAACTATCATTATAGAGGATACAATAGAATAACCCATCAATCTTGAATTCCTAACTTTCCGAACCAAATCAACTAAAATTTACCTCCCAAATGTACTCCGTTTAGTCAAAAGAATTCAAATGTGTTTGAAATCCTTAAGCATTATTAATTTCGGTTTGCAGAAACAGAAATTACCTTGCAGTTGCCTTCTACTGTCCGCCGGCGAATGCTGCTGCAAATGCGTCTCACACCGTGCTGCCAAGTAGCAAATCCAAGTTGGGCGACGCCGGGAAAGAGGTTGGCCATCGGAATGCGTGCTGCCGAGGACGAAGATCTGCGCCGGAGCTTTTCTTTTCCACCACCTTTTGGAGTTCGGCCTACTGAAAATAAAACCCAAGAAGCAGCATGTTTTAAGTTTATAAGTGTCCCGAAAAAATTTGGGTTCCATAGAAAGCGAGTTTGGAAACCTCGCTTTCTGTGGACTATTTTTTTTATCCAATAACCGAAGAAAGCGAGGTTAGCAACCTCGCTTTCTTCAGGAAAATTTTTTTTTCTCGTTTTCTGAAGAAAGCGAGGTTAGCAACCTCGCTTTCTTCAGGAAACGAGAAAAAAAAATTTTCCTGAAGAAAGCGAGGTTGCTAACCTCGCTTTCTTCAGAAAATGAGCAAAAAAAATGTTTCCGAAGAAAGCGAGGTTGCTAACCTCGCTTTCTTCAGGAAATGAGCAAAAAAAATATTTTCTAAGAAAGCGAGGTTGCTAACCTCGCTTTCTTCAGGAAATGAGGAAAAAAAATTTTCCTGCAGAAAGCGATGTTCGCAACAAGCTTGACAGCCTATTTGGGATTAGCAACAACCCTAATTCATAGTATAGTGCCTTGTTCCTGTATAAGCCTCACATTCTCCTAATTTCCACACAAAACAAGCCATTTAACTTCTTTTTTGCATGACAAGGTACAAAAATCAGGACAATTATGCATCATATCTCTGGATACCATTTTAAGCTGACAAAAAGAAGTTGGAGGAGCAGTGAACAAAAGAAAGTTACAAGACAAATTTCACAGAAATGAAAACCAATCATCACACCTCAGGTTCTTGAACATACAGCCATAGAGGTAGCTTACAAAAGCCATGGTACAGAAGAAAGAATTATTGCAAACACAGAAAATTAAATCTTATGTGACTGTCGAAAACAAAGAAAATGCCGTCACTTTAGAATACACAGAAAATAAGACAAATCAAGTGTCAGTAATCAAAAGTAGTTAATAAGGCAACTGTTTTGTCCTGAAATCGAACTTAGCATATTTGTAATAAATCTTTCTCATGTGTGCGCATTTGCCCTATCACGCAGTTGTGCAATATTTGGACAAGATTTCTTAGTGTGTCCATGTCTCCCACATGCCTTGCATTGTCTCATCCTTGGAGCATCCATCTCATTTGTAATTCTCAATGAAGAACTCCTCCCACGCCGAGTGTTCCGGCGCGCCACATTTGCAAACAACTTAAACGGTGACTCTGGCCAGTAGTCTTTGTGCAGAAGTGGAGAGAAATGATATGAGTACGTCGCCTGCATCAGTTGAGATGTATAGAAGCCATTCACCAATTCTATGGCCTCGCGGCCCATATTTGTACACACTTTAATTACATGTGAACGTGGAATTTTATAAATTTGATATTTTCCACATGTACATGTCTGTGCATGAAGATTAACAGTGTGCACATTGTTGCCCTTCGTACCATGTACCCCAGTCACTACTTGGAACAAACCACTATCACGTTCAAACGCAGTTACAATGTGGTAGTTTGATCTGGACTGATTCCGCAAGAACCTTTTCACCACTTTGCTAGGCCAAGGGTCGTTCTCCGTCACATATTTCTTTGCCTCCTTACCGTACTTGTCAAAGTAATGAACTAGGCGGAAGAAGGTGAATCGGACACAAGCCGTAACTGGTAATGCCCTTGCCCCCTTAAGTACACCGTTCAGTGACTCACTATGATTGGTTGTCGTAATACCATATCGAAACCCATCATCATAACAAAGTGTCCACTTCTGCAATGGTAAGGTAACTAACCAGTTATACGCGCTAGTACTTAACTTTCGAATCTGAGTCATAGTTGCATTAAATTTGCGCACCTGATGCGAGCGCACAGCCTTGGCCATCAGATCAGTTAAAACAGGATTCTTGAATGTCTTACTGAAATTGGCCTTAACGTGGCGGGAGCAAAATCGATGATGAACATTCGGTGGTTGCAAATGGGGATTATTCGCAAATGCATGAAGTATACCCAAATGACGATCGGATATTATACAAATGCCCCGTCGACCATCGATGATATTCAAATTGTCCAAGAACCATGACCAGTTTGCCAAATTTTCCTCATCCGTCAGCGCGAATGCTAATGGCAATATATGTCCCGTAGCATCAATCCCAACAGCTATCAGGAGTTTCTCTTTATATTTTCCCCTCAAATGAGTCCCATCAATAGTGATAACCGGGCGGCAGTGCTTGAAACTATCAATGCTCGCTTTGAACGCCCAAAACACAGAGTGGAACGTCTTGTACCCAGAATTCACACCTTCTGCGTGTCTCCAATCAACAACAGTTCCTGGATTGCTTTGTTGCAAAGCTAGTAAAAACTGAGGAAGTTCCTGATACGATTCATCCCAATCTCCGTACACCATCTTCATCGCCTTTTGTTTACCTAGCCATGATTTCTTGTATGATATATCAATACCCAACCTTTTCACGTCAGTTCTCACGTCACATGGCTTGTACGAGACATTTGCCTCCACATTATCCCTTACCAAACGACCCACCATATTGCAATCAACATTAGGATGATTATAGCCAACATTTTCAAGTGTACAAGTGTGGACAGAAATCTTAGTGGTAATTTCCCAGTAACCATGATTTTTCTTCAGAGACCCTAGCACGCACCAATTGCAAGCTTTGTCGTTATAATAGATACAACGAACAAACCACGTTGACGAATTGGACTCGTGTACTTTGAAGTACCTATGCACCCGAGCGGACCACATTCTCACTGCATGTTGCAACTTCTATTTACTTTCAAATACCATGCCCTTCTCAAGCTCCGACCTAAAATCATCTTCCCAGATAGGCCGTCCACCATCCTCCAACACATCAGCCATGTGATATTTCGCATCACCTATGTCATGAAAAAAAGTAATGGTAGTGACTTCATCCTCCATCGGAATATTTTCCGGTGAAGAAGGTGTTGGTGACGAGAGGGTAGCATCTGACTCGTGGTAATGATCAAACTCTCCTTCGCTACAGTAATCATCTCCGTCTTCGTCTGGACAAACGAGGCTTTCATGTGAGTCGCTTCCACCATCAAACGATGCTTCACTACCATAATCACCCCCGTCTTCGTTATGATCATCGAGGCTAGCATCTGAACCGTGTCCCCCATCAATCTCTTCGTCATTAGCATATTCAAATCCTCCTTCGATCTGATAATCATGTAATACGGATCCACCACCCTGGGACCCTGGATGAGTTAAATTGTTAACTGCCAAAATATTGTCTGTCTGCGTGATACTCCCATGTACAGAGGGAGGACATATCAAACTTTGCGTGTTAACATATTCCCCAAATGCCGAAAGCCTGGATGGCACAACTTCTTGGACGGTATCCGACTGATTTCCCAAAGGGCCTGGTTGCCCAGTACTAGTTTCTGGCCAAATAAAATCATTTCTCAAAACGGCCCCATACTGGCTCCACGGACCATCGAGACTTGCATGTCCAGATCCACCGTTAAGTAGTTATGTAAATGAAAACTCCGGTGAGACGCCTACGCCTAAGTACGGTCCAACTATAGGTTGGATAGGTTCCTCAACCACCTCTTTCGTTAGGAAGAGTTGTACAGCCCCAACGAAAGCGAAATGCTTAGGGATGAGGAGCATATCCTTCAAGGTTTCATCATCATCTACAGGGAGATGTTCCCATATAGTCCCATGTTGGAAATTACTCATAGGATACCGGCAAAACACCCGTAACTTGTGTTGGGAAGGAGTTGTTCGGTTTATTTTGTATAACATTCGCATTAACTCATCAAAACGCATATTCTCATCAACAGACGTAAAGCGTTTTGCAGGGCAGCTATATTTAGAACCAGCAGGTCTTTCCTCAATACATCCATCCCAATATATCGCGAGCTTCACAGAACACTTAGACATTTTGATCCTCTACAAGGTTATAGTCATGTAACCATATGTTAACAGTTTAACCAACAACGAAGAAATTTTACTCCAAGTTTAACCAAAGAACAAAGTAGAAATAAGAGACTAAAGGAAATCCCAAAGCATTGAATAACTCATTGAATATCAAAAGCAGCTTCATCTAGCTAGCTCCAACCAGTGAAACAATGCATGAAATTTAGCTACATAAATGGCTGCTGAAATCAAAGCAGGAAGTGATTCCGAATTACAAAGCTTTAGCTCCAATTTGGATGTATGAAGCTTGGTATCCTATATTTGAAAATTATCCTAGAAAAAATACAGCATGTAAAATACACAAAATTAGCTGCGAGTTGTTATTTCTCTATGTTGAAAATTAAAGTTCCAGCATCAGTTTCCACTATAGCACCATATGTATCTGAGACTAAAGTAGGATTTCTTGAGTTGAAAGAGGGTTATTATGATGTTTACTTTAGTTCGCACTGCCTAGTGGATATTCAGAGCCATTTCACCAAGACAATTTCCATTACTGTTCCAATAAATAAGGGTGTAATCTTGTTCCACTCTTCTATAATGTTACAATAGTTCAGGGGAAAAGGTTCAGACTTGCGTACTGAGGTAAAAAGGGTCCAGTTTAGCTCCTTTAATTAATCATATCAGTATTAAGAGTCAGACTCAACTGGAGAGAAGTTGGATAATCATTCTTTTCTTCAGTTTTGGATAACATTTGATAATATTGTAATTCTGGTTTAGATCAGCATGCCTACCCAAACCTCATAGCTGATGTTTGCACACGAAGACAAGTAGGAAAAACAATATTAAAACAGAAAAATGAAAAAGGGATGGCATGGTTATTAACAGCCTATAATTGTTGCATATTGTTATGTAACTATACTAGTACTGCAGTTGCCTTCAATTCATAAAGATGGTTTGTACTAGCATATTTTTCTAACACTACTGCAGCAACAAGAGCAACAGTAACCAGAAAAGCCAATAAAGAATTGAACAAGCTTCAAATCAGAGAGAAATTGAGCTTACGGGATAAACCTAATCCACTAGTCAAACAAGCAAATCTCAGTAAGTTAATACAGCCAGATATAATCTCCTTGAATGTCCAATTTTTCAACCAAAACCTGCAGGACAGTCAACCAAATTATCACCAAATACAGAAAAAATGAGAGAAATCAGTACTAACGAAATATTTCAATCCTACAATGAGTAGTCTGGGCAAATTTCTACTCTTTTATAATGCCCAAGCAAACACTGTGTTTAGTCAAAAGAATTCAACTGTGTTTGAAATCCTTAAGCATTATTAATTTCGGTTTGCAGAAACAAAAATTACCTTGCAGTTGCCTTCTACTGTCTGCCGGCGAATGCTGCTGCAAATGCGTCTCACACCGTGCTGCCTTGGTGCAAATCCAAGTTGCGCGACTCCGGGAAAGAGATTGGCCGGCGAAATCCGTGCTGCCGAGGACGAAGAACTGCGCCGGAGCTTTTCTTTTCCACCACCTTTTCGCGTTCGGCCTACTGAAACTAAAACCCAAGTTTCAGTATGTTTTATGTTTATAAGTGTCCCGAAAAAATTCGCGTTCGGACTATTTTTTTAGCCGATAACCGAAGAAAGCGAGGTTAGCAACCTCGCTTTCTTCAAGAAACGAGAAAAAAAAAATTTCCTGAAGAAAGCGAGGTTAGCAACCTCGCTTTCTTCAGAAAACGAGAAAAAAATTTATTTCCGAAGAAAGCGAGGTTAGCAACCTCGCTTTCTTCAGGAAACGAGCAAAAAAAATATTTCCGAAGAAAGCGAGGTTGCTAACCTGGCTTTCTTCAAGAAACGAGGAAAAAAAATTTTCCTGAAGAATGCGAGGTTAGCAACCTCGCTTTCTTCAGGAAACGAGCAAAAAAAATATTTCCGAAGAAAGCGAGGTTGCTAACCTCGCTTTCTTCAGGAAATGAGAAAAAAAAATTTTCCTGAAGAAAGCCAGGTTCGCATCCTCGATTTCTTGATTTCCGGAAACTCCATAAAAACTTC
Source organism: Leptodermis oblonga (assembly GCA_016801395.1). Classification (NCBI taxonomy): domain Eukaryota; kingdom Viridiplantae; phylum Streptophyta; class Magnoliopsida; order Gentianales; family Rubiaceae; genus Leptodermis; species Leptodermis oblonga. Next base: position 27,179,388 of record CM028751.1, read on the forward strand.
CCTATTTTTGGAATTTCCGCCATTTTTTACATTTTTTTGGGAAAAAATTCCTCTTCCGAGACTAACCCGTCTTCCTTTTTAGTTTGATCACCAATGCCAGTTGAACCCATGTCAAGCATTCCATCAAACATCTCAAGTTCAGCCATATCCGGCCTCAACGGAGTTGGGCTTACACTCAAATCACTAGCCATTCTCCTATTTGAGTCATGGTTCTCTTCAATCCAATCCCTTATGTATTCAAAATTAGGGTGTCAAACGGGCAGGTAGTGAGCGGGTATTAAATGGGTATTAACTTAATGGGTATTGGATACCCATTATACAAAAATATAAGGTTTATTTAATGATCTTAATTCAAATAGGTAATGGGTAGTTATGGGTACCCATGGCTACCCATTATACAAAAATGTAAGATTTATTTAATGGTTTATTATAAATTTTTTAATTTCATTTTAATTCCTTTTTCTTTTAAGCGAATTTTAATTCTTTGAATCTATTCTAAAATTTGAAATATTAAATATTGTATACTTTTATATTTAATCTTATGTAATTTTTTTTGTCCAAACACAATTTTTAATTTTTTTATATTTATATAAACCCGTGCATGTCCCGACCCAGACCCGAGACCCAAAACCGGACCAGAGATCGGAAACTGGCCAGAGGCCCAATACTAGACAGGCCCGAAACCTGCCCAGAACTGGGCCTAAACCATGGGCCCGAACTGGGATGGCCAGGCACGGCCCTAACCCAAACCCGACTCGCCCCGAACCCAAACCCATCCCAAAACCCAAGTCTGAACTCGACTTGGAACGAATTTTGAATTAGTATTTATAAGTGGGTAATTTTAAAATATTATAAAAGAATAAATGTGGAAAAAACGCAAAGCAATTGTATGACATGAAAAATAAAGAAAAAGAAAAAATAAGTTTGAAGAAAAAAAATAAAATAGGCCCACTAAAATAAGTGAGTTGTTGGGTTTTTGTTTATACTTTTAAGGGTAATTTTGGATGGGTATTTTTGGTACCCATGATGAGCAGGTTTTAGGGTACCCAATAGGCTACTCTAAATCCGCCCATTACATATTTAGCCCAAACGCACCCAGCTCATTATTTTTTTAGGTGGGTTTTATTGGGTTAATACCCAATGAGTTTGGGCGATTTTTGAGATAATGGGTTTTTTTGCCATCCCTATTCAAAATTAAGAAAAGAATCGACAAAAGACAAAGGCAAGTCCTCAAAATTAAGCTCTGTGGCAGTGCTGAGCAAGCTTTCTTTCTCTCTCTCTTGGACTGGGACTCTGCAAAGAATAAGAACCCACCATTTTCAAACAACAAATATAAGGTTTTGAAAGAATGCATTAGAGCAGGTAAAAACCAAACTATGTATACAGAAAACTGGAGGCTCACTTTTCACGGTTTTGAGTTTCCGTAGGGACTTTGGAGAGAATCCTCAAAAACCCCAAATATCAAGGGGTTTTAGGCTTTATCGGAGAAAATATTGTCCGTGCGTGGAGAAATAAATATAAAAATTAAATAATAAAAGGGTCAAAAGATCCAATTCGCTTCTCCGCGATTTTCAAGTTTGGGTTAGTGTAAGGGAGGCTTTAAATGGACCGATGAAGTCATAGACCGAAAGGGATCGACGCGCGTGAGTGGAAATCCACGTCAGCGCGTTGGTCCAAAAAAAAGATGGTGTGCATAAAATTGAACTTCTATTGGGCCTGGCCCAATGGACTAAAACGAAGATAAACAGTAAAGGATAGAAAGACGCATATGAAGCCCAGAACCCTGCTTAGGTCGGATAGATCATCGAAACCCAACCAAGTAGTATATTGGTCACGAGCTTAGGTCGGATAGATCCTTAAGACCGAGTCCGATAGTATATCCCTAAAAGGTTTAGGTCGGACACTGACTTTGGTATGCCTTATTAGTTTCCCTCACATCTATATCGTGATAATCGGCCTAACCGAGCTAAGACAGTTAGGTCGGATTAAGCTATTTCACTGACAGAGTAGGTAAAGATCATCATAGGGTTAGGTATATATTTTGAAAAATATGCAGAGATTTCCCAGATCTTCAAAGAGGAAGAAATCCATGAAATCCGGTCAGGACAGTATTAAACGTACACGCCACGCTAAACAGAGGGGAGCAGGTGAGCATGTCAATCATGAAGGTTCAACGGGCATATCTCAGTCTGGAGGTATATATACTAAGTCTTCAGACTTAGTGAGGTACGCAACATTTACCATTTGAGCTCTTTGTCAATACTATTGATCTTCTTCCACTTCTCTAACTTGACCGTCGGAGCCTATAAAGAGGGGAAAGCCCCGCTCTTCTCTTAGTTTTACAGTTGTTGCCAGAACAGTCTTCAATCACAATTCTCTTCATCATTCTTACTAATCCGAGCTACCCAGCTCGGTCCACAGTCCGGTTATCTCCCTCTGCCGTGGAGTTTCGCATCAACTTGGGCCGCGCTATTCAAAAGAGTTCCTTGGGCCATAAAAAGCATCACAAGACGAACATTTTTTGTCACATCAACTGGTGCCGTCTGTGAGGAACGTTTGATCAAATTATTTCATCAAATTTTCTCCACTTTGAAAGAAATTTTTTGAAACCATGACGCAAGCTCAAGATTGTTCGGGAGTAGGTGCTTCTTCTTCTAACACCGCCGCTGATCCCATCGTTACAACCGTGATAGTTCCAACCGTCACCGTAGTTTCCACCACCCCCAACGCTCCACCGACTACCTCCACCGCTGTTGAGCCTCTCACCCCCAGCAAGAACAAGCAGAAAGAGAAAAGTTTTACCGTTTGTTTCCACAATTATTTCATCTGATGAACCATAGCATTCCGGGCACCTCTACTCCCAATTTAGAACTCCCCGTCTCAAGTATTGCAACCACTACCCCAAATGTGGTTAACATAGAACATCCCTTTATTTCGCAAGTTGTCCCCACTGTTCCCCCACCAGGAGCTCTATTCAATCCCATGGCCGATCCCTCCGTTGTTTTGATTTCTAGTCTCCCCCCCCCCCCCAGTCTATCGCTGTTTTGGGATACCCTCCCCACTCTGGGGGAGCTCATCTTTTTTCAGGGTCTAACTATGTAACTGGTCTACCCTTTTTACTGCACCACCTGTTTACACCACCTTAGCCCATACCCAGGTCTCCCCTACCTTTCCAGCTCCTTTCATGGTTCCTACCGCTCAGCTCAATAATTACCCTTTCATGTCGAGTCTGCCTTTTCCTATGTTAGGACAGCAAGTAAGTCAGTTAGGTCAGCCTGGCCTGGGCCCACAAACAAGTCAAATAGGTCAGCCCGGCCTAGGTAAACCATTAAACCAATTTAGCCACCTTGGTCCCGATGTTAACCAATTAGGATATCCCAGATACCTAGCACCATCAAACCTAGCTCAGTTTCAACATTACGATAGGCACTAGTCGAGCCATGCAGCCCCCCACGGGGCACTCTTCCTTACTTAACCCGAGTTACTACCCCGGGCCCAGCGCGGGAAACTTCGCAACTGGAGGGCCACTACCTGCTTATCCCGGAATGGGAGGATACCCCTTAGGTCAAATAGGATACATCCAGCCTGGTCAAGCAGTCCTCCCCGGATCCGGATACGCTCAGTTGGGACGAGCCGGGCCCACTTCTTGGGTGTCTCATCCATTTGGTTGGGAAATCCAAACAGCGCCATTTTCCCCAGGCTACAAAGGTTTAGGTAAGGTTGATAAGTACAACGGAACTACCGACCCCACGGCTCATTGGATGCAGTGCATGAGTGTTATGGATGCTGCCAATTTGTCTGATGCCAACCGCTGCATGACATTCCATCTAACCCTTAAAGGTCAAGCTATAAATTGGTATTGTACTCTGCCTCGAAACTCCATTCATTCATTAGATTAATTCGGTGATTTGTTTTTGGCTAATTTTATTGGTAATAAGATACTATCCAAACCTATTTCACACTTAATGAATATAACTCAAAGGGTAGGAGAGGGGTTGCAGGCCTACATAGATCGATTTAACGTAGAATCTAGACAATGCCATGAAAAAGATGATAGGATTATGATGGGATCGTTTATTAACGGGTTACGGCCAGGACCTTTAGCTACTGAACTTGCCATCCGACCCCCACACTCTTATTTTGAAATGATGGTCACTGCTGTTAACTTCGCTGTTATTGAGGATGCTGCAACCATAAAGCAGGAACGAGAAAGAGGTTTTTCCGACCTATACGGTAAGAGAGAAGCTTCTTCCCCGATTCCTCCCCCAGGAGGAAGTAAGAAACAAAACTTTGTGAGTACTACTAACACCTGCCCAAAGGCCGGAGTAAGTATTAATGCCATGCAGGTGGTCGAGCCCTTCTCCGTGCCACGAGCTGACATATATGCGGCCATCCAGCATCAAGGGTTGCTACCCCCAGCCCGTCCCATGACGGGTCCCTCAGATCGGCTCAATCCTGGCAGGTATTGTAACTATCATAAGCACATCGGTCACAATACCAATGATTGTCGAGATCATGGTAGTCAGTATCCCGATACGTATCGTAGTATCCTACGATACTACGATCCGGGAAGGGGTAATCGATACAGTATCCCATAGAATCCTTTTATACGTAGTATCCCATGGGATCCTTAGGATCCTACAAAGGATTGTAGGATCTTACGTAGGAGATCCTACGATCCTATGGCGATACTATTTTTTTTTAAGTATCCATTATAAATCTAAGGTTCAATATATTTTTTTTGCACAATCATTTCATAGCTTTGTTCTTAGCCTAGTGGTTACTTAAGTAACCCTTAGTTTATTGAACTAGGGTTCAAAAACCTACTAGATTGTACAACTATAATCTCAAAGTACTACGTTATAATTTATTATTGCTTTTTTGCATATAGATCCAATTTATAGGAATTCTAATATTGCAATTATGATATATACAAACAATATGAGCTTGTATGATCAATTTTACCCATTTTTTGTGGGTCTTACGATCCTACGATACGATCCTATTGATCCTGCATAGGATCCCGATCCTACTCCCCAAAACGATCCTGTGTGGTATCCCGATACTGACTACCTTGGTCGAGATTTGGTTGCAGAAATAGCAAAGCTTATTCAAGTTGGGAAACTGCCCCAATATACACAAGTGGCTCCTTTGCCTAAACCCGCGGCTTCAGCAGCCCGGGAGCGACCTACCGGATGTTACCGGTGTGGAGAGCCCGGTTACTTTGCCCGAGAATGTTCCCAACCCGACCCCCGAACCCCAAACACTGGAGTTGGAGCCGACCTGAACATAGCTGGGGTCGTGAATACCATAGCTGGAGGACCGACCCAGGGCTACTCTAATCGCCAGAGAAAACAGGTATATCTGCAAAGAAACAACATCTTAGGTAAGCGTAAAGCGGAAGCCATGGCATCAGTAATTACTTTTGATGACAGTGATCTTTTCTTGCCTTATAATTGTGATGATCCACTAGTGATCGATTATTATATCTCTAATTATCAAGTACGTAGGACATTGTTAGACACGAGTAGCTCTAGTAATATAATTACTACCAAAGCATTGGCAGGATGTTAGTTACATAAGGCACATTTAAATTCAGTACGTACACCCTTGATTGGCTTTGGCAACCACCATGTTATTCCTGTGGGATAGTTAAGCATACTGGTCACGTTGATAGCTGGACAGCTAAAACGTACAGAAACCATAGATTTCGTGGTCATTGATGAACCCTCACCTTATAATGTATATTTGGGTCGGCCTGGACTAAATCAATTTCAGGCCATTGCTTCTACCATGCATATGCTTTTAAAATTCCCCACCATGAGTGGAGTGGCCACTCTTCGTTGTGATGTCATACAGGCTAAGCAATGTTACACGGCCTCCCTGAGAGAACAGGTGCCTATGGATCGGAAATCAAAAGTTGCCTCTGCAGCCACTCCGACCCCCGCACCCCAAGCTTCGCGGCCTACTCTTCCAGGAAGTATTGCTCATCCCGTTAACATCACAGACCTGACAGGTAGCTCAGAGCGATCCATTGAAGCAGGGGCTAAGGTGAAGATCGTCCCCCTGACTGCCGACCCAAACAAGGTAATAAAGACAGGGGCCGATTTACCTCCTCAGTTACAACATGATTTACTTAACCTTTTGCGTGAATTTGTGGAAGTCTTTGCTTAATGGCCGGAAGACATGCCTGGCATTTCTCGAAATATCATTGAACACAGGCTATCCATTGATGCCAGTCATAGGCTGGTTCGTCAACGAAAGATCAACCTTGGAGGAGAACGCAGCAAATACGTAGAGATCGAAGTCAACGCTTTATTGGAGGTACGTATCATTCGAGAAGTAGATTATCCTGAATGGTTAGCTAACCCTGTATTGGTTCCCAAGCCCGATGGTTCGTGGCGTATGTGCATCGACTTCACCGACCTAAACAAAGCCTGCCCCAAAGATTGGTTCCCCCTACCTTTGATCGACGTCATAGCTGGATTTCGCTTCCTCAACTTCTTGGATGCTTACAAGGGATATCACCAGATCTTCATAGCTAAAGAAGACGAGGAAAAAACATCCTTCATCACGGATAAAGGTACTTATTGCTTTATTACTATACCTTTCGGTTTGAAAAATGCTGGAGCTACCTTTCAACGCCTAGTAAATAAAACCTTTAAAAACCAGTTAGGTCGGAACATGGAAGCATATGTTGATAATTTGCTTGTTAAAAGTAGGGATGAGTCTGTCTATTTGCTTGATTTACGTAAAACACTTGAAACTCTAGTCCAATATAAATTAAGGTTAAATCCAAAAAAATGCGTTTTTGGGGCTACTTCCGGGAAGTTCTTAGGTTACATGGTTTCTGAAGGGGGTATTTCGGTTAATCCAAAGAAAGTAGAAGCTGTTCTGCAAATGCACCCATCTAGATCAATTCGTGAAGTGCAACAATTAACGGGTAGACTAGCAGCCTTAAATCGGTTTTTAGCTCGGTCGGCAGAACGAGCTTTACCATTTTTTAGCATTTTAAAGAAAACCGATAAGTTTGTATGGACCTCGGAATGCCAAACTGCTTTTGAACAATTAAAAACGTATTTAGCTTCTTTTCCATCTTTAACCATGCCAATTCCTGGAGAACAATTATACATGTATATAGCTACCACTGAATCAGTAATTAGCTCAGTTTTTCTTCGAGAAGATCACCGGGTTCAAAGACCCATCTATTTTGTTAGCAAAGTTTTGCAGGCAGCAGAGAAAAACTATTCCAGCCTAGAAAAATTAGTCTTGGCTCTGGTTCACTCCACACGACGTCTCCGGCCTTATTTCTACTCACACGGAGTCACCATCTATACCGACGCACCTCTTAAAGCCGTCTTACAAAAGGCAGGGGTTTCTGGTCGTCTCACCAAATGGGCCATCGAATTGGGGGAGTACGATATCACCTTTGCGCCTCGCACTGCAGTCAAAGGACAAGTATTGGCAGATTTCATAGCTGAGGGAGTATCAGACATCCAGGAAGGCACGCCTGGCCCGTCGCAAGAAACCAACCTTCTTTTAACCGTAGCAAGAGGCGATGATTCTTGGACACTCTACGTAGATGGTGCATCCAGCCAGTCCGGATCGGGTGCGAGAATCATCCTCACCAGCCCTGTTAGGGAAGTCCACACTTATGCTTTACGGTTCTGCTTTACGGCCACCAATAATGAAGCAGAGTACGAAGCCATGATAGCCGGTCTAAAATTAGCTCGGAAACTGGGGGTCAGAAATCTAAAAATTTGTTCAGACTCCCAGCTTGTAGTTAAACAAATTTTGGAAGAGTATAAGGCTAAGGATCGGCAAATGGAGGAATATTTAGCACTGGTGCAGTAGCAGCTGAAATTTTTCCAAAATGGACTATAGAGCGAGTTCCACGGAGTAAAAACACAAATGCAGATGCCTTGTCCAAATTGGCTTCCTAGGTTTTCTCTCATCTGACTAAAAGCGTTCTAGTAGAAGAAGTACAGGCTAGGAGTACAGCCGAGCCAGTAATCTTGTCCATAAGTGAAGGTCAGGATTGGCGATTTCCTCTATGGCAGTATTTGCAAAATGGTACTCTACCATATTCACGAAAGGAAGCACAACGAATACGAAGGAAGGCTGAACATTATCAAATAGTCGGGGAAGATCTATATAAAAAGGGTTTCTTGATGCCCTTACTAAAGTGCCTAGGTTTAGGAGAAGCAGAAGCCGTGCTAAAGGAAATACACCAGGGGGACTATGGGTCTCACATTGGGGCTCAGAATTTGGCCAAGAAAGTAATTGGGGCTGGGTTTTATTGGCCTCGGTTATTTCATGAAGCAGTCGAATATGTTCAACGTTGTCCCAGTTGCCAATACAATGTGACAATTCACAGGTTGCCAGCATCCAGCTTTACGGGGATAATTGCTCCATGGCCTTTCGCGGAATGGGGGATAGATCTTATGGGGCCATTTCCTAAGATCGGCTCTTGCCATTATCTAGTCGTAGCTATAGACTACTTTACAAAATGGGTGGAGGCCGAAGCGTTGACAAATATCACCGGGCGAACTGTAGCTCGGTTTCTTTGGAGGCAAGTCATCTGTCGGTTCGGCGTGCTCAACTCGGTTATCTCAGATAATGGGACCCAGTTCGAATCTAAGGAATTCATGGCCTTGTGTTCAAAGCTCGGTATTACCCAACGTTTCACATCTGTGGCTAATCCTCCAGCAAATGGGCAAGTGGAACTCGCAAACCGGACTTTGTTGCACGGGTTGAAAACCAGATTAGAAGATAAGGGTAGGAATTGGGTAGAACAGCTGCCTCACGTACTATGGTGCCACCGAACTACGCCTAAATCGGCTACGGGGAAGACTCCTTTCGAGCTAGCCTTTGGGGTCAATGCTGTCATACCCCCAGAAATACAAAATGGTGCGCCTCGAGTCATGCACTTCGAAAGGGACCAAAATCAGAGAAACTTGGAGCTTAGCTTGGATTTGATGGAGGAAGTTCGGGACACTGCCTACGTACACCAATTAAATTACAAAAATTTAGTTCGGCAACACTATGACGCTCAGGTCAAATATCGAGCCTTTGTACCGGGAGATTTGGTTTGCGAAACCGAGCTATCAGTAAGCCACAAGATCAAGGCAAATTGGTATCTAATTGGGAAGGGCCCTACCGGGTGATCGAAGCCCGACCCACTGGTAGTTATGTATTAGAAGATTTGTAAGGACAATTAGTTCCGCGGGCTTGGAACGCAGCGCACTTAAGAAAATACTATCTTTGAACAAGTTGAAAACAAGATCGTAAAACAATCAAGTCATATATTCAAAAAAGTGTGCCGGCCTATTACAGAGATCATTCTAAATGATCGAAAAATTATATAAATGGAAGCTAGGAAGAAGGAACTTGGGAGGTCGCTTCTTCATCGGCTGCCTTGTTTGGGTTGGCCGCGGGATCTTTCTCTTCCATATTTTCTGGCAAAGGAATACCGTTAGCCCGGCACTCCTGCTTGACCTCCTTTATTAGATCGAAGGGGTCCCGATCCTGAGCCAACAAAGAAGTATGAGCCAAGGAGTCCTCTGGAAAGCCCTCTGCCGATCTGGGGCCCTTAAGTTCATCCCAGCAAAGGGTATAGCCACACTGAATTAACTCCATGAACCGACGGTTCATAAGATCAAGCAGCGGCCCCCCCTTGAAATCTTCTAAGGCAGATTGGCGTGCAGCCTCCACCTCAGCCGGACCCAGCAGCTCGGAAGATTTCTTCTTCTCTTCCTCCAAAGCCCTCTCTAGGTCAGCAATCTTCTTCTCCAGCTCGGATTCGTTCCTCTTCAACCCCTCCACTTCCGCCTCCAAGCCTTGGAACGTGGTGCTCATCTGGCTGGCCTTGGTACCAAGCTCTTGGTTTTCTTTATAGAGCTCGGTATTTTTGGCCTGGAGGTCGGTCACCTTACTGGACTCAACTCCCAGCCTTATCTTTAATTCCTCTATCTCCTCGGTTGGCCTCTTCAGCCTTTCTTGCTCATAGCTTTGGGCCAGAACATCCAAAGCTACGGTCCTCTTCGCCGTGGTCGCATTGTTTACACCGACCTGCAAAATCCGATCATGGGTCTTATAAAAATATCACACGAAGTAATCATTCATTCTCCGGAGTTAGCTAGGAGTTCAGAAGTTTACCCTCTTTATTTGTGAAGCCAAAAAGGCTTCTTGCTGTGCCAGCTGGTCGATGCTTTTCCTTATCTGGTTGCTCACCTCGACAATCTCTGCAAAGGAGCTGTGGGAGTCAGCCACCAGTTCCGCGTACGGCCTAACATCTTCGGGCAGAGGCTCCGTCGAGTGGGGCTGATATACAGGGCGGGCCAGGGAGCTTGGCCTTTCCCTTTGATCTTTCAGAATTATAACTCTTTCCTTGGATGACGGGTCCAAGGGCCCCAACAATTCATCCAGGCTCGGAAGCTCAGCTCCAAATGAGGAATCCGTCAGCAATTGTGGAGCCTTGGCGGCTTTAGCCGCCTGAACTTCTGCAGGGGTGGGCCTGCTCTTCTTAGATGCCCGAAGGGTCAAGGCACCAGCAGGAGGGTCAACAGCTCAACCTCCTCAGTTAAATCAATTTCAGCAGAAGGTCTCTTTGAAGACCTCGAAGCTGCTGCTAGTTTATTTGATTTCTTCTTCCGACCGAACCCGCTGAAGCCACCTGAAAACAAAAGACAGACAAAGGTCAGAAACACCGATCTAGGAAGCTGACCCAAGATCGGGAAGACGATAAGTAAAAGTTCAGAGACAGGAATTTACATTCTTCCTCTACATCGGGGGCTTGGCTCAGCCCGGCCCAGACAAGAAAGCCCTCCGAAGGATACTTAACTGAATATTTCTCTGAACTGGCAAAAGTTCTTAACGCCTTATAGTTCGATAACACTATGGGATTGGATTTATCCCGGGTTTGCTCTGTCGGCGCTACAAACCTCGACCAGCGGCAGGGAAGGTTTGCTTCATCGGCTTTCACCATGAAAAATCTTCCCCTCCAATGCTTATTCGTATCTGGGGAGTCGGTTATAAGGATGGGTCCGTTTCTACGTTTCTGGAAGGTCACCCACTCCGGCCCGTAAGGATATTGGCGGACGGTGTAAAATTGGAGAAACAGATCTACGGAAGGTCGGATTTTAGCCCTGAAGCAGACGCACATAAAACCTACTAGGAATCTAAAGGCATTAGGTAATAACTGGCTCAGCCCTATCTCTAAATGATCACATAGCTCGGAAAAGAAATCAGGGGCAGGAAATCTTAGCCCGAACTTTATGTGGTACTCATATATACCGACCCAACCCTCGGAAGTACTAGTTATTCTCTCCTCAGGCCTGGGTAATCGGGTTTGGATGGCCGGGTCAAGGTAATAGGTCGATCTTAGGGTTTCTAATTCTACCCTAGTCAGTTCGGAAACTATCTCTTCCGGGTGAAACTCATACGATATAGCAGTCGTATCTACAGGAAGCATTACAAAGGCACCGGAATCATGCTTAAATTTAGATATAACAGATCCTACGGATGCATACAAACTAGCAGTATATGTTGTTCATGTAAGAAAGGTTCATGCATCAAACTTGCCGGAAAATTATGTCTAAACCGGCGATTCATTAAAAGAGAGAAGAAGAACAGACTGACCTGAGGATGGGTTTGGACGAGATGCTCCGGTGCCGGAACTCCTTTCTTCAGCCATGAATCTTTGCTAAATAATGGTACGAAATGAAGCGGCGGCGCAGACTATCGCGGCAAACTGGAAAGGCAACACTGACGGACACGGCGGGGAAGCAACAACTCGCACAATCACAATCACGGCAAGAAGAAGAAGAAGAAGAAGAAGAAGAAGAAGAAGAATAGAGATTTTCTTTTCTCAGAAGGCGCAGAAACAACAATGACGTTTCCTTCGTATTTAAAGAAAAATTCGGGAAGACGAAGTGTAGCAGACAAGCCAACCGATGGGGCAATTAATACCGCCTCGAGAAACGGACAAACATGGGAAGTCGTACCGAGCGCCTCGGAAGCTGCTTAAGCGTGTCCTGTCATGTCACGACTCTTCAAAAGCCGAGTTACGCCTTTATTGATAAATTCATTCTTTTTGAGTCAACACCCCATCATTTATTTATTGATCGGATATCATGTTACTTTCGTTGGATCAGATTTGTGTTAGTTTTTGGTTTTCCCCTAATAGCTATGTTGTTGGCTTAGGTTGGTAACCATTTCTATTGCTTCGCTTGAGATAGTTCAACGCTTCTAATAAACTTGAATTGAAACAATCCACCTTTCATGACTGGTTTAGGTCGGAAATAAAATCTCACAAGTAGCTCGGACAGATATCAGGGGGATGCATGATAAACACCTTATCAAATCTTTGGCTCAGTAAAACACAAAAAGTATTAAGTTTTAGCTCGGTAAAACCTAATACTGGGGGGACTTGTTGGTGTGCATAAAATTGAATTTCCATTGGGCCTGGCCCAATGGACTAAAACGAAGATAAACAGTAAAGAATAGAAAAACGCATATGAAGCCCAGAACCCTGCTTAGGTCGGATAGATCATCGAAACCGAGCCAAGTAGTATATTGGTCACGAGCTTAGGTCGGATAGATCCTTAAGACCGAGTCCGATAGTATATCCCTAAAAGGTTTAGGTCGGACACTGACTTCGGTATGCCTTATTAGTTTCCCTCACATCTATATCGTGATAATCGGCCTAACCGAGCTAAGACAGTTAGGTTGGATTAAGCTATTTCACTGACACAGTAGGTAAAGATCATCATAGGGTTAGGTATATATTTTGAAATATATGCAGAGATTTCCCAGATCTTCAAAGAGGAAGAAATCCATGAAATCCGGTCAGGACAGTATTAAACGTACACGCCACGCTAAACAGAGGGGAGCAGGTGAGCATGTCAATCATGAAGGTTCAACGGGCATATCTCAGTCTGGAGGTATATATACTAAGTCTTCAGACTTAGTGAGGTACACAACATTTACCATTTGAGCTCTTTGTCAATACTATTGATCTTCTTCCACTTCTCTAACTTGACCGTCGGAGCCTATACAGGGGGGAAAGCTCCGCTCTTCTCTTGGTTTTTACAGTTGTTGCCGGAACAGTCTTCAATCACAATTCTCTTCATCATTCTTATTAATCCGAGCTACCCAGCTCGGTCCACAGTCCGGTTATCTCCCTCTGCTGCCGTGGAGTTTCGCATCAATTTGGGCCGCGCTATTCAAAAGAGTTCCTTGGGCCATAAGAAGCATCACAAGACGAACATTTTTTGCGTCACATCAACAGAAATGCCCTTTTCATTTATTATATTTTCTCTCTCTTCCTCTTGTTAAGTACTTTCTTTATTTCTCCTCCACACATTTATTATATTCTCTCTCTTCCTCTTTTCCAGTACTTTCTTCATTTCTTTTCATTTTTCACGACTATCAATCCCTTCTCCCTTCCTCTCTAATTTATTTTCATTCTCTTCTTTTATCATTCATTTCAGTAGCTAATTTTTATTTATTTTTTTTCGTTTAGCATTTTGAAAACCCATGAAACAAAAACAGTACATAGTGTGAAATGTTACATTCTATATTGTAAAAGAGTACATTATATATTGTAAAAGAGTACATTCCATATTGTAAAACAATACAGAGTAGCCATTTTGTAAATTATTGTTCCATTGGGCCGCTCTCTAATCCCACCATTTTTTTTCTCTTTTCTTTGAACTTTTCCTTCTAAGTTTTAGATTTTATATTTTTGTTGGTAATATTTTATTTGTAATTTTTTTATAATTTTTTATTATTAAATTACTTTTGACAAAATGTTCATTAATAATTTAGTAGCAGCTTTCTTGTATATTCTTGATTGAATTTTCTAAAAATGATAATGAAGAAAATAGTTAGAAAAATATTAACACGTGTAACTTTAGTGGAGTGATGCTTGCAATTATTAAATTGTATTATAAATAAAATTCAAAAAAATTAACTAGAGGCATTTATCAACTGTGATTATTATAAAAGGAATTTTGTGAAGTGTGTGAAAATTTCTAATTTATCAATTTGATAATTTAATAATAATAAACATAAAATGATACATTTAAAACATACATTGATACATTTAAAGCAAATATTTGATATAAAGTATGTATTAAAATGATACATTTAAAGCATACATTTGATACAACGTATGTATTAAAATAATACATTAAAATAAATATTTTATACAATATGCATATTGAAATGATACATTTAAAATAAATATTTGATACAATGTGCGTTTAAAAATAATACATTTCTTGCAAAGCATTTGATAAAGTGTACTTTTTAAAATGAATCATTTTAATATGCACTTTGTAGTGATCGTTTTAATACGCATGTTGTGGCCATTTAAACTTATTAGGATCCGTCAAATAAGATAAGATTGTTGGAAATAAAGATTATATTTGTGGTAGAACGATTAATAATGTTTTTTGTTATATACAAAACTTTCACACTATATATATGTGTTCATACTCTTCATTGCATAAATAATATGTATTCTTAATTTTATCTTTCTATACACACTATTTATCTATCTCATCCATATTTTAATGTAGGTGATGTAACTATTACATTTTTATTTCATCCTATAAAGTAAATCCATATTATACTTTACACTATAAACTTTTCATTTTTAAAGGATAAATGTAATACAACACATGTATTAAATTTTTATTTATTTAGAATGATTAATTTTCTCCCACTTATACTCATGAACAATACAAGTTATACTCTTTAAGAGTACTACATTTGAATTAAAATGATACATTCAAAAACAAACATAAAATGATACATTTAAAACATACATTGATGCATTTGAAGTAAATATTTGATACAACGGCTGTATTAAAATGATACATTTAAAGCAGACATTTGATACAACGTTTGTATTAAAATAAACATTTTATACAACATGCATATTAAAAAGATACATTTAAAATAAACATTTGATACAATGTGCATTTTAAAACAATACATTTCAAGCAAGCATTTGATACAATGTATTTTTTAAAATGATACATTTTAAAATGAATCATTTTAATACGCACTTTGTAGTGATCATTTTAATATGCATGTTGTGGCCATTTAAACTTATTTTCTAAAAATACAATAAGTGGAAAAAGGGAAATTAAATGTTCTAAAAATAAATAAGTCATCATAGAGTACTATGTCGACGAGAAACAGGCTCAAGATCCTCTGTTATACTTTCCTATTACACTCCTTGTTACACATCTTAATAATTCATCGTAAATATTATTTTTTAAATTAATTTTTTTACCAATGCTATTCATTGGCATTCTACATAATTTTAATAAATAAAAAATTTACATTATTCTTGTATTTTAATATAATTTTTTTAATTTTTTTTAATCTCAATAAATTAAAATAAATATAACCTACACCAAAATGGGTGAACCCTTAGTCCAAAAATATATTATAATTCTAATTAATATCATTGGTGAAAAAATTAAAATAAAAAATAATATTTACGTTGAGTTATTAAGATGTGTAACAAGGAGGGTAACAAGAAAGTGTAAACTAGCCCTCACCTCTTATGTTTTCAGTGGAGAAAAAACATATCAATTAACGTCACCCTTGAAACACAGCATAACACCGATGAACGAGTATTAGAATATGTAAAATAGCCCAAACTTCAGTTGGGCAAAATAGTATAAATACGAAACAATACATACTAAGCTACGGAACATCACAGTATAAGGAAGTAGCCATATGAATGTAATAGGCATATGTGGAGGAGTTATATATTGAGTCTTCAATATAAGCATATTTATATTGTATCACATAAATAATTTCTGTTCGGATGTATGCACTCATTGGAATGAATAGGTTAGTACATATATATTAGTTAACTTGGTGATGAATTGTTTCTTGGCATTGTTATGTAGCAGAAAAATAGAATAGTTACATTCTAACTTTTGTAACAGCACAACCTAATACAAATTATTAAATGCAACTATTATTTAATAGTCATGACCCAAAAAATTCTACTTTTCAGCTAGTTAACACATTGAATATGTCAGTACACTGTTACCAGTTTATGATTGGTAATAGAACATAACCAACTATTATATTGTGAAATGTTATACAGATATCACTATGAGCCACAGAAATAAAAGGAAAGTCAACAAAATAACTAATAACCAGGTTAAATATATATTCAAGGTATGAAACTAACAGATAGTCATGTTATCTAGGGGCAACAATATCTAAATGTATGTTAGTTAGTGGGATAATGAATCGTTGGTTGGCATTGTTATGACGCAGAATGGGAAAAGTGCTACAATGTAAGCATTCCAATAGCACAACCTAATAAACAATGCAATAAAGAGGAATATTACTTTTCAGTCCTGGCCCAAGCAGTTTTAAATGTCACCTTGTTAACACATTCAACAAGTCATCGCAAAGCACCCAACTTATGAGGGTTAACGGAACATAACCAACTAGTACAATGGGAAAAGTTATGCATATATCATCACTATGGAACACAGAAATAAAATGAAAGTCAACAAAACAAATGATAACCAAGTTTACTCTATATTCAACGTATGAAACTAACAGACAGTCATGTTATCTGGCAGTAACCTTATCTGAATGTATGTTAGTTCAGTGGAGGAAATATGGCGGGAAAGCCCTCACCTCTTATGTTTTCAGTGGAGAAAGGTTTGAACAGAAGTAGTCCTCCATTGAAATTCATTTAATAAATTTATTTAAATTTTTTGTATTTTTTAAAAATGTTATATTGTAAAACAAACTTATAATATGCACATTGTTTCAAATGTACTGTTTAATACACTCATTGTATCAAACGTTTACTTTAAATGTATCATTTTAATACACACGTTGTATCAAATATTTACTTTAAGTGTATCATTTTATTACACACTTGTATCAAATGTTTTCTATATATATATATATATATATATCATTAGGTAATGAGGGAACTAATTGTAATTAATTAAAAGTTTAATAGATCGTTTAAAAAAATTAGAAATTTAATAGATGATGAACTCTTAAGTGGTAATCAAAATATATGTAATTTATAATAACTAAAGTGCAATTCAAAAATAAAATATTACAAATAGATATGACATATGAATTATATTGCAATTCAAACAAGTACAATAATCATGTAAATATTAAATATTGGATAAATGATAGAATTTGACTAGTTGATAAAGTTAGCTTTAATTCTAACTCTTAACTTAATTTGAGGTGTTGATTAAAAGTATAAAATTAAAAGTGTAGTAAATCCAAACCTTTTAAACTTTAAAAGTATATTAGGGAGATGTGCCATTTATAATAGCAAAAACAAATTCAAATAGCGATTTAATGGACTGTAATTAGGAAATTAAGAATTATAAATTTATATTAGGCATTTTAGATGTTAATTTATACAAGCTTATAATATGCACATTGCATCAAATATTTGTTTCAAATGTACCATTTTAATACATACATTGTAGCAAACGTTTACTTTAAGGGTACCATTTTAATAGCAGTAATGGACTGCTTCTGCCTCTCTTTCTTCTCTCTTTCACACTCAGCACACCAAGCTGAGAAATCCTTCTGATATTTCCTTAACTCTCTGAAATTTTTTTAGAACTACCACCAGTACCAGTGGTGAAACCTAGAAAAAAAAAATCTAAAGTTCACATGATGAGGATGAGCAATTTTCTTTTGCATCCATTACTACAAACACCCACCATTTCTGCCACTACCGCCATGCACCACCGCCATCTCCCATGCCGACGCCATGCACCACCACCGGCTATCAATTTATTTCACATAGCAAATCATGGGTAGCTTCAAAAACAAATCTAAACCAAGAGAAAACCAGATCTAATTAAGTCTAAAGTACAGATTTAAACAACAGTCAGTTATGCAAACTCTAACCCAACAAAATCATCTTTGATTCTTCTCATGGCTTTCATTTATACTTTCCCCTAAATAGTTAATCCAGAAATAGAAAACAAACAAAAATTTATTCGATCTACCCCCAATGAAAAAAATCCAATATCACAGTCGCCAGGGAGAAGAAAGATGATGAGGAGGAGGGAGAGAGGGCAGCAAGGGAGAAAAAACAAGAGGCAAAGCATCGAACCAGAGAAAGACAAGAGAGAGAGGAGCAAGTGAGACAGAAGAAAGAAAGAAGAGGATGAGAGATAAAACGCGTGATCACGCGCTTTACTTAGGTGGATCTAATACGGTAAAGGGTAAAAACAGAATCCAAATTGCTGGGACCCGTGTCGAGATCGTTGGTCCACGCATTCGGCTGTCCATTTACATTTACTCATTAGGGGAACTAGTACCCTTATTGCTGTATTGCTTAAGATTGGGTAATTTTACCTCTACACTGCGTAAAACTTGAAGAATTGAAACTTTTTAAGGTTCCCTTAGCCAGATAGTTTTGATGTTGATTATTTATCGATAAATCACTATTCTTAACAAGTTGTTTCTAATATGATATTTTTAATCACTTCTCTATGGAATTTGGTATTATGATTCATCTTACCCAATGTTAAAAACAATATTTATTCGAGTATCACTTTTCACTTTAATGTGTCGATATTTTTAATTATACAATTGAAAAACTCGGCCTTAATTCTACATGCTTAAAATAATACTAACCTGCACTTAAGTGTGTTTTAAGAAATTAACTAATTTTACTTCAAGCTTCCTCTTCATCTCAAAAGAATCATTCTACTAATACTTATCATGTTACTTAAACATATTCCAAGTAGTTAATGATGTCAAATGTAGATTCTACTACTCTTCCTGTGTATATCTTTTACTATGAGCTATTTATTTAGTTCACTACCATGTTTGAAATCCATCAATTGTTGTCCCTCTGTTTATTTTATCATTATCAAGAGGTTCTATCTTTACACACATTTTATAGTACAAAAGTGATTATTAAATTCAATTAAGGGATGTTTCTCTAATTGATAGAGAGATTGTTAAGGTTCATTTTCGATTATTCTAGACTCATTAATTAACTTTCTTAAGTTCGAATTCTCTAATGTTACTCACTGATTCTAACCATAGCTCAGCTAAACTAATAGCATACCTATCCAGTAGACATTCCACTTCACGACATTTAAACTACTAACTCAACTAAGTGGATTGTAGTTACTAACTAATTTGATGGTATAACTTCTAAGTATAGTGCTGGTTAGTCTCTTAATTATTCTAATTATGCACCTAACGCTCTTAGAAGTTTTACCTAATTGTTATTCTTAATGTCTCTATCGCATATAAAGCTGGGGGTTAACAAATACTATAACTTTAATCATTTCACACACTTCCATATAAGAGAATATTACACCAGACTCAATTGTGGGCTGATCATCCCCAAGCTAATCTAGAATTATCTCCTCGTCAAACTGAAAGAGCAGATCATATACTTCCATCATACTTTTGCTTACTACCTATTTCATAATTATCTTCTTTATTTTCAAGACTTCACTCTCTAGTGTTTTATCAAGTTTCGTCCTGTTGGACCTAACTGCTCTGATACCACTTGTGACGCCCCAACCCAAAGAGAAAATACTATGAGTGGTCATGGTTTGGTCCAATTCGAAAATCGAACCCAATTCAAATTTACAGAATTCAAATAACCCAATTCAAATTCAGTATTCGAATTAGGTTTGGTTTGAAACCGAATTCGAATTATGAATTCAGTTTTAGAATCGATTTTTGAATTTGGTATCCAACCCGAAAACTAATTCAAAAACCGAATTGGGATATATGATTTATATTTTTTAAATTTTATACTTCTCATTTTTTTAATTCCTCTGCCCCACTACATCTCTCCCCCCTCCCCCTCCTGCTTTTTCTTTCTTTTCTTTCTCCCTGCGAACCCACCTCTGTTCCGTCTTCTTCTCTTCATCTATTTTCTTTCTTCTCTTCATTATCTTTCTTTCTTTACTGTTCCTATTTCCTTCTCCCATCTCTCTTTCATTTTCTTCTCTTAGCCATCAAGTTTTTGGGAGAAGGTTATGGTGGTGTTGATTGTTGTTGTTGGATGGTTTGGAGATTGTGGATCTGGGAAGGGACGGCGATGGTAGATCTGGAACTGGACTGTGTTTCTTCTCTTCATCTATTTTCTTTCTTCTCTTCATTATTTTTCTTTCTTTACTCAACCTATTTCCTTCTCCCATCTCTCTTTCATTTTCTTCAAAGCCTTACTGTGTTAAACTATTAATTCTGGAAACAAATTTGTGAATTCGGTTTCCATGGTCCAAATCGAATTCGAACCAAATTCGAATTACGAATTCGATTTGGTTTCTTCAATTTTAAAACGAATTAGGTTCAGTTTTCAAATTGGCCAAAAAAATTTAAAATTCGAGGAAACCGATTGGTGGAAACCACAATTCGTGGAAGCCGATTCGTGCCCACCCCCAGAAAATACTCTCAAGGCAGATAGATCCCTAGCCCAGAGCCCTAAAGTGGTGAAGCAGTAAAGGGATTTCAACTTTAAGCTTTACCCTCTCCCCTTCAAAAGTTTGATTTAGAAAGTTGAGAGGGAATGCCGGAAAGGAGAAATCTAAGGAAGCCAACTACAATCTGGGTACTAGAATCTAGCACAAAGATAAATTTCTGGCCAAACGTAGTTATCCAAATCAAATAAATATAAAGCCAAACGTAGGCATCCAAAACATAATCATAGAAATATTTCACTTTTCACCATTTCTTTGTGCCAAGTCTAATTTCCACCTAGCACACTTCCCTAGTACGAGGGTTACTCACCAATTCCAAATGCCTTCCAAAAGAAGCCTCAAAACATGAAGTACAAAAACCATAGAAGTACTTTAAAAATTAGTAAACTAAAATAATATATGATTACAGAATGTGATGGGAGAAATAAAGTACTCAACTGGGTTGCCCATTGTCATTATTTTCAATAAAGCAGATATCACGAGAAGTAATTATCCAACTACAACATCATAAAGGAACCTAAGGTACAAACTACAGAGAAATAATTCTGTAGTAAGGTTAACAAGCTCCAATCATACAGGCACACCCATGATTGAATAAAAAGGAAACACCAGTACGTAGAAGCTCCCACATATGTGGGGTTTGGAAAATGGTCAGACCATTAAGGGCTTGATGAATGCAATCTTACCTTATACTTCTATTAGAGACTATTTATGTTACTCGAACCTATGAACAAAAAATCTCCAAATCTCCCCCCAGCATTCTCCAAAAATAACTCCAAATATTCATTCTGAATTCTAAATGTCAATCTATAAGAAGCAATTAGATGAAACAATTTATCAAACTATCAATTTTCCTTCACTTGAAGT
The DNA here is from genome assembly GCA_016801395.1 of Leptodermis oblonga. Lineage (NCBI taxonomy): Eukaryota > Viridiplantae > Streptophyta > Magnoliopsida > Gentianales > Rubiaceae > Leptodermis > Leptodermis oblonga. The sequence continues at coordinate 27,200,744 of CM028751.1, forward strand.
TTGCCTACTTAACTTCAAAAAATTAAAATCTCATTCAAATTAAAACTGAAATTAATTCTACCCACAAAACCTCCACAAAGTGCTAGCAATATCCGATAAAACAATTGTACAAGCTAAGAATTGCAAAATGTGAATAATGCAAAGTAAAGGCTTTTAGTTACAAACTATGAATTTGACCTTCCAGGATTAAGAAGTCTTTAGATAAATTATTTCAGAGTTGTAATTGAGCTTGACAGGTCTCTGCTCTGTTCAAACTAAAATTTGAAATTAACTACACATTAGAGACATTTTGAATATCAAAGATGCAAATAACACAGATCCTACAAGCACTTCAATTGAAAAGTTGTGAGAAAACGTGGTGGACTGTCATTTTCTGGAGACTTAACAAAAGGATACCGCCGTGATTATTGATTAATAATTATTAAGCTGGTCTCGATCAATTGTCAAAACCAAAATGTCAATTCATGAAGAGTCAGACCTGAGCTCTTCCTCGCCTTAATTAATTACTAATAATGGAGATGGAAACGCAACTTCCAACATGCTTGGCTTTAATTCCTACCAAAACAGCTAATAAGCTTATAGAACATAAATTCTACCCACAGAACTTCCACAAATTACTATATCAATTTCCAATTCCAATTCCAATCCAACAGCTATGAAAGCATCAACTAGACAGAAACTACATTTCCGAAAAAACTAGCAATCTTCTTGGAAGATGATGACAATGACGGACGCAGGGAGGAGGGAGAAAAATGGCAACCGGCGGTGGGGGAGATGACAAAGAAAAGAGAGAAAAAAAAATGAAAAAAAAAAAAGAAAGGAAGAAGACGATGAACAATGCTGGACTCCAAGTTTGGGTGGTTAAGGGACTGGGATGTTATTTTCTGAAATCTGAGGGATCCATTTGTTATTTAGACAAACCTCGAGGGAGGTAAATGTAATTCACCCTTCCTTTTTTGTCTCCAAAGTGGTGAAATGGTCAACACAGTCACAAGACTCAAAATTAATGGAAAAATTAATTGGAAACACAAAGGTTAGGTCAACTTCAATTTTAAACTTTCAATATAGGGAATAAGAAGATAAGATTTGTTAGTACTTCTTTTAATTATTATTTGAAAGAAAATTAATTAATCTATAAATCTTCAATTCTTACATGAGATTGCGGCGCCCAAAAATTCCCCAAATCACTCCTATACTTTCCCAAACCAAAAATATATACGGTATGTCTAAACGCAATGAAGAAAAATGCTAAATGCAGGGAAGGAGAGATAGTATTTTGTAATTATACCAAGAATACCCCTAATAAGATCCACTAGGCCCCAGCTTCACTTTTCCTGCGCCTAACCCTGCACTTGCCTAACCGGAAATTTTGCCCGTGCCAAGTCTGAAATTTATTCCTTTTTTTCAAAAAATTTATTTGATCAAACCGGATTTGGGTGGCGGACCCAAACCATTCCCGCCACCCAAATTCAGCATGAAGCGGCCAGATCTGGCTACGTGCCGCTTACACACATCTAGATCCGGCTGCAAAATTGCAGCGGGAGCTGGTCTCCCACTGTAATTTTGTATATGAGTGAGGCCAGCTGGCCTCACTCAACCGAAATGAAACCATCTGGATTTCATTTCATTTTTCTACAAAATTTTTAAAAATTTTTTATTTTGGCTCCTGCAAAAATTAAGCATTGACCAATTCCATTGCTGCCGGAAAAACGGGATTCCGGCAGCCTTCTCGATTTTGCGATTTTATTTTTTCAATTTTTAGTATTTAGGTTAGGGAGCCTAACCTCATTTTCTGGGTTTAGGCACCCTAACCCATTCCCGGGGGTTAGGCAGCCTAACCCTCAAGAATGGGTTTAGGTCCCCTAACCCTTAGGCCGTCTAACCCCCTTGATAGGGTTAGACCGTCTAACCCTGTCCCGCCTAAGCCCCAACAGAAGTGTTAGGCCGTCTAACCGTTAGGCCGCCTAACCTCCCAAGACAGGGTTAGGCGACCTAACCCTTAGGCAGCCTAACACCCCTTAAACAGGGTTAGGCGGCCTAACCCTTAGGTGTGGAGGCATTATTAGGTGTTGGGGGGAGGGGGGGAGTATTTTAGGTGTAATTTGAAAATACTATCTCTCCTTTCCTGGGTTTAGCACTTTTCTTTCCTGCGTTTAGCAATGCCCAATATATATTCCACCAATTAATAATAATGATAATAATAAACCTAAGTAATTAATTAATTAATTAAAAATAGCTGCAATGGATATTTTATAGAATCATATTTACATTGTTAATTATTCCTTTCGTTCTCAAATAAGTTGTCATTATAGGAAAAAAAAAATTTATTCTCAAATAAGTGTCCCTTTACACATTTCAATACAAAACTTTTTGAAAATTCTAATATTACCTCATATATAATTAATCTCATTTAATGATATTAATTACAATGTCATTTTAAATGCACGTATATTACAGACATTCTTATTTAAAATGTAGATAAACAAGAAAGCATAAATAGGGATAAAAGAAGAAATCCACTCATCTCGTTAATTCACTCATCTCACTTATTTGGGAACAGAGGAAGTAACAAATTAATTATGAAAATTTTAATTTGGAAAAATGGTAATTTTATAATATGTACATATTAATTATTATCTTAAAATAATTTTACCTAAAATTCACTAACTTATTCACATTATCCTAACTTATATTTCACTATACTAATCCTTATTTAATTATATCATTTTTTAAATAAATCTAATTTTAATTTGAACTTACGGGTTAGTTTAAATGATTTTAAGTTCTTTATTTCGGGTCAAAATATTGAGTACTCACAATACAAATTGCAAATAATGCACTGATAACTCATGAAATAGTGGAATCGATAAGAAAGAAAAAAGAAAGGGAAGGAGGTATGGATGGCACTAAAACTAGACAAGAGCAAGGCCTATGACAAAGTATCAATGCAAGCGACAATGAAGTGCAAGATTTTGCTCAATAGAAGAACAAAAGAGGAGTTCCACCCAAATAAGGGTCTTAGGCCCCTCTCGCCCTATCTTTTTGTCACTAGGCCAACAATTATTTTCTGAACTTGTATCAGCTGAGGAGGGGAAGAAAAATGGCATGGGAATAAGTATAGGAAGAGGGGTGCCAAACTTCCTTTCCCATCGCAAAATAAGGATTGAGGCAGTAGCAACTTTTGTTCGTTGAAGATCGCCAATGCGGTTTTGTAACAAAAAATGCCTGAAAATTCAACATGTTGTGTTGGGAAAAACGCCCATCAGGATCTTTGAACCACTTGTTGGAAGAAATATTCCAACAAGAACACTGCAATGGAATTGAAAACATAAAAGAAAACACAGCAGTTTAATGTGGTTTAATCCATGGGAATACGCACTATTCCAAACAAACAGAGAATTTACATAATAGAAGAGTTAACATATTTGCCCTCAATTCTATTCTACCCTTCCCCTTTACAGTTCTCTCTAGCACCCTCTCTGTCTAGAATGAAATCTGTCTACTGCTCTCTGCTTTATTACTGCATCTAGTCTATTACAAACAATGTTTATTTATAGTAAAACTAGAGAAACCCTACTCGGCTTAGTTTCCTAATCTATTCAAGATTAGAAAGCATGGCCCAATACTAATTGGATTAGGAATTTGAGGAGATACCCCAACAAATCCTCCCTCGACTCAAAGTCCTATGTACAATAACATCATCAGAAAATGAGACGTGTTTCTTCCTCTTCGGCTTCAACTCCTTCTTTTGAATGCCAAACTCAGCACAAGACCCATTTTTCAAATCACCAACATAAAAGATGTGATAATTACTCCTCGTCCCTTGCAGAATCAACTCATCTCCTTTTAATACTTTGCAGAAGTCTCCATCACCTGTAAATTTGTACCCACAATAACATAATCTTCCTAGCGAAATTATGTTATTAGCACATATTTCACATCAGTCAATTTTCTCATAGCACCATTGTGAGTCTTGGGAAGTGTGGTACCAATACCCTCAATCTTTATCTTCTGACCATTCCCCACAACGATGTGTCCAAAATCTCCATTAGCCTGCAAAGTATCAAAACACAATCTATCTCTACATATGTGTGCAGAGGCTGCACAATCCATCACCCAACCTGAGTTACTTGACTCAATATACTTCATCATTAACACATCATCATCATCATCATCATGTACAATATTTGTGCTTGCTGAGTCGGCTATCTTTTCTTTGCCCTTTCTCTTCAAATCTTTCAAACTCTTCAAGTCTTCTTTCATAATAGGGCATGTATACTGGATGTGACCCTTCTCCCCACAGTAATAACACTCCACAATACTGTAGTCTCTCGGCCGAGATCTTCCACGAATGTCACTCCTCCCTCGCGAACGACTCCTCCCTCGATTCGAACTCTCTGTAACAGCTAGTGCTTCATCAACCCCAGGCGTAGTATTCTTTCCCAAATCTTCTCATTCTCCCTCAGTTGTGTAACCACATCATCAAGTGTCAAACTTGTTCTCCCAACAAGCATTGTTTGCACAACCGGTTTATAAGATAATGGCAAAGAAGACAACAACAACAAAGCCTGCTCTTCATCTTCGACTTCCTCTCCCGTGTTTTGAAATCGGCATACTACCTGATTAAAAACATTCACATGGTCATAAAAATTTCCTCCTTCATCCATCTTTAAAAGTGTAGAGGTCAATCTTCATGCACAACCTGTTCATTAGTAACTTCGACGCATAAATACTCGCCAACTTGTCCCAGATCCCCTGCGGTGTCTTCTCCTTCAGAACACTGTATTTAATTTCTGGAGCAAGTGCAAGTCGAATCGTACTAACTGCCTGCTTCTTCATCGTATCTCAATTTTTATCACTCAACCCTTCAGGCTTCTTATCTTCAAAGACAAATCAAGATTATCCCGCACAAGTAAATATTGAATAGTGCACTGCCACATCGTAAAATCCAACTTCCCATCGAAGAGTGGAGTTTCAAACTTCTTCTCAGACATTTTAAAATTGACCCAAAAAACCTTAAATCCCTTGGACCAAAATTAAATTAACACATAGATAATGAACAGCTAACTTCAGCCAGATACTACTCAAACAAATGAACCAACCTCTCCCAACACTAACGCAAGGCTAAAACAAAAGCTGAAGCTTTGATTTTGTTTTCTTCCAATAACTCGGGCCCACAAAATTTGATAAACAAAGTTTAAAAAAATTAAATCACACCCAATTGATTACCTAACACAGCAGTGGCTGAAAGAAAATCAAAGCCCAAACCAAAAATTGCTGAAGCCCACTCCTATGCGGCCCACAATCATTCTAAACTAGCTTTAACCTAGTTCTTTTGCAAGCAACGAACAACATGTTTCCTCAATCAAGACGGCAATTCCCTACCAAGTAAATGCGTCGATTTTCCTTCTGGATGAAGCGGCAACTCTTCTTTTCTCTCGCGCAAATCCGTGCGCGCAGCAACAATGGATGACGAATTTGTTTACTTATTATTTCCGATTTTTCTCTGGTTACTTGCTCTGATACCACTTGTTAGAAAAAACGCCTCTCAAAATCTTTGAATCACTTGTTGGAAGAAATATTTCAACAAGAACACTGCAATGGAATTGAAAACAGAAAAGAAAACATAGCAGTTTAACGCGGTTTAATCCACGGGATTACGCACTATTCCAAACAAATAGAGAATTTACAGAATAGAAGAGTTAACATCTTTGCCCTCAATTCTATTCTACCATTCCCCAATGATTTTTCTTCTTCGATTCCAACTCCCCCACCCGATTCCCTCAATTTTAACCCTGAAGTCATGGGAGTTTTAGTTGGTGCTCTTTTCTGTAAATTTTGCTCTTGAAATTTCTAGAGTTTTTAAAGTTCTATAGTTGTTAAAACTTAAAAGTCCGAGCTTTTTAAAACATTGGGGAATATTAGTGATTTGCAGTTTAGAATATCAAATGTTGTTTCCGTTGTGAGTGATGAGATTTGAATAATGAGTGAAGTATATTGTACGAACTTCAAACATAGAGTTGGTTGTCTTCTTTAGCTTGTTACAAATTTTTGGACAAAGTAGAATTGCAGGTGATCGAAATCATTGGGTCTGGCTCTCGCTGGGTGGTAACCTTCCATTTATAGTGTTTACATTAGACCCTCCGTTAGTGTTATATAATATTCCATCCAATTGACACTTTAGTCTTAAACCACAAGAGGATAATATGATATTTCGAAAATATAGGGGGCAAACTGTCACTCAAGGTATACCATAAGGGGGTAATTGTCATTTGCCCTTAATAATATTACTACTTGTCAAAAAGGAAAACCATTTTTATGGTTCAAAGTTTGTGAAAACTATCAAATGAACCCTGAAATTTTACAAAACTATCAACACCTCCTTAGAAATTGTGACAAAAATTTGTATCCAACTTGCTAGAGGTTCAATGTATACCTTTCTTTAGAAATGTTACTTTTTAAAATACACGAATATCGAATTTAACCTCAAAAGTATTGTGTATATAATATGAAATATTACATTAATATTTTAATAGCAAAAGTATCGTCTGTCGAAACGGATTGATAGAAGACTCTCCCTAAAGTGTTTTGTCAAATAACAACGGTAATGCTAAACACAGGACCAAAAAAATACTAAACGCATGATAGAAAGATATTATTTTGTTTTTCTTTCCAAATTTACCCTCACTATGTTTTTCTCCCACCCATCGCTGAACCACTGCCGGAATGAAGTAAACCCAGTTTTTTAGATAAAGTAAAAATTTTCCCAACTACCCTTCCTCAAGAGGAAAATGAACACCCAGTTTCCCCCTTGTAATTTTGGACTAAAATGTCCACCTAATTGAAAAAGTTCTCACTAACGGCAAACTAGTGGAAGTGAATTACATGCTCGGGGTAAGCTTCATTCTTCTATTCCTTTTTCTCAAACTAATTAACCTTCCCACCATTAATTGCCTTCTTCTTCCTCCACCGAACTACCATCACTTTGAAAAATTCTGGTGATGGGTTCCTTTTAAAAACCATTCTTTTTTATTAGAATGATGAAAAAGGAAACAAGAAGAAGAAATCTTTCATGAATTCTATGAGTTGAAGAATCATTTATCCAAACTTCTCGTAGGTTCCTTCATTTTCTATAACTTCATATTCTCTTCATCAGTATTTCATCATATACTCATTCACCCTTTGCCGCCCATCCCGCGGGGCTTTCTTCATAATCCAGAAAATTTATTGAATTTGTTTTTAACTGTCAATTTTTTTTTCTTCCAAACCAACTGAACCTTTCATTTGCAGGAGAAGCCATGGCTATGAACTCCATATCAATTTAAGAAATCAATCCTGACATTTTATGTAAATTTATGATAATTTAATTTTGGAATCAAGCGAGAATTGAGATGGAGTTAGAAACAGGTGACCATGAACAAAGATGTTGCTCCTAATGGGATAAGTCAAAAGGGGGCTTGCTGCAGAACTTTTTCGTTTTCTTTTTCATGCCTAAGGATTATTTTTTTGTTTCTTAGAATAAGGATATTTTAGGTATTACCATTTTGCACTAACAGTGTTAGTTAAGGTTGTTTATGTCATATAGACACGTTAATCCAAAATCATAAAAGGGTAACTGAATATTTTTTAAAAATCATAAAGGGAAAACTGTCTCTAAGACAAAACCACAGGAGGTAAACTGTATTTTACCTCTTTTTTTTTTTTTTTCTCCGGAAGACCTTAAATCACGGTTGTCGAAAAATCTGCCCTAAGCTTTGGAGTAAGGTCCCTTACCCCCCAATCTTTAAATTAAAAAGATAAAATTAAAAAAATAAATAAAAAAGAAGAAGAGGGAGTGGAAGAGTGGCAAGCTGCTTTGGAGGCAAGGTGCAAGTTTGGGGTGAGGCACCTTCCTCAATCTTAAAAAAAAATAATAATAATAATAAAATAAAATAAAAGTGGCAAGCTGCTTTGCCGTTGCAAACCAATGTTGTTTGGCCCGGACCGAACACCCACTCGGCGAGGCCAAAGGGTCGCTCGACCCTGGGGGCCGACTCAGGTCAACCGGAGGTCAACCCAGATGACGTCATTGTGACGTAATAAATATAGTTTAAATAATATATATTTTTATAATTCATATATTCTTAAGTTTTATAATTTTCTATAATTTAAAAACTATTTTCTATACAAAAACTAATTTTTCCATACATTACAACTCATTTTTGATTTAGATATAACTAAACCATTTTGAATAATTAATTTCTTGAAAATTTCCAAGTGTTTGAAATGAGTTTCAATATCTTTAGAGAATACTAAAATATCATCAATATAAACAATGATAAATTCACTATAAGGAATAAAAATATCATTCATTATTTGTTGAAATTCTGAAGGAGCATTCTTCAGGCCAAAAGGCATTACCTTCCATTCATAATGTCCTATTGGAACAGTAAAAGCAGTTTTATATTGATCCTTACTATTAATTTGTATTTGCCAATATCCTGATTTTAAATCAAACTTTGAGAATATTATCGAATCATATAATCTATCTAATAAGTCCTTTTTATTAGGAATTGGATGTCTAATATATTTTAAAACTTTATTAAGAGGTTTATAATTTATTACCATCCTAGGTAATCCTCTTTCAATTTCACTATGTTTATTAACATAAAATGCAATACATGACCACGGAGATTTTGAAGGTTGTATTAATTCTTTTTGTAAAAGAGATTGTATTTCTTTCTTACATAATTCCAGATATTCTGAATTCATTTGACAAGGCCTAGCCTTTGTTGGAATTTTCTTTTCATCAAAATCATCTTCATATGGAAGACTAACAATATGCTTTTTTCTATCTCATTTGGATGTTCATTACAAATTTCTAATGAAAAATTATTAATTATTAATTTTATTTTATCCTGTAATTTAGGATTTTGAAGTTTTTCTTCAATTGTCAAAATATTTATTTCATGTTTTAAAAACATCAATTGATTCTTTTTTCTAAGAATATTTTCTTTTATCGTATTTAATATTTTTAAAAATGGTTCCATTATAAATTGGAAATTTATTTGATTATTTTCATATGTTCCTTTTAATCCTTTAGAATCAATATGATGAATAGGATATAATTTTTTCAAAAAAGGTGTTCCAAGTATGACTTGATTTGTAATGTTTTTAACTAATAAAAAACTTTTTGGAATGCAAACTTTATTTTTGCAAATATATGCTTTGGGGAGTTTGAACTGAATATCTAATTTTTCTCCTCCAGCATGTCTTAAACTATGAGTAATTTTTTGAAAATATTTAGTAGGTATTATACCTTCTTGTATTACACTAATATCTGCACCACTATCAATTAATGCAGTTAATTCAATTTGAAAATTATTATCAATTAAAAGCAAAATTTTTGTATACCACTTTTGAGTAGTAATAATGTCTAAAGAACTTAAAAATTGTTCTTCACCATCTGGTGGTTTTTCTTGAAAAGTAATTATTTCTTTTCCTTTTCCTGTCATTTCTAATTTAGAAATTCTTTCCTCAAAACCAATATTTTCTTTTTTAAGAAATTGAATTTCCTTTTGAAGGATTTTGACTTCATTATTCAAATCATTTATTGTAGTATTAGAAGTTAAAGTATTACTCTTTTCTTTCATTAGTTTTTGAACTTCTATCATAGAATATGGTTCATTATAAATTTTATTTTCAAAATCACTTTCATTATTCCTACTAGTAGAAGGAAGATTTTAAATATCATCAATTATTTTTGATCTTAATTCTAAATTTTTTATTTGTTTTAAAAATTCCAACAGACTATTATCTGTCAAAACATTTATGTCTTTAAATTGAGACATTATTTTATAAAATTCTTCATTTTCTAAATTATCATTTAATTGTTTTAAACAAGATCCTTTAGTGCTACAAGCACAATCAGAATCTGACTCATTTGATAAATCATTTTTTGAAAAATTTATTTCATTTTCTTCATCTGAAGATTCAGAAGATTCTGAACTAGAACTTGTTTCTAATAATATTTTAGAAATCTTGTCTTTTAACTCTTCATCTATTTCTAAAGAATTTATTTTCTTTTTTTAATTTGCATTTATTTGCAAAATGACCTATTTTTCCACATTTATAACAATTAATATTTTTTAATCTTTTTTTCTAGAAATTCTAGCATTTTTTATTTCTAATTTCTTTTCTCTTTTCTTTTTAGAATATTTTTTCTTTCGAAAATTTTTTCAGGTTTTTCTATCATATGAGGCTTTTTATTTGGAAATGGAATTTCCATTCCAAATTGACTACAGAAATATCCTAATTGACTTTTTTCTGTTAATATTTGACTTTTAATTTGTTGACTCAATTTTATTTCATTACATAATGATAAACCTTCTTGAACGCAAGTTGCGATCAATCTACCATACGTATATTCATTATATTGGATAGTTATTCTATCCTTTCTTAAGGCTTTCCTTACCCTTTCAGCAAATAAGCTGGGAAGACCATCTATAAACTTAGACTTCCAATGACTACTATTACTTTCAGGCAATTCCATGACTCTATTAAGGAATGCATCTTTATACCATCTAAATTCAGAAAGTGTTTTACACCTAAGATTCTGAAGTAAAGTACGGATATTTTCACTATTATCTGAAATTCTACCCGTAAAATGCTCAAGAATTATAACAATTAGTGTATAAACAGAATTTTCAACCAATTGGTCACCTTCTTGTTTAATAGTTCTATAAATTTATTCTTTATTTATTGGAGATAAATAATTATCCCACCAACCTTTTAATTGGCCAGTAAATCCTGCAACTATCATTTTTGCAATATTACTATCAGAGTTACCATTACTCTTGCAGATAGTACTATACATTAACATTCTATGAACAATATTATAAATTTGTTTTTTTGTATAACCATCTATATTCCATTCATAAATATTTTTACTACTGTAACTATTATTATTAATATATTCTTGTTCCTCATGAAGAACATCCATCGGAGATGGCCTATTATAATAATTTATTCTTTGAGTTGGCCTATCAGCATATTTATACATTTCTCCTATTTTATTTATTTCATCTTTTATTACTTTTTTATATTCTGGATTATTTTCAATTTCATTTGAAAATTCTTCTTCAATTGTGGTTATATTTAACCCTTTAAAATTTTCATTTATTAATTTTTCCAATTCTGGAGAAATAGTTTTGAACTTAAAATTTTTTATTTCAGGTGGAGGCTGAAGACTAGGAGTAGCTAAGACACCTGTATTTTCTTTTGTATTACTAGTGCTAGGTATATTACTAGTACTAGCCCTTGTATTATTTTCTATTAATTTATCTAATCTATCATGTAAAGAGAGAATTTGTTCTCCTAAAACAATTAGATACACATTTGTATAATTTTGTTGTTCAATAATTTTGTTTTTCAATAATTTTATTGATATTTTTTACTGTTATTGTCAAAGTATCTTCTTCAAATAATTTTGAAAAAACAGTAAAATTTATAGAAATTTTATCTTTTATATTATTGTAAAAGATCCTTGAGGAGGAAATTGACTCTTCAAGATATTACCATTAGGTAATCTATATTCTCTTTCTATTACCAAGATACATGGTTCAACATAATTATGAATAAACCATGGAACAAAAGGGAACAAAAGGAAACAAAATATTTTTCTCTCCTAAGAATTTATAAAATTCATCTTGAAGATTATTTCTTTCTTCTAGAGAAAAAGATTAAAAAAACCATTTTCTAAATACTTCTCATCTGGGGAATAAGAATTCATTTCTTATTTTTTCTCTAGCTTTAGATCCTTTACTAAAATCTATCTTTGGTTTATTATTCATATTGAAAAATTCATTTCTGATTCGGTTATTTCCGGCTCTTTTCTATCAGAAATATCATGAACTATATTATTCTTTTTCTTATATAATAAATCAACATGAGGATTTTTCTCCTCACTTACAGGAATATGATCATTCGCAAAATTTCGAGGAGGAATATAATCAGCAATATAATTCCTAGCAGGATGATATGAAGTAGAAGGATTATGACGGTTTATTCCATCACATAATAATTCTTCAGATATTAAAGCATTATGATGGGTTATTCCATCACTAGAATTTAAATGACTATTATTTAAAGCAGTATGAAAAGAATTTAAAGAACTATGGCGATTATTCTCACCACTTGAATTTAAAGAATGTAAAGACAAGTTAGGATGATGTTTATTCACATCACCAATGTTAGAAGCAAAACGTCTATGAGACATTTGAATATTATCATCAAAAGGGGAAATAAATGATCTTACAGAGGAAGATCTGGGTATTCCATGAGTATTACTCATTTGTACATAAACATCTCCATCTGGAATCTGAATTATATTAGAAATCTGATGTTCATTTCTAGGTGCAATATGAGCAACCTTTGTCATCTTCCAATGTTGAGGAATATGAATTTCATCCCATTTAATTGTTCTTCTTGTCGTTATATTTGACTTATCAAAATTTGATTCTATTATAATTGTTTCATTCAAATTTTTATCTTTTTCTTCCACTTTATAACATGGATTCAAAGTGTATAACGGCTTATAATAAATTCTATAACATATACACATTATTTCTGTGCCAGGTTCATAATTATAACCTTCAGTTTTTATATTCAAAGTTAAAGCCTTACAAATATTTTTGTCAGTTAAAGATAATTGAAAATTTGGATGAACGGTCTGAAAATCATACTGAGGCAGTTAGACGAATTAAGTCTAAAGTGAAATCACTACCTTGCTTAATGATTGCAAATCCTAATCTGGAGAAAATAATAGAGATTGATGCTTCAGAAATAGGTTATGGTGGAATTTTAAAACAAAAATCTAAAGATAATAAACAAGAATTTCTTGTTAGATATTATTTTGGAAAATGGAATGATAGCCAGAAAAATTATGCTATGGTAGCTAAAGAAATCTTAGCTATTGTTAAATGTGTGTTAAAATTTCAAGATGATCTTTATAATCAAAACTTCATAATAAGAACTGATTGCAAATCTGCAAAATTTATGTTTAATAAAGATTTTAAACATGATGTTTCTAAGCAAATGTTTGCTAGATGGCAGGCTCATTTAGCCCCATTTGATTTTGATATTCAATATAAAAAGGGTGAAGAGAATAGTCTTCCAGATTTCTTGACTAGAGAATTTTTGAATAATGGCTGATCATAATTTTTATAATTGCAGGATAATGCTTCCAAGGGGAAGGGCTTCGAGCCCTTACCGTGGACGTGGAGGACGAGGAAATATCCTCACTCAGCATGGCGGAAGAAGACTTGTAGCAGAAAATGTTTATGCTAGGAGGAGTATATCTCCTGAGGATCCTTTATACGAGGAATTCATGGAGTTTATATCACAGAAAAAAAAGCACGGTAATACTGCTTTATCATCATCATCCTCTTTTTCAAAAATTGTAGGAGAAGAAGAAAATGAAGATCATATGGCTTCATATCATTAAAATAACCACAAAGAGGTAATAATCCTCTTATAAGGTAAAGATTTACAATGGGTCAATGATCCATGGATGCTAATGCAAAGATATTTGGATAGCTCATCATATGCTGAACTGGCTTATAACCCAAGATCTTACTTCAAAAATATTTTGAAGTATTCAGGGAATTGTGAAATAACACATTTTACAGGTGCTGGTAGTGCCCAGAATGTTTATAACTTCAGTAAAATCATTATTAAGCAGATCATATCCGCTAAAGAATGGTTTATCAACCATGAAGGATAGAGAATATCTACATCCTGAACAAAAGGTTTTGATTAAATTCAAATATTGGGATTATATTGAATCTCTTACTAAAGTATTCCTTTATGAAAATCCAAGAACGAAACACTCTTGGTTTATAAAGATCTGCGCTGATGTTTATAACATGCAAATACCAAATTGGTTTGTTAAATGGTAGCTTAATTTTGGTCCATCGATCCAGGTCCTACCTGAACCTTTCAAAGCATTATTTGCTGAATGGGTGAAGATTTCACCAAAAATTATGAATCTGGATAATAATTATCCCTGGAACGATAATATCACTCCAATGTATTTCTTTATTGAGTTTTCAATTCCTTGGATCTGGAAATGGGTTCCAAAAGTGGGTTATACTCCAGAAAAGATCCCATGTTTAAAAAGAGTTGGTTATACCAAATTTTGGGATAAATTAATAAAGATCGATGCTGCTACTGGTGTAATCCAAGGCCAGAAATTAGTTGATCAAATCAAACAGAAGCTGCAAGAATACCAGCAGACAAAGCAGTCAGCTCCAAGGGATGAAATCAGCCCCTTTCAACAAATTCATAAGATGCTTCAAAGACAGAAAGGAATCGTTTCCAGAGAAGAAATAATAGCTTCATATATGGATCTTTTGAAAAAAGATGTATCCCAGAACCTGGAAGATTCAAAATCAGAGGTTTCTATGTCAAGCCAAGGACATTGCCTTGCAGGAGAATCTCAAGAAGAAGATGAAGAAGTCGACATCGACATTGATGAAATGCTGCTCGCAATAAATAGTTCAGTGACCGGTTCTACCGGTAAAAGTCCCAAAAATAATTAACATAGGCGGTTGCAGACTCCACCGACAATATTACTGTAGCGGGCTTCTAAATTGATAATTTGGAATCCGAAAATACTGTAGCGAATTTAAAATTTAAAATTTAAAATCCGTAATAGTTAAAGGCAGGGTCTGCCTATAAATATGTTTTAGTTTAGTATCAAGAGGCAGAACTCGGAATCACGAGTATTCCTCTTCCCTCTTCCCTCTTCCCTCTCTTGTAAATCATCCATCCCTCCTTTTGTAATTTTTATATACAACTTCTTGAAGACTTGAAGACAATTTAAAGAGTAAGTCTTATTTAATTTTCTGTCTTTAATATTTTTATTTTCAGTTATATTTAGCCTAATGGCAGGCTAAATATTTGGTGTTAAACCATGAAATCTAGTGATCTGATTTTCCTGTGATGTTTATGATTCTATAGCTTGAATCATTCTATTGTTCTTTTATTAATTAAGGAAGATGGGTTGTTGAAGACAATCAGGCATCTGTATATTGTTTAAAGGATGGTTACGGTCTAGCCCGTTGTTAAGCCGTGGTTAGGCATTTTAAGGGCGTTTTACCCATTTGATCTCCTTTAGACAACTTATCAGGTTGACAGATTGAATTCAGTGTAATTAATTCCTTATATTTCCTTGATTAATATTTGAATCGTGGATTCGATTCCCCCTTATGGTATCAGAGCCATTATGGTTAATGACGATAACTGGTTTCTTGGTTTAACACTCATTTTTAATATGGAAAAACTGAAGATATTTCAGAAAAAAGATAATATAAAAAATAAAATAAAAACTGAGAGTGATTTACCCTCATATTTAGATTTACTATCCAAATGGACAATTGCTTATGTGGAACCAAAATTGATTTATCATCAAGAATTTTTTAATAAAATTGGATTGAAACAGATTTGTAAAACAACTGAACAATCCTTAGCTATTCAAGATGTTGATACAGCTATAACTCTTCTTAATGAAGAAGATTTAGATTCATATCGTTTTACTCATAAATTTTTACATATTGGTTTAGTGAAAATTGCTTTTAAACCTTTAACTTTGGATAATTTACCAGAAAATTTTATAGCAACTTTAAGAGATGAAAGAAATAAAGAATGGAGAAAATCTATAATTTGAGTTATACAATCCAGTCTGACACATGGTCCAGTATATTTTAATGTTCATCCTTATAATTTTCTATAATTTAAAACCTAGTTTCTATACAAAAACTAATTTTTCCATACATTACAATTAAGATAATTAGAAGAACACTAAGATATATGACAAATACAAATAGTATAACTACTTAAACAAAGTACAAGAGCCGGCTTATAGAGTAAATTAAAGCTACAGTACAAACTAAAGTGGAATACACTTGTGCTACTAGAGTACAGATTGCAAACTCTGTTTCTCACCTTATTTCTAGCCAAGAACATTCACACTCTGTTTCTCATCAAGAAATACAGAAACAATACAAAAACAATCCCAACTATCTTTCAGAAAAGCACGTACCACAACCAATAAAAACAACCAAAACTAAAAGGTATCAGAATCTGAGAAGACAAGTAGATCATTGGCTTGATGATGGGCTTGTATTTAGTATTTTACCTGTCAAACTCTTTCTTATTACGGAACCTAATCCTCTATATATAAATAGCTTGGATATCTAATTGTAAAAGGTGTGCTATCAGAGTAAATAAGAATTACAGAACTTTCTATTTCACTTTGACGGTGTGTATCAGTTATTAAACCTCAATCTGAGTCCGTTCACAATCTAAAAAGCAAATAAAAATTTTACTTAACGGCTATGGTGCGAGTCGTGCGACGGCGCGGAAGAAAACAGAAAATGAGATAACGCCCTGACCGGGAGGTCACTTGGGGTTTCATCTAGTTTGCACAAGATTAAATGAAACTCTCATTCATTTCTTTTGCAGCTGACCTCCCGCCGGCCATCAAGCTATTTTTATTTATTTATTTATTTAAAATTTACCTTCTTCAGCAGTGGTACGTTGTTGGTCCGGCAGTAGGTGATGGGTAGTATTGGAAAGAAATGTGCGTTAAGTATCTCTCAATAACAAAAATATTATGGATTTTCAATTTTTTGATTCACGAAGGCAATAGTAATTTCACAATTCCACAAACTTCGATAGGGGTCAATGTAAATTACCCAATAAAATTTCTGAACTCGTTTTCAAAACTGCAGTATTTTCAGCACTTGTTTACTTACTAGATTTCCTAATCGATGGCGCAGAATCGGCATTTCATTCTAATCTGTTGAGTCTTTCTAGTGTTTGTACTCTTATCCTACAATCCTACCCTCTTTTTTTTTTTTTTTTTTTTTTTTCGAAATACTACAATCCTCCTTGAAGGATCCATCTTCTTCTTCTGATTCTTCCCATTGCATTTACATGCCAAAACATTATCAAATTTACTCGGGAATGTAAAACGGGGTACACATAGGACAAAGAAACTATAAAAAATTTTTTAAAAAGAACTAAAACGAAATCCAAGTTAATTGAAAATATTCATCATCTGCTTCACCATAGAAAGCACTGATTTGATGAGAACAAAAACTAGTTTTGTTTCATATTGGATGGGATACAACGATAATAATCTTGTTAAGTTTCACCTCTATCTGCATCTGATGTTGACAAAGAAGATCACTAATAAGGTGGCTGTAAAACCAATTTATCAAATGAGAATCAAAAGGCGATGAAGAACAGAAACTATTGGCTTTACCAGGGTTGCACCCCTGATCATCAGAAAAATATAAAGCAAATGACAACAGATCCTCAGAGGGCCCATCAAAATAAACAAGTGTACTATGTCACAGTTAACATCAAACAAGCTACTAACTAATGGCAAAACAGATCTCAATATTCAGATATAAGGCAGCGCAAAATTCTTGTAAAGCACTACGAAGTAGTATGGCCCTCCTCTGCAGCGGCCTCAAAGGTCTCACCAGCCACAAGTTCTGGCACCTCATCATCATCTTCTTCTGGAGCTGCTGCGGCTCCAGTACCAGTCCCGGCCCCTGCCCCAGGTGCCTGCTTTTGGAACTGCTCAGCCAATTTCTTCAAATTCTCCAAGTTATCTGGCCCTGAAATAAGGAATTATATATATTATTATCTTATCTTTAATCATAGAACACATCTTTGTCTAAATTACATCAATAGGCATACTGAAGTTAACCAGGAAAGCACATACCTAATTGGTGAATAATTTGTGGAAGAATGTCCTGCAATTCTGTCAAGGTAGACACGGTGAACATCAGACAATTAAAATTAACAAAATTAATGCAGTATTCCAAAAACAGCTATTCCAAATGATGACAGTAATCAAGAAAGACTTTTTCCAAAAATCTACCAGCCACAAAGGTTATGATCCAAATAACCAAACAAAGAAGAAAGAAAGACCGAGGAGAAGATTAAACTTACTCTTGGTCTGGGGTGTACCACTGACAACCCATGTGTTGGCAGCAATTGAGGCTTGAACTGAATTTGTGCAAGTAAAATTAGTCAGGAGATACATACAAATGAGTTGTCAAAAAAATACACACTTTAAAATTAAAGATAAAAAGAGGATAAAAATTTACCCTTGGGGTTTATGAATTGGATAACTACATCCTCCTTGAAAATATTGACCTCCTCAATGGCTGGAATGGCATTTACGCCTATTCTCTTCAAGGTACTCTGAAGTCTTTTATCATCTGTGGTAGTTGTCTTATGCACGGCCTTCTTCTTTCTGCAAGACCAAAGAAATGAGGTAACTATCATATCAGAGCTAATGAAACTCAGGGTTATCCTACCACCAAAAACGAAAAATTATAGCCAACTAGAGAGGATAAACTGTTAGCATAATCAACAACAGAATAGTAGATACAACATTCATAGTCATATACCACATTTCAGAAGGCTTATTACGCATTAAACTTTTCTTCCCTTGTTAGAATATAGCTGCATGAAACTTATTTTTCTCTGGATTACTAGTTAATAACTGAACAAAGTTGAAATGAGGCATCAATAAATGACCAACCTTCTAACGCTACCCTTTCCACCGGTGCGGACTGCACCAGCCATCTTCTTTAGCTTCTCCACATTCATCTTCATAAAGAAAACAGCAAGTGTCATGAAAAAGCTTAATAAATCTCATATGATACAATTTAGAACCAAGGCACCACAATCAGCAAGAGAGAGGTGACTTCAATGCTAACGCACAATCCCACTCTAATAATCCATGATGAAAAAATAAAATTTTTAGGCATAAGAAAGAACTTCGTAAGACAAAAAGAAACTGAACAATCATGAGGGAAAAACAAATGCTTCCTGCCGTAACCTAGAATCTCATATCCTCTTCCAGTTAGCTCTCACAATAAAATACTGTACTTTGAGGTTGTTCATCACCGGGATTCTATAAATAAATTTAACCAATTACAAAGGCAACCCGAATTTTCAGGTGAACTAATAACCCAAGAAATCAACAAAAAGAACCACAAGCATTCCTTTTTTTTTTTTAACCAAAAATGGAATCAATCACCTAAGCAAGCATATTTTCATTTCATAAAAATACAAGCAACAAAATTAACCCCCAAATAACGCGTCATTTCAAGCCAGTTCAAACACCTAATTTCTAGGTAAAATCCGAGCAAAAAAAGAAACACCAAATCAACCCTCCATCCAAAACAAACAAATATTCCGATCTAACCGCAAAACTCATTCCTTCGACCAAAAATCAAAAGCCAGACCGTCAAAGAGCATAAAAATAGATACGCAAAAAAAATTAAAAACCAGAAAATATGAAAGAAAAACCCTCAATAAACCTCAAAAACAACAAAGTGTGAGGAAAACACCAAAGCGGACGCAAGTGGCTGCAACAGAAATATACCTTAGCCGGAAGAGAGAGTAAAGTGGAGAGGTCTGCTCGTGGAAAGCTGGGGGTAGAGCAACGCAGTGGGTGGGGTTGTGGGAGAAGGGTAGTGTGGATAACGAGTGAAAGGAAACCCTAGTCTCGCTGAGCCATGTTTATTTAAAGGCCTGTCGGATTCGGGTCAAGCTGGACCAATTTATACCGGGTTGGATGAATTGATATTTATTCAGGTTTGATTTTGAAAGTGGGCCGGTACTGTTTGTTGATGGTTTCGGCCTTGTCACAAACAAACATTCGGCCCAAAGTGTCTTTTTTTTTTTTTTCTCTTTGGAGTTGGGTGATTGAACGGCCTTCTTGAGGACTGTTTTATTATTACTATTATTATTATTATTATAGGAGCCATCTAGTTATTGAATTTGACTTAAAATGCATTATTAATGTAATAGTGTATCCAATTACATAGATTAAATTCAATGTTAAATTATTCATTTAATTAATGAAACTATAGTCTCACCAGCTATTATATGGAGATTATATTGATGACATAACTTATGAACAAACTTGTTCACTGATATTGAGTTCCCAGAGCTTGTGAAAAAATGAGTTTTACAGATAGTTCGATAATAGGATTCCCTCCCCCCCCCCCACCCCCAAAATTAAAATTGGGGCATAAAATTACAAAAATAATCAACAAAAAACTAAAACTGAAGAGGAAAACGAATTTGCCATCTTTGGTTTTGAAAAAGAATTTTATAAAAAATATATATATTCAGGAAAAAAAAAGAATTTGGGGAAGCAATGAATCCCCCGTTTCTAGTTTTACGAATTTTTTTAAAAAAATAATTGTTCCATGAAAAACGAATTAGGGGGATTCGTTTTTCCCTAAAAACAAATTAGGGGGATTTGTTTTTCCCTAAAAACGAATCCCCCAAATTCGTTTTTATATATTTTTATAAATATATATATATATTCAGGAAAAAAAAAATTTGGGGAAGAAGCGAATCCCCTGTTTCTAGTTCTACGAATTTTTTTTTAAATAATTTTTCCGTGAAAAATGAATTAGGGGGATTTGTTTTTCCCTGAAAACAAATTAGGGGGATTTATTTTTCCCTGAAAACGAATCCCCCAAATTCGTTTTTATTTTTTACGAATTTTTGAAAAAAAAAACGTAATTATATAACTCAAATTTAATTTGTAATTTAATCAAATTTTAGAGGAAGTAAGTTACAAAATTTTTTTTAAACACATAAAAATTCGAAAAAATGAATTTGGGGAATTCGTTTTTCTTTGAAAATTTAATCACGCATTTTTGTTTTAAAAATAACAAATTTCGTTAAAAATAAATCTCACAAATTCGTTTCCCTTAAAAAGGAATGACATTAGACTGATATTAATGTTTCCATTTGTAACTGTTTTTACTTTAAATGAGCATAGGATTTTAATAATTATTTATAATTCGTTTTGTACATTAAATTGAGGGCATTTTCTTTACCTTTAACTCAGTCCTGGTTTGTAACCTAGTTTGAGTTCAGTTGAGTTTCAGCCAATTTCTAAAAAACAAGGTTCTGAAACCTGGTTTCAAACCAGGACTGAAACCTGGGTAAAGAACAATGTTTTCAAGCCAATTTTTTTCTCAAGACTTTCTTTAAATAATTTTTATTTTCTCCTCAATTTCCAGTCAAATTTGATTTTATTTATTTTAAACAAAAAAATATTATTTCCAATAATATTTTAAAAATTCTCAAAAAATATTGACACCTAAATGGGATCTAAAAAACAATATGATTTATGTATGTGTATCATAAGTAATATTGTGACGAAGAACAAAGAATCACAAAGTAATATCTTAAGGGGCATACTATTTGCAGTGACAATTTTACTATTTGCAATAACATTTTCCTGTGAAAAGTCTATTTTGCCCTTTAGCTAAATTTTTTTTTTTTTTACTTTCCATATTACACGATAAGTAAACAATCTATACATTTTTTTACGTAAAGTGTGTTTGTTAACAGAAAAAAACATGCCTGGCTCGAGATTGTGCCAAAAAAAACCCAAAAAATACAAAATATTTTGTCAAAAATCTCGTTATTGACAAAAATATATTCCAAAATCCTGCTCCGTATTTGCAGTAGCATTACCAAAATACTGCCCAAAGTGGCGGTATTTTGACCCTAAAATACCGACCACTTTGGGCGGTATTTTGGACCGCAAAATACCGCCCACTTTGGGCGATATCAAAATATCACCCACTTTGGGCGATATTTTGGAAGAAACTCCGGGGGTCTCGCCCCTATGTGCAGGAACATTTTTAAGTTGATCCGCGAAAGTTATGATTGGATTAAGTTGTTTTTGATACCACGTTAGAAATGTTAGAATTTCAAAAGAGAAGAAAAGAACATGTTACCCCTATTTTTATTTTTTTTTAAGCCTAAAGGACAATTTAGACATTTTACCCAAAAATGTTACTGCAAATAATAAAATTGTCACTGCAAATAACAATTCCGTATTATAAATGGCCAGAAACTTTTTTACTTTCCTTCTTTAGAACAAAATCAAGCACCAAATAGTTACAGGTCACGAATCAATGACTACTATTTGAATATTGTTTAAACCGCAAGGGAGTTGAAAGGAGATACACAAGTTATAAGCCAAAAATATACCTTGCATTCAGTGTTTCTCGCAACAAATCAAGAGAAAAATAACCCATTAAATTTCTAAGGGTAATGCTATTGCTAGATCACTTTTTAGCATCCAGAGCAAAAAAATTGTTTTCTTACCAAACTACCCTTATTAAGTGATAAAGTTTTTTTTTTTTCCCTTTCTTTTTATTAAGTGATAAAGTACCAATCCTGTTTACACAACCCTAACACCCCCCACCCCCCTCTCAGCTCAATGTCATCCTCACCATTGTCGCCCATCCCATCTCCTTTGCCAAATTTTGGTACCAAACCATAACAACAATCATGTATAAACTCCAAAAATCCTTTTGTATTGAAAATTTAAATTCTTTTTTTTTTCCTTATTAGAAAAAAAATGTTGCAGAATTGCAACAGTATTACAAGAATTGAAGGAAGCCTGGAAAGAGCCCCAAATGAAATGTTAATTCCATCAAGTCCGGATTTTTCAATATAGCCACTTCCCCTGTTCTTCATTTCATTTCAAGAATCAACATTTTCTCTTCCTTTTATCCTTATGAATTATAAGTGTTAATCTGCAGGAGTTACAGAGAAATGGAGAAAAGATTTAAGATTTGGGTTTACAGAGAAGGAGAGTCGCCTCTGTTTCAGTCTGGTTCTGTAAACAGCATCTACTCCAAAACAGCCCATGTTTCACTATATGAAATTTGGAATTTGCATCAAGCATCCATGCTCAGAAAAGATTGGGATCCACCTAATCCGATTTTTGCTGATTATCATACTCACTCTCGTGTAAACAAAATTTGATCTTTATGCCTTTTTCCCCTTAAGAACTACAAATTTACGCATAAGCAGATTTCATCTCTTTTTGTAACTAATGCCAAGTCGAATAATTTCTAACATGAAATACAATCTGCACGCGATTAACACTCCATCGAAGGAGAAGTTATTCATGAATTGGAAAACATCGGAAAAAGTTCCGTTTTTCAAAAGAATATCGATGGAGAATTGAGAAGAAAAAAACGGGAAGGAAAAAAGAAAAACGGAAATGGGATGTGGGCGATGATGATGACGATGTGGTGAGGGAGAGACAAAAATGGATTGGTACTGCTCTTGCAATGGATTTAAGTCATTTTATTTGAATCATTTTAGCAAAATTTTATAATATCAGATAGAATCGGAAGTAGGATCGATTTGGTGTTTTAGGATCGTTGTATCGTATGATCCTACAATACGTATCGCGCGATTCTACAATACGTATCGCGCTATTGCAAACTATGGTTTGTCGTAACTAGTTAGGCAAATTCCTAATAATAAACCCTTTTATGGTTCCCCTCGTATATATGAAGAGTTATGTTTTAATGATGTCAATTTTTGCTAGTATATCTATTGCAAAGATAAAATATTAAATTGTTCTCTCGGTGACATTCGATAAAATACGAAATTCAAAATAGATAATGGGGCGCACTAATTTCCAAAATATAAATTAATTGTAAGTTAGCAAACAAAATTATATTATAATTCATTTGGAAATGAATAAAACAGCTCAAGAGTTAAGTTTGAAAGAATCCACTTTTATATGTGCACACAGATTTAATTGAATTGCTCTAGCAATTTTTTAAAGAAAGTTAACAAAAAAAAAATAATAATAAAATAAAATAATATTTAGAAACCATATATTTTAACAAACAATTTATTGAGGTAAAATACGTAATTCGTAAATTATTGACAATTCAAATTATTTGAAAATTTTTTGACAAAGTTTTTCCTATAAATGTATCAAACTCCCTGTCAACAATTGATCATAAGTCACAGTTGTACCAATACTATGACATCCATCCAATTCAATAGGAATTAGGAGGAAGATGATAAATTTCACAAAGTAACACAAATAGTAAGCATGTAATGGTTACGTAAATATGTAATAATAAACATCCAAAAGTGAAATAAACTAATCACTAGGTACCACAAGGGGGAGAACCTGTATTCCTACGGGTCGATGCTTGGGAAGTTACTCACGTGGAGGTAAATGAAAAGTATCAGTAGCTAACTCGATACGCATGGATTGTCGGTTCTCCCCCACCATCATTTGGGAGCTTACGATGCTTATGCACTTTTTCATGGGGCATGCATTGAGAATTGTTAGAGGTGCTATGCCTAGCAAAAACATCAAAGGTATGAATGTGAGGCGTGACATCCACATGATGCGATGTTTGGTCATCTAACCAATCATCATCTCGTCTAACAATAGAGGTGGATGCTTGACCGTGTATGTACTGTGATGTTGATGGTTGTCGTGTATGAAATGTATTACCTTTGAAATAAGTATAAGTGTGATGAGAAACAACATCGTTTCTACTCTCTCAATGTTTGGATTTGGATGTGGATGTGGATGTGGATGCATAGTGCAGGCTCTAGGTGGATGAGGATGCATGTTCTTGTGTTGAACACGCATACGATGATCGACGGTAAGTAGGTGGGGAGAAGGAACCATCGGAGGTTGGATTCTTTATATGATGACCTTCACCAACAGAAGTGAGAGTAGCAGTAATTTGGTTACGCTCATAAACAAGTTTGTCTTCTATAAGGTAATCATCCAAATGTAGGTTTTCTAGTATATCACCCAGCACAACATGCATTTGGGACAGGCACTAATTATGTATATATTTTAAGAAGTAACATATATATAAATCTAATAAAGAAAGACAACCATAAAGAGGTGAATGGTTGAAGGAGAAAAAACTTACATACTACTCGGACAAACCTCCGTACGGTCGCAAAGCTTTCTCCGGAGGTTTAGCCAGATTACCAACTAGCCTCCAAGTGATATTTCGATACCATGTCATGTAAGGAGAAAAGTAATCAAGCGGAACATTAGAAATATTCCCTTTAATTACGTTCTGTTCTGCCTGTGCCCAACATTCAATATGTGAGCGGTGTCTTATCGCCCATTTTTCACCACATCGTCATCTAAAATCAAACCTATGAGGAAATGGAGGGAATTTCTTGATGACAAGCATGCAGCATGACCTCGCAAAAGTTAATATGAGACACATGTGCTCGCTAAACTATTCTTTCACTTAAGCAATATACAGACAGCTTCATCAACTCATCCTTATCATATGGGTTCAATGGCGAAGCCACATGCATCTTTGCACCACCTCATTTTTTCGGAAACACACTATATTATAAATTATATAAAATTTAAGAATTTTTGAGTAATTGCCCCCACCAAAAATTATAAAAAGTTGGGACAAAGTTGAGATTAACAATATAAAATTTCAATATTTTTTTATGCTTTGGGAAAAATATTATTATCCGAAATATTTTGCCCTGCTGACTTTAGGGATCTGGCTCCGCCACTGTATGAGTTCAATATAAACTGCGAATAGAAAATGACAAATATACATTACATATTCAAAAAAGTTGTTTAAATTAATCAAGTAAACATAATAACATAATACTCACATCTCCCTCCACGAGATGATCTAATCGGTCCCGAAATAGATTCATCAAATGAGAGCCAACATACACATAACTATGTCTTTTTTCCATCTACATCATAAACACAAGATATGATAACGGTTAGTAAAATTTTTTTTAAAAAAATCACATTTAAGTAAAAAGAAAAAAAAAGTAATATAATAACTCGCTCGCAGCCACGAGTGACAGCAACTAAATCTTCCATGTGCACAACAAAGACAGTTTTTTGGATTGTAGTAGTTAATTTAGGGATTCTCTCCTAAACCCACATCTGTAGCAGCAATTGAGGTCCACTTATACCGTCTGTTTTCTTTTCAGTTGCCCAACACAAATTTCGGTAAAGTGATGCCAATGTAACACTGCCCCAACTATATGTTCATGCTTCATGAAGATTGGCAAAAAATGGTGAGTACATTAGTTTGGCCCTAGAAGTAGACTTATCAGCAAATAACATCGCAATCAATTGCATAAATCTGCACTTAGCGTGTTGGATAACTTGTTCATCTGAATAATGTGGCGTAAGGGGATTGGCAAGTAAATGGCTATTTATACTGATCAAATTTAACTGCCCACTCTTAATATCATTTTCTTCAGGCTTGTAACCTAACAAATCCAAACAGTAAGCTTGTCATCCCTCCACAGTTCGTATAGTCTCATTAGAAATAACTGTCCCAAATATGGGCAGACCCCATATGACTGCTATATCCTGCAAAGTCACAGCAGCTTCATCGACTAGAAGGTGAAAGGTGTGTCTCTTGGCATCACCTCTCAGCCATTGCATTTATTAAAGAGTGAACAGCCCAAAATATACTTTTACTTTTCGATTGTGTCCGATTTTGTCTTTATACTTTTTTTGTAGCCACAAATGTCCCTAAACTAATTAAAACGGGCCAAAAATATACTGGCTCTGTTAGACTTGACGGAAGTTGCACTGTGGGCCTTACATGTGATTTTTAAGGGGTAATTTTGTCTTTTCATTAATGAACATCTTCCTCCTTCCCTCCACCCACCACACTGCCAACTCCCTCCTCCCTAATCTTGTTCCAAAATTCAGATGCATTAATTTTAGTTGCTCAATCTTTGCCCAAATCATTTATTCTAATTTGCTCAATTCACATGTTCATCGAAGAACAGGACAAGAGCTTGTGAACATACAGTTGAACTTTACCCAATGGTCATGTAGCAACTAATTATTTCATCTTGAGATAGAGTTTTGGGTCACAATCACAAACAGAAATAGCTCAACAGCTTGACCTCTCACAATTTCCAAAACTCCCAAGAATGAAACCCAGAAAAGTGTCCAAACTTTTAACAACAGGGCCAGTATATTTTTGGCCCGTTTTAATTAGTTTAGGGATATTTGTGGCTACAAAAAAAGTATAAGGATAAAACCAGACACAATCGAAAAGTATAGGTATATTTTGGACTGTTCACTCTTTATTAAATGCTTGTCAACTTTTATATTACCTGCTCTGTATACACCATAAAATTCAACTTGAAGTAAAAGATTTTGTACACGCTCATCAAGAGGACCATAGCTCCAAAAGTCGTGATTGCTTGACCGAAAGTTCAATATAGGAATGGCTGAGTCTATCCAAATTAATTTAGATCGATGATTTGATTGCAATATTAATACACTTCGATCTTTAGGCTCAGAGTCCAAATGTACAAAAGAATTCGCACCATGTTCTATTTCCATCATAGAGTTCCTAAAATTCAAAAGCCACACAATAACATTAGTTACTGTTACAAAGTACATATCATGAACAATTTTAAAATTTGAGGGGACAAAAAAGAAGAAGAAGTAATCATGGTTGAAACACAAATGCCCATAAATATTGACTTAAATGTTTTAAAAAATTTTGGCAGAGTTTCGCTTATAATTGTGTCAAACTTCCTGTCACAATTGATGACATATCACACATATATCAAAAGAATCACATCCATATCCATTCTAAATTAAAAAACTAAATTTCAGAAGTGAACACAAAGCACTAAGCATTGTTACACAAATACAAAATTGTAAACATCCAAATGTAAACCTCTATCAACTGTGAGTGATGACCCCATCGGGTAGTTGCGCAATATTTGGACAGTTTTTTCTATTATGCCCATACTGGTGACAAGCCTTGCATTGCTTCATTAGTTGACTGTCCGTAGCATTTTTTGAATCTCTTTGTGCGAGGTCTTTCTCTACGATCATTTAGACAAGACGCATTTGCCGACACCTCAAACAGAGAAGCGGGCCAATAGTACTCATAAATTGCAGGATAGAAATGATTTGAATACATGTCCAATATCATCTTAGCAGTGTAAAATTGATCAACCAAATGTGAACAAGGAATCTTATATATCTGTATTTTACCACAATTGCAACTTTTCTCTTGAACAGTAACCGTGTGTATATTGTTATCTTTGTCATCACGGGCACTGATTCGAACTTGGTATAACCCATCTGCACGATAAAAAGGGGTAACTTGGTTAAACTTTGATCTACGCTGATTCTTTAGGTACTTATCCATAACTTTTTTATGCCACAGATCATTGTTATCCACACATTTGAGCACCACTTGATGATACCTATCAAAATACTTGACCATCCGAAAGAAAGTGAAACACATACAAGCAGTAATTGGTAGTTTTCTGGCCTCCAATAATACACCTATCCCGGTATCCGCCATTATGGCAACGTGTCCACTGGTGTAATGGAATGTCCCATTTGAACGCAGTCCCTCCATCGATCGAATTTGCCTCATTATCGCAGTGAACTTTTGAATTTGGAGTACACGAGAAGCCTCAACCATAAGATTATTCAAATCCGTATTCTTCAATTTCGTATTGAAATTGACGTTCATAGTCACGAGCAAAACATATGATGGACAAAAGGGGGAAGTAAACGTGGACTGTTCTGAATAACCCGTAATATAGCCTTGTGCCTATTAGATATCAAACCAATGTCACGTCGACAGTCGATGACATGTCTATCTACACTGTCCAAAAACCAAGACTAATTCGCCAAGTTTTCTTTGTCTGACAACGCATATACCAATGAAAAAATATGACCCGCTGCATCAACGCCACTTGCAATTAATAACTTCTCCTAGTATTTTTAACGCATGTGTCCCATCAATAGTAATGACTGGTCGACAATGTCTGAAACCCTCTATACTTGCTTTGAATGCCCAAAACACAGAATGAAATACATTCCGTTCAGTTGTACTACCATCCGCGTGTTTCCACTCAACAATAGTCTCTGGATTGGTCTGTTGGAATGCAAGAAAAAATCTCGGCAACTCTCTGTAAGATTCATCCCAACCATACACCATTTCGACTGCTTTGTTTTTCCCAACTAAGACTTCTTATATGATATGTCCACCCCAAGTTTTCTCGCACATAACATACTTTATAAGATATATTTTCCTCCACATTGTCTCTTAATAATCAGCCAATCATTTGGTAGTCAACCATTGGATGATCATGTCCTGTAAGCTTTGGAGTGCATATGTGTTCAAAGATTTAGTTCGTAATTTTAAAATAAACATGATTTTCTTGCAAGTTACACACATACTCAAAGCACACTTATGGCCATCCTTGTATATAACTGTCCAACGTGGTGCACTTCTTAATACCTATTAGCACGAACTGGCCAAAATTTAATAATACTTTGAAGTTTCTCTTTTGTTGCGAAAATCATCCCTTTTCAAGTTTGACGAAATATCATCTTCCCAAACCGGGCATTTATATCGTCGAACTTATCATACATGTGTTGCTCCTCATCCCCAATATTTTGAAAGAATCTAATGTTGGCTCCAACATCTTCACGCGGCCTAGTTTCAAGTGAACAGTTTGTCATCGATATCGGGTGGTTCTCCAATTCATGTTGACTCTCATAATGGTCTTCATTGTTAGCTTCTGACTCACTATCATCTGATTGTACACCAAGTACATGCGTCTCATTTGTGCCATCAACTGGCATTTGGTTCTTCTGCAAACCATCGCCAGTGCGTTGCAAACACTAAAATAATTGTGGATGAGACACCAATGTGAGGGGTGGCTGTGTTGAAGGTCCTTGCTATGTTATTTGTTCTGGTATAGACTGACTGAGGAAAGCACCCTGCATCCCATCTTCATTTCCACTATTCAATAGTTTTGTGAACGACATTCCCGATGATCCTATAATGTCCAAGGCATCTCTGACATCATGTTGGGGTGAAGACTCAGTTGACTCTTTCATTTCGTAAAACTGCACCACACCAACAAAGGAAAAATGTTTGGGTATCGTGAGCATTTTCTTCAACGTTTCATCATCATCTATGAGGAGATTGCTCAAATATCGTCCGTTCAGGAGCGTTAGCAAGGACAAGCATTGGATATCTACAATAACCCTGTAGCTTGCGTTGTGAGGGTAAAGTTTTAGTCAATTCGTATAACCTCTAAAAAATGCTATTGAAACTGATATTCCGAGCAACAGAAATAGTCAATTTTGCCGGACAACTATATTGTGATCCATTTGGCCCGGTTTCAATATTCGCATCCCAGTATAACATGAGTCTCACTGAATTTCCTATCATTTCAATGCTCTACATTTGTACAATCATGCACTACTTAATTAAACCAGCATAACCACCTATTCAAATGTTAACAATTCAAATTTAGTTAATAATTCAAATTCAGTCACACACAAAATCATAATGAAGTCAAGAAGGGAAAGAATGAAATACCACACATAACAACTAACATCTCATACCCTTTTTGTCACTCCTGATTAACAACAAAGAAATTTGAATGTATACAACAATTAATCGCATATGTGTTTGTCTCACTATCATAATGGTTTAAAACAACAAAATATTTTAGTTAATGTACCTATTTATACTATAAAAAAGAATTGTATTTCTTATTTGTTGCTCTAATATATAGAAGGTCAATAATCGCTCAATCAAAGCTCAAGTTGGCCAAGCGGATGAGTGAATTTTTAGCCAACAACAATAGAATACCAAGGAAAAAATCACCTATGTAAATGAGAGAATTAAAATTATAAACCTAAATATACAAATCTTTAGGCGAGTGTAAAATTTGGGGATTAGTCTTCTTAAATCACCAAAAGAAAGAAAGCAATAGAGATTTTAACAAAAGTGTCTTTCAGGGGGAAAATAGTTGATAACTAACATAACAAAGTGTCACCTAATCTAAAATCACATTAATATTTACTAAATTTTCAGTACTAATGGGAGTAACAAACATATATAACTTTAAAAAAAAAAAAAGAAGAGTAACTTTGTCAATAATAGTATTTTCTTCAATTTCTAATTTTAAGTATTCTCAATGTAACTTTAGCATTTCCGCCCTAAACTTATATGTCGGACCATAATTTCAGTAACCCAAAATGCCATTTAAATCGAACTACAACAGTATAGAACCTTCTTTAAACATATACAGAAAGCACAATGAGCTTTTCTCATATGGTATTTTGAAATCAGGTGGCATTTTATAAGTGGAACTAGGTCAGATGCAATGGAAACTTTTACTACTTCAAGAGTTAGTTCTATCAAATCTTGATTGTAGTATGTCAGTTTGTTAAAAAGTTTTATCAAATCTAGACATCCTTCCTTGATTTTTAAACTAAGAGATGATGAAAGTCCAATTGACTTCACACTAGAAAAGTCAGTTGTACGGACCCAAATAAAGTCGAAGTTCTCATTGCAAATATGATATATGTCAGCACTAAACTTCGAATTAACATTTGGTCCAAAAATTTGTTGGTGTATTTTAGGTGCATGTTTAAGCTGAAAAAGGAAAAAAAAAGAACTCGGTTTACAATAATATCTTAAATGAGTCTGTAACTTTTGCATGAAAATGTAAAAAGAATGGTGAATTAATAATTTGATCACCTTACTTTGGAAATGTTAACATTTTAGTGATCTTACTTTTTTAATTATTTTTTTAGTCGGCTTACTTACGTTTTTGCACTATTTTAGTCACTCTGTTAAACTGCACCGTTAAACCATTAACAGACTTGTCGAAGTATTTTTGTCCTCACGCCTTTTTTTTTTTTTTTTACTTTCTATCACTATAAAAAAAAAAAAAAAAAATCACTCCCTTTTTTTTTTGTCCTCCTCGATTTTACTCCTCCTCCCTATTCTCTCTTTCTTTATATTTCCATCTATCTTCCTCTCCATAGAATAAAATCTATAGATCTGGTGCTGCTGAAGTTACAATAAAAGCAAAAAAAAAAAATCTTTTTCTTACTTTACTATTTTTGGCTTCTGAACAATAGAGAAAGAAATAATTCATTAATGTTGTTCTTCAACGCCATTGAAGCTGCGTCTTGCTTATTTTCTTCCCAATCAATTATGCATGTCCCCAATCTCACAATCACTTCTCTTACCATAACCCCATTGTGTTCACCAACCTTCACTCTTAAAACAACCCTCAAATCTTCACTGACCAGACCCTGCGTATCTTCTGCTCCATATAAGGCGGCCACGCAATAATCGCAACTCCGTGAACGAAGCTCTTGAGAATCGAGTTCCACCCGCAATGGGTGACGAATCCACCGGTGGAACATAGAGAAAAATGATGGGATTAAGCCCTTTTCGATTGTCTTGTTTAAGAATTCGACAAGGAGAAAATCGGTGGGGGTTTTCGGCGGTTTTGAAGTCAATGTTCCTCGTTTGATGGTTTCTCATTTGGGGTTTTCAAAACCTAGTGAAATCTATGTACTCTCATATCCAATCGATGGGCCAATTCATTCAATTGCACAATTTTAATGCGATAGCAAGAACCTTTATAATTTCTCCTAATTTTATTCCACTGCCGATTTGATTCAAGAACAAAGTATTCCAGCAGCATCGCAAGCTCATCCATGTCCGATTTTGAATTTTTCAAAGGAAGAGGATGAAGAATATTTCAGAGGTTATAGATCTGTGAAAAAGAAAAAAAATCCACTGATGGTTTTGTTTATCACAAAAAAAAAAGAAGAGGAAAATGACCATTTTGTTATTGAGATTTGGGACATGAATTCTTCTGATGGAAAGAAGAAGAATGGTGATGGGTTAGGTGAGATCTAGAGAAAACCGGTTCGCCTCCGCCTTTATCATCATTCTCTAAACTTTTTAGATTTGCATATGGGTTAGAGTACTTTCTAATAACCAGTGGGACATTTGGTGTCTTTGTCCATGGTTGTTCATTGCCTTCTTCTTCTTCTTTGTTGTTGGAAAATTTTATACATTACATGGCCACATTTGTGTCTGGGTTTGAATGGAACATTAAACAAGAAAAAATGGGTTTGATGGAGTTTGTCTCGTTCGACCTGAATTTCTTTTTTTAGTATAATTAAATCTGAATTCTTTTTTTTTTTTTTTTTTGAGTAGAATTGAATATGAATTTGAACAGAAGATTAAGCAGGATCTGGGTATTTTTTTTTCAGACAAACAAAAAAGAAAAATAAAAAAGTTACTTGAAGAAGAAGACCATTTTTTTATAAAATAAGAAAAAAAAAATAATGACTAGTATTTGTTTTTAAAAACGACATCGTTTCAAAAGTGATAAAAATACCCTCAAAAAAAGGTCTTATGTTAGGCACTTAACGGATCATTTTTACAGAGTAACTAAAACAGTGCAAAAATGAAAGTAAGGTGACTAAAAAAAACAATAAAAAGTAAGATGACTGAAATGTTAACATTTCCAAAGTAAGGTGACCAATTTATCAATTCACCTAAAAAGAAACGTTAAAACAAAATTCAAAGCTAACGTCCAATTGCCCATCTGTTATAATTTAGTCAACTACAAATTACATTAGCCAAACCACAAAGATCAATTCTTGCAACCATTCACAACTAAAATGATCACTCAGTTAAATAAGAAGAAATATCAAGAAAGAAGAGTAATGAAAGCCAATCAACATTCCAAATAAGCAATAAGTTTCAATCCAAACATTATCCTTAATGCCCCAATTAGCAAAATATTTTCAATCACATGTATAAACAACAAATCCCAGAACACAATATAAAAGAGTGAAAAGAAGGCAAAATAGTAATTAAACCCTACCTTCAGAAGAACTACTGTAGTGTAATTTGGAGCATTCTTGAAAGAGCAATTATAGGTCTCTAGCACATCATCAAACTGTAGTTCCAGTTTATAGCATTCTTGGCCATGGCTCAACCAAATTTCTCATCAATTTACTTTTATTCCATTCTTCTCGCCAATCGAAGCTCAAGTTTGCCAAGCGGATGAGTGGATTTTCAGCCAACAATAAGAGAAAACAAACGAAAAGTCACCTATACACATAAGAGAACTAAAACTATAAACCTGAGTAAGACATTATCAAACATCACAAAAAGTCCAAAAATCCCAACTCCCATTAATGTTTACTAAATTTTCAGCACCAAAGGGAATAACAAACACATTTAACTCCAAAAAAAAGAGTTTAGCATTTCAGCTATAAATTACATGCCGGATCATAATTTCACCGACCCAAAATGCCATTTAAATCGAACTACAACAGTATAGAACATTCTTTAAACATAACCAATAAGCCCCATTTAGATTAAGAAACTTTCAACGACAAACTATAGCTAATGTAAAGTAGAGTTTCAATGCGTCTAGTTACCATTCACACAAAAACACAATTACAACTATCTTTCCAAGATTGCGATAAAGGTTCGCCAAACATGCTGCACCCCACGCAAGTCCGCTTAGACTTTCTACATCTTGGAGGTAAGGCAGGAAGTGCCCAAGAACGTGGGTTTTTTTCTTATCCACGAACAAGGTATTTCCAACTAACCACAGCAAATAACCTGCGGCAGAATTGGCGGCCTCCACCTGTCCACTGAGACATTGCTCGCGGAGGAGGGACATTTTGACAGTTACAAAATCTCGATCCCCGAGCTGGTCTTCCTGAATCCCCAACAACTCTAACAGCAGTTTCTTCATCTCTGCCGGCTTAATTTTCCACCCAATTGGCGATCCCCCAATCGAAATCCACAATATGTACGCAACGTCGTGGAGAGTGATACTCATATCTCCGAATAGCATGTGGAATGAATTAGTTTCCGGCTGCCATCTCTCAACAATGGCACTTAGGAGTGCAGAGTCTAACTCTGGATGCATAGACCAACCCAAATGTGCCAACCTGGATTGGTCAACTAGGCTTTTTATTTCCCCTTCGGCTAACTCCCACCTTTGCAGATTGTTATAACCATTATGGCACAACAATGCACCACGTTCCTACGTAATGAAATAAATAAAATAACACATTTTAAAAGCCAACTTATTAATCATAAATCAAAAATAAATAAAAATCATATCAAGAAATAGTAATAAAGCATAAAAACGATACCTGTCGATGCCATACGTCCCGGAACCAGATCCGGCCTCTAGATGGTCCGATTGACGGTGGACCTTCAGATCCGGAGTTGTTACAGAGTTTTAAAGGTCATGTTGCCTACTACGTATGGCATCGACATGTATCATTTTTATGCTTTATTACTATTTCTTGATATGATTTTTATTTATTTTCGATTTATGATTAATAAGTTGGCTTTTAAAATGTGTTATTTTATTTATTTCATTACGTAGGAACGTGGTGCATTGTTGTGCCATAATGGCTATAACAATCTGCAAAGGTGGGAGTTAGCTGAAGGGGAAATAAAAAGTCTAGTTGACCAATCCAGGTTGGCACATTTGGGTTGGTCTATGCATCCAGAGTTAGACTCTGCACTCCTAAGTGCCTTTGTTGAGAGATGGCAGCCGGAAACTAATTCATTCCACATGCCATTCGGAGATATGAGTATCACTCTCCACGACGTTGCGTACATATTGTGGATTTCGATTGGGGGATCGCCAATTGGGTGGAAAATTAAGCCGGCAGAGATGAAGAAACTGCTGTTAGAGTTGTTGGGGATTCAGGAAGACCAGCTCGGGGATCGAGATTTTGTAACTGTCAAAATGTCCCTCCTCCGCGAGCAATGTCTCAGTGGACAGGTGGATGTCGCCAATTCTGCCGCAGGTTATTTGATGTGGTTAGTTGGAAATACCTTGTTCGTGGATAAGAAAAAAAACCCACGTTCTTGGGTACTTCCTGCCTTACCTCCAAGATGTAGAAAGTCTAGGCGGACTTGCGTGGGGTGCAGCATGTTTGGCGAACCTTTATCGCAATCTTAGAAAGATAGTTGTAATTGTGTTTTGTGTGAATGGTAACTAGACGCATTGAAACTCTACTTTACATTAGCTATAGTTTGTCGTTGAAAGTTTCTTAATCTAAATGGGGCTTATTGGTTATGTTTAAAGAATGTTCTATACTGTTGTAGTTCGATTTAAATGGCATTTTGGGTCGGTGAAATTATGATCCGGCATGTAATTTATAGCTGAAATGCTAAACTCTTTTATTTTTGGAGTTAAATGTGTTTGTTATTCCCTTTGGTGCTGAAAATTTAGTAAACATTAATGGGAGTTGGGATTTTTGGAATTTTTGTGATGTTTGATAATGTCTTACTCAGGTTTATAGTTTTAGTTCTCTTATGTGTATAGGTGACTTTTCGTTTGTTTTCTCTTATTGTTGGCTGAAAATCCACTCATCCGCTTGGCAAACTTGAGCTTCGATTGGCGAGAAGAATGGAATAAAGGTAAATTGATGAGAAATTTGGTTGAGCCATGGCCAAGAATGCTATAAACTGGAACTACAGTTTGATGATGTGCTAGAGACCTATAATTGCTCTTTCAAGAATGCTCCAAACTACACTACAGTAGTTCTTCTGAAGGTAGGGTTTAATTACTATTTTGCCTTCTTTTCACTCTTTTATATTGTGTTCTGGGATTTGTTGTTTATACATGTGATTGAAAATATTTTGCTAATTGGGGCATTAAGGATAATGTTTGGATTGAAACTTATTGCTTATTTGGAATGTTGATTGGCTTTCATTACTCTTCTTTCTTGATATTTCTTCTTATTTAACTGAGTGATCATTTTAGTTGTGAATGATTGCAAGAATTGATCTTTGTGGTTTGGCTAATGTAATTTGTAGTTGACTAAATTATAACAGATGGGCAATTGGACGTTAGCTTTGAATTTTGTTTTAACGTTTCTTTTTAGGTGAATTGATAAATTGGTCACCTTACTTTGGAAATGTTAACATTTCAGTCATCTTACTTTTTATTGTTTTTTTTAGTCACCTTACTTTCATTTTTGCACTGTTTTAGTTACTCTGTAAAAATGATCCGTTAAGTGCCTAACATAAGACCTTTTTTTGAGGGTATTTTTGTCACTTTTGAAACGATGTCGTTTTTAAAAACAAATACTAGTCATTATTTTTTTTTTCTTATTTTATAAAAAAATGGTCTTCTTCTTCAAGTAACTTTTTTATTTTTCTTTTTTGTTTGTCTGGAAAAAAAATACCCAGATCCTGCTTAATCTTCTGTTCAAATTCATATTCAATTCTACTCAAAAAAAAAAAAAAAAAAAAAGAATTCAGATTTAATTATACTAAAAAAAAAAATTCAGGTCGAACGAGACAAACTCCATCAAACCCATTTTTTCTTGTTTAATGTTCCATTCAAACCCAGACACAAATGTGGCCATGTAATGTATAAAATTTTCCAACAACAAAGAAGAAGAAGAAGGCAATGAACAACCATGGACAAAGACACCAAACGTCCCACTGGTTATTAGTAAGTACTCTAACCCATATGCAAATCTAAAAAGTTTAGAGAATGATGATAAAGGCGGAGGCGAACCGGTTTTCTCTAGATCTCACCTAACCCATCACCATTCTTCTTCTTTCCATCAGAAGAATTCATGTCCCAAATCTCAATAACAAAATGGTCATTTTCCTCTTCTTTTTTTTTTGTGATAAACAAAACCATCAGTGGATTTTTTTTCTTTTTCACAGATCTATAACCTCTGAAATATTCTTCATCCTCTTCCTTTGAAAAATTCAAAATCGGACATGGATGAGCTTGCGATGCTGCTGGAATACTTTGTTCTTGAATCAAATCGGCAGTGGAATAAAATTAGGAGAAATTATAAAGGTTCTTGCTATCGCATTAAAATTGTGCAATTGAATGAATTGGCCCATGGATTGGATATGAGAGTACATGTCAGCAAAACAAAACTTCATAATGACATTTCTTTCAGATCTGGGAATCTCCTCTGCAACAAGCGTTTCCTCCTCCTCTTCCTCCGAACAAAGCATTTGTGTTGGCTGCTTATTTTAGCAAAATAAGCCTTGGGGCTCGATGGAACCCAACGACAGCGGAAGCCTTCACCTTATTTCTTCCTTTTAGAATAGCAAGAGAATTGCTTACCCCTTTTTCCAGCTACTCGCTCGATCCAACTCCCCCTCCATCGCAGTAAAAGCTTCACAACACATTTGTGAGTTTGGGAACTCAAGGCCAAAATGCAAGCAACATTCCGACGATCGAGTCCCCACAGATGGCGCCAGTTGATGAAGCATAGTTTGCCGGCGAGGGTCTTCGGGTCGAATCTGCTCTGATTCATCATCTCCAACACCTATACCAATCAGGGACTTCCCCCGATTAAGTTCCGATGCCAAAGTCAATATTTTAGACATAGGAGAAATATAGTGAACTAGAGAGAAAATATACCCAGAAGAGAGAGTCCTTTTTAATGGTAATGAAGGTCCTATTTACAGAGGTGAGGGTGCCAGTCATTGCCCACTGGTCCGTGTATAAATAGTCTTCCGTTGATGGGCCAGCTTGGGCCGGATCATAAACTTAGTAATTGGGCCTCGAGTTGGGCCGAAGGGCAAACCGGGCACACCAACACTAATTAAGTTTTGCTTTCACATCCGCCTAGGTATTAAGCGTTGGATTTTTTTCAAATAAGTAATATACCCAATTAAACTAAACAACAAATAACGCAGTATATATATATATATATAGATATATATCATCCTACAAAAGCATTTACTCAAACATTTTGGGAAAAAAAATACTACACAAATGAGCTAAAACCCATAAAAATATACCTATGAGAAATTTGAAATATTAACAAATACATTAACTAATACAACAACATAATAAAATAATTGGTTTTGGGAAGAAAAATAGATTAAAAAAATTATTCTAACCTCAATAGGTGTCTCAAATGTTGATCACAAGTTTCACTCGCAATATTAATGACCGCCCAAAACCCTTACTCGAATAAATAAGGGTCCGCTGTAGAAGAAAGTGAATCACTTAATGCTAATTCCTCACCGAGTATAAAAATGCCGGCGATGATGAACATTTTCTTCACCGGCTTTCAAGTGAACGGTGATAGTGATTGGTAATTGTCACCTTAGAAACGGGAAAATCGTCGTTTTTGGTCCCTCAACTTGACAACTTTCAGTCCCTCAACTATTGAAACTTGTACTTTTAGTCCCGTAACTGTTACTTTTTCGCCATTTTGGTCCCTCTTACTAGCAAGCTACTGTTTGACTGACAAAGTCAACGGTAATTTGGACATTTTTGAAAAAGTTAAAAAATATTTGGGCTAAAACATAACAATTCAAAAGTCAAAAAAATAAAAAATTAGCACTTTTCTTTTTAGGGAAAATCACAGTTTTGATCCCTCATATATACCCTCGTTACACTTTTAGAGTCTCTTCTATTGAAACTCGCACTTTTAATCTCTTAACTATTATTTTTTTGTAGTTTTGGTCCCTCTTACCCGTAAGCTACCGGTTACCGGTCATTTGGGGTCAAAATAAAAATTAATAAAATATTTCGGCCAAATCATAATAACTAAAAACTTTTTAAAAAATAAACAAAAAGAGCTTTTCTTCTTTTTCTTTCCACAAATTGAAAACTTGCAATGGCGCCACTGACCAGAGCTACACTTTCACCGAAGTTGAGCTCATTTCAAGAAAAGTAGCATCCGGACTCAACAAGCTCGGATTCCAACAGGGTGACGTGATTATGATTCTCCTCTCCAATTTCCCTAAATTCGTGTTCCCTTTCCTCAGGGTGTCTTTTCGGGGCGCGATTTCCACTATGGTCAACTTGTTTTTCACTCCGGCGGAGGTCGTCAAGCAAGCCAAGGCCACCGGATTCTTCATTTGATTTCTCTCCCACTCAAAAATTTCTCGTCTTTCTTGCTCAGAACTCCCTGTTCTTCATCTGATTAACCAGGTTTGAGAAAATTGCACTGAAAATATAAGAAGTTACATTGGAGATATAAGAATGTGCATTCAGAATGCAAAATTTATTAGTGAAATGGGGAATTAAATGTGTCCATCCTAAGACTATACTTGGTTGCAGCAACTAGCCTAGCTTCTGCTTATGTACTTACAATCAACACAAAATAAGCCAACCAACCATATTAGTAAACTCCTTTCAACAGCTATAATTCAACCAATGCAAAATTTTTCAGAAGCAAAATCACAGCGCCACAACCAAAACCAAAGATGAAAAAAATAGTGTAAGAAATTTGAAACCACAAACATATCAACAACAATTGAAACTTGACCTAGATCAAATAACAATCACAGAGCAAAAACTGCCTGCCTCATTTTGCAAAATAAAATCCATGAACAAAAAAGGAAGAAACAGGGAAAAGAATCTGATAGAAATTGGTACATTATTCACTGGTGATCAACAATCAACATAGTAATAATAGACAAAAATTCAAACAAAACTGCAGGCACTTTCAACACAAGAATATAAGAATATAAAAGAAACCTTCAAAGCCTACGGAGAAAGGTAACTGACAATGGAGCAGTGCCTTCAAGTCGGGCGGCGAGGTCCTCCTTCCCGGTGACTCAAAGAACGGCTTAGCTCCTGGAGGACCGCCGGCGGCTATGGGTTATTTAGGGGTGTAGACGATGGGTTGATTTTAGGGGTTCTGTTTTCGTCGATTTAGTTTAGGGTTTATGGAAAAATAAATTTTTTATTTTTTTTTCCATTTTAAGTTATTATGATTTGGCCAAAACTTTTATAAGTTATTCAATAAGGTCCAAATTACCGTTGACTTCGTCAGTCAACTGGTAGCTTACCGGTAAGAGGGACTAAGATGGCAAAAAAGTGATAGTTAAGGGATTAAAAGTACGAGTTTCAATAGAAGAGGGACTAAAACTGCAATTTTCCAGTTATAAATAGTATTTTTCTTGTAATTTATAAAAATGGGTCAAAAGTTTTTAAATATTTCATTTTCACCCCAAATGACCAGTAACCTGGGTGCGAGTTTTAATAGTTGAGGGACTAAAAGTGTAACAAGGGTCAAGTTGAGGGACCAAAACTGTGATTTACCTTTTAGAAACACCATGCCAATGGTAGATCATTATCATCGCGTTATTACAACCTGGTGATGGAGATCGTTAATCATAACCGAATGTCGTACACCCGAAGAGCATGACCCGTGTTTTTTTTCTTTCATCTTCTTCTCAGCAAATGGTGATGACTAAGTAGTGGGGTAATAAACCTTTTGTTAGCAATTTTGTGATACCTGCCTAAGGCAAGTAGGACACCAACCTGGAAATGGAATTCTAGTTAAGTGAGGAGACTGTAGTTTTCATAATTCAAATTGAATGGCTAGGCAGGTTTCAGATCTTCTGTCTAACTCCACCCTATCTACTCCCGTCTACCCCTTTATAAGGCACCATCTGGCCACTCTCAAAATCCGATAATTTTTTTTTTATCTTCACTCCTTACGTCATCTACTCTCTACTTTAGCTTATATCTCTTCTCAATCTGCCATGGCCACTTTTTCCTCATCCTTTATCTCCCTTCTTTCCCCTTCCCCTTTCCACTGCCAGAATATAAGAGATCTAGATCTAGGTTTATAAATATCCATCCCATAATCCTCTGATGACTTCTGTCATATTCGAAAAACCCTAGAAAGGAATCGAAATTTAGACATGGTGTTCTTTTGGATTTTACCCTTCAGTATCATGCCAGAAAGTATCGTCGGAGATGGAGTGAAAAGATTCGCCAAAGTCGTTGAAACTATGTTAGTCCGGTATATCAATTTAAGAAAAGTAAATTGGTTGTTTAGGTAGAGTAGCCGGAGATAATAACCATGTTTATGGAGTGGCGGTTACCAGAGCTATATTTCATGAATCAAGATTTGTAGTTAATTATTATTATTTTTTTTAAATTTACTGGAGATGCAAAAGAAGAAACTTACGATGGACTAAATTGATTCGATTAGGGATAGTAACTGAAAATAAATAAATAAATAAATAAAAAGCACAAAATTAAGTAAGAAGTTAAAACTAGTTAGCAAGAAGAATATGAACTCAGTGGTCCGCTTAAGAAGAAGATGGAGTATGTGACTCTGTTGTAATTCTATCCAGTAAATAGTAAATGATAAAGGGTTAAATATAGAAGTAGATTAGACAGAAATTTTAGTGAAACTGTGTCATTTATGGTAGTAGACAAGAGTAGACAGAAGATCTGAAGCCGGCTAGGCAACATTGAGAATAATAGAGGCTATTCAAATATTTCTCCCTATGCTAGATGTGATAACCTTTTTTTTTTTTTTTTTGAACAATCAGCAGGGGTACACATTTGCCTCTTTTGGAAAGCAATCTTTGCGCGGAAAGCGTTACGACAATAAAGATGCCAATAACGCTTAGTAATGAGCTGGACAGAATTATTTGGATGCCTAACCCTGAGGGTGGCTTATTGGTACATATGCTTGTGATGAGCTGCGCCCCTGACAACAAGGTATTCTCTTTGCACAAAGTTTGGAGCACAAAATACTGGGTGAAATTTCATCTGTCTGGTGAATATTGACTAACTTGTTGCCGTTTGATGATATTTTGAGGAATTTTGGGCTCAATCTAGCTACCTTCAACAAGTGCACTTTTGTATTTAAAAGTAAACAGCATATTTAGTTGATGGCGAGCGTGATGACCTAAATTATTAGTACCTTAATTTTAAGGAATCTAAAAGGGAAAAACTCCCATAATTACATGTCAAATTCACAAATAAGCTATTTGTCGTTGCTCAAAAATAAAATACTCTTTCAAACTAAGGAAAAATCTGACGGTAATTGAAAAGCTTCCCATATATATTCATCCACTTCCCCTCCTTGCTAAAACAATCTGCGACTGCATCACCCCTCACATACAATATGGCGAAGTATGATGTTCTCCTCCTCACCAATTTTCTAAATCATTTGTACTAAATGATATATCCTCATGGCGTGCTACCTGTCCTTGCTACTGCCTCTGCCAGTACTAATGAATCGCTCTCTACCTCAATCCGTCGTAGTCTATGCTCTTGACATGCTTTCAACCCCAATAGAAGAGTTAAGCTGCTTCATCAATCATGTTTGTTTGTATCCCAAATTTGTGAGATTCTACCCTGATTATTTGCCCTAGTTTGTCACGAACAACCGGTCCTGCTCCATCCATCCCTAGATTTCCT
This sequence comes from Leptodermis oblonga, assembly GCA_016801395.1. Lineage (NCBI taxonomy): Eukaryota > Viridiplantae > Streptophyta > Magnoliopsida > Gentianales > Rubiaceae > Leptodermis > Leptodermis oblonga. Next base: position 27,243,668 of record CM028751.1, read on the forward strand.
CTTGAAGACCCCCTGACATTTTATTTGTAGAAACCAGTTGCTGGAAATGCCCACCTTAGTGGTATCCTTTGCTTTCGGGGTAATAGGAATTGTATCAACTCTGTGCAAACCACCTCTTAAACACATGCACTCTCTCCCACAAAAGGCCATGCCTGCGCAATGAAATGAAACTGAAACCCAGTAGCAAACATAATTTCCGAAGCAACCCTCTTTTCACCTCCGGAAATAATGCTTTCCAAGCCTCCTACCCCTCCCAAATAATAAATACTAGCAACAGATTCACAATTTTTTTCCTTAGCTCCCTTATTTGCAAATTCTGTCAGCCAAAGGTTTGATATATTCCCATACAATTTTGGCCCCAAAAATGTGTAAACCAAGTAGCATATGAAATTCCTCCCAGCCCTCTTTACATACTTGACAACTAAAAAACAAAGTGACTAGTGCCACTAATACTCCCAGATTCCAGACATTTGGAAAGTAAATTAAAACCCCACTGTTGAAGTACATCCAAAAAATAAAGCCATCCATTTAAAAGCGTCTATACCAAGAACGAAGCCTTTTTGGTATCCCTTTATCCCAATAAAATTTTAGTTTAAGAAGTGTTCATTTATTCCTGGCCAAGTTGTATACTGAACGAACTGTGAAATTCCCATAGATCACTAGACTTCAAAAACATTTTCCCCACTCTTCTATTTGAACTCGAGCCAAAGATTAATTGCTCAAATCTTGTTGCCACTTATCTTAGAATTGGCCATAGTGTGTGCTGCTCAATACACCCCTTTGCCAGATATATTTTGCCCAGATTTCCACTTCACGTTCAAATTATAAATGCTTTTCGAGGACAAAAGATGATTGAATGTCAACTAATTGATGTACTCTAGGTCCATTTTCTTCTCTCTGTTAGGCACACCTCTACAAAGAACTCAATGATCTCATAATTTGATCTCCACATACACCCTATAATTAATAATTTTGCAACTACAAACTCTCCACTGCCCTTAGCACCCCTTTTGGCACTAAAGCCTGAGGTAATCTCCCCGGGAGGATTTGATCACAAAGCGTTCATTCTAAGGATTTGCTAGTTTGTTTTCGTGTAACCATGAATTGATGCCTAAAAACAAGCACGGACCCTGATATAAAATGCCACAATCAACACACCAAAAAGTTGATTGATAAGTTGAAAGCCCCAAAAATTAAACTAAGGAGGATCACACCTCCGATCATCTCGGTGATCAAATCTTCATCATATATAATCTTACTAAATTTTATCAACATGAAATTAACTATTTATATAATCTTGTCTAGTTAATTTAACTTATACTTAAATTAACTAGACAAGTCTTAAATTCATTTGACCCTTTGCTTTGGCTGAATCCAATTTATGAAATCCCTTAAAAAATTCTGCAGTTAATGAGTTTAATTGTGCAAGGTTGAGTACTGAACTTTTCCTCCTTTGATTCACTCCTTTTGGCTGCACATTTTTTAAGTAAATAAAGTCTTTAAAATACTATATTGATAGCTGAATTTGACTCCCCTTTAAGCTGCCTCTGATGAACAAATTTGATGTTGGAATATTCAAAATTTTAATAACTCCACTCTCCTATGCATGCATGTCTTTTAAGAGATAAACTTGAACACCCAAATGCTTGCTTTCTTGACCTAACTTACAGAGCATCCTTCACCAAATTATTAAATGTTGAAACCCTTCACAGACTATGCATTAAAATGTCTTCAAAGTCTTGAAAAGTTTCAAGGAATTTTGATCCCTTTTAGACACTTGAAGACCGAGCCAAGGGCTTCTCCTTTTAAGAGTTTTCACATTCATATCTTTACCATTGGAAGTTTCTTGAAAATAATAAAATTTTGTACAAATGTTGATGAGGCCATCCCTAACCCATCGACAAGTCCACATACAAGTGAGTAAACGAATGAAGCTGAGAAGGTTCATGTGTTGTACAAAGACCCAACAATGCTTCATGATCCAAGTTCATATTAGAGAGATCCACTTGTAGATATATTTGGGTCAATGACATGCAAAAGAGCCAAGAAGCTGAGAGAAGATCAAGATGAACTAGTCCATACGTGCGCAAGACAAGCCCATATGATTATAGAAGGTAAAGCCCTTCAGAATAAAGCCGGAAAGGATAAAAGTGTCATTCTATTCGAGATCCTTGAAGAGAATGCGCATGCAGCTGATCCACATTAAAGAAATGGTCGTTTATTGAAGTTCTTGAAGATAACAAAAGGTTCTTGAACTTAAAAGATATATTTCTGTAAGTTCTTGATCTTGTTGAAAATCTTGAATTTCATATTTTGAAGAAAATTGAAAACATTGACTTTCTTGATTTTCAACATTTTCAAAATGATTCCAAAAGTTTCCAGAATGTACCAAGAAGATTTCCTAAAATAAATCATGTGCAAAGTGACCGAAACCCTAGGTCACAAGAATGGAGGATTTGGGCCACTACAAACAACACTCCAACCGCCATTAGTTAGTTACAAGTTAGTTAGGTTGTTACAAATTGGATACAAATTAATTAGCTTTAGTTTTCAAAAGAGTGATCTCTTCTTGATCTCCTTTTTGTGAATGTATTTTTCTATTTCCTTATTTCTTGTAATTTTCGGCCAATGAGAACAACCAAGGGGCAGCTGAAAATAACAACTACCAAACCTAATTCCTTTAGGTTTGGTTTAAGAAATCAATCTTTTGACTAGTTTCCAATTTTAAATCTTTTCCTTGTAGTTTTAGGACTAGAAAAATCTCCCAACCCTTCACTATAAATAGGGGTCTTGGTCGATTGTTTTATTCAGAGAATTCACAAATAATAAATGTACAATATAGAATTTCTTTAAATTTTTATACTTGTTGAATTCATCCATATTATTGAGCTTATGTATTATTGCATGATTGTGATTTATTACTAAGTTCAAAACTCTATCAATTGAGTAATTTCTCTACTTAATTGTGGTCATTTCAACTATTTATATTCTTTACTTGGTTTGAATAGCATGTCAAATTAACTTAGGTTAGTTTGTAGAAATTGTTGATCTCAAGGTAAGAATTAAGAGATAAAGAAGCTACCGCCACTTGATCCGACTTTCCATGGCTATTTTTTGCTTTGTGAACTGTGGTCCACATTAATTAGTATCAAAGCCAAGGCTGGTCTCATTGGGAAGAGGAGAATTAAGTAACTCGGTCGAATCCATCAGATGTTTTCTACTCCTTTCTTCTTGAATTGCTTCTTGAAATTTCTTGGAATTAGAACGCTCCTTCTTGTAGGAATTTCTTTTCTTCAAGTAAACTGAATTTTGATTTGTCCATACTGTTTTAAATGATTGAAATCAGATTTTTTAAGGAAAAACCGAAAAGAAGTTAAGGAACCTTAAAACCGCAAATTAGAGTTAAATTTTGCCTTTTTGGTGAAAATTAGGGTTTTAATTTTCACCAACTATTCTTTTTTTTTTTTTGTTAAGGTTTTTTTTTTTGCGATTTGTGCTTACTCTTGGTTAGAATTGTTAGGTTTTTGTTCGGTTCTGCCTTATTCAAAAATATTGAATAGAGGTCACACCGCGAAAAATCTGTTAAAAGCTATTTTTTGCCCGTGAATATCTCACAGACCTTATTTTTGTGATTCTTAAGAATTATAGTGAAGCCTTGAATTGTGTCTGCTATATTGCATTCATCTGTCAACTTGTTTGGGATCTTTTGCACTGGAGAAATTGAACTTGCCCTACAGAGTTTTGTTAATTGCAATTTGCCCTAGGTAGGTCATAGAATTCACAAATTTTTCCCTAAATTTATTGCAAATAATCACAATTTTAGGTTTTTTTTTTTGAAAAGGGGGGGGGGGGGGGTGAAAATAATTAAGCCTTCTTTAATTGAAATCATGGTTTTCTTGTTCGTATTTGGAAGTTGGTTAATTGGTAGGAATTGGTTACTTATTTACCTATTGGAAAGGTGGTCACATTTTGGGTAGTTTACTTTCCTAATTTGTTCAAACCTACTAATTGCTCTTACTTCCATTCAATTATTGAATTTTCTTGCTTCAACTACCTAGTTGTTATCTTTTTGAAGCTACCTTGAATGTTTACTCTATAACTATATTTTGGATTTTGTCATCATGTGTATTACATTAATTTTTGAAATTTGAGGGCTTATCTCTGATATTTCCTTTGTGTGCACATCTTGAACTATACTACAAAAGTTCTTTTCGAAAATATTTTCAACCAAAATAGAACCAAGTATCTATTTTTCAAAAAAATTACTTTTTACTGGAAGTAATTATGTAAATTACGATTTGCTTTTATACTTTTCTTCAATATCTAGGATCTTTAAGTATAAAGTTCTTTAGAGGTAAAAGGTGCAAGTACAACAGATAAGGGCAATCAACCCTAGAGTGATACACAAGTTTGTGCAAAGCTCTACAAGTGGGAAACACTTGAGGGACAAGGGAGTAAGGTTACTTTACTCAGTTTTACTTGTTCTTAGCAGACAAATTATTCTTTAAGGCAATAATAGTGTGAGCTCTAGCTCTAATGCGACTAATCAGAAAATCCTAGCAGCCATCGCGGCTCTCACTGTGAAGTTTGCAAAACTTCAAGGGGAGGTAGAAGATATAAAGGCAGCGAGAGACACCAAAAATGAGGAAGAGGAAGAGATGCCTCAACCAAACTCAGACTCCAATCCAAGGCCTTTTGATGGTCTAAGTCAATGCAAAACGAATGTTCCCTCATTTTCCAGAGGTATTGACCCCGAAGAGTACTTAGACTGGGAAATCAAGATGGAGCAGATCTTTGAACTCAACTCAATTCCCAAGAACAAAAAGGTACATCTTGCAGTGGTAAATTTCACTGAATATGCATTTATTTGGTGGAATCAAGAGATGGACCAAAGGAATATTCAGTGAATACTCATAAAAGATTTTTTGGTTAAACCTTGGAAACATTCATGAAGGGATTGAGGCACATAGGTGTTATGTTTTGTTTATAACATGTTGCGGGAAAGCGAACTTGTGTGTGATTACATTGAGGTTTCTCAATAGGCTATTGGTTCAAAGCTTGTCTACCAAATTAGTTCGAAAAGTTTCCAACACATTTTCACTAAGGCTTTGGTTCAATCAAAAGACACCAAGGTTGATGCATAAGTTATTAAGAAAAGTTCTGTCTTTGAGAGGCAAGTAGTTCAGTGGAAAATGATGGGGCATTGTTGGAAATTGTCCAATAATTTGCTGAAAAGGAAAGAAATGAGTGACAATTTGTGCGAAATCGCATGGATCTTCTCACACGGTCCAGTGAGCAAACACTGCGACCAAAATGCTGAGAGCATGGCTATGCAATGAGACGTGTGAATTGCACTCTACATCCACTGAAAACTATTGTTGTGCAAAGGATCGTACGGGTCGCACGACGTCCAGCATGCTGAAGCTAAAGGAAAATGCCCAAAGTTTTGACGTGTGCGACTGCTCGTGCGAATAGCATAAGGTGTCATATAGGCTCCAACATTCTTCTTCATTCCTGAACTGTTGCACATCTTAAAGGAAAGTGCCTAGCATGATTTGAAGAGGCAATTTTCTTTACTTTAATTCATATTTTGTTTGTGTCTTTTGTTGTAATAAATTAGTACAGTTTGAAGATAGTAGAGTTTATTTGTTTCTTTTTATCTGAAATTCCCTTGTTGTATAAAATATCCTGCAGCTCTTCCTTCTTGGTTTTCTTTGCTGCCATGATATCCATAAGAGCTTTGTTCCTTTGTTGATGTCATCATGGAGAGATGAAGATTGGCCACTAGCTTGTCTCTTTTGCTTTGATTTTTTCCGCCCCATCGAACGTTAGAACCTTCAAAATTATCACCTAAATTTAAGGAAAAAAGATTTCAAACCATGAGTTGTTGATAGAAGTGTCTTGGGAGTAAGATAATTAGAGTATGAAAATATATCATTCAGATTTATTGTTCGAATTTCCTTGTGGTACCGATGAATTCCATTTTGAAACTTCTCAAAATCTTTAAGAATACTCTACACGTGGTCGAATTTGAAACCCAATTTGTACATTTTGTCTTCTTTGAGCAAAAGCTTTGGCTCTTTCATCTGCCGTAAATGTAAAAAATGAGAGTGCAAGATCTACTTCAATATAAAGATAAAGATAAACAAAAAATAATATATGATGTACTCACAATATCTTCATCAGATGCACCACTAGGATTTCTATTTTTCACTTCACGGAGGAATCCTTTCAATTTTTTAACAGCACTAGAGTTTTTGTCCATACGAGATTGTGCCCATGTGAGATTGTGCCGATCTATCAGTACGAGGCTCCTATCCACCCCCAATAAGACTATTGTATTTATTTGCTACACAAATCCAGAAACTCTCGTTTGGTTGGTTTCTTCCTATAATAGGATCTTGTGATATTTCCATGAATGCATGGCACAAAATCTTGTCTTCTTCTTGACTATTGTGACACCCCAGATTCACCACCCCGCAAACAAGGGGTTGGCTTTATCGGATGCCTACCTGGTACACACCAGGGTTCAGTATCATTCAGAACAAACCAACCATTCTTTATTTCAAAAATCTTAATTCTATTATACAGCCCTATTTTACAAAATTCTCAAAATACAAACCTAATAAAACTTTCTCGCTTTTTAATTTCAATCAGCTATCATCGGGGTTCAGGTCGTCCTAACATCAATAGTGAGCACAGTCATCCGGGTATGACCTATTGTAACAATTTCATGGAAAAAAGAAAAACAAAATAGGAAAATGGAATGAGCCCATACCCAGTGAGAGTTCACCATTTTCGCAAACATTTACCGAGTTGCATACATTACACATGCATATAGTTCAGGCAAATCCTAACATATAGTAATCATGACTCAAGCAGTAATCATAGACATATAATAAGGATGAAAGGCAGCTATCAAAGTTCTATATGAACGATGAACGAACTGCCGGTTCACCTCGACATTTATACATATATTCCGCATTCATGTACTTCATGCATTCATTAATAAAGATTCCTGACACAAGTTCCTAACACAAATTTATGGCAAAGGTTCCTGATAACAGATTCATACATGAACAATCATAAGTTCAAGCATATAACTAAGCACATAGATTCCTGGCAATAGATTCATAACACATAGATTCCTGACAACATATTCGTGATAACAGATTCATGACACATGGATTCCTGGCAACATATTCATGATAACAGATTCATAACACATAGATTCCTAGCAACATATTCATGATAACATATTGATTCCTGACAATGATTCATAATCACATATTGATTCCTGACAACGATTCCTGACAATGATTTCTAACAATGATTCCTGGCAACATATTCATTTCGCAAACGAGGCTCTTTTATTCATTTGTTCAATTCGGGTCTCATTCATAAAATAATAATCCCAGCAGATATATAAATGTAAAGGAGCTTTTCAAATCTCAAAACATTTCACACCTTATTTTAAAAGCTTTGCAAAACATGTCATCACAATTCAACTTAATGCAGGTTCATTTATTAATTGCATTAAAACGATATCCATTTTCAGTAAAAAACTCACCTCAATTCAAAAATCTAAGCTCACGTACTAGCTATCTAGCAGATCTGCATATATTTCAAGTGTCGGCAATTCAGTAACTATTTCTAACTAATGGATTTCTAACTTCTGACGTATTTCAAAAATTAACTTAAATAAGGCATAACGGTAATTTATCAAATATATCTAATTTTCTTATAAACCCTAATTTTCTTAAAACTCCTAATTATTCCAAAAATGTACTTTTAAAATTCCATAGTTCTAAAAAGTCATTAACCCTAGTTAATTACAAAGCAAAACTATCTAAAAGGATTTATACATAATTTTAAGAAAACTCCAAAAATAATATTTCCTACTCCAATCGGTTTTTCCCGATTGAGAATCGGCCAAAACCGATTGGAATCGGTTTTTGATTTTTCCTGGGGCATGAATCGGTTTTAGCCGATTACCGATTCGTGCCCAAAAAACCAAATTTCCAAGTTTTATTCGGGTCTTGCTAAAAATTCTACCAAAACTAATTTTTCTTGTTTTCTTTTGCCCTAAATCACTTCTCCAACATTCATGCATTATCTCTAATCCTTCCTAACTAATTTTTCCATAACAGCTACAAGATTTAAATCTTAAAATTTATAAAACTTCCAAATCTTTAAATATGCATTATTTCTAAAACCTAAATGAAAGAATACGTTGAATTCCTTACCGGTACATTCTGAATTCCTTCTAACATCGAATCCACGGCTCCGAGATCAACCTTTAGCTACAATTTTTGTTTTCCCAAGCTTTTCTCCCTTCTTTCTCCTTCTTTCTACTCTTCTTTTTCTTTTCTAGTTTGGTTAGGATTTTGGCAGAGTTTGGACAGAGGTTTGGTGTAGCAAAAGGCTGAGAGAGGGGGTATTTATAGGCACAAACGCCTAAAAAGCCAAAAAGCCCGATCTTATCTCGATTTTTTTTTTTCAATTCCAGTCCCAAATCGGTTTTAGCGGATTAGAACCGGTTATAACCAATTCAAATCGGTTTTGTTTGGAATCAGGTATACCCGATTCATTATCCATGAATAGGGTAAAACCGATTGTTAGGTCGGTTAGATTTTTTTCTTTACTTTTTAAGATCGGGTCTACCCATTTAGAATCGGGAAGAACCTTTTCAGGAAGCGATGGAATCGGTTTTACCCACTTCCGAATCGGTACAACAGTTTCCTTATCTCTTTAAATCGGTTTTACCCTTTTTCAATCGGATAAAACCGTTTGGCTTATCCATCCAATCGGTTCCACCCATTTTGAGTCGGGTAAAACCAGTTGGAAGGTTTGGACAATCGGTTTTACCCTTTTTGAATCAAGTAAAACCGATTGGTTCAAGTAATTTTCTATTTTCCATTATTTTCTAATTTTCTTTATTCTTCTTATTCCTATTTCCAAAAATTCCATCAATTCCTAAAGCATAATATTCCTAATCGCATCATATCTTATGAATTAAGAATCAAAGTTATCAACTTAATTTGCATGTATAAAGATTTGAAATCAAAACAAGGAAATTCTTTTAAAATAGAATAGTTTTATGATTTTTATATAAAATTTTCTAGGAGAATAGTTTTTAAACCATAATTCTTTTATAATAACTTCCTATAATTTATTAAATGTTCGTAAAATATTTGTAAATACCTCGATATACTTTTTAGAGGTGTATTTTAAATGCTAAAAGTTTACAGGGTCTCACAACTATGGTTTGGACCCTTATTAGAGGAAGACATTTTCTCTCAAATGAAGTTTTGTTTGCCTTCCATTTCATTCAACCGTAGTTTTTATAGATGAGTTATGATCACACGTCATTTCCTTCAAATGGAGTTCACATGCAAGACTACTATTTCTTTTTATGACTAATCTTGCATAAATTGTCTCCACATGCAAGAGTTGTCAATTTCCCGTCATTGATAAGTCTAATCTCCAAATGCAGGACTTGTCATCTTTTCATTACTAGTCTTGTGTAAATTGTCTCCACTTGCAAAATTGGTATTTCTTTTCATGATTAGTTTTGCATAAATTGTCTCCACATGCTAGAGTAGTCAATTTCCTGTCATTGATAAGTCTAATCTCCTCATGCAAGACTTGTCATCTTTTCATTAATAATCTTGTGTAAATTATCTCCAATTGCAAGACTAATATTTCTTTTCATGACTGGTCTTCAATAAATTGTCTCCACATGTTAGGATAGTCAATTTCTCGTTATTGATAAGTCTAATCTCCACATGCAAGATTTCTCATCTTTTCGTTACTAGTCTTGTGTAAATTGTCTCCACATGCAAAACTAGTATTTCTTTCCATGACTAGTCTTGCTTAAATTGTCTCCACGTGCTAGAGTATCCAAATTCCTGTCATTGATAAGTCTAATCCCCACATGTAAGACTTCTTATCTTTTCATTTTATTAATATGCATACTCTTTATAAATTAACACAGTGCATTGGTACAAGAGGCATTCCATCATTTCTCTTCACCTTTTGTTTTTGAGGGTTTGTTTCATTTTACTCAACCTATTTTGATACTTCATAATTATAAATTTTAATTTTGAAGGTTCATCATCTGAAGTGCCAATTTCAAACTCTATCCATCTTCAGAAGAATTCGATGTTATGTTCACATTAGATGACTCCGATGAAGGTGGCGCTGTTGTAAATTAAATCTTGCACAATAATGAAGTCGTTGTGCAAAATTATCTCCATCAACAAAGCTGCAAAGGTAGACGTGGCTCAGTTCCGAGTCATATCACAGTCAATCGAAGATTCTGCATGTCACATATTATGCCTCCTTGAAGCAGTTATAAATCATGATCACTACTTCCATCAAAGAGTAAATGCAGCCGGTAAAGTGACCAACTTACAGGAGACGACAGTGGAAATTTGAATGTTAGCATAAAGCATGTGAGCAGATTCTCTTGATGAATATCTTAAATTAAATTTATGAGTCAACGGCACTTGAAGGCATGGAAAAAAAATTTTATTGTATTGTACCAATATTTTTAGAAACAGGCATCAGCCTTAATAAATAAAAAAAAGGTATCTACGAGCACCAAATGCGAATAACTTTGCTAGGCTAATATATGTTGGTCAACAACGTGATTTTCCAGAAATGTTGGGCGGTCTGGATTGTATGTATTGGAAGTGGAAAAATTGCTCAACGGCATAGGCCGGACAGTATGCAGGTTATAGTGGAACACCAACAATTATCCTTGAAGCAGTTGCCGATTATGATCTTTGATAAATTAAAAGGTTACAAAAATTGAGTATTGAAAACCCATTAGAGAAGTTCAATTCAGTGTTTTATGATTTCCTTCGGTTCATTGATAATGTTTTTTAGTAATCATTTTATGGCCCTCTTAAATTATGTAAACAGGTGAAATGGAGTACCACATGGGAGTTAGGAATTGAGATTTATAGTTTAAAGACAAGTAATTTCTCATTTTCTTTAAAACAAGTCTAAGATCATTTGTATTTGGTGCTTTGGTAATATAGAAAGTCAAATATTTTGAAAATTAAGAACTCAAATGTCCATTTTAAAGCTAGTAATTTATCATACATTTCGATTAGTATCGATTCATGATACAAAAAAGAATTTGAGTGATTCACTACAATGTTTGATACCTATCGTACAATCCTAAAAAGATGAAAAAAGACCAAAATTTTCTAGCAAAAATTGATTTTTTTTTTTCAAGTGTCAGTATAGCAGTGTCAATGCTAACTCAAAAAAAGCTACAACTAGTTACAAAGCATCTATCAGCTTCTTAGGCCTAATCTTTCCCCACACAAATATTCTATCTCCGCATCCCACGTCCATTCTTCTTTCCACGATTCTTCTTACCACCTTTGTCCTTTGTCTTCTTTTTAGTAAGATGCCTACCATCATCATTGGCTCTAGAGGTAGATAGTTGTAACAAATTTTTAACATCAAGCACACCATTTCTGAAGTAACCTTCGGTTGATTCCAAAACTTTGTCTTCGGGCTTACACCTATCTGTCTTTTTACCATCTCTACCATGACCCCAAACAAATCGTCCAAGTATCAAATTCTACAAGCTCTAACAGTTAGTAAGTCCCTAGAAAGCATGTCATGCGGAGCAACTGAAAACCTTCTGATGAAAACACAAACCTCTTGTTGCATTTTTTTTTCCTCTCTTTCCTTCTGTTTCTTCATCACCACCCTCGCAAAACTAAGTGGTAGTCTCTGCTTCTTGGGAGGCTTAACAAAAGAATGAGAGGAGTGAATTTATGTCCTAAACACTTTTACTAATGTAAAATTTTCCATTCACACAATTACTTACCTTTCCACCAAGAGACACCGCCTTCTTGTTTCCAGCTCCTTCTTCTCTTTCCATGTCATGTGTGTATGATATGTGTCCTTTGGCTGCTGAATTTTAGAATCTATTTGTGACAAATTTCACGGGTATGTGCTAGTTTTTGTAAGATAAATGCAGATTTTGGAAGAAGAACAATTAGAGAAAGGAGGATGCAAAAGAGGATGAAAATGGCTCATATGCCCAAAGAAGCACTGAATGGAGGCTTTAATCATGTTCATGCATGCAAGAGGAATGAGTGGGCCAAAGATGAAAGAGATTAAATCTGAGCAACCCAGCCTAAGGAAGAGAAGACAAGGCCCAATGAAGAAAATATGAATTGCCTTAATCAAGTGATCATAAGACATGTGACCCGAATGGAATTTGGATTCTTTAATTGCCAATAAGTGGCGTGCAAGAGGAGTTGTTTCCTTATACAATAATTCCATCTTAGCTGTGGATATTGTTTTTAGTAGTTTTCTAGATGGAATTTAGTTTTAGTAGTTTCCTATTTGGATTGATAGTTTATTTTCTACTCTCCATTCTACACCTATTTATAGGGATGGAATTGAGGGAAGAAAGACACATTTTTACAGTAGAGTTTTACCTTATATTTTCGTAGCTAGTTCAGAGCAAGTAGCAGTAGTTTTCTATTTCTGTGATTTAAGGATTTCTATCCATGAGAGGTTCCGTTAGCCCTAACGGCGGTAGCTTACTCAGGGGATTATTTTCATATAGTAATTCAAGTATTTATTCCTTATTTATTTTATTCTTTTCGATTATTTTTAGTATGAATCGTAAAATAATTATGTGCGTAGTTAGTTTAAATATGAGTAGCTAAATTATATATTCCAGTATAATGTAAAAGCAATTAATCCGGGCATGTTATGTAACCAAATTGTTCTTAAATTAAATTGCATGTGTTCTATCTTATTCTCTGCACATAACTTTGATTACTGATATTTAATTGAGATTGATCACCTTAGTTAAATTAGGTAGAGCAAATTAATTCCCAGTTAAATAACATAATATTTATTGGGCAAGATTAATTAGTGGTAAAGTTACCTTCAAGTAATAGAGAATAAGGGGTTAGTAATTCTTAGATGTTAATTCAATAAAAATAACTAAAATTGAGTTTCCCTAAATCTTAAGGCTGTTAACTTAGTTAATAGGTGTCAATGCCTTACATCCTGTTCCTTGTTAATTAGAGTAGCAATTATGTCTATGCGAATTCACAGTAATTGTCGATAAAGTAAGGGGAGATTGGGTTATGTCTATGTGGATTCACGGTAATCTATAACTGGTTAATGACATGCTATTTAACATATTATTGTGTTGATGATTAACATACATGATTATTGTGATTTACATATTGTTGGAATACTTCATTAAATTTGATTTATATTCTTTCTTAAGCTTTAGTTGTATTTATACTCAATAACTTTTAAAGTCTCTTTGAGCAAAGAAAAGGTAGTTGCTAACCAAAATAGTTTGGATTTAATAGGTTTTGTGATTTTTAAGCATTCCGTTCCCTGTGGGATCGATCCTGTTATCATTGTGCTACTTTTAGCTATTTGTTGCAGGTTTATACAGTACTTTTACTGTATTTGATTGGGCTAACGACGGTCTTATCAAATTGGCGCCGTTGCTGGGGGAACGGTTTTACGTTTTAAATCACCTTTTCCTATTAATTCTTGCTTTTGTGTGTTTTATGAGCAGATCTTCTCAATCTGAATTGTTGTACGATCCAGCGATTGGAAAAACTGCAAGAAGACTTGCAAAAGAAGCATGACAAAGGCGAGAAGCTACTATTTCAGATTCTGACAAGGTTCCGTTAGCCCTAACGGAAGGTAGAACATAAACAGAGTCTGAACATAAATCTATCCCAAGCCTAATTCTGAGATGGGAGATAGACAGGAAGAAAGAAGAGACGAGCGGCAAGAGGAAGCTCCTGCGGCTGAACCAACTCTGAAGGACCTAAGCAGCCACAATGTTGCAGACAGGGCCTCGGCCGTGGTCACTCCAAGATTGCCCAACGGTTTCCCTCTAAAATTAAGATGGTTACAGAGAATACCAAAATTTCATGGTAATATGAGGGAAGATCCATATAACTTCCCAGATGAGTATATCAAGAATTGTAATGTGGGAAGGTTGCCAACCGGAGAAAACGAGGATCAACTTAAGCTTGTTGCTTTCCCTTATGTGCTTACTAGGCAGGCAAACCATTGGTTCAAGTCCGTGCCAAGCAGTTCCATCAATACAGGGAACAAATAAAGGAGCTCTTCCTACAGAAATATTTTCCTGCTACTAAAACAAATGTTGTAATGAAAGAGATTAATAGCATCAGACAAGAGTATGATGAGTCCTTGGGCAACTACTGGCTCCGCTTTAATGAATTAGTCGAAAGCGGCCCCAACCATAAATACACTGAGGCCCAATTGCTGCAATTTTTTTACCTGAGGATGACTGCTGAGGAAAGGCGACATATGGATTCCTCTAGTGGGGGAGCATTTTTGAATAATACTGTCACCGCTGCTCGTAAGATGATAGAAGACACTATCGACTCTCGTGGAGAATTGAAGAACCTAGCGTCCGCTTGGCCAAACGGAAGCTGAAGTTCGTATTGTCGATGATCTCGGAGATGACAGAATCGACAAGATAGAACAGATATTTGGAAAGTTAATGGAGCGATTGGACAATGGGGGTAATAACAGTCGAGTGGAAGAGGTCTGCGGAATATGTAGGAATGAAGGGCATCCGACCCACAAGTGCAAACTAGCACCTAATGATCCACTGGCTCAAGCACACGCAACGGGACATTGGAATGGACCAAGAAGGGATCCTTACTCAAACACTTACAATCAGGGGAGGAAGGATCACCTAAGTTTCAGATGGACTGAGCCAGGCAATCAAGACCCGCTCTCACAGGCCGAGCAACATCAGTTTTATCAACCTCAACAGGGCCAACATTATAGGCCACCTCAACAGAGGGTTCCAGCAGACCCAAAATCAGAACACATACCAGCCACAGAAGAATAACAAAGAGTTGGGTGATGTAATTGGGTCTATAATGGATCAACAAAAGGAGCAGAAGGCCAGTATTGATAGTCTAGCGAACATGATGTCCCAATTGACTGCTTCGCTTAAAGAATTAAAGGGTGACCAAGGGAGACTGCCCGCACAGGTCCAGGTCCCGCCCTAAGAGAATGTTAATGAGATAACCTTAAGGAATGGGAAGGTCTTAGCGCCAGTAGTGGAAAAGAATTCTACTCTGGGGTCCCGTTTGCCCAAACGGACCATCGACCCTGAACCCGAAAATAGACAAACAGAGCCCGAGGGTACTGTCAAAACAAGGAAAACAGAGCAACCTGAACCTTTTTTGAGTTTAAAATGCGGGAACCCTCATGAAGATCCACCTTTCCCAAACCGACTGATTCGGAAGGCCAAAAAACCAAAAGAGGACCCTGTGGATTACTTGGCAGCTTTTGAAAAAATGGAAGTCAACATTCCTTTCCTTAAAGCAATAAAGATCCCTCGAATTCAAAAATTTTTGAAAGAGTTCATGGCTGGAAAACCTAGGGGTGCTAGCAAGGTGATCCTAGGTGAGACTGTATCAGCAGTCATTCAAAAAAAGCTACCCCCGAAATGCAAAGACCCAGGTATGTTTTCTCTTCCATGCATTATTGGTGATAAACAAATTGAACATGCCATGTGTGATCTAGGAGCCTCCATTAATGTAATGCCCCTATCTATTTATTTGACCCTAACTGGTGTTAAGTTAGTAGAAACTTGAGTAATTATACAATTGGCAAATAGATCTTGTGTTCATCCTGAAGAACTGCTTGAAAATGTCTTAGTGAGAGTACATTCTTTTTTCTACCCTGCTGATTTTTATGTTGTTAAGATGAGTAATGATCCATCAAAAGAGTCGGCAGAAGTCTTGTTAGGCCGGCCATTTTTGAAAACTTCTCGAGCCCTTATTGATGTGTATAATGGGACCATCTGTCTTGATTATTATGGTAAGAAGTACATCCTTAACATTGAGCATACTATGAGAAATAAAGCAGATTGACCCAATTGTCCAAGAATACCTTGAGACTGAATTTCTGCAGGATACGATGGAACAAGTACTTACTCAGGGGCTGACTGAAATTGACGCCCAGAACATGAGTGATGACCAAGTAAGAGAGACTATCATGTCTCTTTATTCGATAGAAGAAGGTCCACCTTCCTGGGTGACTGCCCATTTGTCCAAACAGGACCAAGAAGACAAGCTGCTTCCGTCTCTATTAAAAGCCCCAAAGCTAGACCTAAAGCCACTGCCTAAAAGTCTAAAATATGTTTACTTGGGGGAGAATGAGACGCTTCCAGTCATTATTAGCAATACATTAACTGCCTGTCAGGAGGATAGGCTGCTTTGCATCCTGCGAAAACACAAGAAGGCCATTGGGTGGACCTTAGCTGACATCACTGGCATCAGCCCTAACATCTGCCAACACTACATCCTCCTGGAGCCAGATGCAAAACCTTCCAGAGATTACCAACGCAAGCTCAATCCCAATATAAGGGAAGTGGTACTAAGAGAGATTCTGAAACTCCTTGACATGGGAATAAGTTTTCCAATCAGAGATAGCAAGTGGGTGAGTCCTGTACATGTAGTACTAAAGAAGGGGGGTTTCAAGGTTATGGTGAATATAAAAAAATGAGTTAGTACCTATGAGACTCCTCACAAGATGGCGTATATGCATTGATTTCCGGAAGCTAAATGCTGCAACAAGAAATGATCACTTCCCGTTACCATTCATAGATGAGATGTTGGAAAGATTGGCGAGCAAGATATTCTTTTGCTTTCTAGATGGATATAGTGGCTATTTCCAAATTTGGGTGAATCGGGAGGATCAAGAAAATATGACTTTCACTTGCCCTTTTGTAACATATGCTTATAGGAGAATGCCTTTCGGTCTATGCAATGCTCCGGGAACTTTTCAAATATGCATGATGAGCATTTTTTCAGACCTTATCGAAAAGTGCATAGAGATATTTATGGATGATTTCACGGTTTATGGGGAGTCCTTCAATGACTGTTTGGAAGGTTTGGACTCAGTGCTCGAGAGATGTGTTCAGAAAAACCTCATCCTGAATTATGAAAAGTGTCACTTTATGGTAATGGAAGGGATAGTGTTGGGACACAAGATATCTGAGAAGGGAATTGAGGTAGATAAAGCCAAAGTTGAATTGATCGCTAAGCTCCCTTATCCAACGAATGTCAAGGAAATTCGTGGATTCTTAGGACATGCTGGATTCTACAGAAGATTTATTCAGGATTTTGCAAGAATCGCAAAGCCTCTAACTAATTTGCTGAAAGACGACGTCCCATTTGCCCTAACGGATGAGTGCATACAGGCTTTTGACACATTGAAGAATAAATTGACTTCAGCACCGATTATTCAGCCTCCCAGCTGGGAGCACCCATTCGAGCTAATGTGCAACGCTAGTGATTATGCAGTAGGTGTATGTTGGGCCAGAAAATTGGGAAGGAGAGTCATGTCATCTACTATGCATCAAAAACTCTCAATCCGGCCCAATGTAATTATTCCACTACTGAAAAAGAATTGCTTGCAGTAGTATTTGCCTTTGACAAATTCAAGCAGTACCTATTGGGATCAAAGTGCATTGTTTACACAGATCACGCTGCTTTAAAACACCTATTAGCCAAAAAGGAGTCAAAGTCAAGACTAATCCAGTGGATTTTATTGCTCCAAGAGTTCACATGGGAGTTAAGAGACAAAAAGGGTGCAGAAAATAACGTTGTTGATCATCTTAGTAGGCTGATTCAACCTGAAGCTGGCCCACCAATTTGGGAAAACTTTTCGAAAGAATATCTGTACCAGGCGACATCCTGTTTGCCCAAATAGGCGGTAGAACAGTCTCTAAATCTGCGAACTTCGGGTAGGAAAACCTTTGATCCATGATATGCAGATATGATTAATTACTTGACCTCTAATGCTTTTTCGCCAGAACTGACCCAAGCACAAAAGTAGAGAATTGCTAGTGATAGTAAATACTATATGTGGGACAAGCCGATTCTGTGGAAGATAGGAGCTGATCAAGTAATTAGAAAATGTGTTCCCAAATAGGAACAAGAAGACATATTGTGTCATTGTCATTCTTTTGAATGTGGTGGCCATTATGGCCCCCAGCGAGCAGCTAGAAAAGTGAGAGACGGTGGATTTTACTAGTAGACCTTGAATCATGATGCATATATATTTTGTAAAGCTTGCGACAGGTGTCAACGAATGGGCAATATAGGGCCCCGAGATGAGATGCCACAAATTCCCATTAAGGTTTGTGATATTTTTGATGTATGGGGAATGGATTTCATGGGACCACTCCCAGTGTCGAATAGGAATCCATATATATTGCTGGCTATGAACTATGTCTCCAAATGGGTCGAAGCAAAGGCTACCAAAACCAATGACTCCAAAGTAGTTGCAGAGTTTTTGCAAGCTAATATGTTTTGCAGGTTCGGTGTACCTAGGGCAATTATCAGTGATCAAGGAACTCACTTTTGTAATCGGACCATAGCCGCCCTGATGAAAAAGTACGGCGTGCATCATAGACTTGCCACACCATATCACCCACAGTCAAAGAGTCAGGCTGAGGTTTCCAACAGAGAAATCAAACATGTGCTCGAGAGAACAGTGAATACTTCAAGGAAGGATTGGAGTCAGAAGCTGAATGATGCTCTATGGGCATACAGGACTGCCTTTAAAACTCCAATAGGCATGTCACCTTACAGGTTGGTTTTTGGAAAGATGTGGCATCTACCTGTGGAGCTGGAGCATAAAGCATATTGGGCAGTACAACAATTGAACATGGAGGTGATCAAATATGAGAAAGAAAGGAAGTACCAGCTAGAAGAACTCGAGGAACCGAGACTTGAAGCATATGATAGTGCAATATGGTACAAAGACCACACTAAATTGTGGCATAATAGGTGTATTCGACAGAACGAATTTTAGGGGGGCCAGAAAGTTCTACTTTTTCGTCCAGACTATGCCTCATAGGTGGTAAACTAAAGAGTAAATGGCATGGGCCTTTGGACATTATGTCAGTTAGCCCGACTATAGCTGTGCAAGTGCGAAATCCAGCAACTGACCTTACATTCATGATCAATGGGCAACGTCTCAAGCACTATAATGAAATCGATCGGAATGTTACAGTGGAAGCAATTTCACTACAGTGTTGCCCGAACCATTGAAGAAGACATACTGCGTCTAGCCAAAGACATAAAAGATAAGCGCTAGTGGGAGGCAACCCACGTTTTTTGTTTTCCGTTATTTCTATTTTTCTGTATTTAATTAAAAAAAGAAAAAAAAAAGAGATAGCATTTAATTTTTGTTGAAGTTAATAGTTCAAGTAATTGAACTGTTTCTACAGTCCGGGAGAAGATTAAAGGCCAACAAGGAACAGGGACCATGGCTGCCAAATCCACACTTAGGGGAAGCAATTGCAACAATCAGGCAAGAGAGGACCAGATTGCAAAATTCAAGAAAAGCAAGTGGGAGGGGTCAGCCTTGCAGTTCACAGAAAAAGAAGGGTCAATCTATAAATTGCCCAAATCACTTGCCCTAATTCCCAAGATTTTTTCCCCAAAATTTTCTTTTTTTCCACTCCTTCCTCTCCACCTATCCGACGCCACCATCTTCCTCACTCCACCTCGCCGGACGGCAAGCGCAGAGGCAAGCCTCGGGATGAAGAAGTGCTCGACCTCCCTCAGCCTAATTCCATTCCAGCTACTCATTCGCCATGCGGCAACCAATCGGACACCACCACTGCCGCCGTGTGTTCCTCTTTACCGCTGCCCACCGTCGTTAAGTCACGGCCATTGATGAAGAATCTGACCCCAGCCTCCAGACTCAACAAACCGCACGCCCCACCACGGCGCCGGTCAACCCGAACAGCTTCAATCATGGCTTCTGCCTCCCTTCGGTCCCACCTTCCTCAAGATGAAGGGCCAGTCACCATCGAGTCGGATGAGGAGGTTACACCTCCCCTTCCAACCACCACAAGAAGGTCTAGTCGGCCCTCCGATAGAGCCACCTCGAGCGGCGGAGCATTCCCTTCATACCAACCATCAGCCTCCGATTCCAGCGGACCATCCACACCAGAGCCACATCAGCCTGGGCACGTGGCTGCTACTTCTACACGGGACCAGATTGCCCCATTCCTGACTTTCGCTGAGGAGGAACAGCAAAAGAGGTATGATATGTGTCCTTCAACTGTGTCTCGTTTATGTCTTTGGAGCCATGTTATGTCAAGTGTGTGTATGTGAAGTCCAGGATTCTACCCAAAATCTGAATGTTAATCTGAAATAAGCAACATAGATATCCTGTTAATCAATTACTATGCTTACTCTTGTGGATGTGATTTGGGAAAGATCAGTTACTTTAATACAAGTTATGCATGAATTCCTATTTCTATAGCCTACTAAATAATTATGAGCCGCACTGGATGTTTTGCATGAGAATCTCTTTAGTTTGCCTGCTAGACTGTCAAAATGGTTTATTGAGTAATGCATGGTTGGATGATGGGGGACCTTTTCTAGGATAAACCCTTTTTGGCTTGAGTTTCTGAACCTTCCCACACAGAAAAATAACCCTTAGTCAGCCAGTTGAAGCCTTAACCCTTCAGTTCTTAATCAGTGAAAAGTAGCCAAGGCCTGTTTGTGATTAACTCCTTTTCTTACCCTTGGTGTGCATGCTGCATAGTAATTATGTGTTGATGCTGCGACAGAGGAGAGGTCATGAGGTACAATTTGTGGAGTCCAGTTATGTTTCCTTTTGTATCTGCTGAAATTATATGAAGAATCAGCTCTGCTGTGGTAAGAAAATGAGTCCACATTTGAGAAAGAAAAAAAAAATAGAGATGATGAAATAAAGAATATGAGCTGGTTATGTTTTCAATAAAGTTTGCAGAATAAGTGTAAAGGAATGAACAAAGAGGTTATGTTTTGAATTGTTAATCAAAGTTCTAGGAGGTTTTTGGTGATTGACACTGCTTGAATAATTAAAGAAAGAGCTGAATGTTGTAGCTCTAGGTCAGGAAAAGCAGAAAGTGGAGTTGATGTCCAAACAAAGGGAGCAACAGGTTATATATGCATGCACACTATTTGTTGAGTTCTGCAGGTGACTTAGAACCCCATAGGGCCCGACCAAACAAATAAAAATCCCTTGGCCCCATTGTGTCCTATGAATAAAAGGTTGTTCTAACAGCTGTGCATTCTCAATCTTTACTGTGGAGATGGTCAGCTATCAAGCTTTTGAGTTCTGACTAGACTAGGGATGAATCACTTGTCCTAATTTTCTAAATTGTGAGTTGTGTGTTTTACTACCCATAAGAGTGCCTGCTTGTGAATTTGTGCATAAATTGTGTTAAAATGACTTGGTATGTTTTGTTTGGTGGAATGGTAGAGTTTGCATAGTCTTTGATTGAAAAGTGATCCTTGTGGTGCAAGTACAATTGGCAGGAGGAAATTGGGCAGATTAGTCCTTTGTTTATGTGGTGTCATTGTGTCGTGTGAATCATGTTTAGGTTGTTGAGTTTGTTCAAATACTCCTTGTTTGTTTTTCTATTATGTTTCTCTTGGGTCTGTTCAGTTTTGTGTCTTTTCTGTTCAATTTTGTGTCTTTTGTGTTTTTGTTAAGTAAAAAAGGAAAGAAAATAGGACTGAGTTTAATTCTTCACTTCACGCTTGAGGACAAGCGTCATTCAAGTGTGGGGATATTTGATATGTGCCCTTTAGCTGCTGAATTTTTGAATCTATTTGTGGCAAATTTCACAGGTATGTGCTAGTTTTTGTAAGAAAAATACGAGTTTTGGAAGAAAAACAATTAGAGAAAGGAAGATGCAAAAGAGGATGAAAAGGGCTCATATGCCCAAAGAAGCACTGAATGGAGGCATTAATCATGTCCATGCATACAAGAGGAACGAGTGGGCCAAAGATGAAAGAGATTAAATCTGAGCAGCCCAGCCCAAGGAAGAGAAGACAAGGCCCAATGAAGAAAATAGGCAATTGTCTTAATCAAGTGATCATAAGACTTGTGACCCGAATGGAATATTGATTCTTTAATTGCCAACAAGTGGCGTGCAAGAGGAGCTGTTTCCTTATAAAATAATTCCATCTTGGCTGTGGATATTGTTTTTAGTGGTTTCCTAGATGGAATTTAGTTTTAGTAGTTTCCTATTTGGATTGATAGTTTATTTTCTACTCTCCATTCTACACCTATTTATAGGGATGGAATTGAGGGAAGAAAGACACGTTTTTATAGTAGAGTTTTATCTTATATTTTCGTAGCTAGTTCAGAGCAAGTAGCAGTAGTTTTCTATTTCTGAGATTTGAGGATTTCTGTCCATGAGAGGTTTCGTTAGCCCTAACTGGCGGTAGCTTACTCAGGGGATTATTTTCATATCGTAATTCAAGTATTTATTCCTTATTTATTTTATTCTTTTCAATTATTTTCAGTATGAATCGTAAAATAATTATGTGCGTAGTTAGTTTAAATATGAGTAGCTAAATTATATATTCCAGCATAATGTAAAAGCAATTAATCCGGGCATGTTATGAAACCAAATTGTTCTTAAATTAAATTGCATGTTTCTTTCTTATTCTCTGCTCATAACTTTGATTATTGATATTTAATTAAGATTGATCACCTTAGTTAAATTAGGTAGAGCCAATTAATTCCCAGTTAAATAACATAATATTTATTGGGCAAGATTAATTAGTGGTAAAGTTACCTTCAGGTAATAGAGAATAAGAGGTTAGTAATTCTTAGATGTTAATTCAATAAAAATAACTAAAATCGGGTTTCCCTAAATCTTAACGCTGTTAACTTGGTTAATAGGTGTCGATGCCTTACGACCTATTCCTTGTTAATTAGAGTAGCAATTATGTCTGTGCGAATTCACGGTAATTGTCGATAAAGTAAGGGGAGATTGAGTTATGTCTGTGCGGATTCACGGGAATCTATAATTGGTTGATGACATGCTATTTAACATATTATTGTATTGATGATTAACATGCACATCATTAAATTTGATTTATATTCTTCCTTAACCTTTAGTAGTCTTTATACTCAATCACTTTTAAAGTCTGTCTGAGCAAAGAAAAGGTGGTTGCTAACCAAAATAGTTTGGATTTAATAGGTTTTGTGATTTTTAGCATTCCATTCCCTGTGGGATCGATCATGTTATCATTATGCTACTTTTAGTTATTTGTTGCAAGTTTATACAGTAATTTTACAATATTTGATAGGGTTAATGACGGTCTTATCAGTGTAGAGTCTAAAATGAAACAACATTAAACAAAAGAAATTTTCAATGATTTATTATAGTTGGGCAGAAAAGCAAGAGAACTACTAAACTGTTGCCTCCTCAAGAGTTGGTCATTCAATCACTCAGTTTCACTGATACACTACTACAAAATAGAGCTTTAACGGCTGCGGATTAACGGCAGAAAATAGAAAACTGCAGTTATAAAAGAAATACGGACTTTCTACGGCGGTCTAAAAATGAACCGCCGTAGAACGGGACTTTCTACGGCGGTTTTAAAATAAACCGCCGTAGAAAGGGACTTTCTACGGCGGTTGGGACAAACCGTCGTAGAAGGGGGCTTTCTACGGCGGGTGGAAGGCAACCGCCGTAGAAAGTCCACACTTTCTACGGCGGGTGGACTTTCTACGGCGGGTGGACTTTCTACGGCGGTTACCTTCCAACTGCCGTAGAAAGTCCACTTTCTACGGCGGTTGCCTTCCACCCGCCGTAGAAAGCCCCCTTCTACGGCGGTTTATTTTAAAACCGCAGTAGAAGGTCCTTTCTACGGCGGTTCATTTTTATACCGCCGTTGTATTGACGTATTTAACCCTAAATAACAACGTGTATCTCCATGTCGCGGCCGAAAGTGTTCTTCTCCATTTTCTACTACGGTTTTGCACGTTTGATGTAAAGAATTGTCATTTGGAGCTAAAATTTATCACCTTAAGGTTAGAAACTTCTAAAATTTCTCAGTAATTGCTTACGCTTGTACTGTATATATGTCATCCTATAGAATTTATTTTTATTTATGGTAGAGGGCTGAAAATTAAAGTTGCATATATTCCATGTATATAGTGAACCTTAGTATTGTGGAACCCTTTTTAGTTATACTATGTAGTTTCTTGGTGATGTGATTTGATTTATAGTGTTTGATTATTAATGGAGGATGTTCATATAATTTGCACTACTTAGAGTGTGTATTATTTTTTTATGCATTTCATGTGTTTGACGAAATGCATAAATGAAAAGCTTATGGCTTCTTCTTCATTTGATTATGTCTATTGCGCATGTGTTGTTTATGCATTATTTTTTTCATTGAGGTATTATAGTAGTTTTGATTATATGAGTAACATTAGTATGACATGTGCTAAGACAAGCATGCAACTTGATACTTTGTACATTGTTTGTTGAATTATTATTTGGTATTTTTAATTATTTGAAGGTGTTAGTTACACATGGATCGAAATATCTTGTTGTATGGTGATCGGACCTCCGATTCTTATGCGAAAGAAGTTGAGAATTTCATTGAATTCGCTTATAAGAATACAAAGTACGTCCATTGTCCGTGCAAAGCTTGTAAAAATGGTGCTCGGTTTGATAACTCAGATACAATAAGATTCCATTTATATCGGCACGGATTTGATCCTTCTTATAAACTGTGGATTTGGCATGGTGAAAGTATTGATGGTTTACCTGAGCAAAGAAAATCTCATGCAAAAGGAGATGATGCGATTACTAGAGATCGATTAGATGACATGATTGAGGATGTGGCCGAGGATTTTGCTGATAAACCGGAAGTTCTTGCTTCCATTTTGGGTGACAATGAGAAGCCTCTATACAAGGGTTGCACTAAATATACACGCTTGTCTAGTGTTTTGAAGTTGTTTAATTTGAAAGCGGCAAATGGGTGGTCAGATACTAGTTTTACAGCCTTATTAAGGGTATTGAAAGATTTGCTCCCAGAAGATAATGAACTTCCAGATCGAATTTACGAGGCGAAAAAAATATTGTGTCCAATGGGTATGGAGTATAAGAAGATCCACGCTTGCCCAAATGATTGCGTCCTCTACAGGAATGAGTATAAGGATTTATTGTTTTGTTCTAAGTGTAAAACTTCACGATACAAATACAAGCAGCCGTGTGATGAGGTTGAAGACAGTTCTGATGCGCAAAAGAAGGGGTCGCCGGCTAAGGTTCTGTGGTATCTTCTTATAATACCGAGATTTAAACGGTTGTTCGCTAATGCAAAAGATGCAAAACTAATGACATGGCATTCAGATCGGTGTATTCCCAGTGATGATGACAAGGTGATAATGCATACATCAGACTCAGATCAGTGGAAAAAAATTGATTCAATGTATTCTTCTTTTGGGGGAGAAGCCGGAAATTTGAGGCTCGGTTTGTGTACTGATGGAATGAACCCGTTTGGCAGTCTGAGTAGCACACATAGCTCATGGCCGATGATGTTGGTTATTTACAATTTGCCGCCTTACTTGTGTATGAAGCGCAAGTACATACTTATGTCTCTAATGATTTCAGGCCCACGGCAACCAGGAAATGACATCGATGTGTATCTTGCTCCTCTTATTGAAGACTTGAAGAAGTTATGGGATGAAGGCGCACCTGTGTTTGATGCATACCGTGAAGAAATGTTCACATTACGTGCCATGTTGTTCTGTACCATTAATGATTTTCCTGCTTATGGAAACTTGTCTGACTCTGTTAAAGGGCATAAAGCATGTCCAATATGTGAGCAGAGTACAGATTTTTGTCAGCTTGCACATGGGAGGAAGACAGTATACCTTGGGCATCGCAGATTTCTTCCCGAGACTCATCCATATCATCGTATGAAAAGAGCATTCAATGGATTTCAAGAGTTCAGAAAAGCTCCAGAACCCTTGAGCGGGCCAGAGGTGAAAGCTCGTGTGACGGACATTAATGTAGAGTTCGGTAAACCTTCGGAGTCCGGCAATAATGATACAGGTTGTTGGAAGAAAAAATCCATATTTTTTGAACTTGCATACTGGGAGAACTTGGAAGTCAGACATTGTCTCGACGTTATGCATATTGAGAAAAATATTTGTGAAAGCCTGTTAGGTACGCTCTTGAACATTCCTGGTAAAACTAAGGATGGTTATAACGCGAGACTTGATATGGTTGATATGAACATAAGAGCAAATTTAGCACCGGTAGCTCGAGGACAACGCACATATCTACCCCCTGCCTGTCACACTTTGTCCAGAAAAGAGAAAAAACAACTGTGTGCAAGTTTGCGTAGCATCAAAGTTCCATCCGGATATTCTTCAAATGTAAGCAGACTTGTTTCCTTGAAAGATTTAAAACTGGTTGGTTTGAAGTCTCATGATTGCCATGCCTTAATGCAACAATTGTTGCCTGTAGCTATTCGCTCGATATTGCCCAAGCATGTTAAATCCAGTATAACAAGACTTTGTTTCTTCTTCAATGCTATATGTAGCAAGGTTATCGCCCGCGAAAGACTTGATCAGTTACAAGATGAAATAACTGTTGTCCTTTGTCAATTAGAAATGTATTTTCCACCCGCCTTCTTTGATATTATGGTGCATTTGGTGATTCATTTGATTAGAGAGATAAAAATCTGCGGGCCTGTTCATTTGCGATGGATGTACCCATTCGAGCGATATATGAAAGTATTTAAGGGGTATGTTAAGAATCGTTATCGTCCTGATGCTAGTATTGTTGAAGGTTATATAGCTGAGGAGGTAATTGAGTTTTGCACTGAGTACTTGGCTGATACCGCATCCATTGGAATATCTAAGAATCGGCACGATGGGAGGATTACACGTGTGGGCACAAGGGGAGGAAAAATGTTTTTGCCGTCTAATGTTGAATTGATGAAGGCGCATCTCTACATACTGCGCAATTCTGAAGAAGTTGCGCCCTATGTGACAGACCATATCCGTTCAATAAGAACGTCTTATCCTGCTTGGACGGATCAACGTGTGCTCAATGAACATATTCGGACATTTGTCTATTGGTTTGGTAATGCTGTCCTGGGCAAAGACGTTTCGGAGACATTGAAATGGTTGGCGTTTAGGCCCAGCCCTGCGGTACGAGCATTTTCATGCTATGACATAAATGGATATTCATTTACTACTAAGAGACAAGATGAGAAGAGTACGGCACAAAACAGTGGTGTTACATTAATCTCAGAGGCTTTACATGTTTCTAGCAGGAAGGATAAAAATCCATTGTATGCAAACATGGCATATTACGGTGTGAAGATATTTGGGAGCTTGACTATGTTTGTTTGAGAGTAGCCGTATTTCGCTGCAAATGGGTTGATAACAATAGTGGGGTTCGAACTGATGATCCATTGGGTTTTACCTTGGTGAACCTTAATCGGGAGGGTTTCAAGGGGGAACCATTTATACTTGCATCGCAGGCGAAACAAGTTTTTTATATCACCGATCCTTGCGACGAACATTGGTCTGTTGTTCTTCATGGTAAACAACATCGCGGAGTGGAAGGGATTGATACAGAAGAAGGGCTTTATGAGGCTGGCCCTTTTCTCTAGTGGGTTACCTGAATCGAGAGCAGATGAGGAAGATAGGGAACTTGATAAATATATACTTCGTGATGACCACAGCGAAGGATTATGGTTCAAGGAGCAAGTGTCCCATAAGAGAAAGAGAATAAGTTAAGAATCATTTTCAGGTATATTGTTTGTTTTTATTTTTTTTTTTTCTGTGGGTGTGTATGTTGTGTGTGTGTATTTGTATATGTTTCTTTGATTTTAATGAAAAGAGGTGGACATAAATTTATAACAACATTTATTTTTATCCTTCGTATTGTCTGATTGAAACAGGTCACAACTCGGCTGAAGCCGCGCAATCAAGGGACAAAATTTCCAGGGACTTCATATTCGGAACTGTTTATAAATGAATATGTTACTGTTGGAAATTGTGTAAAGCTTCTGTGTTGATGTTGTGATGCACTTGTGTTTTGGTAAAAAACAAGCATGGGAGATTTTGTCTGAATTGATTTGAAACTGAATTCTGTATTATTCGAAATAGTTGGAATTTTAGTGAAGTATTTAAGTATGTGCATATCCTTGACAGGGAGTATGTTACATTTATAGGGGAGACTTTGTCAAATTTTCCAGCAAATTGATTTCCTTGTTTTTCATTTATGAATAAATATTTCATGTAATATTTTTTTTTTCCAAGAGTAGTACTTTTGGTAAAATTTACAGGGGAAGATATACAATGATTTTTGTTTTGATTTTATATTTAACTCTTCATAAACTACTTGTCTGTGCCTCGAAAAAAAGATTTTCATTTAGCGAGGTTGGGTATTGACCGCTAAATGAATTAATTATTCTTTTTATCGATTAATAATGCTTTATTATTTTATAAAGAATATTCAAACTATATTTTATATGAACATGAAAAAACTAGAAATGTAGGGTCTATGCTTCATAACATGAAAAAAAAAAAATAGAAGCATAGAAAAGTGGAAATTGCATCCAATTCCCGCACGAGCATAAATTTCGATTTTTATTTCATTGAACCGCCGTAGAAAAGTGGAAATTGCATCCAATTCCCGCACGCGCATAAATTTTAATTTTTATTTCATTTTATGAAGCATAGTCCCTAAACATTTCCCCTGCTTCTCCCCTGCATTCCCCTGTAATATTGGATATGCAATTTCATAACGATAACCGGTTCAAATAATAAAATACATTATATTTTGATTCACACTCAATTTAATGTATTTATGAAAATGGGAAAAAAAACTTAATAGGGAGTAGGGTTTAGGGTTTAGGGTTTAGAAAATGATATAAAAATAGAAAATTCATGCGTAGCGCGGGAATTGGCTCACACAACTACTTTTCTACGGCGATTCAACCGGGAACCGCCTTAGAAAATACTTTCTACGGCGGTTTCCGGTTGAACCGCCGTAGAAAGTATTTGCTACGGCGGTTCTCGGTTGAACCGCCGTAAAAAAGTAGTTTTTGGCGCCAATTCCTGCGCTACGCATGAATTTTCTATTTTTATATCATTTTCTAAACCCTAAACCCTAAACCCTACTCCCTAAACCCTAACCCCTAAACCCTAACCCCTAAACCCTACTCCCTATTAAGTTTTTTTTTCCCATTTTCATAAATTAACCGCGGTGACGCTTAAGATTGAAATAGAGAGTGAAGCGCCACCCTTTTCTTGGATTTTCGCCTTGACATTCTCAATTGGGTCGCAGGATTCGACCTCGAGGATGATGGTCTTCCCCGTCAGAGTTTTCTACGGCCTTGAACCGCCGTAGAAAGTCTACACTTTCTACTGCGGTTCAACCTTGAACCGCCGCAGAAAGTGTAGACTTTCTACGGCGGTTCAAGGTTGAACCGCAGTAGAAAGTGGACACTTTCTACGGCTGCCAGATAGATGGCGGTTCAAAAAGGCCAATAACCGCCGTTAAAAGCCCTTAAAAACCGCAATTAAAATCCCATTTTGTAGTAGTGATATTTCACACATACTTCTCATATACACAAGACTTCAATTTATAGAAGTTTCTAGAGCAACAGTTAATCCTTAGTCTGACAGGATATCGTTCATGTATCATGTAAATAAGAAGATAACCTGAAACACATCTGGTTTATTCTATTAGATGAGAAACTTGAATGGGATGTCATGACCAAGACGGACCTTATTTGATAGTCAAAATCGACGGACCTTTTGTTGAACATTATCAGAATTTAGCAGCAACTAAACTTTTGGTCCCTGCAGTATAGCATAGTTAATGGCAACAATAAAACACAGATAAAATTGGAAGACAAGAGAAAAGAAACACAGATAAAGTCTTCCCTACATGCAGAATATCCAAGGCTTTTCATGCAATTGATGGAAACTGATTTTAGAGTTAACTTCTGGACAACCGTAAGAGCCACAGGCAGTTATTAGTGGGCGTGAGATAACCTGTGCTACATAGCACAAGTGCCACTCTCACATGTGTCATGTAACACAGGTGATCTTTTCTTGTTAATAGTGCCATGGTAAAAGGATGGATATAATGGAAACCATATGGTTTTGCAAAGAGGCCGGCCAGTTTCTACCCATGAACCACAAGAGAAACTGAAAACCATACTCATTATATTTTGTTAAATAAGAGTTATGCATGCTATTCAAAACTTGAATGCACAAGAGAAGTATTTTTCACCGAAACACTCAGCTAAAACCAAAATTTTCCACAAATCAAGAAATTGGGTTAAGTCCCACAGTTCAGACCTCAATGAAACTATATAAATCAATTAAAACAATGTCTCCAGTAGCTGAAGTTTCAGAATAATTTTAAGAAGCTAGAGTTTCATCCTCAAATTCTACCCATACAAGTAAATGTACTCATGCAAACTTGATCAGAACAAAAGGTAACTTTCAGCAAGGTTCTAAAGAAATCATCAGAATGAAGACATTGAATATAAGTATTAACTCCAAACCTCACAAAAGCTTTAGACACATGAAGCCAATTTGCAAGTTTGTTACAATTAACAAAGAGTTCAAACTTATAGCAAGACTGGGATCTCAACCTTCCCGCAAATACATTATGATTCTTAGGGCCCAGGCCCTTTGGATTCACAAATCAAAGAAAAGCAACAGGCCCAGTGTAGAAAACATGAGATGTCATAAGCAGCAAGTGTTGAACCTTACCACATAGACTAACGACTCAACCAGAAAGTTTACTTTTCAAAAACTATAAGTATTATTAGAGATCTGAATTTGCCCAAAAACTGGGATGGGCCAAAAAGGGGAAAAAGGAGAAAATCTGACAACCAAACTCATACAGTATTCAACATTATATAGCAAGCAAAAAGTTAGTAGAAACAAGAATAGATGGAAGTTTCATCAAGGTACCTGAACCAGAAAATCTTATACCAGGAAAAGCAGAATGTTCCCTGGTTATCTAAATATCCTCATATAAATCAAACCTAGTATCATATGTTGTGTTCAGAGCATTCAAAAAATGAAAAGCACAAAATCTACCCAAAACATGTAAAATGTCAACAGCACAAGATGCATTCTAAGCTTCCCAGCCAACAATAATACCAAATAAAAATAAATAAAGACCACCCCAGCAAAGAGCCTACAGTTAACAACTGCGTACAAAAACCCCTGCCATATCTCCATCAGGAAAATCTTACAAATGCCAGAATGGAAGAAAAATGTCCAAAAAAACAGGCGGGAGTGTTGATCGGTAAACTATCGATAGTTGGCCTAAACTCAACCAACCAAAGGAAGAAAAAGAATCAACTCACAAGCATTTAGGCATATACAAAGTTCAAACTGACCTCTCCAAAAATTAAAATTGAGTAAAATTCATATATTTATGGGCACTATAACATGAACAAAACATTATTTCCTACTAGCAGACAAAAGTAACAGGTTGTTCAGTTATAAAGTTTCTTGTTCCTTCATCAAAATCAACATTTAGCATTTGCAATAAGAGAAACCAAACTTACCCAAATACTCAATATCCTTCATAATATACTTAAAGTCCAACTTCTGATCACCATTGTTCACAGAATGAGTGGATGGCCCTCCAGAACTTTGCTTTTTCTTCATCATGTTCCAACTGTTTTAAAAGTTGCAAGAAAAAAAAAATTAGAACTGGCATCTCAACATATCATACGCCAGATTCACATCAGGCAAAGAAAAATGTGCCTAACCACGGCAGGAAATAATAAAACTGCCTTTCTTTTATCTTTACAAGCAAAAAAAACAAAAGTAAAATTAAAAGATAAGTAGAAACAAAGACCAAAACCCTTCACTAATCATAACTAGCTATGCATGATAACAAGATATGATGGTTACATCATTGAGGTAGATATGAAATCATTTATATTCCAAATTTCAGGAGTTGGGAACTCTCAATATTCTTCCACCATCAACAAAGGCCAAATGTTGTTTTCTACTGTCCTCTATTTCTTCCTTTCCATATCTCATCAAAGCAACAGCAAAATACAACTGATTCTCAATATGAAGATATGTATACCAACAATATTTCAATTTTGCTTATTTGTTACAATCAAGACATCTCTTGAAAACAAACAGTACTAAATTTTGTTCAACAAATTAAAGTAAAACACGTTTACATAGAAGACAGAATCTCATCAATAAGATCAATGCTTAAATTATGGATGAAACACTACTACAAAAATGACTTTTAATGGCGGTTTTTTAGGGCTTTTAACGGCGGTTTTTGGCATTTTTGAACCGCCATCTATCCGGCAGCCGTAGAAAGTTTACGGATTTTCTACGGCGGTTCGCTTAGGAACCGCCGTAGAAAGTTGGCTTTCTACGGAGGTTTTGAAAAAAACCGCTGTAGAATGTCTACTTTCTACGGCGGTTTTGAAAAGCCTACTTTCTACGGCGGTTCCTAAGCGAACCGCCGTAGAAAGTTAACTTTCTACGGCGGTTTTGAAGATTTAGTTTTTTTTTTACAAATTTGGTACTTTCTACTGCGGTTTTGAAGATAACCGCCGTAGAAAGTACCAAATTTGTAAAAAAAAAAATTTTATATTTCATTTTTTTCTCTACATTCAAAAAATATATATCAAAAACAGCAGGAACAGCCTTAGAAAGGTTTTGATATATATATATATATATATTTCAATTTTATTCAAAATATATATATCAAAAACTTCCATGCTAATAAACCGAACAACCACCAAACTTCACAAAATTTTTGCGTGCATCCATCAAATTCTAATTAATTTAATCATTAACAGTAAGAACAATACAATAATCACCATGCTAATATCAAAAACTAGAATTTGCGTGCATCCATCAAACTCTAATTAATTTAATCATTAACAGTAAGAACAATACAATAATCACCATGCTAATATCAAAAACTAGAATTTGCGTGCATCCATCAAACTCTAATTAATTTAATCATTAACAGTAAGAACAATACAATAATCACCGATATAACACTAATC
This sequence comes from Leptodermis oblonga, assembly GCA_016801395.1. Lineage (NCBI taxonomy): Eukaryota > Viridiplantae > Streptophyta > Magnoliopsida > Gentianales > Rubiaceae > Leptodermis > Leptodermis oblonga. The sequence continues at coordinate 27,276,601 of CM028751.1, forward strand.
AAACCCGAATTTAATCATTCATCATCTCACCAAACCCGAATTTAACACTAATAATAAACCCTAGGCCAATCACAATAATCAAGTAACAATAAAATTTGTAAATCTTAAATAAAGTTGAAACTATTCTATATTACCTCTTCTATGATTTGAAGCCCACAACAATGACCGATTGTGGTGAAATTATGATGGGGGATTAACTCCAAGTGGTGGGTGATGGCCGATTAAGAAACCATATCCAGAGTTGGGTGACAGCGGATCTTGTTATCAACGCTGCCGGAAGAACGACTTCGGGGGAAGACAAGAGAAAAAACCGACGGAAAGAGGATAGGCGTCGGCAACGAGAGAACGCTTCGGTTTGTTGGAGATGGAAACAGGGGGAAGCCGCAGCTGGCTGGAGATGGAAACAAAGGGAAACCCTTAAAATTCAAACAAAATCAAGGCCCTATTTGTTTTGATTCTCAAAACATGATTTTGAGAAAAGTTTTAATTTTATAATAATTTTTCATCATTTTCAATACACCTTTTTACATTTTTCAATACACATTTTTACATTCTCAATACAATTTTAATATTATAAAATCAAAATAAATCTCAAAACCATGTTTTGGAAATCATACCACACAGGGCCCAAGTTTCTATGGCGGTTTTTATTAAAACCGCCATAGAAAGTCCATTTCTACGGCGGTTTTAATAAATCCACCGTAGAAAGCCCGTAATTGTGAATTCCCGCCCGTTCCTCTATTCCTATTAATTTCTAGTTTTTCTATTTTTGTAAATTAACCCCCAAATTTTTTTTAAATTTAATAATAAATATGTATTTTACTATTTATCAATTTTTATAGTAAAATTCATCATATTTATTAATTATATGGCGGTTAGAAATACAACCGTCTAAAAAGGGACTTTCTACGGCGGTTATCAAAAACCGCCGTAGAAGTCTTTCTACGGCGGTTTTTGATAACCGCCGTAGAAAGTCCCTTTCTACGGCGGTTTTATATAGAACCGCCGTAGAAAGTCCGTACTTTCTTTTTAATGGCGGTTTTGGTCTTTCCGCCGTTAAAGCACCGCCGTAGAAAGTCCATTTTATAGTAGTGAAAAACGTGTGGGTTGGGTCACTCCATGGGTCAGGTCAAAGTTTACCTGTATTTAACGGTTCAAGATCCGACCCGACCATTTACTAACGGGTCATATAAATAGGGGTCTTCAAAAAATGGTCAATCCAAATAAGCCAGCTAATTCAAACCATATAACGTAAATGGATTAACTTATTTAGTTTTCGGATTGGGTGAATGGCTACACCCTAAATTTTTAAACTGTTTAATGGTTTTGAATTGGATTTACTTTTTAGACTTTCTGGATTCAGCCCTTTACTTTACCATTTACTTTACTTTTTTTTAATGATGTATTTTTGAAAGATTTTTTTTCTTCTTATTTGGCTTATTTGGGCACCAAACCAAATAAGTCATGGCTTAAATAGTTTGGTTTGGTTTGGTTTTTATTTTAAACGGTTTGGTATTTGGTTGCTGATTTTTTTTTTTTTTTGAAAATTCGAATAAGCCAATTCAAATAAGTCATTCATCCAATTAAAACCCAAATGAACACCCCTACATATACAGGTGGGATCATGTACGGTTTGGATCATAACCCGCTTGACCTAAAAGTCAGTTTATTTGACAACGGATCAAATTCATTTGGCCTAATGGGTCATGAACTTTAGATTAACCCATAATTTTTTTCTTTGATTACAGTAGTATATTCAACTCCGATTGCTACAGTCACTTAATTAAGTAATAGCTTTCGTTTACGAAATATAAATCAATAAACAACTGGACTTCAGAACACGGAAATTCCCAACATTGACCAGAACATAGAAGTACTTAAAGGCTTAAAATAGAAGACTAGCACACAACTTTCTAACATACGTAACCCACTACCATAAAATTTAACCGGAGACACTTTCCAGATCTCCATTTGCAAAATCAGTGAACAAGCTGAACAAGTTAGCACAAACTAAAATTTATGAGCAGAAACACTATTTTAAAACGTCTGATCAACAACAGGTCCAAATAAGGCTAAGTGAGGAGTCCTGTTTTATGCTTCGCGTAGAAAAGAAGATGGATTAATTTAAATGTTGAAGAAACTAACAAGAAGAACTAGCTAGGTGGGGACATGCAAATGATTTCCAGCAGAATATGATACCATGAAGTTAGGCTAGAATACTGTTCCTGACCCAACGATATACAGGGTAAAATTTTAATATATTCTAGTAGTACTCTACTACAGCATGCAAAACAAAGCATCCTAAAAATTACAACTTAACTGAAAATATATATATCTGACAGTACAATTCCGAAAGACCAACGGAGAGAGCTCTCAATAGGAGTAATCAATTAAACCTAAGGACGAGAGCATAATAAATAATTTGATACTACAAGATAACAGCTGCTTTTGGAGAGTTGTGGCCGCATCATAGGATATCCAACAATTTGACTATGAAACTATTTTACTGCTTGGGAGCATCACACTACATAGTTAAAAAACGCATAATTCTATTGTTGCTTAGAGCTCAAAACAAGCTAGTACACATGAGATGGTAAACTAGACTACAAGAAGGGAGACCGTCAAATGTTCCAGAGACAATGAATCCAGTTTTGAACCATCTTGGAGGAAAGATCAGAAGAACTTTAATTTCTCTCCATTCTAATTAGTTTTATGTTATAAATAAATTAACCCTTCTTCCTCCAATCTTCTGCAAAGTGAAACAGTGAAAGAAAGTCGGAACTTAAAGTATGGGGTTATGTGAGAAGTAACCATCCATGATCTGAAACCAGAATCTGTGGAACAGTCAAATATCATCATCCTTGTACTCAACTACTTTAATTTTCCGAGATTTCATCTTTCTCATAGTAAGTAAACCATTCTATTCATAGCTAATTTGGTTTGAATGGTTGATGAGGTTTCTTACAGATTACCAGGAATAAGACCTGCTCCAACAGGTATAAAATAAACAGTTGAGTACTAATACCATTCAGACTAACATAACAATTACAAATGGATAGAACCGTTGTGGTTAAAACTTATAGAATCACCCAATACCACCCATGCTGTTCAACAAGGCCTGTTTGGTTATTAACATTTGAAACCAACGTGTCGCTTTCTTTACGAATATCCACCCGGACCTATTTTTCAAAGAAAGCGAAATTACCAACTTTACTTTCACTAAATTGAGAAATCCCAAAAATTGTCTCTATTTTTTTGAATTTAGAAAAAAATTATTATTTATGGAAAAAACTCTAACTTTTACAAACTGAATATTTTTGTTCCACGTCATTTTAAATCGATCGTTAAATATACATATTGTGATTCGTATGATTATTATAACTAATGGTAAGTTTTTTTAGATATTTGTCTGCCATGTTAACACCTAACAAATATTTAGATTAAATGGTTCTTGGTTCTAATGGTAATGTAGATGTCAATAAATATTAGATTTCGTTAGAGTTATACTGTGGTGGGCAAAAATGTTCAATTTATAAAAGTTAGAGATTAGAAGATTTGTTTTTAAATGTTAGGGATCAAAATAGTTTAAAATACATATGTAGAGGACCAAAATTAAAATTTACTCTAAAATTTTAGATTTATTAATGAGTATTGGAATATATTAATATTTTATAATTTTCATTATACTAGTAAATTACATATGATTAGTAAATAACAATGCATTTAATTCAAATCGGACTTCTAGAGAGAGGCGAGACCCTCTCTCTCTAAACCTATGCTATTAGGTTTGAGGCATGTTAATTACAAGATCCATTTTACTAAACACATGACATTTTTTAAATTTTAAATGGTGAAAAGACATTAATGTCCTTGATTCTAACTTTATAAAAAAAAAAATTTACCCACCTTTTTTACCCTAATTTACCCACCTTCTTCATCCATATGAACAACACAAAGGCACCTCCTTCATCCACACTCCCTCCCATTTTCACTCAATCTTCTCCCTTAAACACTACATACACCACATTCATTCCATTAAAATACTTGAATTTTGCTTGCGTTCCATGGACGAAAATACAAATGAAGATCCATATTACACGGTACGTATCACATTACAATATTTATGGACAAAAGGTAGCACCTCTTTTATGATTTTTGTTCACTGGGGGAGAATCGCCCACTGGGGGCGATTTTATCAGATAAAATCACAAGGCGATTTTATCTGATAAAATTGCCCCCCGTGGGCGATTGTACTGATTTTAATCGCCCCTCGCGGGCGATTATATGGCTTAGAATTGCCCCTTCTGGGCGATTCTAAGGGCCTCCTGGGCGATTCTACCCCTACTCAGTTTTCACCCCCGATTTCGGCAATTTCTAATGTCATATTTGTTTTCTTGATAGGCTTTGCGTGTTTCGGATGATCGAATCTTTCCAAATTACACAAATGTATTTTGAACTGAGGAAGAGTTCATGACTAGAGCTGATTTGATTTGTTGGGTTAAAACCAGAGCGGCGAAGAATCATTTTGATACTAAAATAACTTCTTCTAAAAAGTGGAAGGGGCTTCTAAAAAGGAGAAGAGGGAGAGTTGGCATATGTTGTGATAGATCGGGGGAAGTTAGAAGCAAAGCACCCTTAGGCGAAGGGAAAATATCCCGTAACAACACTAGTAGCAAGCTGACTAGTTGTCCCTTTCAATTATTAGGGAAAGAAATTAGTGGGGGTAACTGGAAATTGAGTGTCATTAAAGGTCAGCACAATCATGAATTACCCCTTGTTAAAAACTGGCATCAAAAGCACTCCAAGTTGAATGAAGAGGAAAAGGAGAAAATTTCAGAAATGATGAAGATAAATTTGGCTCCAAAGCAGATGTTGGCAAAACTGCAATATGACAATGCGACTAATGTCACACGTATCAGGTAGGTGTACAACGAAACGGCAAAGGTTAGAAGAGATGAGATGGGAGATTTAAGTACTATACAATACTTCTTGAAACTTATGCAGGATTACAGGTACTACTATTGGTACACAATGGAAGATGATGAGCGTAATGCTCTTGAAAACGTGTTCTTTGCCCATGAGGATGTTCCTAGTCTGCTTCGTATGTTTTCTTACGTATTGTATATGGATATGACATACAAAACCAACCGGTATGACATGCCTCTGCTTCAGATAGTCGCTTATGTTTCGACGGATCAATACATTCATGTTGCTTTTGCTTTCTTGAGGGATGAGACATATGCAACTTATTTATGGGCTATGACTAGGTTGAGGCAACTTTTTGATCCATTGAAATATCCACATGTTGTTATGACAGACAGAGAGTCAGCTCTACTGAAAGTTGTGCACCATGTTTTCCCCGATTCTAAATAACTATTCTGCAAAAGGCATATTGCCATGGATGTAAAGAAGAAAGCACTGACTGTGTGTACGGACAAAGAGATATTAGATGAGTTTGAAGGTCGGTGGAGAAGAGTGATGAGCGCTCTAACATATGAAAAATTCACGAAAGCTGTGAAAATCATTGAAACTAAATATAGAAGTCGGTGGATATCTGTGTTTAATTATATGCACCATACATAGTTGGATCCCCACAAGACCAAGTTTGTCTCATTCTGGACTAAAGAGATAAAATATTATGGAGGGCGCACATACAACATGTGAGACTCTATTAACTTTCATCGCATATAGTTATAGATATGAATCCATTATACATTATTCTCTGATTTAAAGCATTAATTTTGTCCATTTTTTTATCTCTGCAGGGCTGAGAGTGCATACGCAATGTTGAAGCGTGCCATTAAAACTGACAGATGATCATTTCCTACAATTTTTCTGGGTATAAATGAGATGATAAAGTTGCATTTGGGTGAGATCCGTAGTAAATTGGAGGCATCTCGGAGCAAAACATTGCGTGAAGCCAATTACCTGTTGTATAGTCGGATCAATGGCAGAGTTTCACAAGATGTCATACTGTTGTTGGTAAATGAATACAAAAAGAGAGGTGCAGTCTATGGGGCAAATCGTGAGCTGTGTGGTTGTGAACTGCGAACTAGCTATGGCTTGTCGTGTGCGCATCAGATGGTTGAAATGGTCAGGAATTACAGACGTATTGATCCTTTGGATGTGGACCTCTTCTGGAGGACCCTATCTTTGGATGAGGGAAACATGCCTAGCGATGAAGAACGGCAAACAGCACAAGGGCGACTGCATGAGATGTATGTTGAGGCCTCACAGCGTCCGACTGCAGACATTCATAGAGTAGCGGGTGTCATACATAGCACTTTACATCCAGAGATTGTTGACCTCGCTGATCCGATACAAAGGCCACATAGGGGAAGGCCAAGGAACAACTCTACGCAGCGAGATTTATCGGGCTACGAGCATGCCGAGAGGGATGCCGACATAGGCAGAGGCAAATCCAAAGGCAGAGATACATATGCATTTCAATTGTTTTTTTTTTTTTTTTTTTGTCACTTCTTTATTATAATGCATCTATTTTTTCATGCATACGAATAACATGTGCAGGTTGCAGTAGGTCAAGTGGGTCATTAACCAGGAGGAATCGAATGACTTCTAACGAATCTAACTAGCCTTTCAACCTCCCATCTTTGGTAAAACAGTTTGTATTCGATTATGTGGTGGATTATAAAAATGTAGTGGGGGATGAACACTGTGGTTTTAGGGTAATATCTAGATTCGTACATGGTGACGAGTCACTTTGATCGCAAGTCCGGCGGGAGCTGTTACATGAACTTCACGCGTATGCCTCATTATGGTTTGGAGTTCTCTGTGAAGCAATGTACGATAAAGCTCATACAGTGTTGGATTACCATATAAGTCCTGCAACAGAGGAGTTTTGGTTTGATACTTATCTATTTGGCCTACTTGTCGCCACGAGGTACCAGAGGGTATTCGCATTCTACGCCGCGGAATGTTGCACCTTCCTTCCACTTCGCTTGCGGGAGTCTGGCGTACCCGATGATCCGAACACGTATATCACTATGGGTCATATCCGGAGCAACCATTTCATTTGTTTGGAGACGAGGGGTGAAATCTTATTGCCCCCAATCTATGTGTTGTGGCAACACCATAAGGAATATATGATGGATGAGTTGAAGGATAGGTTACAATCTCGCTTAGATAATTATCAAAGGCTGTACGTCGATAGTATAGGTAATGTAGACACCGAACCCACGATAGTTATCGATTAGGGTTTAGGGATTTTATGATTTCAAAAATTTAGGGTTTAGGGTTGGTTTGTATTGAAAATTAGATGTTGGGGGATTAGACTAAATTTGGTTACTTTTTCAGCAAATTTGAAGTGTATTAATGTATTCTAGTGTGTTTAGCCTCGCGAAATTTGGGCATAGTCTCTCCTGTACATGAGCACCTGAATACCTGTTCAGACCACAAAATGAATCACTAAATTAATATTTCTAAATCATTCACCAGCAAAACTCAGTTAAGGCACTAATTCAACATCCAAATTGTATAGAGGAATAAAAAATATTCACTCGGCCACCATTACATTTAATTCACTAAATACATAATTCAAACATAAGGAAGACAATGTACTACGTCTGAAAAGGAGGTCGTATCGCAAGTTCTTCAAGTCCCGGCATCAGGGCCTCCAAATGATAAGCAACTTCTGCAATAGCCTGCCTACGTGTCTCAGGGTTGACGGCGTGTTCAACCCTTGGATGAAAAAAGACTGCCCGAGATGCTAAGTATTGAAGTCACTGCAACAAGTAAAATTATAATCCCAATCAGCAACTAGTAAGACAGATATAGATAAAAAGAAAATCTAAAATCATCCTAAACTCACTGCATTGAGGGACAACTGAGTAGGATGAGGAGTGTATTCCTCGACCGGACCCCTACTGACACGGAAGTGCGACCGCGACCGAAAGTACTCAAGGTAACCCTCGCATATGCTTTGTCAGTATACTCGGCCATCTTCATATCCCGTAGAAGCCTTGTATGAGATATTTCCCAACCACTGATGTCAGCAATGAACTTGCAGACATACTTTTTTGTCTCTGGGCCTCTGTAGCACTCCTTCAGTTTGAAGACTTGAAAGGAAATTTGTTGGGCGTACCCGAACTGTCTTAACACCTGATCCGGCATGTAGGGCTCTTCAACGTTAACGCAATATATAAGGCCCCTATACAAGGAAATTTTATGAACCAATGCCGGATTCAGCTCAAATGGTATCCAATTAACCTGTCCGACAATAAAATAAATCAACAAAAATAGGACATAAATAGAAAAAAAAAAAAAAAAAACTGTTTACAAACACACGGAACGAACATATTACCTCGTTCGGCTGCAATGCATCTAGCGCCCTCCTGTAAGCCTCCAAATCATATTTTTCAACACGCTTCTTCCCGGTACCAACTTGCCATTTTATTGCCGCAAGCCATCCAGTATTTCACGACCTCTTCTTTGGTGGGCTGAATGTTGGGAAGTATTCATATATCCAGCTCTAATAAGAATAACCAGAAGAATAATTAAAACATATGTTCACCCAAAATACAGCACTGTCTAATAAGGAAAGCAACATGTACAATGACAAACCTGCAGTAAAGTCAAACAAGCAGAAAATTGAGCACTTTGTGCCCTAGATGCCTTCCCAAGTTGGTGATATAAGTACGCCAACCAAGCTGCGCCCCATGAGAACTCACTTACTGTCTCAATATCGCGAAGGAAAGTTAAATACTGCGCAGAGACGTGGGTTTTTGACTTGTCCATGAACAAGGAAAGCCCTAAAACCCACAATAAATAACCCAAGGCGGCATTCACTTGATCAAATCTACCGGCACAATTTGACTCAATGCTTGTCAACTTCACAAATCCAGACTTATCCAGTTTCACTTCATCTTTTCCCAACACAGCTGCAGCACCCGTCACTATTTGTGCAGTCTTTGTTTTTCCATAAATGGGCTTACCCCCAAGCGGAATGCGCAGTATGTAGGCAACATCATGCAATGTTATTGTCATCTCCCCAAATGGCAAGTGGAATGAGTTGGTCTCCGAATGCCACCTCTCCACAAAGGCACAGAGCAGAGCGGCGTCTAACTCATCATGCATGCACTGTACTAAATGGGCAAAACCGGATCCCGCTACAAGCTTTTTCATGTCATCATCGCCTGGCCAATTTTTCAAGCGATCGGCCCCATTATGACATTTCAATATCCCCCATTCCTACCAAATGTAAAGAATGGAATTACAACAGAGGGATACAATTCCTAAAGCATTTCTTTTGTAAAAAAAATGTAATATATGCGAAAATACTTTATTATTCCACTTTGGATCACAAGTAATGAAGCATATATAATTAGGCAAAAAATTAATTGCTCGAATACATCACAAATACAAGTACGCAATTTAATAGAATTACCTCTCCATGCCAAACGTGGTAGGCAGTATGTCATTTGAAACTCAAAAGCAACTCAAGGATTATAGGACCACCTTCTAGCGGATGGTCTAACTCCCTGTAATCCTTCCACCCTACAATCACTGCCCTAGCCTCACTACCCATTAGTCATTTCTCTGCTCTCCTAGTTGGTTCGATGCTTGTATTCGCCCCTTCAGCATCACTTCTTCCACAAGCCCCCTCGCCGTCACCATCGTCATGGGACAATTCAACATCTGAAAATGGCGGTGCGAAAGGTTGTTCGGTAAAGGACGCACCGATATACTCATTTCCAGAGACGGAAGGTTGAACTGAGTATTCCGTAATGGGAGCAGTGACATTCTCAGTCGCAGAAGATGCTCGCGATAATGCCCGACCTTCCTCGAACGCTCAGACGCCGTTGGAGGAACACGAGGGGCATTTTTCGCATCTGGAATAATAGGCTCCCCGGATTTATCCGGAATACCACTCTCCCAGGATATTTCCGGATTACTACTCTCTCCGAATTTGGATATTTTGCCCGTCCGACTACCTTTATATCTATCCCCCATCTGTAATTAAAAGGTTGCACAGGAATTAATATTTAAAAAATTCAGAACCAAACAACATATTAAAGGGAAAAAAATAAAAATGCAAGACAGAACAGGAAAAATCCCTTGTTTCAGGCGATTGTTTTAGGGAAAACGCCTGTTTTAAGGGAAAATCGCCTGAAACAGGTGTTTTTCCCTAATAAAATCGCCTAATCCAGGCGATTTTCCCTAATAAATCCGCCTGGATTAGGCGATTTATTACGGGAAAATCGCCTCTTTCCAGCGATGTTCTGTCAAAAAATCTTCGAGCAGGGTGGCTTTTTTTTTAGGGAAGCGATTTTCTGGGTCGTTCGTCGGAAAATCGTTTTTTCGACGAACGACCCCGAAATTTACCCTAAAATGTTAACTCCACAGCCGGAAACGCAACATAAGCACTAAAACATTACTACACAACCAATACAATGCAATCTTTCAAGATTCAACACAAAATTTCCATTCAAAAATAGCCTGAAATCCCGACAACATACATGCATGGAAATTGCACATTAATTATCCACAAAATAGCTGAAAAACGCAACAAACATCCGAAAGCATTCATAACTTGCCCATAAACTTCACAACAACCAACTCAATGCAATTTCAAGAATTGGAAAAAATTTTAAAAACACAAAAAAAAACACCAAGCGATGGATGGCGAAGCGGCGGTAGGCAGTATGTCATTTGAAACTCAAAAGCAACTCAAGGATTATAGGACCACCTTCTAGCGGATGGTCTAACTCCCTGTAATCCTTCCACCCTACAATCACTGCCCTAGCCTCACTACCCATTAGTCATTTCTCTGCTCTCCTAGTTGGTTCGATGCTTGTATTCGCCCCTTCAGCATCACTTCTTCCACAAGCCCCCTCGCCGTCACCATCGTCATGGGACAATTCAACATCTGAAAATGGCGGTGCGAAAGGTTGTTCGGTAAAGGACGCACCGATATACTCATTTCCAGAGACGGAAGGTTGAACTGAGTATTCCGTAATGGGAGCAGTGACATTCTCAGTCGCAGAAGATGCTCGCGATAATGCCCGACCTTCCTCGAACGCTCAGACGCCGTTGGAGGAACACGAGGGGCATTTTTCGCATCTGGAATAATAGGCTCCCCGGATTTATCCGGAATACCACTCTCCCAGGATATTTCCGGATTACTACTCTCTCCGAATTTGGATATTTTGCCCGTCCGACTACCTTTATATCTATCCCCCATCTGTAATTAAAAGGTTGCACAGGAATTAATATTTAAAAAATTCAGAACCAAACAACATATTAAAGGGAAAAAAATAAAAATGCAAGACAGAACAGGAAAAATCCCTTGTTTCAGGCGATTGTTTAGGGAAAACGCCTGTTTTAAGGGAAAATCGCCTGAAACAGGTGTTTTTCCCTAATAAAATCGCCTAATCCAGGCGATTTTCCCTAATAAATCCGCCTGGATTAGGCGATTTATTACGGGAAAATCGCCTCTTTCCAGCGATGTTCTGTCAAAAAATCTTCGAGCAGGGTGGCTTTTTTTTTAGGGAAGCGATTTTCTGGGTCGTTCGTCGGAAAATCGTTTTTTCGACGAACGACCCCGAAATTTACCCTAAAATGTTAACTCCACAGCCGGAAACGCAACATAAGCACTAAAACATTACTACACAACCAATACAATGCAATCTTTCAAGATTCAACACAAAATTTCCATTCAAAAATAGCCTGAAATCCCGACAACATACATGCATGGAAATTGCACATTAATTATCCACAAAATAGCTGAAAAACGCAACAAACATCCGAAAGCATTCATAACTTGCCCATAAACTTCACAACAACCAACTCAATGCAATTTCAAGAATTGGAAAAAATTTTAAAAACACAAAAAAAAACACCAAGCGATGGATGGCGAAGCGGCGGTCGGCAGAGAAGAATGGAGCGGCGACGCTGGAAATGGAGAGCTTGGCAGAGAGGGATGGAGCTGCGGCGCCGGAAATGGAGAGCTTGGCAGAGAGGGATGGAGCTGCGGCGCGGCTGCAGTGGTCGGTCGGAAAGCTTGCCACGAACGGAAATGGCGGAAGGAAATGGAGAAGAAGGAATGGGGAAGAAGGCCAACTGGAGAAGAGAAGGAATGGGCAGTAAAAAAAAAAATTTTACTTTATAAGAGGGAAGGGCAGTTTGGTAATTTTACAAGCAAAAATTTAAAAAAGTATCCTACAAATAGTAAAATGTGTCATACTGATAACAATTCCGTTAGGTTTTCAAACCTAATGGGCCCTCCTACTATTCCCTCACCAATGGCGCCGCAACACATCAACCTAGCAACCCTAGCTGTCTCATGGCTGTCGGCTTGCTTTATCTACCCCACTTTCCAATGCAAACAACCACGTCATCTACCCCATCATTGTCGGAGACTATCTCTAGTCAACGGCCCCTCACCTACCCGTCTTCTCCAACCGCTTCGTCCTCCCCAACGCTCCCACGCGCCATGGCCGCTGACCTGCAGTTGTTGTATTCCCAACTCAATATTAGCGGCAAAGGCGCTCCGGTCATCGCCGCCCCAGCCCCTTCTTGTCACGGCCCCCGGCGGCCGCCCCAGCCCCTATTTCCTCGCGGCTAAAATCGTCTCTACCTGTCGAAAATCGGTGGCCGGATGGTACAAGTCATGAAAACTTCTGGAAGCTTGATCTACTCGTCCATGGGAAACCTGTCGACGTGAACTTAGCCGTGTTTTGGTTCGACACGGCCGCCGACAGAGCCCGTGTCCTCGACGGCCGCCTATGGAACTTCGACCGGAGCCTATTACTTCTCCAGCCAATGGATCCGACCACGCCGACCGACCAAATCACGTTCACGGACTGCCCGACCTGGGTCCATGTCTATGGGCTCCCAATGAGTCGGATGAACGTGGAGATGGTTCGACCCATCGGCGACTCCATCGGACGCTTCCTCGAACTCAAACCGGCGGCGGACGGATCCATATTGGCCTCTCCCTCCGGATCCGTGTCAACCTCCCATGGACGGAGCCACTTCCCCTCCTCGCCATGGTCACCACCGAAAATGCCCCAGTCCAGATCTACTTCCAATTCGAAAGATTGTCGGGATTCTGCTTCTTTTGCGGCCGCCTCTCTCACACGCTACCGGAGTGTGAGTTGCGATCCCTGGCCTCTGAAGAGGACAGATCCAGGGAGCCGGAGTTCGGCGATAGGCTCCGCTACGAGGCTGCAGTCAGCCCGCCGACACCACCACCCTCGCAGTCAGCCTCGAGCTCGGGTTCTCGCCCCTCTGGAAAGGGCCGCCCTCGACACCCCATCACCCCACAAAATCTGCTGGCCCAATTCTTCCCGGCGGCCGCCCTGCCCTTCGGTACTGCCCAGTCCCCACCAACAAGATCCTTCACCACGGAGGAGTTACTGCAGCTCCTTAACAGTGGGCCTCCAACCCAGGAGCCAATTGCACAGGCCATTAGGGGAAGCCCAACATCAGCCCACTTGTTGGGCCCAATAGACAAGGGGAAGGGCCTCTGTATGCCAAGCCCTGGCCTGCAACATCTTATCCAGCACCACTCTGGCCCAGCAAATCTGACTCAGCAAGGACATTCATAATGCATGGCCCCAAGCCCAAACCCAAAAGACCTTAATCCTAATAAACTTGAATCTGGACTAATGGGACCTAATGTAAAATATGTTGTCACTAAAGAGACTTACATTATGTAGGTACCCTTTGCATATGGCCCGCCCACGGAGAGTACGGGGCACACCTTCAAAGCCAAGGGCCATTCGGGGCGTAAGAAAGCCCCAAAAAGGGTCCTCCCAGCCGACGAACAGGGGCCCTCACCCAAGTCCAACGCACAAGCCCCGGCGGGCACCCCTCCCAAACGAGCTCGTCCCAGCTTCCTAACTCTGGAAGCCCTGCCCACCATCACTACTGTGGACCCTACAGACCCAACGGGACAGACTGGCCGCACAGCCCAGTCTGGCCGATCGCCATGAGTTGCCTTAGCTGGAACTGCCGAGGGCTATCTAGCTCTCGCGCAGAGAGAGGTTTGCGCAAGCTTGTCTCGCAAGTCTCGCCCCAAGTTCTTTTTTTAATGGAATCAAAATGCTCCTCCTATCGCATGAATAATATTATGCAAAGCCTTAACTTTAACGGAACCTCTATAGACTCTAGGGATGCCTCCCCTGTTCTACCAGCAGTTCAAGCCCATCGTTGGGGCGGATGTCGCGGCTTTTGTCTTAAGCGTGCTTAATAGACAGACCCCGCTAGCACATGTGAATAAGACCAACCTGATCTTGATCCCCAAGGTGAAGTCCGCAAAGGAAATTACCCAGTTCTGGCCCATCAGCCTCTGTAACGTGACGTACAAGCTAGTGTCCAAGTGCTTAGCTAATAGGATGAAGCCGTTCCTGCTAGATGTAATCTCGGCCTCCCAGAGTGCGTTCCTATTAGGACGGCTCATAACAGACAGTGTCCTCATCGCCCACGAACTTCACCACTATATCCGGACTCGAACCAAAGGAAAAACAGGGGCCATGTCGGTTAAACTTGACATGAGCAAGGCCTTCGACCGAGTAGAGTGACCGTTCCTACTAGGGGCGTTGCGTAGACTGGGGTTCCACCCACGCTTCGTGGCCCTCATCGAGTGCTGCATCACCATAGTGACGTTTGCCTTCACGCTTAATTGGACCACCTTTGGTGAGCTCACCCCGGCGAGGGGCCTTCGGAAGGGTGACCCACTATTGCCGTACCTATTTATTGTCTGCAATGAAGCCCTTTTCCTTAATCCTATAGGACAGTGCCGCCTACCACCACTCCAGAGGAATCCAAATATGCTGGGGCGCTCCATCAATCAGCCACCTCTTTTTTGTGGATGATACGCTCCTTCTCGGGCCCACAACCAGCTCGGAAGCCCAGACCATGAGCACTCTCCTAAGCCGCTATGAGCGGGCCTCGGGCCAACTGATCAACTACGGGAAGAGCTCGGTCTCCTTTAGCCCCAATACCTCTCTGGGTTGCCGGCAAGCAGTGCTGGCAGCCCTTAAGATGACAGAGGTCGAGACCCACAACAAGTACCTAGGGCTCCCCACTATCTTTGGCCGGTCTAAAAAGGATCTTTTCAACAACATCAAGGACCGCGTAAGGCAGAAACTGGAAAATTGGGGTACGAAGCAACTCTCCAGCGGCGGCAAGGAGATCCTGATCAAGGCGGTCATCCAGGCCATCCCCAGCTACACAATGTCATGCTTCAAATTACTTAAGACATTGATCGCGGAACTCCACGCTGCCGCAGCCAGGTTCTGGTGAGGCAGCACCAAGGATCATCACAAGATCCACTGGAAATCGTGGGACCATCTTTGCCTCCTTAAGGCGAGGGGCAGACTGGGGTTCAGGAACCTGGAAGCATTCAATAATGCCATGCTGGGGAAGTAGGCCTGGCGAATCCTGACCTCCCCATCCTCACTGCTAGCCCAGCTCCTCAAGGCCCGATACTTTCCCAATGACACCTTCCTGCAAGCCAGGATTGGCAATCGCCCATCCTTTGCTTGGCGCTCAATTTTCTAGGGATTAGACTCCATCAGACCAGGCCTCAAACGACGTATAGGTAGCGGCAGAGACACTAGAGTCTTTCAAGACCCCTGGCTCCCTAACCCACCTCATAAGGTCACCTCGGCTCCCCCACCAGGGATGGCAGACCTCCGGGTATCCCATCTCATCCAGGGGCCCCCGAGGCAATGGCACCTCTCGAGGCTGCAACAGCTCTTATCAGGTCTCGAGGCGGCGGCTGCCAGGTCCATACCCCTCACGGAGCCACAACACAGCGATCTCTGGGCCTGGGCTCCGACCCTGAATGGTTTGTACTCCGTCAAGTCCGGGTACCGGACGGCTTTTACTGATGCCTCCTCTCCCCTCTCCCTTACAGGTAACCACGCATCGAGTAGCACTGGCCTCTCACCAATATGGCAACAACTTTGGAAGCTCGACCTGCACCCTAAAGTCCACTATTTCCTATGGCGGGCCTGCAAAGATATCCTCCCTTCGCCTCACAATCTCATCTGACGCCATGTCCCGGTTTGCTCCAGGGCTCTATCAGCCTATCCCACCTGCTCTTTCTCTGCCCTTACGCCCAGACAGTGTGGGCTGTAACTCAACTCGGCCCTGCCATCCAGGCCCTCGCTCAGCCCTTAGCGCACCTCTGGATCCAAGACCTCATCCTCACCCTCCCGACCTCCGTCTCGGCGACATTGGCAGCAGTCCTTTACCACCTCTGGCAAACCAGGAATCTACGTCTCTTCGAGGGGACAACCCTACCAGACCCTTACAGCCTCGCCCAGTTCGGCATACAGTGGCTGACCTCATTCCAGTCCGCTCAGCTGCACACCGGCTCCCCTAGGCCGACGCCGGTCATCCCTGCCCGACCTTCTGGCACAATTCTATATTTCGACGCAGCGGTGGACACAACAGCTATGACAAGCTACGCCACAGGCTGCTACCTCTCTCCCACGGGAAGTTGGCTTTTTGGCTTCGTCTGGCAGCTGCCTGGCATATCATTGGCAGAGATTGCCGAGGCCATGGCTTCGAGAGAGGCCCTCCAACTGGCCTCACGTCTACGCACCCCCCTAAATGGCATGGCAGGCGATGCCCAGTCCGTTGTATTTAGGCTCAACAACGGGCAAGACGACTGGTCTGACCAATGTGTGGTTCACAATTAACCCTTACTTCTAAAGTAAGGATATAAGTGGAAAATATGGTGGTAAATTACTTATTTTATGTATTGTACCTCACAACCCATAATAAGTTGTACACATTTCAAAGTGGATTCTTTGACTGGGACGGAGGGAGTAGTTTTAATCCTTTTTGTTTGGCTTAATGGCAGTTTTAGTCCCTTTTGTTTGAGCTTCGATACTTTTACCCCTTTTTGTTTACACACTTTGGCATTTTTAGTACTTTCACTTGCAATAGTATGTTTGGTAGGTCATTTTGAATGATTGTGAAAATTTTAAAATACAAATTGAGGTCAAATTTACATTTTCAAAATTTTATTATTATTTTTTTCAAATCCAAACATAACTTTTTTTCCAAAGAACAAACATATTTTATTGCTTTGAGACCATTTATACAAAAATTTCAATTTAGTAGCTAATTTATAATAAGTTTTTTTCCTTCTCTAAAAAAAAAATTGATGGATCACATTATTAATTTACGTCTTTAATTATTGTTTGATGATATATCACTCAACTCTACTTCTTTACTAAAGCTAATGAACGGAACTCAATTTGTTTATAGAAAGAAACAACGGAATTGTTAATTGGAAAACACCTTTTACTAAATACAAAACACATTTTAAAAATTCTATGTATGAAATTACTTTTTTGCCCTTTTAGAAAATGAATTTTTGAATGGCCATTAAACTTCTTTATGCGGTAAAATTATCAATTTACCGCATAAAGAAAGAAAGAGAACAAGCCGGTTCCTCTCCGTTCCAGTTGCGGTTCTTCTCCTTCCAGTGGCTCGAGCCCGAGGTTCCTCTCCGTTCTAGTCGCGCTGGCAAACGAAACATTGGAGCGGCCGCGCATCTCCATCTCCATTCCGGGAACAATTGCTCCGTCACCGATTCCATTCCATTCCAGCAGCGCATCTCCATCTCCATCCTCGATTTGAAACTGCAATGGGGTTGATTGGTTTTTTTTATTCTTGAAAATTAAATTGAAATTGCAATGTTGTTGGTGTGATAATTTGTATGGGTAATGTGTTTAGGATGTAATTTGGTTGTTTGTCAATGGGGTTAGGTCTTTTTTTTTATTCTTGCAAATTAAACTGAAATTGCAATGTTTTTTGTGTGATAATTTGTATGGGTAATGTGTTTAGGATGTGTTTGCTTGTTTTGTGCATTTTGCTGCTGTTTTTTGCAAAAGTTTTGCATTCGTTTGCCGGAAAAACTATTTTACGGGGAATGGAAGGTAAAATCGCCTGAAACAAGCGATTTTAACTAAAACAATCGCCATCCTGTGGTGATTGTTCCTAGAAAAATTGCTTGTTTCAAGCGATTTCATGGGAAACGAGCGCCTGGTAATGGCGATTGGTACCCATAAAATCGCTTGAAACAAGCGATTTTTCCAGGAACAATCGCCAAAGGATGGCGATTGTTCTCGGTAAAATTGCTTGTTCCAAGCAATTTTAACCTCATAAAATCACCTAACCCAGGCAATTCAACCAGGGAAAATCGAAATTCTAATCTGAAAAATCACCTTGGCTAGGCGATTTTCCCAGAGTTATTCGCCCTGGCCAGGCGATTTTCAGGAACATTTAATTTTAGGCATTTTTTCCGGTTGTTTTGATTTTGATTATTTATATATATTAATTCCCTTGCAACCTATTAATTACAGATGGGAGATAGAAATAAAGATTGTAAAGTGACATTCTGGAGGAAAAAATAAAGATCCAAAACCGGAGAGATTAGTATTCCCGATGCAAAAGATGCCCCTCGTGTTCCGCCAATGGCGTCTGAGCGTTCGAGGAAGGTTGTAGTACGATCGCAAGCATCTTCCACGACTAGAAATAACAATGCTCCCATTATGGAACAACAATTCGAACCTTCCTGTTCTAAAAATGAGAATACTGTTGACTCCATTAGTGAACAACCTTTCGCACCGCCCTTTTCTGATACTGAAATGGACCATGATGATGATGACGATGAGGGGGCTTGTGGAAGAAGTGATGGTGAAGTGGCCAATACAAGCACCCAACCAATTAGGAGATGAGGGAAAGGATTAATAGGAAGTGAGGCTAGGGCAGTGATTGTAGGGTGGAAGGCTTATAAGGAGCTAGATCATTCGCTCGAAGGTGGCCCCTTAATCCCTGAGTTGCTTTTGAGTTTCAAATGACACACTGCCTACCACATATGGCATGGAGAGGTAAGTACAGAAAATTGCATACTTGTATTTGGAATTATTTGAATTCTTATTTTTTTTTCCAAATGAGATATGCTTTATTACTTGTGATCAAATATGCAATAATGCAGTTGTTTCCCTTGTTAGTTTTTATTTAAAATATGCTTTATCCATTGTAACCATTTGTTTTAATTTTTTTCTTTTTTACATTTGGTAGGAACGGCCCACATTGAAATGTCATAGTGGGGTCGATCGCTTGAAATTTTGGATAGGCGTATAAAAAAAAAGAAAATGCTTGTAGAGCAGTCTGTTTTGGCACATTAGTACACTGCATGCATCATGAGTTAACGCCGCTCTGCTCTGTGCCTTGTGAAGAGGTGGCATTCGGAGGCCAAATTATTCCACTTGACATTCGGGGAGATGACAATAACACTGCATGATATTGCCTACATACTGTGCATTCCGATTGGGGTAAGTTCATTTATGGGAAAACAAGACTGCAAAAATAGCAGCAGATGTTGCAGCTGTGTTGAGATATAGGAAGAGAAAATGGATAAGCCAGGATATGTGAAGTTGACAAGTTTTGAGGCAATTGTGCCAGTAGATACGATCAAGTGAATGTTGCCTTAGGTTATTTATTATGGCTGTTAGGTCTGACTCTGTTCGTGGACAAGACGAAAACCCCCTTCTCTGCGCATTTTTCCAACTTTCCTTCGTGAATATTGAGAAAGAAAGTGAGTACTCATGGGGCGCAACTTGATGAGGGGGCTTGTGGAAGAAGTGATGGTGAAGTGGCCAATACAAGCACCCAACCAATTAGGAGATGAGGGAAAGGATTAATAGGAAGTGAGGCTAGGGCAGTGATTGTAGGGTGGAAGGCTTATAAGGAGCTAGATCATTCGCTCGAAGGTGGCCCCTTAATCCCTGAGTTGCTTTTGAGTTTCAAATGACACACTGCCTACCACATATGGCATGGAGAGGTAAGTACAGAAAATTGCATACTTGTATTGGAATTATTTGAATTCTTATTTTTTTTTCCAAATGAGATATGCTTTATTACTTGTGATCAAATATGCAATAATGCAGTTGTTTCCCTTGTTAGTTTTTATTTAAAATATGCTTTATCCATTGTAACCATTTGTTTTAATTTTTTTCTTTTTTACATTTGGTAGGAACGGCCCACATTGAAATGTCATAGTGGGGTCGATCGCTTGAAAATTTGGATAGGCGATGATAAAATGAAAATGCTTGTAGAGCAGTCTGGTTTGGCACAGTTAGTACACTGCATGCATCATGAGTTAGACGCCGCTCTGCTCTGTGCCTTTGTGAAGAGGTGGCATTCGGAGGCCAAATTATTCCACTTGACATTCGGGGAGATGACAATAACACTGCATGATATTGCCTACATACTGTGCATTCCGATTGGGGGTAAGTTCATTTATGGGAAAACAAAGACTGCAAAAATAGCAGCAGATGTTGCAGCTGTGTTGAGAATAGAGGAAGAGAAAATGGATAAGCCAGGATATGTGAAGTTGACAAGTTTTGAGGCAAATTGTGCCAGTAGATACGATCAAGTGAATGTTGCCTTAGGTTATTTATTATGGCTGTTAGGTCTGACTCTGTTCGTGGACAAGACGAAAACCCACTTCTCTGCGCATTTTCCAACTTTCCTTCGTGATATTGAGAAAGAAAGTGAGTACTCATGGGGCGCAACTTTCTTGACATACTTGTATCGCCAATTTGGGAAGGCATCTAGGAAAAATAGTGCTCAATTTTGTGATTGTTTAACTTTACTACAGGTTTGTCTAAAGCATGCACCTTTCGTTTAGATGTTTCTATATTTTGTGGTCAATTGTCTGAATTTTTCTTATGTTTCTTCTTATTAAAGCTGTATATATGAATACTTTCCAACAGTCAGCCCTCTAAAGAAGAGGTCATGAAATACTAATATGCCTTTGGCAATGAAATGGCACGTTGGTACCGACAAGAAGTGTGTCGTACAAAATGATTTGGATGCATACAGGCGTGCGCTAGATGCATTACAGACAAACGAGGTAATATATTCATTGTGTGTGATTGAAAACAGTTATTGCTCTTTTTTTCCTTTATTCGTTGATTCAGTTTATTGTCTAATAGGTCAATTGGATACCATTTGAGCCCAATCCGGCATTGGTCCATAAAATTTCCTTGTATAGGGGGCTCATCTATTACGTTAACATTAAAGAGCCCTATATGCCGAATCGGGTATTAAGACAGTTTGGGTACGTCCAACACATTCCTTTTCCAGTCTTTACTCTCAAGTAGTGCTACAGAGGCCCAGAGACCAAAAAATATGTATGCAATTACGTTGCTGATATCAATGGTTGGGAAATATATCATACGAGGCTTCTGCGGGATATGAAGAGGGCCGATTCAACTGACAAAGCATGCGAAGGCTACCTTGATTACTTCCAGTCTCAGTTGCATGTTCGTATCAATAGGGATCCGGTAGAGGAAGACACTCCTGAGCCTGCCCAGTTGTCCATGGCTGCGGTGAGTTTAGGATGATTTTTTATTTCTTTTTTACCTATATTTGTATTACAAATAGGATATTGAGTTTATATGTTTAATTGTTGTAGCACATTTAATACTTAGCATCTCGGGCTGTCCTTTTTCATCGAAGGACTAGACATGTGGTTAACCCTAAGGCACGTGCAAAAGCTCTTGAAGAAGTGGCCTATCAGTTGGAGGACCAGATGCCGGAACTTGTAGAACTTGCGGTAAAACCGCCTTATGAGCAGTAGTTCATTATAGTATCAGATGTGGATTGGAACTGATATTGCCTTAAATATTTTGTTGTTCTAAATTTTTTGTTGTTCGTAGCCAATTGGATAAACTTAGGACAAATTGTGACTGAGTGTTGCTGTTGAATTATTTAGTAATTTGATTTTAGTACTTCATTTTGTGTTTTGTACAGGGAATGATTGGCCCATTTATAGGGGACTCTATTGCCAAATTTCGCCAAGACAAATACGCATTGAATAATACATTAAAACATTGAAGAATACACTACAAAATTATAGGCATAAAACCAAATTTCTGTTTACAATACACATTGAAGTATACAGTTATAAATTTCAAAGCACTAAATATAATCCCTAATCGATAAATATCGTAGGTTGTATGTCTATATTACCTATGCTTTCGACGTACAATCTATGATATTTATCTAATCGAGCTTGTAACTTGTCCTTCAACTCATCCATCATATCTGCCTTATGGTGTCACCACAGCACACAGATTGGGGGCAATATGATTTCACCTGTCGTTTCCAAACAAATAAAATGATTGTCCCGGATATGACCCATAGTGATATACGTGTTCGGATCATCAGATACGCCGGACTCCCTCAAATGCAGTGGAAGGAAGGTACAACATTCCGCTTCATAGAATGCGAATACCCTCTGGTACCTCGTGACTACAAGTATGTCAAATAAATAAGTATCAAACCAAAACTCGCTTGTTGCAGGACTTATATGGCAATCCAACACTCGACAAGCTTGATTGTAGTTACCTTTCCCAAGAACTCCAAACCACAGTGAAGCAGACTCGTCAAATTCATGTAACAGCTCCCGCCGGACTTGCGACCAAAGTGACTATTCACCACGTATGAATCTAGCTATTACTCTAAAACCACAGTGTCCATCCCCCTGTACATTGGTATAATCCACAACATAATTGAACATAAATTGTTTTACTAAAGACGGCAGGTTGAAATGCCAGTTGGATTCGTCAGAATTCATTCGATTCCTCCTGGTTGATGACCCAGTTGTCCCGCTGCGCGCTGCACATGTAATTCATATGCATCACATTATAGATCCATCACAACACAAAAAAGAACAATACAAATTGGGTAACATGGCAAACTATATGTACCTCTGCCTCTGCATCTGCCAATGCCTGCATCCCTCTAGGCATTCTCAAAGCCAGATAGATTTCGCTGCGTAGAGTTGTTTCTCGGCCTTCCCCTATGTGGCCTATGTATAGGATCAGCTAGGTCAACAATCTCTGGATGTAAAGTGCTATGCATGGCACCCGCTACTCTGTAAATGTCCGTAGTAGGACGTTGCGAGGCCTCAACATACATGTCATGCAATCGGCCTTATGGTGTTTGCCGCTCCTCATCACTAGGAATGTTTCCCTCTTCCAAAGATAGGGTCTTCTAGAGGACGTCCACATCCGTAGAATCAATAGGTCTGTAATTCTTGACCATTTCAACCATCTCATGCGCACACTGCAAGCCAAAGCTGGTTCGCATTTCACAACCACACAGCTCACTATTTGCTCCATACAATGCACCTCTCTTTTTATATTCATGTAATAACAACTGTATGATATCGTGCGAAACTCTACCGTTGACCCTACTATATAACAGGTATTTGGCTTCACGCAATGTTTTGCTCCGAGCTGCCTCCATTTTACTACAGATCTCATCCAAATGCTCCTTTATCATTTTATTTATTCCCGAGAAAATAGTCGAAAATGATCTTCTGTCGGTCTTAATGGCATTCTTCAATATTACGTGTGCACTCTCAGCCCTGAAAAGATAAATAACATAGAAAATTAAGGATTTAAATTGGAGAATAATTTATCATGGAATCATATCTGTAAAATCTATATGATGAAATTTAATAGATTCTCACATGTTGTTTGTGCGTCCTCCATAATGTTTTATGTCTTTAGTCTAGAATGAGACAAACTTGGTCTTGTGGGGATCCAACCATATCTGGTGCATATAAGTAACCACTGATCCCCATCGGCCTCTATAGTTAGTCTCAATGAATTCCACAGCTTTCGTGAACTTTTCATAAGTTAAAGCACTCATCACTCTTGTCCGCTGACCTTCAAACTCATCTAATATCTTTGTGTCCGTACACACACTTAGTGCTTTCTGCCTTACATCGATGGCAATATGTCTTTTGCACAGTAGTTGTTTAGAATGGGGAAAAACATTGTGCACAGCTTTCAGAATAGCCAACTCTCTATCAGTCATAACAACATGTGGATATTTCAGGGGATCAAAATGTTACCTCAATCTAGTCATAGCACAGAAATAAGTTTCATAAGTCTCATCTATCATGAAAGCAAAAGCAACATTAATGTATTGATCCGTAGGAACATGAATGACTATCTTAAGCAGAGGCATGTCATATCTGTTGGTCTTGTATGTCGTATTCATGAACAATACGTAAGGAAACGACCGAAGTAGACCAGGAACCCCCTCGTGTGCGAAGAACACATTTTTAAAAGCATTACACTCATCTTTCGCTGTGTACCAGTAGTAGTATCTGTAATCCTGCATCAGTTTTAAGAAATACTGTATAGGACATAAATCTCCCCTCTCATCTCTTCTAACTTTTGCCATTTCGTTATACACCTGTCTGATACGGGTGACATTATCCGCATTATCAGATCGCAGTTGTGCCAACATCTGTTTCGGCGTCAAATTTATCTTTATCATGTCTGAAATTTTCCTCTTTTTCGCTACATTCAACTCATAGTGTTTTTTATGCCAGTTTCTAACGAGGGATAATTCATGATTGTGCTAACATTTTATGGCAGTCGGCTTCCAGTTACCCCCACTTATTTCTTTTCCTACTAGTTGAAAGGGACAACTAGTCAGCTTGCTACTTGTGTTGTTACGGCCTACTTTCCCTTCACCTAAAAGTGCATTGCTTCTAAGTTCTCCCGACCTATTACAGCCGATATCAACTCTCCCTCTTCTTCCTTTTAGAGGCCATTTCCACTTTTTAGATGAAGTTATTTTAGTATCAAAATGATGCTGGGTTGCTCTAGTTTCAAGCCAACCAATCAAGTCAGCTCTAGTCCTGAACTCTTCCTCATAACAAAATACATCTGTGTAGTCTGGGAAGATGCGATCATCCTCAAAACGCAGAGCCTGGCAAGGAAATAAAATATGACATTAGGTATTACGAAAATCTGGGGGAGAAAACAGAGATTTACAAAGAATCGCCTGTGGAGGGCGATTCTATGAGTTTAAATCACCTGGCTAAGGTGATTTAAACCCAAAGAATCGCCCCCCACAGGTGATTTTAAAGAAAAAATTCGCCCCCTCTGGGCGATTAAATGGGATTTTTTCACCACAAGACACCAACTTTTTCCCATAGAATCTCTCGGTGGGGGCGAATTTTTTTCTATACAATCGCTCGGAGTAGGCAATTTTATCCAATTAAATTGCCATCTAAAGGCGATTTTTTTTATAAATTCGCCTTGAGGTGGCGATTTTATTTGAAAAAAAGGCCTTCGCCGGGCGATTTTATCCACTACAATCGCCTTTTGCGGGCGATTCTGGGCCCAGTAACAAAAAACTACAAAAATGTGCCACCTTTCACCCTAAAAATATGTAAATTGTTACGTACCGTGAAATATGGATCGTCATTGGAGTCACCATCCATGATACGCAAGCAAAATTCTACTATTGTTGATGGAATGGTATGAAAGTAGAGTGTAATGGAGATGATTAAGTACAAATGAGGGTGGAGTAATTCTTGATGAGAGTGATTATAATCTTAGAATGGGGAGTAGAAATGAGGGAGGTGTAGGTAAAAGGGTAGGTAAATTTTTTATGATGGTAGAAACTTACAAGGGTATATTTGTCTTTTTGCTACTTAAAATTTTAAAAATTGTCCTGTGTTTAGTAAAACGCGTCCTGCAATTAACATGCCCCAATGAAAATCGATGTTCATGTGAATTAGCTACTCAATAGAAAGTGTTGTACAAATAAAAACAATAAAGTTTGTTTGCTCTAAAAGAAGAAAAAAATAATTTTAAAAGAAATTAAAAAAAATACATAATTTGAATTTGACCTCAATATTTTTTTAACCATTCCAAAGAACCTACAAAACCTGCTATTGCAGGTAGAAGGACTAGAAATGCCAAGTGTGTAAACAAAAAAGGATAAAAGTGTTAAAACTCAAACGAGGGGAACTAAAACTGCCATGAGGCCAAACAAAAAGGACCAAAACTACCATTTTTTCACAAATTAAGGCTTTCTTCTTTTCCATCCATTTTCGATAAATAATCACTTTTTCCTCCACAAACCTCTCATAAAGAAACAACATCCTTTTTTTACAAAATTCAAAATGTAAAACTCCCTCTAAATCTCCACTTACATAAATTCAAAAAATAACATAATTATTTCCTTTTTTTTTTTTCTTTCCTACACAAATCCCCAAAAAAATCTCCCTCCAAAAAATATTCTTCCCCAAAAATAAAAATTCCCCATAGTTATGAAAATTCACTATAAATTTTCACAATACAAATATCATTAGCACAATAAAAATACTGTCTTGCCTTCATGTATACTTGAAACAAATTTTTTTCCTTTCTATTATAAATAAAATAAAATAATTATCCATACAAACTTTTATGGTTGGTAATAGAAACTGAAAAAAGGATAAATAAAACAAATATCCAAAGAAAACTTTTGCAGGTAAATGAAAATAAAATAAAAAATTAACTAAACATCGATGATAAATTTTAGAAGTAGGTAATAAAGTAGCTACAAAAGTGGAATAAAAGCATGCAGAGTTCATGAACCCTGTGGAAGCCAACCCGTACTGTTTCCAATACACTCGCGCTGCACAAGGAAACACTAGGTCAGCCTGTAGGCAAATTCTTAACAAAAATTACCAAAAGTCATTTGGTGGTTTAAAAACATTTGCAGCACTTGTTAATAGATAGACTACTCAATAATTGCAGAAAAATACTTCATCAGTCCCAATGGAAAAATTAAAACCAGGGCTAATCTGTTAAGAACAAAGGGTAGTCCCTTTGTAAAAGAGTAACAAGCCAACATTACATTAGAAAAAAAATCAGAACCAATGTCTAAGACTTTGTCCAAAATTCAGTACAAAGAACTTATTCTTCAGGAAACCACAGTTTATATTCCCATTCTCTGATTCAGGATCCAATTTCAAATATGACAAAATAAGTGATTAAAACAAACACCAGCAGAACTCTCCATGGAGAAAGTTATTCTTCAGCAACCACACTGATATCACCTCTCTCCAACAAATTATAAAAGGCTCTAACTTTTCTCTGTTCATTCCAATGATGCATCTTCCATAGGGTCCCTGCAGCTAGGCCAAATACCGTTCCGAGAACTATCTCCTTCACCACACTTGGTCCTGTCAAGGCAGTGTGTGCAACCCTGTGGCCAGCCATTGAGCTTTGAATTTGCAAGCTGAAATTTCTTCAAAAAGGGTGAAAAACAGTGAGTTCCCTCATACCATTGGTCATTACAAACCAAAATTATTAGGGAAACATCTCTTTAATAGAATCCTAGCAACTAAATAAGCCAACCAATTGGTAAAGAAAGCAAAATGAACCACGGGTGCAATTTTAAAATTATTGCAGGCCACCAGGCACGGCTGTAATACATATTAAATAACCAACAAATTTACGTTCACAAGAGATTTGAGTATTGTCAGCCACAATGAAGATCCCATAGCAATCACAGTCCCACAGTGTACAACTACAAAGTTTAGAAACTTATAACTGCATAATGTACCCATTTCACACAGCACAGGGGTTAAAACTTAGGATGGAAATCTCTTGAAACTTTAAAGAACCATCCTGAATGGTAATTTGTTTTGCAAATAACTTCAATGGAACAACACAATAAAAACATATAGAAGAAAATTGGTATGGATCTTCTATCAATTACATCCACGTATTCCTTACTAGTTGATCCACACTTTGAGGTCCTACTTCTTTCACTAAACCATCATTTCCAGCTCATTACAAACTTATCATGCTTTGCAGATATTAAACCAATTCCCAACAAAGGATAAACATAGATTTTAAACTCAATGAACAATCAACAAACTTAGGCAAACCAGCCGCAAATTAGTTTGAGGAAATAGACAGAGTGAAGAAAAGTTAGCACAAAGACAAATCATTAGAGCTAACAAAACCCTCTAGAAAAAACAGGCTCATGATTGAAAGATGGTTTTCTCTACCCGAGAGATAAAAAAGAAGAGAAAAAAAAAAAAAAAAAAAAAAAGCAAACTGAAAATCTCTTTTTTTCTTTAAAATTCGGATCACCAGTTGTTTCTTTTGGCGAAAACATGACCCAAATCTCTACACCACACACTATATATACATCAATTGGAAATAAAAATAAATGAATGAATCACGCACGGATGCCTTCTTCAACGCTTAGTTAAAACATAAAATGGCCAAATCACAAACTGGAAAAAAGAACCGAAATTTCAATTCTAACAATGGGAAGTCAGAGCCCAAACAGAATATAGATCTAAGTAACAAAGCATCCAGCTATAAGAAATCAAGAATTTCAATTACCCCGAAAGCATATCATACGAAACGAAAAGATAACATTTCAACAAAAATTACAAAGAGATCAGAAAACAAAACTAGCATGAGGATGAGGATAATACAGAGAATAAATTCAACCGCAGGCGAAAATGGAAGTTAGGGTTTGAAGGGGAAGAACCTGAGGAAGTCGGAACCAGACGACGACAACGAAAATGATGAGGCCCAGATTCAACTGACTGATATTGGCAGCCTAATTTTTGGGCATTTATTATTATTTTTTTTATTTTCTTTTCTCTTTGAAGGATTTATTAGTAAATCTAGACTATATTCTACTTACTTTCCTACTCCGTAATATCTAAGGTCCCGTATGGCAACAATTATTTTCATCTCATTTCACTCTCACTTTCATTTTATAATACTTTCTCATCAATTTCAATACACCTTTTTATATTTCCCAAACACCTTTTTACATTTCCCAAACACCTTTTTATATTTCCAATATAACTTTAATAATTTTAAAATCCAAAACACCTTTCAAAACACTTTTCAAAATGCATACCATACGGGGCCTAAAGTTCTGGGCTTTTAATGGGGAAGTGGAATCGTCCTTAGCCCATCAATGATCCACACAATTAAAGGTTCTCTTTTTAAAGGACGTCATTTGAAATTAAGGCTTTGTTTGTTTTAGTTTTTTTGCTTCAAACAAATTTCACGGATTTTCCCCCCATTTTGAGCATAAAATTACATAAATACTCAAAAAAAAAAATTGATTCACAATCTATTGAAAACGAAGACGCAGGATTCGTTTTTACGAAATAATTTTTTTAAAAAAAATATCCGCCTTCATTTCTAGTTTTGCGATTTTTTCTAAAAAAAATTAAAATTCCGAAAAAACGGAAATCATTAAATTGTATGTTGTAGAGTTTTAATGAAAAATTACATGGGTTGCTGCATGTTTTGATCCGTGGAAAAGCATGTTAGGGGCCGTTTGGTTCGAATCTGTCAATCGGAATGGGAATGCATTTGATTGAGGAGTCAATTGGAATGAGAATGGATTTGATTGAGGAGTCAATCGGAATGAATAATTGATGTTTGGTTCAATTCAATATCAGTAATGGGGAATTGATGAAAATTTCCACTTTACCCCTTAAAAGCATTAATAACCAGACCGGCCAATTTAATAATTCCTTCTAGGATTCACCCAAATAACACAGCAAATGAGATTTGCTGCAGAACATAGTGAAGACCCAAAGAACCAGACTGGCCAATCAAAGAATCAAAGAAATCAAAGAAATATTCTCCTTTTGTGCAAAAAATTTCAACTTTTCTCCAGCAAAGGAGATTTGCTCCAGAACACAATCAAGGGGATTTGCTCCTTCTAGGATTCACCCAAAGAACACAGCAAATGAAATTTAATTTGCTGTAAATCCGTTGGCCACTCCAAATCGGAACTCACATCCTTATCCCTCAAAAATCGAAAACCCGAGCAGAAGAAGAAGAAGAAAGAAGAAGAAAGAAAAAGAAGTAGAAGAAGAAGAAGCAGACCCAGAAGAAGAAGAAAGAAAAAGAAGCAGAAGAAGAACTAGACCCAGCAGAAGAAGAAGAAAGAAAGAAGAAGAAGAAGAAAGAAAAAGAAGCAGAAGAAGAAGAAACAAAGAAAAGAAGCAGACCCAACAGAAGAAGAAGACGAGGTCTTTTTAGTAATGAGTGAAAAAAATTGATTCCGGACTAGCTTCACTCCCCAATCCCAGGGGGTACCCGGGATTGACTGATTGCCCAATTTTTGGGAATGAATTCCGTTTTTTAAATTCCATATCCCTATACCAAACACTAACAATGGGAATGATTCATTTTCATTCCCATTGACCCCTTTGATAACCCCCAACCAAACGGCCCCTTAGAGGTTGTGTGTACGTGTTAATGGGGATGTATGACATGTAGGATTATGTATCTAGTTAAAAGGGTAACTAAACAACTGATTCGAATGATTAAGAGATCAAGAAATCTAGAAAAGTGCATGTTGGGAAAATAATGTCCAAAGGCATATTCGAGGCTAATTTAAACGCAATTAGAATGGTTAGAATTGCCATGTTTTGTTTGTTTATATTAGTATTCTTGTTAGTCTTCGATTTAGTATTTCTAGAATGGTTAAAAACGATCTGGAAACACACAACCGATGGCCTCGAAACTGAACCATAAGTTCTGGGCAAGAACTTGCCAAGACGTTCGTGCTACTCGCCCCGGAACTCGTACGGGGCCCTAGTGTGCAAGCAACCGTGCTACTCGTAGGAGCTCTCTCACACAGCCACCCTTAACCTAAAACTTGAACTTGACCTGAACCAACTTGACATGCACCACTTGACCTGAACCAACTGACCTGAACCACTTGACCTGAACCAACTTGACTTGAACCAAATTGACCTGAACCACTTGACCTGAACCAACTTAATCTGAACCACTTGACTCGAACCACTTGATCTGAACCACTTGACCCTCCCTAACCAGACCTAACTTGACTCGAATCGAACCTGACTTGACCCAAGCCAGACTTGACTTGACCCGAACCAGACTGGACCTGAACCGAACCACTTGATTTGACCCTCTAACTTAGAGTTGACCCGAAAGTCCAAAGTCAACCCTAATTGACCCAAACGGATCCAATTTGACCAAAGTTGACCCAAAAGTCAAAAGTCAACCTAAGTCTACCCCAAAAGTTAAAGTTGACCAAAAAGTCAATCTTAACCCCGAAAGTCGAAGTCAACCAAATCTGAGCCCAAAGTCAAACTTGCGTAGAAAATCAACCAGCTTCTCGCTAGTTAATAATAAGATTCTCATTATCCGCAAGAGTTGATCATTGAGCGTAGACCCGAAGTTGACCGACATCGACTGCACTCTCTTTCCTAATTCCAAGGTGAGAGATTACTCGCTAGTTTCGAAAAGCTTAAATGAACTATTTACGTAATATCTATGTGTACCTATATGTACTATTGCGTGTCTATTTTTCTAACGAGGTTTCCCACGCCTCACAACGTGCTTGTTTCCCCGACCTGACTCGATGCTATGTATGTATGCCTACATGCTATCTGCTTACCTGACATGATAACGTCATGAAATGCTTATTATGTACATGCTTGCCTTGACATGAAAACTTGCTTGTGTGCAACTATGTATGCTTATTATGACATGATAGCATGACCTACTGATCACGAAGGATGACATACTTCTCAGGGTAAGTTGCATGACATCTAGGATTGCATGGTGCATCTAGATATATATGAAGCATGCTAGGGTTGCCATGATCACCTTAGCGTGAAATAGGTCAAAGACCTACCAAATAAGACTTGGGCTCCGAGTCTTCGCGCTTGACATGATAGTAGCCACTCGCCCTCTAGGTAGGGCCTGCCGGTGAAAGTTCGTGTCACAGTTACTCGACACTCCTTCGACATGAGAGGAACACCAAATGGACCGGTCTAGAATCGGACCAGGATCCAAAACCCCTGCCGTCGAGCATACCTCTGTTGTATGGCTACCGTGGGGGCGATGTGTTTTGCAAACCATCAAAACTTGAACAACGGGAGACATGAACAGATTCCGATTTAGCTTTAGATGAGAAAGCTTAACTGTGCAATCTGTTTGCTGGGAGTCTAGTGGCTTAAACATATTGCATATGACTGTTGTATCTATATTGCCATGCTTGTTCCAGTATTTGCTATATACTGCTTGACCTGCTTGACATGATTGCCTACTTCCGTTGTAATGTTATGTATTATTATTATTATTATTATATATATATATATATATATATACATGTGAGTATCTGCATGACCTCTTACTTGTTTGCCTGGCCTTTTTATAAAGACTTACAGTGGGATTTTTATAAATCCCGAGGTCTCTCACTGAACTTAGTTAAGCTCACCCATTTCCCCTCTTATATATTTATTACAAGGGCTTGACTCGAGTACAATAGAGGTAAGGCCGATGGGTGCTGAGAAACAATAAAAATGAACAAGTTGTAATAGCTAGCTTGAGCATACTGTTTTGAGAGGATAATTAAGCCTATGGCCGTCCTCAGACATTTTGTGATATTTCCGCTGCAATAAGTTTTCTTGAGTTGCTAGAATAGTTATAAGGATGTATGATTCTCTTTATTATATTCTGTATCGATTGTTGGGCGAGAGCCCTGTATGACCGTCCTCGGACCGGTTTGCTTATCCTCGTCGGGAATGATTATCTGAGACAGGTAGGGTCGAGTCAGGCTGGGCGTCACCGTTTATTCGAGAGGCACACAGATTTTCTTAAACTCTCTCGAGCTTCTGGAAGACTAGCTTAATTTTCTTCCAAGCAGCCAACGGTGGGGCTAACAATAACACCTTAAGACTCTAAAATTGACTGAGTCTCTCTCATATCACTTTTAAAGTCAAAAGACTCCTCTTTTTATCTAAATCACTAAATTGGAGCTTGTAAGTTCCAAATGAACTTTTTTTACCTTTGAATCTATTTTATATACAAAATTATTTTAAATTAATTTCAAAATAAATTTAATAAGTAATTATCTTCTTTTCTTGTTGAAACTTTTTCTTTTGATAAACTCAAAATTGATTTCATAACATAAAATTTAATTTGAAATTTAATATGTTTAAAGGAGATTCAAAGTATTAAGAATCATTGCCCAATGGGCTGATCTATTCGTTTTGGAGTTGAAAATAATTTTTAAATGTAAAATTGTATTGAAAATGTAAAAAATATAATTAAATAATAAAAATATATAATATAAATAATAAAAAATTAATATAAAATTTAAAAATTCAAAAATATATTTTTGAAAACACACAAACAAACACGAACACAAACACGGATGTATTAGAAATCCTATGCATCAAAGCTTTAACATGGAAGGTCAAAAGAAGGATTGGGCATATAAGTCTCTCATGTGTTCCAGGTATGGAGAAGATAAATTTAAATTGTTATCTAGAAGAGTGTTTTATTGTAAAAATGCATTTGAAGGGGTGATTTAATTGCAAACTAAAATAAAATTTAAAGAAACACTAATATAAAGATTTATTTTTTTTTTGGAATTTGGGGTCCACTGGGCGCCGCCCCTATTACAGTTTTTCCACCCCAGGTGCGTTTGAACCCGCAACATGCGGGAAACCATCCTGCGGTACTAACCGCTAGGCTGTGGCTTCAACCCCAATATAAAGAAGATTTAATAGCAAAAAACTATCCTCAACTTTGCCTTAATCTCAAATTCCTTCCTGAGTTTCTAAATTTTCGCAATTAACTTAGTGAACTATCAATTCGCTACCATATGTACGAATATTGTTGGTATTCATTTCAAAAATCTTCATAGAAAGGCCTAAATATTCATTTAATTGTTTAAATAAGTGATTTTTACGTCCAATTCAAAGAAATAATTAAATTTGACTGAAAAATATACACTCTAGGGGTAAGAATAGATTGAGGGAAAAATAATGGGAAAATTGTAATTTTAGTCCCTCTTCTTTCATATTTTTGCATTTTTGGTCCTTCTTATAGGTTAACCTATAAAATCAATGGTAATTTGGACAATTTTGAAAAGATTATAAATAGTATGGGTCAAATAATAATTACTCAAATCTTAAAAGGATTTAGTTTTTCTTAATTTACAAAGAATGGTCCAAATTCCCCCAAGAAGAGTCGATGTTGCCGTATGAAAACAAGTGTGAGTGATTATTTTCAGACTTCTAAAGAGTTTAGTTTTTTTGCAATTTACTAAAGAAGGGTCGTAATTTTTCAAAACTTTCAGTCTGATCTCAAATGACTAGTCAACCAGTTGGCTGTAAGTAAGAGGGACCAAAAATGACAAAATGTGAAAAAAAAGAGTCTAAAAGTACAAATTTATATAAAAGAGAGACCAAAAGTATACTAACGGTAAAAAAAAAAGACCAAAAGAGCAATTTTAACCAAAAATAATCAAATCAGTAACAGCGAGCCGGAATACAAATTAACTCCACGTGATCAAAGTACGTAGAGGTAGGTTTGTGAAATGCGTCTCCTTCTATTATTAATTTGTTGACTATTCTGCTCTTATGTTAGCATGAGTTCTAATCAATCATAATTGGTTTTTTTTTTTTTTTTTCGACTGGAATAATTTGAATCAATTATTGAAACACTAAAAGTTTTAAATGTAGGCTTGTGCAATGAGTTTCTTTTTACCGGAATTTATTGTCTGTTTAGTTCATTTTTGTTTCGTTGCGTGTTTCAACTTTCAACCAATTTTGATGTTTCTTTCTATTAAGCTAAAGAAACGAGGGGCCCATAGTGGTCGATTCTTAGAGTTCGGCCAATGTGGTATGGTATATTATTGGAGATTCGGCACTACTACAAGGATTCAACGGTGGTTCTTTAATGGCGGGTTAAGATGGAAACTGCAATGAAAAAGAAAACTCGGACTTTATATGGCGTTTTTTTGGTACATGCCATAAAATAGCCTTTTTAGGGCAGGTATAATAAAATCGCCATAGAAAGTACATAACCACTATATAAAGTAGCTTTCTAAGGCTTATTTTTCATAACCACCATATGAACCTATAAATTGATTGTTTTTATATAGGGGCATACTATTCGCAGTAACCATTTTACTATTTGCAGTAACATTTTTATGTAAAATATCTAAATTGCCTTTTAGGCAAAAAAAAATATATATATATTTATACATATATATATATATATATAAAGTTTATAAATAGCAGTGCGAGGAAGCCATTCCTCCCATTTCTCCAATTTCTCTTCTGTTCTATGTGAAGACTGGTGGAAGCACAAAATCAACCAAATCGGATAATATATCCAGACGAACCGGATCAACAAATGTGAGTTACTAAAATTAATAATTTTTTTTCATGTTTTGTTCGTTTATTCGAGAGGCACACAGATTTTCTTAAATTCTCTGGAGCTTCTGGAAGACTGGCTTAATTTTCTTCCAAGCAGCCAACGGTGGGGCTAGGGGTGATATCGAGCCGAGCCGAGCCCGAACACACCTATGTTCGAGCTCGGCTCGGCTTCTTTATCTTGGGCTCGAGCTCGAGCTCGAGCTCGAATCGACCCTGAAAATAGAGCTCGAGCTCGAGCTCGTATAAAATTTATAAGCTCGAGCTCGAACTCGTGTTGTTAAACTCGTCGGTCAAACTCGGTTGACTCGTCCGAGTCAACGAGTTCAGACCGAGTTTAAAAGTTTATTTTTAACAAGGCAATTTTGGTCATTATAGAACTCATTATTCATCCTATTGACCTGCCAAGAATTGAAGAAGTTAGTCTCTCCCCTTCTGCTTTTATAGAGGAGCTTCCTCTCCCATCCTCTTCAAGAAGTCGATGTGGGATTCCCACATAGAAGAAAGAAAAATTAATAATGCACTAACAGGGATTCGATCCCCAGTGCTCTGCACAAAAACTAGCTCTTGACTCATAATAGCTTCCACCAAGCCAATCCTGCTTATGTGAATATATTCAGAATTTTATATGTATATACTTTTATTTTTAAAATTTATAAATTTTTATTATCCTACTAATTTTGTTTATCCTACTAATTTAGTTTCATGTTAATATGCATGAATGATAAATTATATATGTATTTTATATTTTGTAAAAATTATTTTTCTTATCGAGCTGTTCACGAACGTAATCGAGCCGAGCTCCCTTTTGTTCATTTATTGTTCGTTTATTAATCGAGCCTAAAATTTTGTTCGTGTTCGTTTATTAATAAATAAACGATCTCGAACCGAGCTTTTAACGAGTCGATCCCGAGCTTGTTCGTGTTCGTTCTCAGCCCTAGGTGGGGCTAACAATAACACTTTAGACTCCAAAATTGACTGAGTCTCTCTCATATCACTTTTAAAGTCAAAAGACTCCTCTTTTTATCTAAATCACTAAATTGGAGCTTATAAGTTCCAAATGAACTTTTTTACCTTTGAATCTATTTTATATACAAAATTATTTTAAATTAATTTCAAAATAAATTTAACAAGTAATTATCTTCTTTTCTTGTTGAAACTTTTTCTTTTGATAAACTCAAAATTGATTTCATAACATAAAATTTAATTTGAAATTTAATATGTTTAAAGGAAATTCAAAGGATTAACAATCATTGCCCAATGGGCTGATCTATTCGTTTTGGAGTTGAAAATAATTTTTAAATGTAAAATTGTATTGAAAATATAAAAAATATAATTAAATAGTAAAAATATATAATATAAATAATATAAAATTAATATAAAATTTAAAAATTCAAAAATATATTTTTGAAAACACACAAAGAAACACGAACACAAACACGGCTGTATTAGAATCCTATGCATCAAAGCTTTAACATGGAAGGTCAAAAGAAGGATTGGGCATATAAGTCTCTCATGTGTTCCAGGTATGGAGAAGATAAATTTAAATTGTTATCTAGAAGAGTGTTTTATTGTAAAAATGCATTTGAAGGGGTGATTTAATTGCAAAATAAAATAAAATTTAAAGAAACACTAATATAAAGATTTTTTTTTTTTGGAATTTGGGGCCCACTGGGCGCCGCCCCTATTACAGTTTTTCCACCCCAGCTGCGTTTTGAATCACGACATGCGGGAAATCATCCTGCGGTACTAACCGCTAGACTGTGGCTTCAACCCCAATATAAAGAAGATTTAATAGCAAAAAACTATCCTCAACTTTGCCTTAATCTCAAATTCCTTCGTAAGTTTCTAAATTTTCGCAATTAACTTAGTGAACTATCAATTCGCTACCATATGTACGAATATTGTTGGTATTCATTTCAAAAATCTTCATAGAAAGACCTAAATATTCATTTAATTGTTTAAATAACAAAACTAATACGAAAATCTGGTACTTTTGTGAAAAAAAATTAAATGCGTAACTATGCCTATCTGTGAAACATTTTTTGAAATCTAAACCAATACTCGTTCACATTTACAACATATTGTCAGTTCAGGATCTTAATTGTAAATACTTAAAAACTTTTATTTAAAAGTTTAGGGAAACATTTGCAATCGAAACAAACTTTGAGGTATTTTTTTATAATTAACTCTACAAAGGATTGAGTCAAACATCAATTCATCATTTGACTAATAGTTAATCAATTGTGATTTATAGGAGAATGTGTTTGGAAAATAGCCACACACGTACGTAGGCATGTTGGGATCACATTGTTTTTCCAATCCACCAGAGCTTAGCTCAACCTGTGGTGCCGGAACTGTACAAGAGCTCGGCGGGCTTCAGGCATACGTCACTGGACCTTCCCCCTCCCATCGCGCTATCCTTTTCATGGCTGATGCTTTTGGTAATTATAATCAATCTTTAGTTTTGGGTGAATGATGAATTATTAGTATTATTTTTGCCTCTCTCTCTTCGGAATGATTGTTATCAAAGGCAAAGAGACGATTATATATATATATATATATATATTTTGATGTTTCGTGGAAATATTTTGCAGGGTTTGAAGCTCTAAATTTAAGGTACATATATGCTAAACCTTACAGATTTTCCCATGTATTTTTAAGTTACTTTCGTGGACCTGTTTTTTCTTTTCTTGCAAAGAAAACTTGCGGACAAAGTTGGAGATGCTGGATTTTTGGTAGTGGTTCCTGATTTCTATTTTGGCGATCCGGTTACTGATCCACGGAAGCCTGGCTTTGATGTGGATGCTTGGCTCAAAGCCCATAGCCCTGTATGTGTACTGCCACATCTTGATGTTGAAATCTAATTGCATTTTGAATTGTTGTTTTCCTGTACTATTCCCTCCGTTCCAATGTAAGAGTCCTCTGTTGAATTGTAACTATAGCGCGCTCAAAAATAGTTGTACCACTAATCTCTTTCATTGTACATATGGTAGTTTGATTTGGTTTACATATATATATATATGTACATGTTGCTTTCAGGTCAAAGGAGCTGAAGATGCTAAGGCTGTGATTGCTGCTTTGAAAAGTAAAGGAGTTTCTGCTGTAGGTGCTGCAGGTTTTTGCTGGGGAGGTAACATATATATTTATTGTTTTCTCAGATCAAAGCGACATAGATCGCATTCTCATACAGCTGTTTACATGTTTTTCATTGTTCAGGGATGGCTGTTGCTAAATTGGCGAGCAATTCTGATTTGATTCAGGCTGCAGTTGCTTTACATCCTGGTTACATATCAAAAGATGATATCAATGGTAATTTTCTGATCTCTTTATAACTTCTCGATTGTTGTAACCTTTGAAATTGGAAATGATTTGATGTGTCACTAATGGCCTTAATGTCCTGATATACGCCGCCTAGCCTTATCTTATAGTTTTTTAAGATGTTGTTTTCGCGATTTGAGCCCGTGACTTCAGGTCACGTTCACTTGTGATTGATGGAATTGTAATGTCATTGCAGAGGTGAGAGTTCCAATTGCTTTACTGGGAGCTGAGGATGACCATATATTTTCTGCTGAGGATCTAAAACAATTAGGAGCTATCTTATCACAAAATTCTGAGGTAAGAAATCTTGTGTTGACATATATGCATCCTCAACATGATGTCAGATTCAATTGGTTCATTTTTACTTTTTAGCATTCCAAAATTGTCTTTCTTCAATTTTATCAAGGTAAGATGAACCATGTTTTATTGATGATCATATAAATCTGACCAAAATCCCTCCACAAAGCACAATTTTGAAATCAATCCAAACAAAAGTTCTCTGTATCTTCTACTTTTTCTTTCCTCTGAACTTGTAAGAAGAGAATTGTATGAATTCATCTGGTGGGAGATAGAAAAATCACAAGAGAGTGAGAGTGGAGGGGAAAAGAGATCAAAAGAATTATTTAATAGAGAACTTTCAAAACTGCAAGATTTGTTTGGTATTTTTGTTTATTTACTGACTTCTGGCTAACATCGTCAAACATTCTGTAGTAATTGGATGGTAAAGGGTTAATTTTTGTAGATCTCTTTGGTCAAAACTACTTTAGGGTCAGTTCTGCTCCATGTTTTCAAAAACTAGTTTTGATCGTTTTAAATATTATACTAATTTATCATTACTTTCAATACATTTTTTTTTTCACCTTTCAATTAAACCTTTTTATATTCTCAATACGCTATTATTTCCAAAACCAACTTTTTAAAACTTGTTTTCAAAACTCATCTAAAAGAACAGGCCCAATTTTCACAAGTCAAAATATATGCAGCTGTAAAGAATTTCAAGGACTAAACTGCAGGGTCTTGTGCGTGCACTGCAGATTGATAGCTTCCTGAAAATATATCCAGGCACAAGACATGGTTGGACTACAAGATATAATGCTGATGATCCCTCAGCTGTTAAGAATGCAGAAGAAGCACATTTGGACATGTTAAATTGGTTGACCAAGTATGTCAAGTGAAAAACCAGAATGCCCATGCCACTTGGGAATATCATATAATGGAATAAATTATGCTTCAGCTTTCATATAATAATTTGGGAAAATCTCAGCACTAGATAGGCAGAACCTTGAATGAGACCTTGTTTTTGAAGAGAATTTGGGCTGTTTGACTTGATTGAAGCACTATTTTTGTAGCTTAATTAGTTCTATACTAGAGAATTTGCAAGCTAAATCATTGACTCAAAACAGTTTATTTTCATAACTTTGCTCCTCAAAGCATTAAGCATTAAGTATTTTTTGACACCACAATATCTAAGGGTTAAAGAAGAGTTTTCTAATTTTAAAATCATGAATTTGAATTGTGAGAGTTGCAAGAGTCAAAAAATAATAATAATAACAACTTATCAGTATTTGGAATGATTTTTCATTCTCTGTCTAGTGATGGGTTAATGTTGAAGCCTGATTTCACGCTGAGCCTCCTGGACTTGTCCGGTACTATTTTATTTGTAGTCAGGAATAACTCCTCGTTTCACCTCCGATCAATGTTGTCTGGGCCGGACCGGACCGGTCGCGAACTGGCACCCTTACCGGTTCAAAACATGAAAAAAAAAACGGGATCCTTAACAAATGGGTCAAAACTGGGGGCGGGGCCGGGAACCGGACCAACCCGCCCGAACCCGGTTTTTTTTTTTTTTTTTTTCAAAATTTCACATTTTTTACAAAATTTTGCCATCAATAGGAGTTGAACCTTGGTCATTCACATAGAAATATAAGTACTTACCACTATACTATTGTTCACTTTTGTTTAAATTATTGTTTTAACTCATTTTTATATGAATCATGGACTTTCTAACAATCTATTAATTAGACCATCCAAACTAATGTTAATTTTATTATCCTTCCTTACTATTTATAAAATTAATACTATCATAATTTTTATTAGTTCTTTTCTGTTCAATTAAAATTTGTTTAATTTATTTATGTATTAACTTAAAATACATTTAATTTTTTTTTTACATCAAATTTTATCTTTTTTTTTGTTTAATAAAAATGTAGTAATATAATTTCATATATTTTTTAATGTAAAATAAGAAATATTTTATAGTTGATTTACTGATTGGGTTTTATAATAATGAATTTTAATGTTTAACTTAGTTGTAAAATTTGCAAAAATATATAATTGTTGTGAAAAAAATATAGTTTAAATGTTACAAATAATAAAATTAAAGCATGTTAATCATTAATATATTATTTATATTATATATATATATATATATGACGTCATCCGGTTTGACCCCCCGGTTCGAGCGAACCCTTGGCCTTACCGGTTTAACGTCCGGTCCCCAGACAACCATGCCTCCGAGGACTAAGTTAGTTCCTTAGCAAAATATCACAGTATAAGACTCATTACCTTTCTCCAAGAAAATGGGAGAATATTATTATCGAAAATTCAGGAGGTGTCTTCTGATGGAAGGAAGTAGCAACACCTTCGCCTAGCCTTTTAGGTTCCAACAGACATATTCCCCCTTATCCATTAGTAATGACTTCCTTGATTTTTGTGTCAAGCCATCTGGTTAAGGACAAGTGTCCTGGACAACTGTTGAGTTTCTATAAGGCTATTGGATTTTCGAGCCAAATTGCATAACTGGCCTCGTCATGACTCTGACCTCAGCCCTAATTTTATACACTACAGTTAAGATAAACTAAAAAAGAAAAAGAGGACTCTCTTCAAGCGATGTAAAACCTTCAAAAGAGCCCTATTTAGAGAGGGAATAGTAACAACTTCTACTGCTTATGGTGCGTTTGGCACACGGGAATCGGAATGAGAATGGGGAGGGCATCTCATATCCGGGAATGGATGAATCCCTCGTTAAAGGAATTTTAGATTGCCTTTTGGGTGCGTTTGGTGCACGAGAAAGGGAATTGGGAGAATGAGCATCTGATTGCTAGGATTAACAAGTTCATGCTTGGTAGGCATAAATTGGAAAAGGAATCTGATCACTTAAGCAATCAGATCATCTTAATTAGAAGATTTCCCTATTCTGGTGATAAATGGCCCCTTGTTATTTTTATCCATAAATTACAATTTTTTTTTACCACGTCTTAGATTATAAAAAATAAAAAAAAAAGTGACGCTAAACAAAAAAAATCGGAGCATACGTATCTTTTCCTTCTTTTTTCTGATAGATTTTTTTAATTTTATTTTTACATGTTTTTAAAGCAAGTACTTTGTAGGCAGTAACTTTGTAATTTACATACATATTGTGCAAAACCAATCAGGATATGAGATGTGACGCCCCAACCAGACCCCCTACCTCGGATAACCATTCCCGACGAGGAAGAGTTGGACGGTCTGGGTGGCGTCATGCAGGGCTCTCACCCAACAATCGATACAGAATAAAATAAAGAGTACCATACATCATCATTATTATTACTCTAGCATGTCAAGATAAGAATACAGCGGAATTAAACAAAATTGTCTGAGGACGGCCACTGGGCAAATTATCCTCCCAAAACATAGTCTCAACTGGCTATTACACTTTGTTTGTCTTTATTTATTCACGGTGCCCGTCAGCCTTACCTCTAGTGTCACTTGAGTCGAGCCCCTGAAACAATATATAAAGAGGGGAAAGGGGTGAGCTTAATAAG
This sequence comes from Leptodermis oblonga, assembly GCA_016801395.1. Lineage (NCBI taxonomy): Eukaryota > Viridiplantae > Streptophyta > Magnoliopsida > Gentianales > Rubiaceae > Leptodermis > Leptodermis oblonga. The sequence goes on from CM028751.1 coordinate 27,318,781, forward strand.
CTCAGTGAGAGACCTCGGGGTTTATACAAAATCCCATCGTTAGTCTCTTAGCAAAAGGCCGGGCAAACAAATACGGAGTTCAGCCATATAAGCTCATGGCATACATTACAGTATACGGTATTACAGTATCACAATACAATCAGGTCATACTACCATCACATCACAGCAGAAGCACAAGCGATCATATCAAGCAAGTCAAGCGAGTCAAGTATGGCAAGTAAATCACCCAGTATAGGCATGCATACGGCTAATACTGAAAACAAGCATGGTAGCAAAGAAACAACAGTCATATGCAACAATTTTTGAGTCACTAGACTCTTGGCGGATAGATTGCACGGTTGAGCTTTCCCATATAAAGCTAAGTCGGAATCTATTCACATTTTCGGGTTGTTCACGTTTTGATGGTTTGCAAAGCACATCGCTCCCACGGCAGTCGAAAGACGGTAGAACCGGATATGCTCGACGACAGGGATTTTGGCTCCTGGCCTTTTCTCATTTCGGGCAATCAGGTGTTCCTCTCATAAAGAAGGAGTGTCGGCTAACTGCGACACGGTCTTTCACTGACAAGCCCTACATAACCGGCAAGCAGCTACTATCTAGTCATTCTGGAAGACTCAGAGCCCAAGTCTTATCTGGTAGGTCCCTGACCTATTCCACACTAAGGTGATCATGGCAACCCTAACATGCTTCATACATATCTAGATGCATCATGCAACCCTAAATGTCATGCAACTTACCCTGAGAGGTGTGTCACCCTTCATGGTAGTAGGTCATGCTATCGTATGATAAATAGGCATCTCTAGTTACACGTAAGCATGTTAACATGTCAAGTCATGTATGGTACATAATAAGCAGTTCATAGCATTATCATGTCAAGTTAAGTAGGATATACAATAATCAATTCATGGAGTTGTTAGGTCAAGTAGGCACATAGCACTTAAGCATACATATCCCCGTCAGGTTTAGCCTTAGAAAACAAGCAAGTGGTGAGGCGTGGGAAACCTCGTTAATAAAATAGGCACATAATAGTACGTATTTATACACACAAGTACTACGTAGATAGTTCATTTAAGTCTTATGAAACTGACAATCAGCTCCTGCGGATAACGGAATTAAGTTATTATCTAGTGAGAAACTGGTTGGCTTTGCTATGCAAGTTTGACTTGTGGGTCACTAAGGTTGATTTTAACTTTTGAGGTTAAGTTTGACTTTTCGGTCAACTAAGACCCATTGGGTCATCTTGGGTCAAGTCCGGTTTGGTTCTGTTCAAGTTTGGTTCGGTTCAGGTCCAGTTTGATTCAGGTCTGGTTCGGTTCAGGTCTTGTTCGGTCAAGTCTGGTTCAGTTCAGTTCAGGTCTGGTTCGGTCAAGTGGTACAGGTTAAGTGGTTCAGGTCAAGTGGTTTAGGTCAATTTAAGTTCAGGTTAAGTGGTTCAGGTCAAGTGGTTCAGGTTAAGTCAAGTGTATGGTCAAGTGGCTAGGTTAAGTGCTTGTGCGAGTCGCACGGTTGCTCGCGTAGCTGGGCTTGGTCCGAGTTTCCGTGCGAGTAGCACGAGTACTCACACGCCTAGTCCCTGTTCGAGTTCCGTTGCTAGTTGCACGCGAACTCGAGCTCTGGGCAAGAACTTGCCCAGAATTTCTGGTTCGGGATGGCTTCTTTGAGGCCATCGTTTTTGCGTTTCCAGTTTGTTTTCGACGATTCTAAAAACACCAACTCAAAGAGCAACATACAGGCTACTATAAACAATCAACCTACAGCAATTTTGACCATCCTAACTACATTTAATCTAGTCCCGAAATGCTCACGGACATACTTTCTAAAACATGCAATTTTCTTGAACCCTTAAACACTTAAATCCGTATTTCCTTAACCCTTAAACACTTAAATCTGTATTTCCTTTAGATTTAGACTAGATGCTTCGATCCTACATTACATACAACATACCTAGAACATATTAACACCTAACACATGCATTTCTACAGATCCAACGTTTCATTCATCGAAACTCATTCTAAAATTCTAAACAAACGAATCATAGTTCATCATCTACTACTTTCGAATCTTAATACTTACAATGGTCTTCTGATTACCCCGACCTCCCAAGTGACTTCGAATGGAAAAGACCACAACAACAACGGGGACGGTGGCGGCAGCAGTTCTCCTACGTAGTCATATATGTTTTTTCTTTCTTTTGTTTGCTGAATTCCTTTGGTGACTAAAAGAGTTAAGTCAGAGTTAATGATGTTTTTATAGGCATTAATTAGGTCTAGGAATAGGTTAAACACGATCCCAACTGATTTGGATTCGCGACGTTCAAATTTGAGATGGGATAGAATCCGGTTTGAATTCAAATTCCTAGATTCCCATTTCTGGACTCCGTGCGAGTTGTCGTCCGACTCGCACGTCTACTCGGCTGCCCTTGCTCATGCGAGTTGTAGTCCAACTCGCACAGCTACTCGGACATGCCAGTTTTTGCCTTGTTTCGTCAGCCTTTTTCTCTACTCGATTTTTCCTTTTGAGTACCTTTCGGTGACCCTTCACTCCCACGTTTTAAGTCTACGTTAACTTAGGCACATATTCCTTCCTAGCTTACTCGAGAAATAATACTCAATCTAGGCACATAATGTTCACCATCACTCAAACAAGCAAGTCATGTTTTCACGTCAAACACAAGTATTAGATCCAAATTTTGACTTTTACCATTTGTAATCCCTATGGTTTTGCTCTGAAAAATCTGGGGCCTCACATGAGATGTCACCCCATTCTCGTTCCCTTTCCAGCGCCAAGTGCTCCCTTTAAAGGATATAGGGCCTGTTCTTTTTGTTTCGTTTTGAAAACAGTTTTGGTTTCAACAGTAAATTTAATATATTTTAATCATATTCCATCATTTCCAATACAACTTTTTACTATTCAGCATCTACTTTTTACATTTTCAATACACTTTTTACATTATAAAATTATTTTCCAAAACTTATTTTCAAACTTAGTTTGAAACTAAAGATAAAGAACATGCCCATAATATTTGAAAGTAAATTGTTATTTGCAGGGATAATTTTAGTAAACATAGGGACTATTTTAAAATTTTCCATTGAAAATACTAAATTACCCTTCAGTAAAAGTAAAATGAAAATTTTCTTACATTTTCTCCTTTCGACGGACATGAACAAACGGAAGATGACAATTTTCACTGAAGCAGAAAACGAAATATGAACAAACAATTAAATTCATCCACAAACAATCTCGTGAATTATACGAACAGAGGAAATCATTCAAAGAGCAGAAACTTACCAGAGAGATCGAAAACGGACTGAATCGGAGACAGGAAATTGCAGAACCTGTAGAAGTAAATTGCAGAAATCGGAAATCTCCCAACCTTCGCCATCCTTTGGTTCTGCAATTGCAGAACTTACCGGAAAAGGAGGAAACCTCCGTAAAAGTTTTAAAAAATTTAAAAAAAAAGAAGAAAAGAAAAGAAAAAGAGGAGACCTTTGTCGTCCTGTGGCGAAGGTTCGGGAGACCTTCGCCAGCGAAAGCTGCCAGCGAAGGTTTTCTTCTCGCCAGCAACTATGGTGTTTTGATAATAATAATAATAATAATAATAATAATAATAATAATAATAATAATAATAAGTGAGGATTTCTTTCTGTGTGTGAAAGGGTATTTTGGTATTTTCACTTTTTAAAATTTTTAAATGGTCCCTGCATTTAGTAAAATTGTCTTTGCAAATAACATATCCTTATTTGAAATTATCAAATTCCTTTACATACCAAACATAGGAATTTTAATCTTAGGAATTAGATGCTCATTTGCTTCATTCCCATTCTCGCGCGCCAAACACACCCTTAGGTTCAGCTTTAACTAATATTAAATTATAAAAACTACACCTTCTGTCCGTTAGAAGAATCTAGATTCAAAATTATTTTTTGTTTCACTCCTTATTCACTTACTAATATAATTATGTGTGGTCTACAATTAACTCATACTTTAGAAGTAAGGATATGATTGGAACAAACAATATCAAATTAATTATTTTAGTGGTGTACATTAACATTCATAATAAGTTGCACACTTGTCAAAATGGTCTGTTATAGTAGAACATGTATTATAAAGAAGAGTTAACTGTAATAAACTATCCCAAACTTTGCCTCAATTGTACATTGCCCTGTGAAAATAATTTTCACAATTAGCCTTGTGAACTGTCAATTTGTTACAATATAGATGAATCTTGGTATTCATTGAAAAAAAAAATCTTCACAGACCAATTTAATTTTTTAAACAAAAACTAATTATATTAAATTTGGTAGTTTTCTAAAAAAACTAAATGTGCATCTCGCTTATTCTGTGAAACATTTTTTAAATCTAGACCAATATTCATTTACATTACAAATTTAGGGGTTAATGGAATTAATACAAAGTTTAGGGAGCAATTTGCAATCAAGGTAAAGTTTGATGCATTCTTTTACCAATTGTGATTAATGGTAGAATGTGATTGGAAAATAGCAACACACATGTGAGTGTGTACGTATATAAATAAGTTTATCAGATTACCACTAAAAAGTAGGTACTGTACTGAGAAGATATGTTGGGATCGCATTGTTTTTCCAATCCACCGGAGCTTAGCTCAACCTGTGGAGCCGGAGCCGGAACCGGAACAGTACAAGAGCTCGGTGGGCTTCAGGCATACGTGACTGGACCTTCCGGCTCCCATCGTGTTATCCTTTTGATATCTGATGCTTTCGGTAATCAATCATCAACCCAAATCTTCAGAATGATGAATTCTTTATTTGTATTTTTTTTTTTTTTGGCTTGATTCTTATCGGAGATCTCTATTGAAATTTGGGTTTACACTTGATCATGTCTTGATTGCCTCCATTCGAATTATTAGATTGATTAGTCTCAAGAACAGTTGAGCATAATGAATTTTAAAATGGAGAACCTAAAGAAAGTAGTATATGTTTTTCTCTTTTTTTATATTAAAAAAAAAAAAAAAAAACGCTTTTGAGCTATTCATGATCATGTATCCTTGTGCTTTGTTTCCAGGACGATTATACTGATGGAATTATTTTGCAATTGCAGGGTTTGAAGCTCCAAATTTCAGGTACATATGCTAAACCTTACAGATTCATCACGTCATTGTGAAGTTAATTAATTTAGGGGCAGGACTTCATACTGGAAACCTTTGAAACTAGAGATGGCCACGGTTCCTGTTCGAACTGGAACTGACTCGGAACCATACCAACAATTTTTGAATCGGAACCGTGGGCCACGGTCTAGAACCAGAACCGTAATCGTTTGGGGCGGTTCTGGTTTTGATTCCACTTTCTGAAGAATCGGGAACAGCCGGTTCCCAACATAAAGTGGTAAAAATTATATTATACTTGTAAGTTGCAAGTAAGGATTCAAACTATTTCCCACATTCTCAACTTACTAATGAGCCTTAAGGAAAACTAATTAACCACTCAAACTATTTCCTCTTTTATTATTTTTTATATTTTTATTTGCATGTAACAAGTAATTATTAAATTAAATTAAAAATATATAAATATAAACTAATTATTAAATTAAAATTGCTCCAATCGGAAAGGAACTGTAACGGAATCGGAATAGGAACGGGTAGTTCTGGAACCGTCCCGGAACCGACGGTTCTGAAACCATCTTGGAACCGTCCCCACTGTTGGTGTCAATTCTAGAAACAGCAACAATGACTAACAACAAGAAACAAAAAACTTTATTCTGTAACAGATGCTAATCTATTACAAATGGGTGATAAAAGGAATGCTTGTTCAAATCGTACTAAGTACTTTCCTTTAGACTTTATTAGGTCCCTTTGGTGTGCAAAGTGTTTCAGAACTAATATCCTTATTGAATAAGATTAAGATATTTGTTGTAAGCCTGAACTGACTTAAACAAAACAGAAATAAGAGTGAAAAGTGCAAGAAAGATTTAAACAATGAGAATGATTTCATATTCTATAAATCGGTCCAAAGGAGTCTATTTATAGACCTCCAAAGGGTGTCATTCAATAACCACAACTCTTAGGGTCCAAAGAATGAAGGAAACTCGCATGGGCTGTTGCACGACTGAGTCCTCAGCAATTGCCTTTGGCGTTTGATTCCTACCGCCCAACTTCTCCTTTTTACTCAGCAAATTATTGGAAAATTTCCAACATCCACAAGGTTCCGGTTCCGGTTCCGGTTCCATTCCAGAACCGTAACGAGTGGTTTTGGAACCGTGTTCATATCTATTTGAAACATTTACTCAGATTTTTGAAACACATTGAATTGTGAAACTTTGCTCTGAGCAAGATTTCAAATTCAAGGCAACAACAACGTTTGTATTCCCAGCACCATCAGTAGGATCCCATGCTTAGAAAATAATTCCCTTAATCACTAAAGATTTTTGGAAGAGTGGATATAGCAGAATAGAATGCTTTATAATTATGATTAACTGGGCAGAGCTTTTCACTAATTTGTTGCTAAAATCCCATGTATATTTAGTCACTTCCGTTGACCTTTATTTGCTTTCTTGCAAAGAAAACTTGCGGACAAAGTTGCAGATGCTGGGTTCTTGGTAGTGATTCCTGATTTCTTTTTTGGCGATCCTGTTATTAGTCTCGAAAAGCCTGGTTTTGATTTGGCAGCTTGGCTCGAAGCCCATAACCCTGTATGTCAACTTCCACCGTAATGTTTCCAATTGCAGTTTACATAGCATGATGCTTTCCTGTACTATTTCATCTAGCTTTTAAAGATCTAATCTCAGACTTCACAGATAAATCGGACATTGATCCTTAACACAATTCGTTGGTGGTTGGTTGGTTGGTTGGTTTAGTTTACATATGGACAAGTTGCTTTCAGGTCAAAGGAGCTGAGGATGCTAAGGCTGTGATTACTGCTTTAAAAAGCAAAGGAGTTTCTGCTATAGGTGCTGCAGGTTTTTGCTGGGGAGGTAGCAGAGATATTTGTTTTCTCTGAAAGACATCAATCGCATTCTCGTACAGCGTGTGTACATGTTTTCTTATGTTCTTTTAATTGTTCAGGGATGGCTGTTGCTAAATTGGCGAGCAATTCTGATTTCATTCAGGCTGCAGTTGTATTACACCCTGGTTACATATCAAAAGATGATATCAACGGTAATTTCCTCTTTAATGGAAAATGATTTAGTGTCTCATTCCAATTATCCACGGTAGCTTTGATTATGTTTTCTTGAGTTGTAATCAATCTCTAAAATAGGAGGCCATTGCATAATATTTTTTATAAGAGGCTGTTTTTGCATCTTAAACCTTGACCTCAGATCAAATGGCAGCTGCTTTTTACCACTTCGCCAAGGCTCCCTTTTACTGTTTTTACAAATGGTAAATGGTTCAGTGTCTTTTATGATTGATGAAATTGGAATATCATTGCAGAGGTGAGAGTTCCCATTGCCTTACTGGGAGCTGAGGTTGACCAATATCTTTCTGCTGAGGACCTAAAACTATTAGGAGGTATCTTAGCACAAAATTCTGAGGTAATTAAGAAATCTTGTTTTGACATGTATACGTCTCCTCAACATGGTGTAAGATTTAATTAGTTCATTTATAGCGTTCCTCAAAATTTGTCTTCCTTTCAATTTTATGAAGGTAAGATGAACCATGTTTTATTGATGATCATATAAATCTAGACCAAAATCCCCCCACAAGCACATTCTTGAAATCAATCCAAACAAAATAGCCTATAACTAAGGGTTACCCTTCTGAACTGGAATGGGAAAAAATGAAGGCATAGAAAAAGGGGTAAAAGAAGAATGATAGAACTAAGTAGTGAAAAACAATGAATTTCCTCAGTACTCTGTACCATCTACATTTGAACTGGTAAGAAGAAAGATAATTGTATGACATTCATCTGGTGGGAGATAGAAAAATCACAAGACAGTGTGAGTGGAAGGAAAAAATAGAAAATAGAGTACTTTCAATACTAAGATTTCCTTGGTCTTTTTGTTCATTTACTGACTTTTTGGCTAACATCAGCAAACATTCTGAAGTGATTGGCTGGTAGAGGCCCGGTAATTATTTGTAAAGCTCTTTTTGGTCAAGAAAGGTTTAGTTTCCACAAGTCAAAATATATGCAGCTGTAAAGGATTTCAAGGACTAACTGCAGGTACTTGTGCACTGCAGATTGATAGCTTCCTGAAAATATATCCAGGCACAAGACATGGTTGGACTACAAGATATAATGCTGATGATCCCTCAGCTGTTAAGAATGCAGAAGAAGCACATTTGGACATGTTAAATTGGTTGACCAAGTATGTCAAGTGAAAAACCAGAATGCCCATGCCACTCGGGAATATCATATAATGGAATAAATTATGCTTCAGCTTTCATATAATAATTTGGGAAAATCTCAGCACTAGATAGGCAGAACCTTGAATGAGACCTTGTTTTTGAAGAGAATTTGGGCTGTTTGACTTGATTGAAGCACTATTTTTGTAGCTTAATTAGTTCTATACTAGAGAATTTGCAAGCTAAATCATTGACTCAAAACAGTTTATTTTCATAACTTTGCTCCTCAAAGCATTAAGCATTAAGTATTTTTTGACACCACAATATCTAATCGGCCATAACCACAAAATAATGGTAAGAAACAGAAATGAGGAAGTCATTAGAAAACCTTGTATTCTTTCCTTCTTCTCATTAAAAGAGTCACCGGTTACGTTTCTAATATTGAAAAAATATTAGTAACACTCAAACAAGGGTTAAAAATGAGTTTTGTAATTTTAAAATTGTGAATTTGAATTGTGAGTTGCAAGAGTAAAATAATAATAATAATAACTTATTAGTATTTGGAACGATTTTTTATTATCTGTCTAGTGTTAAATAAAATAAAAGGAAAAAAAAACAACAACAAAGGACTCTCGTCAAGAATTGTAAAACCTTTCACTCATATGAAATTATTATAAATAAAAAAAAAACTACACATTCTCTTAATTAGAAAAGTCTATTTTCATAAATATTTCTTGTTTTAACAGAAGATTTTATTTTCAAAATTTTCACCATTCGTATCCTTACTAATGTAATCACATGTGTTATATAATCAACGCATACTTCAAATATAAGAATACAAAAGCGTTGTATATTAACATTCATAATTGCAATAAACCCAAACTTTGCCTCAGTCCTACATTGCCCCCCCTCTCTTTGAAATTAATTTTCACAATTATCCTTGTGAACTATCAATTTCTAACTACTGTATATAGATGAATGTTGGTATTGACTAAAAAGAATCTTCGTAGAAATATATAATTACTAATTTAATTTTTTAAAGAAAACAAATTATATCAAATTTTGATAGTTTTGTTAAAAATCTAAGGCTCCGTTTGGACAAGTACTTCAAAAACATTTTTAGTGTTTTAAGATTATAAAAAACTTAAAAATGGTGTTTGGACAAGAAATTGCAAAATGCTTTCAAAAAATAATTTTAAGTAAAATGTTTTTAAAGTACACTTTTTGAAGTACACTTTAAACATGTTTTATAAAATACTTAAAAAATTTTAAAGTAAGTTAAACTCGCAAGTCGACCAGTCCTGCCCCTGATCCCCCACAAACCCCGAACCCACCTCGACATCGCCTGGACCCCTACCCCGGTCCCACCCTCTGCAACCTCGACTCCATCCCCGACCCGACATTAGCCCCACCCTCGTTACGATCTCAACCTCGGCCTCGGCCTCGACCCCGGCTCGGTAGCCCCACCCATGTTTGGACCTCGGCCCCCACCTCACCCCCGTTCTGACCCCAAACCAAAACCCTACCCTGGCCCTGGGCCCGACCACACCCCGCCCCCAACCTCTACCCCAGACCCGACCACTCCCCGACCCCGGACCAGGCCCCGAACCTGACCCCAGACCCGACCCCGAACCTGAACCCGACCCAGAACCTAAACCCGACCCAGAACCCAACCCCTACCCAGACCCCGACCTCGACCCCAGGACCAGACCCCGGCCCTGAACCTGACCCGACCCCAACCTCGACCACGAGCCCGGACCTCGACCCCTAACCAAACCACTCCCCGGCCCCAGACCCGACCACGGCCCCGACCCAACCACTCCCCGGCCCCAACCCTAACCCGGGACCAGACCACGGCCCCGACCACGCCCCGACCCCAACCCCGACCATGCCCTGGCCCCAACCCAGTCCCCGGACCCGACCTTTCCCGGCCACAGCGCAACTCCATCTCGGACCCCGACCCATGCCCACCCAATAGAAAAAAGAAAAAAAAAAATTGTTTATATACCGTAAACATAATTTTTATATAATTTCCCGCATCAAATATAATTTTAAAATATATATTTTTTCAAATAGTTGTCCAAACATCTTTTAAACTATTTTTAACTCAAAAAATGTTTTTGTAAAATACTTGTCCAAACACATATTTCATTAAAAAAACTTCACAAACATATTTTATAAAATATTTTTGAAAAACACTTTTATAAAAATGTTTTTAGAGTACTTGTCCAAATGGAGCCTAAATGTATCTACGCCAATATTCATTAACATTACAAATTTAGGGGTTAATTGAATCAATACAAAATTTAGAGAGCAATTTGCAATCAAGGCAAAGTTTGCAGTTAACTCTATAAAGAATTTACGCAGACATGCTTTGATTTGACTAAAATTTACCAATTGTGAGTAATGTGTGTATATAAATAAGTTGCTCAGATTACCACTAAAAAGTAAAAACTAGGTACTGTACTGAGAAGACATGTTGGGATCACATTTTTTTTCCAATCCACCGGAGCTTAGCTCAACCTGCGGTGCCGGAAACTGCACAAGAGCACGTTGGGCTGCAGGCATACGTCACTGGACCTTTCGGCTCCCATCGCGTGGTCACCACAAGCCTTCCTATAACGAACTAAATGCTCAGAATGATGAGCTTGGAGCGCAGACTTTTTCAAACTGTGGATAAGAGTATCCACACCAGCAAACTGAAAGCAATCCATAATAGTCGGAGGGAGACAACCCTGCACCCACTTGTGCTATCGTTGTAGGTTTTTTTTTTTTTTTTTTTTTTTTTTTTTTTTTTTTTAATGTCTGTGCTATCCTTCTAGAAGAAGAGACTTGGTGGTGGCAAAAGTCTTGGGTCAGATGGCTTAAGGAAGGGGAGCAGAACACGAAGTACTTTCACAGCACTTTGAGGAATCAGGCACTACGGGCAGGAATTTTACACATCCGAACGCATTTGGCCATACACAACACCAAGTGGGGTCCCTAGAGCAACGCATTTATGTTTCGCCGATGACTTAGGGCATGTTTGATAACCCAACTTAATGCTTAAATTATTTATTAAGAGATAATGACTTTTAGTGTGTTTGATAACGGAAACTCAAACTTTTTAATCATTTAAGCACTACTTATCTCCTTTACAAAAAATTAAGCAGAAAAAGTCAGTTTATTGCTTATCGCTTAATGCTCCAAATAATAATTTTTTAAATAATTCATATTTGATTTTCGAAACTACCCCTTTTATTTTATTTATATTGATTTAACTATAATAATAATTTTAATTTTTTCTTCATTAGCATACCACGTATTTTAAAAAAATTTCATTATAAATATTGTCAAATAAAATTTATTTTATTTTTACTATTATATTTTGGTATTAAAATTTTATGTAATAAATTATATCATTTACATGTTTTTATAAATCTCATTCATATGATATTTTTGTATCTTTTTCATCATTCAATTTAACGTGTTTTATTTGATTTTGTTTCTTTATGTTTTTCATAATCATAATTGATGTTTTATAATAAAATTTGATATTTCACATATATAAATATAAAAAAATTCAACATAAGGGTAAAATGGTATATTTTAAGAATTTCAGCAATAAGATCAGCATATTTATCAAATAAGATCGAGTGATTAAGCATTATGATTTAGAGGTTCGAAAAATATATTTCAGTATTAAGATGTTAAGTGCTTAATCAATTCAGCATTAAGGATTCAGATATAAGCATTAATTTTTATCAAACGGCCCCTTACTGGGATTCTTAAGTGCAGAGTGGGATTCGGTCAAGTGCTTTATGGATTTTCTTCAAGTTATGAGGAAGCAACGGGGCAAAAGGTGAGTTTGCCCAAGTCTGTTTTTTTCTTGCCGCGCAGGATGTCTGATCGTGAGCCTCTATTTCGAGCTATTACGGAGATGAGGCATGGGGCCTTCCCTTTCACTTACCTGGGGCGAAGTGTCATGAGCTTGTTACAACCTATTATTGACAAGTTAAAGCAAAATTTGGCAGGATGGCAGAAGCGGTTCCTTTCACAGAGGGGTCGCCTGATGCTTATCAAGCATGTTATCTCTGCAATACCGATACACTATTGGGCGGCGATGTCCACGCCTACAGGTGTTATGGTAGAGATTGAATCGATTTTTGCAAAATTCTTCTGGGGGGAAAACGAAGGGATTTCAAAATGGCATTGGCTGGCCTGGCGGTGGATCACATCACCTGTTGAGGAAAATGGTTTGGGAATCATGAGCATGGCGTCCATGGTGCAAGCATTCTCATGTAAGCTGTGGTGGAAATTACACAATTCAAAGGTGCTCTGGGCAAGATTTATGAGTGGTCTGACCCCCACCGGCGTGCACATCTACGTTTGGAGTGAAATGGAGGAGATGGGACACCTTATGGCAGATAATACGGGTATAAGTATAGGGGATGGCAGATCACTGTTTTGGTATACCACTTGGTCAGGGGAGGGATTTTTAGCAGACTTGGTGGAGGATTTAGACATTGAGGACCCCCTGCTCACCCTGCGCGGCTTCAGCTTACGGAAACATGAGTTGATGCCACAGATGGAGTTGGTCTTTTTGGCTGAAGTATTACAGGTGATTAAGGAATTCAGGTTTGACTTCCTAGCAACTTCGGATCGCAAGGTGTGGAAGCTGGACTCTAGGGGGGACTTATCAGTCAAATTTGCGTATGACTTATTTTGGCTGCGAGGCAACAGAGGTTTTTCAACTGTTTTTTGGATAAGGCTTATTCCGGTTAAAATGTCCGTATTTAGGTGGCGATTGAGGAATCGCGTTCTCCCATTGGATGATGCATTACATCGAATTGGGTTTTTGCTTGCCTCTAAATGTCCCTTATGCAACATGGATGGGGGTAAGGAATACCTTTTTCCCATGGCCAATAGGCCCAGGAAATGTGGGGGTACTGGTTCGATGCCCTACTGATGTGTCAAAAGGGGTTTTCCATGTTAGATGAGTGGTTGAGTTCATTCTGGTCCCTAGATAATAAGGATTTTCAGGCGAGAACTCACGGATATTGTTTCGGTAGTTATTTGCTGAGAATTATGGACATCATACTGCAGAGAAGTGTTTGGTGGAGAGCAGGAGTCGCTGGATAGGGTGCAATTCAGGGCTCGAAAACTCATGTGGGAGATGTTTATGGTCCACCCTCCCCGATGAAGTTCAGGTGCACACTTCTTGATTGGGTTAGTTCTGCCCCGCTGGGCGTATCAGAAAAAGAAGGTGGCAAAGGTGGTAGCATGTGAAGGGCGGCGGCGTGCTCAGTACAAGTTGAATGGGGACGGATCTTCCCTGAGGAATCCAGGGCCTGCGGGAGCGGGAGCGGTTTTACGGACTATAGCGAGAAAGGTCATTTTTGCTGCTAGTGTATTCCTGGGTCATATAACGGTTTTCCAGGCTTACGCGTTAGCCTTATTATATGGTATCATGACTTGTCGGCAGCTTGGAGTTTCAGTTGTGGAGATAGAAACGAACTCACAGGTATGGAACATGCAGTCAAATCAGGACAGGGGCCTTGGAACTCGGCGGCTACCTTATTCAGGATTGGGGAACTCATTGGAAATTGCTCTCTGCAGCACATCTACAGGGAAGGAAATGCGATAGTAAATGCGTTAGCCATGAGTGCAAGTACTACAAGATCGACGTCCTTTTACCTGATAGGAACTCTTTCGCAACAAGTGAAAAGGTTGGTGCTCCTAGATGCTAGAAGCTTTTCTTATATTAGAGTATAGATATGTCTTTGAAACAGGATTTGGTTGCTAGTCCCCTTGGTTGTAACATTTCTTTTTTCGAATTAAGGAAATAGGCTATGGCTGCCATTTTCGGCTATTTTCACCAACAAAAAAAAAGGTATATATATAGTTAGCTAAATTCTGCCACATGGCAGCTGACTCATCATCCTACTCAACACCCAATTACTTCATTTTCTCCAACCAGCTGTTTTTCAAAACTCCTCGCATTCTCTCTTTTCCTCAGCCCAACTTAGATATCTAAACCAACCTCTTCATCTCCTTTTCCACCCATTCATCCCCTTCTCAAGTAACAGTCGTGACTTCCTCTGTTTATCAAATTCAATTCTATGCGTTTCGGTCTTTCTGCCTTTACATCGGGCTTAATAAACTTGCTGAACGCTGATGAACACAATCATTGAAGCCTGTCCAAAATCAGTACAGGCAGATGGCTTAGGAGGGCTTTTTAATAGCGCGGAGGCCAGCCTAGGGCAGAGAGTGGCGGAAACTGTGGCTTTGATTCAAGGGAACGTAAGTTTTCTTTATTTGATTTTTCGACGTTTGATTTTGATCTCTTATTCTTCTTGTTTCTTTTGGTAATTTTTTTTTAGGCTTCTTCTTATTCATCACCTTTTAATCCATTCCTGTTGTTGTGTTTCGGTGTTTTTTGCAGTTCTGTTTTGAAATATATTCTGATGTTTTATCACTTCTATATCCCGAAAGTAGTTTCTTGTATCCAATTATTTGTTAAAGAATAACATAAGCGTTTAACTTTTGAGTTTGAAGAGACAGTAGAGATGAAGATAGTGGTCGGTTTGAGTTTGAAGGGAATACTTATTATATTGAGATTAGGAGGGAGAGCTGTGCTGATTGAAAATATATATGGTATTCTTTATGTTTGTTACTTTTTGATTAATGAATGGAATGATTTTGGCCTGTATTGCATAAGTTTTTAGTAGATATTAGGATTAATTTTTTTTAATGTCAATAATGTGTTTGATTATTTGCCAATCATATATTAAAGTTCCAGAGATATTTTAGCTCACCACTTTCTCCTTCTACTCTAGGTAAGCTCCCTTATAGAGAAGGATCAATTGGAGTTGACAAGAAGGGCAAGCTTGACAAGCTGAGGTTGTACTCCATCGCTAGCAGTGCTCTTGGTTATTTTGGAGATTCCAAAACTGTATGTTTCTTGGTAAAAGTGGACATGTTTTTCCTGTTTAATACAAAAATTTTGGAGAATTTATTTTTTCTTAACCTGCACTTTAGCGATGATATTGAAGTATTTTTGAGCTATGATGACATCAGTCATTCATTGAGGTTGTCATTCCCTATTGCTAAGACTTCAAATTATAATCCTTTATGATGTCTTTGTGCGTCAAAAGGCTTGTTTACACCAATGTACAAGGCAAAGTTGTTAAAGGAGTTTGTTCCAACTTCTTTTGTAGGCAATCAATACTCCATTATATGATCCTTACAGGTTTTGATGATGACATGAGAGTAGAATTCTGTAGAAATTGCTTCAAATTTGTTATCTGCTCCATGCCTGAATTGAATTCTTTCTTGGCTTAAATTTGATTGCATTATGAGAAGTTTAATGGGTTATTGTTATTTCGAGAAAAAGATATTGTTACATCATTTGATGTTTATGAATTTCTTTCTTTCTGTGGTTTGTCTGAAGCTGAAATGTTTGTCTATGTGACAAATCGGGCACACCATATTTCTGCATTTAACCATTGTTAATCTAAAGACATGGACATGTCTTTTGTCTTGTAACTTCTGGAACAAAACGTTTGTGCACTGCATTTTGGTTTGCTGCTTTGATTAGTGACACTGCGTACTTTTATGTCCTATATCTTTTATATTATTTAGAGTGAAATACATAGAATATCACGTAATTATGGATTTTTGCAAAACATGACACTTTCTTTTGAAATGCTCTTTTTACATCACGCAACTATCAATTCAGGCAAAACATACCACTCCGTCAGATTGCGCAGTTAACTATCTAACGGCCAAACAATTTGAGGGGTAAAATTGTCCACCCTCCTTTTAATTTATGTCATTTTTTATAAATTAATTTATTCTTAATTATATTTGGGGCATGATATTGCAGTGACGGAATCGATATTTGTAGCGACATTTTTGCGTGAAAAGACCGAAATGCCCCTGGGGTAAAAAATTTAAATTTTTAAAAATTTAAATTTTCCACAATGCTGAAAAAATTTTAAAAAAAAAAAAAAAAAAGGGGGGGACCATCGCCGGTCGCCGGCGATGGTTTTGTGTAAAACCATCGCCCGGCGATGGTTTTCTCCAAAACCATCGCCGTCAAAACCATCGCCGGGCGATGGTTTTACAGAAAACCATCGCCGGCGACCGGCGATGGTCCCCCCCTTTAAGTTGAGATTTTTGATATTTGCAGTAACCACCGGGCGGATATTCCCCATTCCGGTAAAAAAATTCGCAATTTTGACAAAACTACTAATAAATTCGGACATAATACAAGTAAAATGATTAATAAAATTACATTAAAAAAATAATATCAATTCCGTTATATTTTTACCCCTACCATTTCTTCCTCTCCTCCTCCCTCCTCTTCTTCTCCCTCTCTCCTTCTCCGCCCCCTCCTCTTCTTCTCATTGCCCCTTCTCCATTTCATTTGTTTTTTGCGTGTGTTTTAGCTTTTCTGTTTCTGGATTTTGTTTTTTTTTTAAAGAAAAGTTTGAAGGGCAATCATTGAACGTGTATTCGGTGGTGATGGAGTCCGATTTTCCACGGGGCAAAGGGGAGCGGGGAGCAGTGGTGGTGCCTGATTTGGTGGTGATGGAGTCCGATTCTCCGACATGATTTTGCAAATTGAAATCCTGCCCGATTTGTCCGACTGTGAATCTGAATCCGATGGCAGCACCACCATTACGGATTGGGCGCCGCCACAACCGCAAGCGACTCTGCAAATGGGTAGCTTTATGCCTCTTTGTTCTTGAATCTTTTCTTTCTACTTGTCAATCCGAAAGAAACCTTTAACAAAAAATAGATCATGGAAACCTTATCACATGTGTTTGGGAAGGTATTGCAGCGGCGACATTTGTATTCGTTAAGAAACCTTTGGATTGTGTTTGGGACCGCTGTTTAGCGGCGGCGGCGGTGATCCCAACATATCACGTTAATTCAAACACAACTTGTTTGGATTGTGATTAGGACTATTGTCTAGCTCCATCCTTTTTAGTTGCAGATGTTGGGAGATTATAAACGAGATAATTCTCAGCTATGGATGCTGATGAAGTCGGAGATCGTTTCAGATGAATGTCGGGCTTTGATAAGCTGTGAGGGTAGCTTTGGATGTTCTTTCTTTGGAGGAATTGGGATTCGGTGATGAAAATAAAGAAGTGGTTGAGTTCCTGAGAAATCAGGCTCTGACGCTGAAGATTGCCGTCGAAGTTGATGATGAAATGACTATGTAGGAGTTTTTCTTGATTTTGAGTTTGTTCAAAGATGGAGTTGACCCAGAATCAAGTGATCTGAAAAGGGTTCTCTATTAGTACTTGGGGATTAGAATTATGAAATGGTTGAATATAAATATGCATTATAATTTAATAAAGAAAATGTATAAAATACATAAATAAGAAAAAATGATAAAGAAAATATTACATAAGAAAATAGAGTAATTAATACACAAAATTTATAATTTGTTTGGGCAAAATGAAATTAAAATGTATATTATAATACATATTAAATTTAATAAATAAAAAAATCAAAACTGAAAATAAAAAGTTAAGGCTCTGTTCTCTTGTGGCTTGTGTAGGAGAAATTTTGTTGGAGGGAAGTTTTTTTTGGGAAATTGTGTAGGTGAGAGATAAAAAAGTGTAATGATTGTGTTATTTTTTGAATTTATGTTAGTAGGTATTTAGAGGGAATTTTAAAATTTTAATTTTGAATTGTTGAAAAAGTGAAGTTGTTTCTTTGTGTAAAGTTTTGGAAAAAAAAAAGTGATGATTCTTGAAAAATTGCCACAAGAGAACAGAGCCTAAATTAAAAGGTATACTGTAATACAATTGGGGTATGTTTTGTAGAAAGTATTGGATGGATATGTAAGAAAATAAAATATTGGGGTATATTTTGCAAAATATACCAATAAAGTGAACATTTGCAACACTTTTAAAATATTATAAAAAGGAAGAGTGATTTGGACAATTTTACCCCCCAAATTGTTTGGCCGTTAGACACTTAACGGTGCAGTTTGACGGAGTGGTATATTTTGCCCGAAATGGATAGTTGCTTGATGTAAAAAGGGCATTTCAAAAGAAAATGTCATGTTTTGCCAAAACTCATAGTTACGAGATGTTCTATGAATTTCACCCTATTATTTATACTACTAGAATATAAAATCTGTTTACAATTTTGAAAAGAAACATTCTGTTGATTGGCTCTCTAAGTGGTTGAGAATCTGAACATGAATTTTAATTTTAAGTTTTCATTTCAAGCAGCTTCAATTTAAGGAGGTAACTAAAGGATGTTTTGTATAACAGTGTGGATAGGTCATGAGTTGATTAACATGATATTCACTGTGTACTGTGTTTCCTTCACACACCAGCTCAATTTATGTGCTTATTTACTTTGTTTTCAATTATTAACTGCACAGTTTACTTTTCAAATTTTCAACCATATCAATTTTCTGGGCCTGGAGCTCACGTGAAGATCACAAGACCTGTTGAGAAATAAATGCTCATGCCAAAGGATCCAAATGCTATCGTTATCATGGTACCATTGATGCAATCAAGTTTACCCTGTATGCTTACTGGTTTTATTGGAGGAGTTTTTTAAGTTTTCTCTTGTTTTCTTTCATTTTCTATTTTTGATATGCATGAAAACAAAATTGCACTGTTCTGTGAGTTATTATTTTTTTGCCTTAAGTCCCTGATTTATGCTTTTACTTGTTGTAGATGTACTATTTTCTGTTTCACTCAATTTGACTGGTCACTGCTTTAATTAAGATCACTGAGAACCTCAATATTTGTATTGAACTTTAGAAGTTTAGAAGCTTAGAAGCTTTGTAATACTACTTGACAATTATGGTAGCTAAATTTCTGGGTTTAATTAAGATCACAGAGAGCATGTATTGTAAATGGTTTTCCCCCCCTCCTCTTTGCTTCTTCATTGGTCGTTTTCTGTGTTTATTTCTAGCTAGCTAACTTTACGACTACTTACCGGGATGAGGCCTATGGACAGGGAACTTGCAAGAGAATTTAGAGAAAAAAGAAGCATAGATTTCTTGGATGTGAAGTAGGTAAGTTTGAAAAGTATGTCCCTTTTCACTTTTCTTTGCACAATATCAACATTTTTTCCAAGGAGTTCTTAATTATGCCATAAATGAGTTGATTTCTTTATTTTAGATGAATGTTCTCTTTCTGAGGTGTTCAAGTTGTTCAATTTGATCCACCTTGTTACCACAGACTATATTAATAATTACTAAAGAGGTATTGATGTCCGTGGTAGATTATATTGTGGTGTGATTTTTTTGTAGTCAAAATCTAAATGTTTTGGCTCATAGGTCGTTGAAGATTTTGCTCCTGAGAATGTTTGTTTGGAATTGAGACCAACTCCAAAGGTAACACTGCAAGTATATAAACAAGCATAATGGATGTCATCATACTTTTAGAACTACTATCACATAATATAATTTTGAGTCAGCTGTTTAATCATAGAGTAGTCTAATTTTATCCATTTATCTATTATTTATGTTTTGATTTCTGATTATGTTTCACTTTTTCACATAAAAGAGATTTTGTTTTTTCTTGATTTTTAAGAATGAGCAGAGTCTTACTTGCTAGCTGTTTTAGAATGCTTAAAGATCGTCAAAAATGTTGTTGTTGATTTTGTTCAAAAAGTAGATGCAGAAACAATCTGGAGCTCTCATCCTACAAAAGATATGTGCAGGGTAATTGACAGGAAAATATATACGCGAGACTTCTTGTGAAGGTTAAACTTGTTGTACAAATGAAGCATTCAGGGGTTGTGGGAATTGACCTTTCTGGCAATCCTGTTGTTGAATTGTA
The DNA here is from genome assembly GCA_016801395.1 of Leptodermis oblonga. NCBI lineage: Eukaryota > Viridiplantae > Streptophyta > Magnoliopsida > Gentianales > Rubiaceae > Leptodermis > Leptodermis oblonga. The sequence goes on from CM028751.1 coordinate 27,338,839, forward strand.
GTGTTCTTCGTTGAATAATTTGAACTTGTCGTGATTATGATTTTCATATAGAGAATAAGAGTCATATCCTTTTAATTCTAGGGAAACTTTTCTCCCAGTTAATATGTATCAAGTTTCATAATCCCATAAATGAATTTCCACATTAAAGGTTGAGCCATTCTCATTTGTTCTTATTCTGATATGTGTAAACTAGGATTGTTAGTCATTTAGTGAGCAGTAGTGGGTTAGTGGTAGTATGTGACCTTTTATATTATAGGTATATTGTTTGTTGGAACAGGCATAAATAGGCAGCTATGTAATGCAAAAGGGATCGTGAAGGAAATAAATGACTTCTTAAATTTTTAACCTCTTCTACTTCTTTTACTCCTATATGTATTCCAGTTAAACTTATTAAGAATTAATCTCTTTTTTCCTCTCCTAAATCTTCCTTCTTCCAGATCAATCGACATTGATCATATCATATTCTTGTAAAACACAACAAGTTTCATTAAGTTTTCTGTCATAGTGTGCAACATAAAACCAGTCTCTTTTACATGTTAAAATTACTTTTATATATAAATATATTTGTTTGATTTCACGAGTTAATACAAACAAAGCTAGGGACAAGGTTGAAATAAGTATTGCGATCAAGGCGTCTCTTCTGTAATAAGAGCTAATTCTACCTTCATGTTCCGTTTATATTTTTAGGATAAAATTTAGTAGAGGAAATAAATTGTACCATATTTTTAGTGATTCTCAGGGCGTTGATCACGCCTTGCGCGACTTGGCAATAGTGTGTGTGTGTGTGTGTATATATAGTGATGATATACATCTCAAATATTAATAACAACTTTTGCATAACAACTCATGTGACATGCATTCATTGGTTACGTTTTTATGAAATAATAATTAATATCACATAATAGACCAATAAATGCATATCACATGAGTTGTTATGCAAAAGTTGTGATGCTTTTGCGCTGGAGAAGAGAATTTTTTTTTAAAATTTTTTTTGGAGAAGATGAACAGTGGCAGGTTTAGGTTTTCAAATTTCTAAAATTTCAAAAGTGCCCCTTTATTGTTATTTTATTATAAATCTGCCTTAGAAAGTTAACAATGGAAAGATAATATAAAGAGAAAGAAATTGATGATTTTGCCCTCAAAAAATTCCATCCGTTAGTGAGTTAATGGACAAGAGTGCCGGAGTGGTACTTTTCAAGTAAAAATGATAGTTGCGTGATATAAAAAAAGTATTTTAAAAGAAAGTGTCATTTTTGCAAAAACCTATAGTTAAGTGATACTTTATGCAGCTCTAAATTAAATATATAAATTTAAGTCTTTTTAGACTCTAGGATTTGATTATATGATCCGATCCTACAATCCTCATTTTAGCTCTAAATCAATTTGATATAGAATTACGAGTTTAAAAATTGTAATTGAGTGTATTTCTATTTCATTAGTGTTTATAGGACCACAACTAAAAGATGTTCAAATCATACTATATTTTATATTTGGTATTAACTTTTATAATTCTTAATATTTATTTTGGTAACTTTTTTAAATACACCCTTGCCATCTTAAGAGACTCAATTCAAAAGTTCCAATGATTTGGTTTAGTAGACATTCCAAATCATTTATGGCATTGGCCCCTCTGAGACCAGATATCGAATCCTGGCAACTGTATGTGACACATACATTTTCCTTCAAAAGAAAAAGAACCCTCAATTTAAAACACTTTTGAAAAAACAAAAAGGTCGAATTATATTTACCTTCCATAAAGTTTGGTTGAATTACAAATAAGTTCCTATGGTTATGAAAATTACAAATATCTTGAAATATCCAAAAAAATTTGTTTTGTGTTTATTTTTTCACTAACAATAAGGGTGATATTGAACTAAGCAACGTCGAAATTTAGAGTGCTCAAACTGTGATTTTTTATTAAACAATCAAGTATACAATTATGTTCATGTTCATTTATTTATTGAATAAATAAGTTTGAATTGAACTTTTATTAAGTCAATCCAAAACTTTAGTGAATAAAGTTCGTGTTTGTTCTCATCCATGACTAACAGAGATCAATTTTTGTAATTGTGACCAAAATAGAGGATGATATTTGTAATTTCTAAAAGAGCAAACTACCATTTTGGTCTCTCACAAATCACTCAATGCTCTTTTTTGTCCCTCGCAATTCAAATGATAAGAAAATGTCTGTCACATTTCAAATAGTGTACTCTTTTGATCTATCACTAACTTTTCATTCATTTTTTCAACCAAAAAGTCATATGACACTCGCATGCTCGATATTTGTAGGAAAAATGTCATTTATGATATGGTAGGATGCTAAATTCTTATTTAAAGGGTGCTAGTTTTTTGTAAATATTCTTAAGGGCCTGTAATTATATTTAATATTTAATTGTTTGTGAATAACCTGTTTTATCCATACTTAATTTTTAATAACTAATTACTGTACAATATAGACTTATCAAAGATTTTTTCTTAAATTAATATTTCTCTACAACCTCTCTTATTTTTCTTTTAAATAATCCAAAAATCCAGCACAAAATATTTTTCAAATGAAATCGAATTTGTTCAATAGAATAAAATATTTATAAATTTGAGTGTTCCACCCCATCCTTTTTGGCATAGAGAACAGAATAGTCCCAACTTTTTTATTTTCACTCAAAAGATCTAAAATAAATTATGTGGTGAGAGGAAAATAAATACATTGTACGTACATTTAGGGAGTGAATCCATACGTTTCGATCTCTAAACATTCATTTGAAAAAGATATTATGTTTAACACTAACATGAGTATTAGAAACTAATAAAAAATATACTTTTAAATATAAACAATATAAGTGATAATTTTTTGAAGATAGGGTTAATAAATATAGTTTTGTGATAACAAAATAAACTCATATGTGAACTCAATTGTATGAGTCAATGCCAAAAATGAAAAGGAAAAAAAAAATCAATCGAATGATTTACCTTTTAATTTGTTTAAAACTTAGTTATTTAAATATTAAATTAACTTTTTAATGACTGAAGTATACCTAATATTAATATTGATTTTGAATAAAAAATAATTTTTGTAATTTATACAAATTAATAGTTATACATATATGTAAATTGGAAAATATAAGTTTATATTTATATTTTTTGGTAACAAACTTTATAAATAAAAACTCAAATCCACTAATACAAATAAAATAATTTTAAACTTTAAAGAATCGTAGTTTATAATCCTTGTTTATTTTGGTTATATTTTATAAATTTTTATGTAAGAGGTATGTTTTAAATTTTTTCTTATTCTAATAAAAAAATTATATATTAATATTTTTTATATCTTTACTAATATAATTACGTGTATTTATAATTAATATAAGTTTAAAAGGTATTTTGATAAAAAAAAAATAATGGTAAGTTACTTAATACCAAGTTTTATTATATATTTTTATTTTAATTTTATCATTTAATTATTCAATATGTGAGTGTTCTGTGACTTTATAGATGGAAAAATAGATGGAAAGTTACTGACGAACCAAAAGAGTACATTATTTGAAATCTGAAGGACATTTTCTCACTATTTGAAATGTGAGGGATAAAAAAGAGTAGGGCAAACACCTAAAAACCCCCATGTGGTTTGCGAAAGTTACACATCACTTCCCTGTACAAAAAAAAACTATTCATCACCCATCCGAAATCCGTAAAGTAACGGAAATGACTAAAACTAACGGGCGAATGGTGAATTGACCAATTTACCCTCACATTAACCCTCAAATTACCCAAATCGTTTTTTTCGGTTTCTGAACGATTTCCCGAAAATCGTTTTCTTCAGACTTTTTTTTTTCATTTCGGTTTTTGAAGAAATCGATTTCCCAAAAATCGTTTTCTTCAGACTTTTTTTTCATTTTGGTTTCTGAAGAAAACGATTTTCGGGAAATCGTTTTCTTCATATTTAATCACAGCAAGTGTTTCATATCACAGCAAGTGTTTCCATTTCCATTTGCTGGGTTTCACGAGTTTCATATAGTGAGACCCAGCAAGTGGGTTTCATATCATGAAACCCATTGCTGGGTTTCTTGAGTTTCATATCGTCAAACCCAGCAATGGGTTTCACACCCATTGTTGCGTTTCTTTCCTCCCGCAGCATTTCTTTCGCTTCTTTGTGTAGAAGAAGAAGAAGAAGAAGAAGAAGGAGGTCGCAGATGAAGACCTGAAGAAGAAGTGAATGATTTTTCAGAAACCAAAATGGATAAAAAAAAAAAAAAAGTCTGAAGAAAACGATTTCCAGAAAATTGTTTTCTTCAGTAACCGAAATGAAAAACAAAATTCTAAAGAAAACGATTTTCGGGAAATCGTTTTCTTCAGAAACTGAAGATGATTTGGCATCAAACTTTCAAGAGATGCGCGTGATGCACACGCGCAGTTAAATGGAGTAATTTCCGTTACTTTGCGGATTTCGGATAAGCACGGGGGGTGATGAATAGATTTTTTTTTGTACAGGGGGTGATGTGTAACTTTCGCAAACCACATGGGAGTTTTGAGGTATTTGCCCAAAAGAGTATTGAGTGATTTGCGAGAGAACAAAATAATAGTTTGCTCTTTCTAAAACTATAGGAACTTATTTGTAATTTCAGTAACACTCGGGAAGTTGAATGTAATTCGCCCAAACCAAAAAACATGTGATAAGGTGCGAACCCGCGGTTTCAAGTTTTGAAACGCCGATTAGGAGTTGATCGATACTCAGAACTGAAAAACCTTCGTACACACACAGCTCTCCACTCAGTCTAAATTCAAAGCTTCCAAAAAAGCAATAGCAAGAATCAATACAAACTTGGCTGCGACTACGAAATCATTTCACCGTCATCTTCGCCGCCGTAGTCTCGACCCTCGACCTCCTGACTCGCAGGTTCTTCCACCGAACCCTAACTTTCACTTTCGCCCAAGATTGAATTTGTTCTGTTTATTATCCTCGTAGAAGTGTTTTCTTTTCATTTTAATGGCTTCCGAGTATTTAAATTACTTAATTTGTTGGAATTGGGTACTTTGGCCCTTGGATCTAGTACTCTGTTTGGCCTCCCCATATTTCCCACTTGTTAGAATGAGAATTTTGTTTTTGGTTTTTCTTGCAGTTTGCGAATTGGCCATTGTATGTCCAAACCAAGATTTCAAAAGAGGTTAGCGAACTAGCGTCCCGGCACAATTAAGCACACGCCTTCCTTTTAGACCCAGATTGGTATGCCAAGCTCACACTCCTTGTTTCGGTTTTCATTTTTTTTTTTTTTGCTTTCTATAGCGTGAACGTGCGAAGCAAAGTGAGCCTATTAAGGTATAACCGGTCACCAGTGTTCCAAACGCTTTAGCTCATCTACAGCATAGCACAGTTTTCCCTCCATTAGTTTAGTCCCTTTTTCAACGCTCTTGTTTTGTTTTTTTGCTTGTGGGACTCTGCAATCTTCCATTTCATCCTCATCACGTCCAGTGTTACTGGGCTGTTTGTTTGTAGTTATTGACCTCTTTTTTTAATATTTCACTGTTTTTGTTTTTGTTCTAATTTTAAGTTACTGCTCTATTGCAGTTATTCTACTTCGGTTCTGTTGTATCCTCACAACTTGTTCTTTTGTTCAGGTAATTGTACCTGAGATTTAATTTAATTATTGCTACTTTTATTTCCGTTTATGTTGGTCTTTGTGACTGCCTATGTGTTAATTGATGCTTTTGAAGGTCGAATTCAGTTGCATTTGTGTTTGTGTTTGATTGTATGTCTAAATGTCTAAGAGAGGGTTTTGTATAATGAAATGCTATCACAAATTGGATGTGTAATGTTGCATTCTAAGTGTTTGATTGTATGCCAAATGAATAAAAGAATGTTAGTACACACTCACTTTAGAAGTACCTCAAGTGAATGCCATTTGCCAACATTGAACATATAGGCAAAGAGATGTTTTGATTTTTCCCCCTGGCTTAATTAATTTTCAACTACCTATCTTATGGTTAATTTGGCAATCCACAGTTTAGTTTTGTGCTTTAGATTGAAGTTTCAGGATGGATGGAAAACATTAATGGAATGTTTCATGCACATGGCAAGCAAGTGATGTCTGTGTAATTTAAACTCCAATTTATATAATTATTATTAGCTAAAATCAATATAAAATATTGCGGTCATTTTATTAGCAAAATAAGCATCAACCCTACAATATTAATGAAACTAAATTAGAGTAGGGAATCAATCTGGATCAAGCTAGCCTAGGCATATTGCGAAGGTATGGGGTGCAGTTGTTCAGGCCTCATGAAGTGGCTTCACATGAGTTACTTTCCTCTCCAAGTAAATCTGAACCGATGGTTCTTGAATAATCATAAAGTAGTCCACCAAAACAAGCAAAAACTGCCACATGAGTTAGGGACTTAAATGTATGTACGGCTTCCCAAACATTGTTGGTAAAAACTGTTCCATCTATGAATTGAAAGCAGGGTGCAAAGGTAAATTAGAATAGGTTACAGAATACCTTCACATGTTCAAGAGCAGTTTTTCTTTCCATATGAACAATTATGGTTACATTCCTTAGACTGTATTCCCTCAGCAGGTATGCTCAACCTCTATTTATTTATAGAAAATCATAAGAGGAGGCATTGACCTAATACATATCTACATTTCATCAATTAATTCTTGTGATACCAAACAATAAAACTTAGTTGCACTGTTTATTTTACAACAAATATCTAAAAGAAGTAGTCATCAATTTGATAGTTTCAGTTAACATAGATATTGTATATAAGCAAGCACGACATGAAGGCTCGAGTATTATTTGTTGTTGAAAAAGGTTATGGTTGGTTCCTCAAATGAGATTAAAATTCTTACAAATATTTCATAGGAGAATGAGTAGCAGATTTGTAGTTACTTTGCTTTTCAAGAATATAGGTACCACTGTTTAGCATCAGCAACATCATACAAATCCAATTTCTGAAAAGCACTAAGTAGAAAGAGAATATGGGCCAAAATACATCTCCCTACCATATTTTTTGGAAGAAATCAGTAAATCAATGTACTTCTGAACTATCACTTTCATCACTGGATGCACATGCCCTCACATAATTTTAAACGAAAGAATCACCTACAGTCTAAGGATTAGCTATTAAACTTATAATTTTAGGCATAATGCAGGTCATAGTTTATGAATCCTGGAGAAATATGGATTCTTTTGTTAATGTTAGAAATAATATAAATTAGAAAGAACACAGTATAGAAAATTGCAGGAAAACTCAATTGTGTTCATCATTTATTGTGCATCAGCACCTCTTAAATAGAATACAGAAAATACTAACTTCAAAATAATCACTCAACACTCCTAAAGATCTCAACAACTAAGGATATGATAAAGGACTAAGTCAAATACAAATCCATCTAACAATAAAGACCAAGTCTCAGATTTGCTAAATCTGGAATTATTTTAACTTGATTCTTGTAGTAAAATCACAAAGTTTAACACTCCTTCTTGGGATTTTCACTGCAATAATCCTTCACACAAACATCATCATATTCACTAAAAAATCTTGCAAGCTTTTCAGAGTTGTGTTCATGCATACTCTGCTCCTCCTCTATTTCTGCAATCCACTCCAAGTCTTTTTTGTCTTCCTCATAACTGGTCAACTCAAGTACGGCAATATCACATTTAACATCTTCAGGAATTGTCTTGGTATCTTCATTTAGACTAACAATAGCTAGTCCACTTTTTGGAATGGTTTCAATCACTTCCATCTGATCCATTGTCGTATCTGAATTTGTTTCTGCACCAACTTGTAATAGCTCCAAAGAAAAGCTTTTCATTTTCATTTGAACTGAAAAGAGCTCTACTCCTTTTGGATCATAAATTAAACAAGCCTTATTTTTGAACATTACAGAGTAATTTTTCTCAAGTAGTTGTCCAACACTAAATAGATTTTTATCAATTTCAGGGACATATAAGACATCGGGGATCACCTTTATTCTTGAATCACATTTAACAGCCACTTTACCTTTTCCTTTTACCTTAATGTACCTTCCATTTCCAATTCTTACCTTAGAAATGTATGTCTTTTCAAGTTCCTTGAATAGTGACTCATTGTTCGTCATGTGGTGCGTACATCCACTATCAATCAACCAATCTACGTTGGTGGAATTTTCTGCAAAACAAGATGACACAAATAATTCTTCTTGTTGTTGATTCACCAGTTGAGCTTGTTGTCGTTCTTGCGTGTTTCTGCACACTCTCTCCATATGACCGAATTGATTGCATGCCCTGCATTGAATATCAGGCCTAAACCAACAATATTTTTCCAAATGATTAGTTTTCTTACAATATTGACACATAGGAAATGCCATTTTTTTTTCCACTTCCCATTGTAAGCACTCTCCCTATCACCCTTGTCTTCGATTTGGTAATTTTCTTTTGCTTGCAAAGCACCTTCAGCTATCTCCTCCTTGCGAATAGCTCTTCTTTGTTCTTATGCTTGCAATGTATTCACCAACTCCTCCAAGGTAATCTAAGAAAGATATTTTGAATCTTCAACAGAAGATATCTTTGCCTCAAATCTTTCGGGTAGGCTAACAAGAACCTTTTGCACCACCATTTGATCTGAGAGTTCTTCGCCAATCAACCGAATTTTGTTGACAACATTCAAGAGTCTGTTCCAATACTCTTGAATGTTCTCACATTCTTTCATCCTCAGTAGCTCAAACTGTCTCCTCAAATTCAATACTTGCATTTGACGAGTTCTATCATTACCTTGGAACACTTGTTTCAAAGCATCCCAAGCCTCTTTTGGAGTCTCACAAGTCATGATTCTTGTGAACACTTCATTTGAAACTGCAGTATGAATGCAAGTCAAAGCTTTGGTTCTCTTCTTTTTCTCAGCTCTATGTTCCCTCAACTGAGCGATAGTGGGATCTTTAGGAAGTTGTAGTTGATTAGCAACAACCATCTCCCAAAGGTCACTAGCTTCTAAGAGGATTTTCATTTTTACAGCCCAAATTTGATAATTTTGGCCATTGAAAGGTGGAGGATTAGCAAGAAAATTGCTAGGCATGATGCTGAAATTGTTGTTTATGGATTGAAAAATATTGTCTACCTCACTCTCTTTTATGACATAGGCCCTTAAGATCAAGAGGACTCTGATACCAGTATTAGAAATAATATAAATTAGAAAGAACAAAGTATAGGAAATTGCAGGAAAACTCAATTATGTTCATCATTTATTGTGCATCTGCACCTCTTAAATAGAATACAGAAAATACTAACTTCAGAATAATCACTCAATACTCCTAAAGATCTCAACAATTAAGGATATAATAAAGGACTAAGTCAAATACTAATCCATCTAACAATAAAGACCAAGTCTCATATTTGCTAAATCTGGAATTATTTTAACTTGATTCTTGCAGTAAAATCACAAAGTTTAACAGTTAACTATTCTTAAGCCTCTCTCTGTTCACAAATTTATAAGTTCATGTATATATTCAGGCATCAATAAATCTAATGTTACTAATGTACAAGATCTTGGTATAAATTTCATGTTTTCTGGATGGGGCCTTACTCAGCTTTATATATATATATATAATTGCAGATTCTTGTTGTCCGCCTTGTGGGCTGGTTCTATTATTTTATTTTAATATCTTGCTTAAGAAATGGATGATATGAGACCCCGTATTTCAAAACCTAGTACTTGTTAAACTGCAATAATATTTTGTAATAAATTGATGTAAAATAGTATTTCTAAACTTGATGATCTGTAATTTGTAAAACTAGTTTAATGAAAATTAGATAATAATTAAAAGTACAAATTATGGACAAAAGGAAATGAGTAATTCAAGTAAAGTAAACTAAAAATATTTACTTAATAAATTAGAACTCGAATGAAATTAATTAGATAAAGTTAAAAGTGAATTGGAATTATTTGAGATGGAGTAATAACTGAAAAAATATGATTTAGGATTTCATTGAACATTTTCATTATCAATTTGGGTCAAAGTATGATTTTTAGAAGCTTAATGGTTTAAAAATAAAAAGAGTAAAAGGAAAAGGAAATTTTAAAAAGGAAAAAAAAAAAGAGGAAGGCGGTTTGAGAACCTCCAAAGGAAAATAAAATAATAGTAATAATAATAAATAAATGAATGCAAAGAATCGGATAATCATCATTCTTGTTTTCTTTTCACTTCCCCTGCACCCGAAGCCAACAACCCTAGAACTCTGATCATCTTCTTCCATTCTCTTTCACTCTCTGTCGAAAAAACCACCACTACTCAACCTAAACAAACCCTCTACCCCTCTCAGCTTTAGCAAAGAGAAGCTCAGACTGTCAAACCTCAATCTGAACAATAAACTTCAAGAACCAAAACAGAGTAGCAGAAGGTGGAGACCTGCAAACTTTTAAAGGAAACTTTAAATAGGAAAGTAAGAAGATCATTGAGGCAAGGAATTTGAGCATAAAGGTTTAACTAGTTCTGGAAAAAAGGGAGGAGAGGCCATGGGTTAAACTCCCCATCCGTGAGGTTAAAGATTTTTCTTCTTAACGGTAATTCTATCTGAACTTTCAAGCTAGAGTTTGTATAATTTATGCTTACCTTGTGACAAACCAAACCTGAGAATGAGTATAACAAGACACTCGGGATTAATCTTAGTCAGTTTTGAATATGAATGTTTGATAATTAAATCTTGCGACTAAAAGAAACTAAAATCTGAAGAATTCATAGAGGAAGAAACAGGGGTGCTTCGCGTTATGTTTAATGTACTGAGTGATTCGAGTTTTAAGTCCAATCGTGTATAGTCTGTAATGGATTAGTGGTAGTGCATTTGAATTGGTTATTGACCAAACTTTACAGTTTGGGGAATAAGCATCACACTATTGCTCAAGAACTAAGTTCTCAGGTTGATTGCCTATAAGTTGCTTGTGAAATTGTCTTAATGAAGTAAAGCTTAAGCTAAGACTGATAGAGATAGATCGTAGCTAGGACTTGAACCTGAACAGGGAAAGTGCTTAGCAATTAAGACCGTATTGTTATTACATTAGGATAAAGAAAACTAATTAGAATTTAGAAAGCTCTCATCTTCAGTTTTGGATTCTGTTTTCTCCAAAAAGGTTTGGGAGCTGAAATGTTGTTCTGTTGTCGTGTTCTGCATTATTGAAACTTGGAAATTCTACCCTTTGAATGAAAAATACTGCAGCTATTGTTTCTGTTTTCCTCAAAATGATAAGGGCTTAAAGTGATGTTTTACCCGTCATTAGTTCGGCAGAATCTTTGTGGAGTACTTGAGAATTTTCCTTAAGTAAGATTTAAATGTAAACTCTGATGAAACTGGACCATAGTTGGAGTGAGTGTAATTACTACTGATTCTTGAAAATTAATTTAGTTGGAGGTCTAAACCTATTTTTAGATGCTTGTGCACTAGATGCTACTTAGGGAACTTGGTGGCCTGCGTGCCATCCATCAGAAGATAAAAGAAATGTACATAGATCCTGGAAGCATTACTTTGATATTAAAAGAGTAAATAGAGTAATAGATCATAAAACCTATAATTGACTTTCTTTAATATTATTACAATGAAATTTGGAAGAAATTAAAAGGGTTCAAGTAAAAGTAAAATTCTTGGGCACGACTTTAGTTAAGTATTAGAGAAAAGTCTTCATTAAACCATTACAATATTTTAAGGGAAAATAGCAAATGGGCTTTAATTAACAATATTGAAAACTGAAGAAAAATAAAGATAGTAAAAGTTAAGGGATGAACTTGAGATCAAACAAATTAAAAGGACCTAAAAAAATACAATTAGAAAATTGTGGATTCAATTGTAGTTAATATAAAATAAAGGATAGGAAATTAAAACTTGAATGAGGACTAACCATGTGTCAGCATGTGAGTTGAAGCCACCTTGATTAGAAAATATTCCAGAATTATGTAAATAAGAAAATTAGCGGAAGTTCAGACAAATACTCTTCTTCAATAACATTTTCTCTCCAGACCTACTAACCCTCTCCCCACCCCACCCCAAAATTCTCACACGCCTCTCTCTCTCTCTCCCTTTACATCGAAATCTGAAATCTTCTCCCTTCACCGCTTGATAAGCCAGAAGAAGAGACCCATGAGTACACATGGAGAATTTCTAACCCAATTCACCAGAAATTCATAAAACCCGTTTCTTATACTCATCAACCACAATCCACTAACTTTAGAAATCAGAGAAAAGGGAGATAAAAGTCTTGTTTGTTTTAAAGTATAATTAGGCGCTAAATTTGTGTTCTGTTTTAGTTTAAACGTGTGTCGAGCTGTATTCTACGACTGATTGTATAAGTAAAAGTCTTCTTTTGTTTTTAAAACAAATTAGGAGCTAAAGGTACTGCTTTGTTTTTGTTTATGCATGATCCTGCGATTTCAAAATCAAAATAAAGAGTCTTCTCGGCTCTAAAGTAAAATTATAGCTGAAAGAGTGTTCTGTTTTGACTTGACGGTGAGCTTGAGTTAAGGCTTGTTGATTTCAAAAGTGAAGTGTCTTCTTTGTTTTAGGATGTAGAAGTATGCTGTATTAGGTTGTTGAGGGAAAATACTACGGGTGCAGGTTTACATATTATATTGTGTCAAATATTTGTGGTAGGTAAGGAAAACTCTATAATTTGGAAGCTTGTCGTCTGTAAAACTTGCTTAGTTAGTTTGAAATCATGGTTGGTACTTTTAGTTGGTAATATTCTCTTATATTTTCTAATTATTGTGGGCTGTAGTTATATTTTTGTTATAAGTAAACTTACAGTGGGGATTAAAAAGACTAACTTAGGGCCTGTTCGGAACTGAAATCTGAAACTTGTTTTGGGCTGTTTTCACTTTAAAACCCAAAAAAATCCCCAAAACATTGTTCGGAACTACTGCTTCCCAAAACAGTCTTGAAACACATTTTTTACTCCCTCATCTATCTTCCGCTTTCAAAGGAAATTGCCAAAACCCAGTGAAGGCAAGAAACGCACAACTCCCCCGGCGACTGAAGAGATCGGCTTCAACCCATCGGCAGGAGACCGATTGACGATAGATGGTGGCAGTGTCGACGTAAGTTTTGCGGTTTCGATTCTCAAAATCCTTCTCCTTCCGGTTGACATTCGTAAAGTGTCGCGACTGTGGTGCGTTCGCCACTTCAACCTCCGACGACGGTGCTTGGCCGAGCTTCGTAAAATTTGGTAAAATCAACATCTCCATTTTCATCTTCATCTTTATCTGCATCTTCATATATGAACCAATTTATGGGAAAAAATGTTCAATTTCTCAGTGATGTTCGGATGTACTGTTGACCTAGTTTTAGCCCTCTTTCCACTACCCGTTGGAAAAATTTGGTGAGACTGCTTCTGTTCAGATGTGTCATTGTTGTCGTCGTATTCGTTTCACTCCGGCGTATTCTATAGCCTTTTTTTTTTTTTTTTTCTGAATCCATCGGTTTGAACATTTTTAAATCACATTATTTCTCTGGTATTATGTTGAAACACTGCAGTTTTCAATCACATGCCCTTTTCTGGGTGGCTTAAAGATTTGCAGTAGCACTTCTTGCGTTTGTACTGAAGCTAGTTGAAAAAAAAATGTTGTTTTGGTAATCAACTTTGTCTACATTGTTATTGGTGGGTCGGGATCTTTGTTATCAAACAGGTGACTTTCTTGCTCTTTTAAGGACTATTTAATGTTCACCTGAACAAAACAGTGGAGGTAATTGTAGGTTTCAAAACCTTGTTTCTTATGGTTGTTTTAAGATAAGTTTAGAAAATGAGTTTGTAACTTAGTTTCAAAATAATGTTTCTTACACTAAGGTCTGAAACTTGTTTTGTTTCAAACTAAATTTCAAAACAGTTTTTAAAACCACTAAGAGAACAGGCCCTTAATTTGACACTTCCTAAATGGTTAACCTCTCTTCTTTTAGAATGCTTGAAATATGTAATTAGAGGACTATCAAATTCTCTTATGTTTTACCTTAATACTATATTCTTAAGCTTCACAAAGAACACTGGATTACAAACAAAGGAGTAGAATACAACTTGAATACTTGAGGCGATGGTAAACTCTATAGGTTAAGAAAGTACTAAGACAATAAACACTACTTACAAACCCAACTCGATTTCAGATTAAAACTTTGAGCTAATAGTTATAAGTAAAGATTAAAAATGAAATAAAATAAGAAGTTATACTAATGAGATTATTCTAAATTCACAGATTATTAAGAAATTGAGTCAGAACAACCAGGTGAGTATTCTCACTGTCTAAGAACCATTTTAATCGCAACCTTAAATCATGAACCAGTTTACTGCTTTCTTAATATGTTTTCTTTTGAAAATATGCAAAGCTGTGATTACATGAACTTGTACTTTGTATATGTTAAGTGTGATTCATGCTTTAGTTCTCTAGTGAACATCCTAAAATGTGTATGTTATTCCTGTTAAAGAATGTGCTTACTTATTATGGCTGTGTTTGAATTATTTGAAAGGCCAGTTGTGTACTTTATCGCACTAGACCAAGTAATTGTTGGATGCTTCAAAGTGTGCATGTTCTTTTGGGATCCCAAACCGGTTTTAGCTGCTTGGTAACGACGCAAGATGACTTAGGGTCTGAGCATACAAACCTTCAGCTATTCGGTCGTTCGTTGCTAACCATGCTAGTATACTCTTTTATAGCGAGATCTTACAGATTATTAGTTTGTTGGGTGTGGTTGACGAACCCTAGTTGAATAGGGAAAACCAATTCCATTTGATAAGAAACAAAGTCTTTCGAATAAGTCTTTTCATACTCACATAGAGTTGATCAGTTTATTTTTTAGACTCAACCGTATCTTCAATTTATCTTACAGTATTGTGTTTGCAATTGTTTGAGATTATGATGTTTGTACTATTTGTCTCTTTATCTACTTGTTACTTGCTCTTGATTGTATAATTGTTTAATGTTTGGCCTAATCACTTACTCGATAAGTTCGCGAAAAAGGTGAGAGTGAGACCTCATAGGGCAAGGGCTCACTTAGTCAAATTTAATATTACATGTACCCCTTATGAGTGTGATTGAAAAGTGTTGGGAGCATGTTGAAATGTCTTGGTTGATTTGCTTTCGATGTAGACTTTTGGTGTAACTTCATAATGGAGCATTATGACTCTACTTTTGGGCTTGTTATGTTATTATGAATATTCTTGTATCTTTGAGAATGCTTATATGTATTAAGTAAGGATGATTGTATTTGAGCTTTTGAAAAATGTTTAGTGGTTTTATAATATTGGCAAAGCTTTCTTAGATTTGGGAGTTTGATGTCTCATATCCTAAATGACTTGGGACTTGTATATGTATTGCCTTTTGGGAGAAAAAAAAAAATACACAAAATCCAATGAATTGGGCAACCTTTTGTTTCCGCTATTAGTAATGATAATTGTGATTTCGAAATGTGGTAACACTAGAATATATCTAGGCGATATATTTGTAGGGAAGATTTTAACTATTATTTAGACAGCTAAAAGTTAGAATTTTCAACAGCAAGGAGTTTTCTCCTTTTGAGAAAAAAACTTTCAAATAAAAATTACAACCATGAGGTATGCCATGAACCTCTCTTGTTGTTTCTTCATTTTAGCTCTTTCAAACCAAAACACAAGTTGTAAACTGCACTTGTAAAGCCAAAACTCCTGCAAATCATTGACATCCTTCTAGCAGTACCTCAATCCCTTTACTAAATGTTTGCAGAAAAATATTCCTTCCTCATCATTTACTTCCTACCTTGCATAAAGAGGGGGCAAAAGGATTCAATCACAGCTGTTAGCTGTTGATAACAAATAAAAATAAAAATGATAAATGATAAAGAAAAGAAAAATGGGGTAAAGTGATAAGCGTGAAAAAAGGGGGGTTAATGAAACAAGTCTTCTTCTTGTTCCCCTGAAAATCATTCGCAGAACCCAACCCCAGATTCTTCTCCTCTCTTCCTTCTCTTTTCCTCTCCCTCTCTTCTTTGGCCCCCACAATAAACCCACGCCTCACCATCTTCTTTTTCCAATCCTCTTCAATCTTCTTCAATCCTCTCAACTAAAAGAACAATCATAAAACCCTCCAAAACCAAAATCAATTGAACCTTCGTTGGAAAAAAAGAAGGAAAAATACAGTTGATTGGAGTACGATAGCAGGGAAGAGAAAGTCCACAGTTTCCTACTGAACGCATGAGTGATCTCAGTAGGTAATTTTTAAGAAGCCAGTTTCAGATACCACTTGTATTTGACTGGATGAATTTGTGAATCACTTAAAAAAGAAAAATCTGAAGTCAGGTAAATGTATTTGTGTGGGTTTTAGGATAACCATGAGTAAAATGTTTTATTTACTGCTGTCTGTATATTTCTCGGACTAGTTTGTGTTGGCATGCCTCAGAATAGTTTAAATTTGTTAAGATGGGGAGAACGTTCATTTCTTTGTTCATTTATGGTCCTGCCATGAACCTAGACTAACTAACTGAGAGTTCCTATTTTGTGCAGAGGTACTGTGGAAAGAAAAAAAAAAATTGTCCTTGATTCATTGCTTGTTTTGTGATTCTTGTGAGGTGTTAAGATTCTAATTTAGGTTGTTGACCTTGTTCTGTTTCTGCAGAATCTATGGCTTGGGATAGTACATGTTTCTGCAGAATTGGGGTGTGAAGTGGGGACTGTGATGTTGTACCGTTATAGAATCCTGTGGTAGAAACCTTTGCAAATCTGGCAATGGTAAGCAAAATTTAGAGCCTGATTGGAAATAGTTGCTAAGAGGGCTGGTTCTGTTTCTGCGGAAAAACTTTGAGCTTGAGATAGTGCAGAGCCTAAGATGAATAAGAATGGAAATCGGATGTGTAATTCTGCCTTAGAATAAGTAGACTGAACATTAGCTCTTCATCTAGTTCTAACTGCAGCAATTTTTGTTCCTATGGTTGCAGAAAATTCGGAATATGAGTTGTTGTCTGCTATTATTTCTGCAAAATTTGAGGGCATAAACAGTTAAATGACTCTGTCCTGCTGCAGAAAATACTTCGGCAGAAGGTTAAAAAAATAAAAGGAAAAAACCTGAGAGGTTATTTTAACAATAAAAAAGGAAAGGACTTCCCGTGTGAAAAATGGAAGAATAAGAATGGACTTGGAAACTGGTTCTTACCGATCTAATTTAATGGAATAGATGTTCCCTTTAATTTAGAGCTTGATTCAGCAGACCTCAGGAAAATGAAACTCGCAGGAAAAAAAAAAAGAAGGAAAATACCTTAATCTCTACTTACAGTTGAGGTATCAGAACCATAAGACCCTTAGGACAAAACTTATTGAACGACAAAAGGGTAAAGTTAAGAAATGAACTTAAGTTAGGTTTGAAACATGACTTTTAGTGACTAGAAATAGGATAGTGATATATTAGTGTAAATGTGATAACCATGAAGAGACATGAAAGTCATCTAATATGGAGTTAGTGCTTGAAAGTCACCGTAAGATCGAGTTATGGTCATGAAGTTTAGTATTTTGTAATTAGTGTAAAAGAAAAGGGAAATTATTCTGAAAATTTAGTTATAAGACTGTATTCTGTTTATCTATTGTTCTGTGTATTGCTACAGAGTCCTGGCTCAAGCTAGGTAGGCATCCTAATGTGATCTTCTGACTAAAGGAGGTCGAACTAGGGTGTTACAGTTTTATGTATTTTTATTTTGTTCCCCATTGGATTTTCTGTTATCGTATGTGTACAAATTTAAATTTTCATACTTAATTGAATGGTTTCAGGATAGTACTGACCCGAGGAAACTTCAAATCTGATTTAGTAGCTGATAAATTATGGCGTATAATTAGGATATTGAATGGAGCTAGACGTGTTAAGATTTTACTTGGACTCAAGCATGATATTTTTTATTTATTCATATCATATATTTTTGTAGTTTCTAAAAAGCATGAAATTGTTTTAAAATGGGTTCGTTTTCTTCTACGTTTGACAGGTCATGGAAAATGCAGAATCAAATTCTATTGAAGAATTTCAGGATAATACTGTTCCTAGAAAACCTCGGATCCTACTTGCAGCAAGTGGAAGTGTGGCTGCTATAAAATTTGCTAACCTTTGCTATAGCTTCTGTGAATGGGCAGAAGTAAAAGCTGTAGCTACCAAGGCTTCAATGCATTTCATAGATAAAACAGCACTTCCCAAAGACGTGACGCTTTATACTGATGAGGATGAATGGTCTTCTTGGAAAAAGATTGGAGATAATGTCCTTCATATTGAACTTCGTAGATGGGCTGATATTATGGTAATTGCACCTTTATCAGCACACACACTTGGGAAGGTAAATGATGTGTTTGGTTCTTTGATAATTATGATTGAAGAATTTCAGGTTCTACACTTTTTTATTTGTAGTATTTGATCATGTTGTTTGGGCATCTAATATGCATGTGTTGCACTACCCTTTTAAAACCTTGTGCTTTTAGCAACATATAGCTCTCAATAAAATTGGGTATTTGAAGCGAACTTCTTTAACAAATGTTTGACTTGGACTTTGATTAAATAGTAATCAAAATCTGAAGACCTATTCATTATAATGCTGATAAATAAAATAAGAACCAAAGCTGACGACGGATTTTTGGTATATTCACTCATCATATTTGTTTTCCAGTTTGGAACTGTATTGTCTGATTTTTGTACTGGTGAACATACTCAATGGTTGAACACAACTCTAATATCCTCATGCTCATTGTAGATTGCTGGTGGGTTGTGTGATAATTTGCTAACCTGCATAGTGCGAGCATGGGATTATGCTAAGCCGCTATTTGTTGCTCCAGCTATGAATACTTTGATGTGGAACAACCCTTTTACAGAGCGTCATCTTATTTTAATTGATGACCTTGGAATCAATCTTATCCCTCCTGTAACTAAGAGGCTAGCTTGTGGAGACTATGGAAATGGTGCAATGGCTGAACCTTCCATCATCTTCTCAACTGTAAGGCTCTTTTTGGAATCACGAGGACAGTAACGGAGTCATTTCTCATAAGTATGACTCATGACCTTTACTGGTATGTAGTATACTTCATACATATTGTAGATGTAATTTTTGGGGCACTGCATATACTAGAAATTGTATTAGGCTTAATTACTTCAGCTAACATAACACAATTATTATTAATTTCATTAGAATTGTTGGGTCTTAAAGCTTTGTTTTGTGAGTCATTTTCTACAGCCTGCTCCGTTCTGGTCCATACAAGGGTTGGATTACTGAGGGTCTGTTTGATAATTTGACTGACATTTAAACTTATTTGATGAAGTACTTTATGAATGCAGACTTTAGTGTTCAAATTCTGCATAACAGAGTTTAATAGTATTACAAATTTCAGTGTGAACCTATGAGTCATGTTAATTTTATGTACGGTTACAAATGCTGAAAACAGAAAAAAGAAAAACTGTATTAGTTTGGCCGAGGTTTTGACCAATGTAAATGTTAAATACACAGAAGCAGCATTAAGAACTTCATAATGTAATTTCGTAATGTTCATGCTTTAGTGGGAGCTTCACTTTAAACCTGCCAACTTCTCCTTGTAACTTTGTTCCTGCGCAGATTCATAATGTACTGTGTTCTCATTTGCTTTTGAAAAGCCAACTCATGATGTTTGGTGTGTGGTTGTGAGTTGTGCACATAAACCAGAGTAGTTAAAAATGAATCTGTGTTGCTACATCGCAACAAAAAGTAACAAAAAATTCGGTGGGAGTTCAAATTCTTGAGGAATGAATCTAGAGAGCACTTTATTTCTCATTGGACAATTCCTGAGAAAATATTTTCAGTGAACAATCTACCTGTCAGGCAAGATTTCTGCCAGCAATTATGTGCAAGGATCATTGCCGGTGAAATGACATCACTTTGCCCTTGTGAGCTAAATTCTTTGGCTGGTGATTGCAAATCCTTTTAGGACAAGATTAGATCTTGGGTTCATATTTGTAATTCTGAAATGCTTACCATATGGTGGGAGAGTATGAGTAACAAAATCTGTTCTTGTGATTCTCCAAATGTATTGGTTTAGTGAGTTTTCAGTTTGTACCTCCAAAGAACATGCCTGCCACCTTTTTTGCAACGCCACATTGTGATATGTGTGCATTGAAAAAGGAGAGTGTAGTAACTTTGGATTAAAACTCCACTTGTGGGAAACACTTGCGTTCAGAGTTGAGGAGATCATCAAGCTAGAACATCAACGCTTGAGGCGGCTGCCATTGATCATTTTTGGCTCTTTAGTTTAAGGCGGGCCAGTGGAGGATGATGTTTCAAATGGAAGCCTTTACATTTCGTAAAAGTAGCTTCGGTGGTTCTCCAAGTCCTGATTGCGAGTTACCATTGAAGAGTTCTTTGCCGTAATGAAGAAGCCCCTTTTGAACCAAAATGTTCTTATACGATCATTAATTTCAAAGGTTGGATCCAACTTCTTGTCACTGCTGGAAAATGGGGCAAAAGATTTGTTGACCTTTGGCTCCTTTTTGTGTTCTAAGGGTGGTACATCTGGCAAAGCGTACAACTGTCGAAATATAGAAATATGACAGGGTAAAAGTATAATTAACAAAGTAGTTAAAATATAAAATATAATTTTATGCCCTTTGTAGAAATATTTATGACCTATTAAATAAGAGGTATGTTATTTACAGGACATTTTTTACTAAATATAAGACACTTTTCTAATGAAAATACATAAATAGTCTCATGCGTATAGTATTTCCATTAAATAATTTCAAAAAATTTGCCACACCTTCGAAAGAAAATATTCCTTGTTGTCACCATCATCAAAAGGGAAATGGATATTCTAAATTGATGTGAAAAGCTAAGATCTGATTATGTTAAACCTCTTACTTCTCGCCTTCCTATTACATTAAAATATATACTGTACCATCATTAGAGAAAGAGAGAAAAGTACATGAATTGATTACTCATAATTTTTTTATTAATGCCAAAAAACTCAAAATTACATTGGTTTTTATGTGATGTTAGTATTTTATTTGAGTAAAGTTGTTATTTTATACCATTTTTTTACTTTCACAATAGTCAATGAGCAAAGTATATTTTAATATCATATTGACGGAAAAAAAAGAAAAGAAAAAAGAATTGCTTAATGTAGTTAAGCCTAATAAAAGTAACCTCTCCTGGCCAATACTGCTTTTACGGAAATTAAGATCGAAATTTTATTCTACCCACGATAGTAATTTGCATTTTTTACCGTGTGCAAATGTAGAAATCCGCAAGACTTTCAAACTTTACATTAAAAATATTTAAAGTGCATGAGAAATATAAAAATTTACATTAAAAATGTGAGTAAACATGTTGAATATATATAAGATTTTACTATAATTAAGAGTGTGAAAATTTATTACAAAATATAAAATGAATTTTAAATCATGTTTTCAGATAAATTACTCACTCTTTTTCACTAAAAAAGTTCACTTTCACTATTGTATAACTTTTTATGGATATGAAGGTACAATACTTAGAAAACCTAATTTGACACGTCCTTACTTTTATGTGTGGGTTAATTTTAGACCACACATAATTATATTAGTGAGGGTAGGATGAATAAAAAATTTAAAAGTAGACTCTTCTATTGAAACAAAAAATATTTTTAAAAATAGACTTTTCTAGTAAAATGGAGGGACGGCTATATTCAGCTTAATGTCCACATAAACTTCACTGCTAGTTTCCTCTGGCCTTTTGGTTTCTCTCCAACCACATACTTTGCGAATTCCTAAACTGGTTCAATGGTTGCTATCTCCAGCCCAAATGTAAAGGTTAACATAGATGTGTCGGTATTAGGAAACTCAGATTTTTCAAACTACCGCATTGTAGTAAGAAATTCCCCAAGTCAAATTCTAGCGGCAGAAAGCAGGTTTTTGGGAATTCAATCGAACTCCTATGCTGAATTCATGGTCTTTGTGGTAGGATTCGAAATATGTGATCAACGACGGCACGCACATGTGATTTCTGAGACAGATTCAAAATATTTGGCTGATTCACTAACCAAAAAATGTAGTATCCAATAGAGTCTTCGCTATCTGGCTCACCTCATTCACCAAAATATTCTACCCACCTTTCGTATTCAGCATAATTACCGTAAAGGCAACTCTCCGGCAGATTTTTTTTCCTGCCTTGCATCGTTTCACCATCAGAATTTCTTCTTCACAATGGTATTTTTTCACACAATCTTATAAATGTTATGCAATCGGATTTGACACAAATTCCTTACATTACACTCTGATTGCGTTTCTTTTCATATATTGTAATTTTAATATTTAGTTTCACATGCCTTTTGCATTTTGTAAACGCAAAGTAAGGCACATTACGTCCTTCAGAACTTTTTATAAAGAGTCCTTATACCTTCCAACAACTTAATCGGCTGTTTCCCTAACAAGAAGAAGAGAGATAAAAATAAAAAAATAAAAACAGACGAAGGAAGCATACATATTTATTTATTGGGTATAATTGTCTTGAAATTCAGTGACTGACATCAGAGACGACGGTGAATCCATGCAACGTGTTGGCAGAACGGACGCGTGTAACATCTCAACAAACACGTATAGTGTTGATCGCCACGGCCACCCCCATTTATATATATAAATTATAATCAACTGAGTAGGCAGCCAATAGTCAATAGCCATGGCGGCGGGGTCGCATTGTTTTTCCAATCCACCGCTGCGTACCTCAAACTCAACCTGTGAATTAGCAGGAACAGTACAAGAGCTTGGCGGCCTCCAAGCATACGTCACTGGACCTTCTGATTCCCATCGTGCCATCCTTTTGATGTCTGATGTTTATGGCTTCGAAGCTCCAAATTTAAGGTAAATATATATGTGCTAATTACCATACAGATTCATCTAAGACATAAAGAGTAACGAAACATTTTGAAGTTAATTAATTAACATCATTATTGTTTGTATTTTTAATTTTTACATACTCTATTCGTTTTACAGTTACAACATTTATGAATCATAAAATATATAATTTTGAAGTGGACATGTAACTAAAAACTAATACATTTTTATGAATCACTTTAATTTCTTTTTAGAACTGGCCTTGTGGCAGCTAAACAATGAACACATAAATGGTGAATTACATTTATCTCCAGATTTAGTTAAATTATAAATAAATCCATGTAATTTTAAAAATTACAAATATTTTTATGTGATTGGATCTAATTATATAATCGATCTCCGACTGAAAAATTTTACTCACTAAAGTTTTGGATCGGATCGGCTCGGCTCAGTAAAAATTAAGTGAATTTGAGCTTATTTATTCAATAAATAAACCAACACATGTGGAAATTTATACTCAATTATTTAATAAACAACCACGATATTACCCTCTATTAGCGAAAAAAAAATTTAATAGTTGAGGGATGCATTAATTTATAAACTTATTTGTAATATGACCAAACCTCGGGGAGGTAAATGTCATTCCCCCACACAAAAATTTTTTGAAACATGGCTCTGATGAACTTTTCAAATTCAAAGCAACAACATTTGTATTCCCATATCACAAGAGCTGGCAATTAAATAATGGTTGAAAATTCATTGGATTTTATAAACTTGATTTTCCTTTTTTGTGGCATAGAAAACTTGCTGACAAAGTTGGAGATGCTGGATTCTTGGTAGTGGTTCCTGATTTCTTTTTTGGCGATCCTGTTACGGATCCTGACAAGCCTGGCTTTGATAGGGAAGGTTGGCTCAAAACCCATAACCCTGTAAGTGATCAACTTCCACCTTAAAGATCTAATCTCAGAGATAAATGGAAGTTGCAAGTTTGGTTTGATTTAAAATGTACATGTTGCTTTCAGGACAAAGGAGTTGAAGATGTTAAGGCTGTAATTTCTGCTTTGAAAACCAAAGGAGTTTCTGCAGTAGGTGCTGCAGGTTTTTGCTGGGGAGGTAAGCACAGATATTAGCCCCTGTTCGCCTTCCACATTAAAGAAAAACATTTTTTTCAAAATCATCTCGGATGCCCTTTCTCCGAGAAACATCACATTTAAACTGCGTGTTTACCCTTCTTATATGTTTTGATTGTTCAGGGTCGGCTGTTGTGAAATTGGCCATCGATTCGGATTGGATTCAAGCTGGAGTTGTGTTACACCCAATGCCAATATCAAAGGATGAAATCAATGGTAATTTCCACTTTTAAATTCCCTGCTGATGCAAAATTAATGGTTCTTTTTTTATTGATGGAATATTGTAATGCCACATCTCAGAGGTGAGAGTTCCTATTGCTTTACTTGGAGCTGAGAGCGACGACTATTTCTCTGCCGAGGACCAAAAACAAATTGGAAATGTCTTATCGCAAAGATCTGAGGTAAGAAATCATGTATTAACACGATGGAAGAGATTTGTTTTGTTCATTTGTAGCTAAGATTGAACCATATTGTATTGATGATTTGATCATCATATGTTCGGTTAACTTACACAAACTTTAATGAGGTACATCTACCCGAGTATAATTATGAAACTAACTCTGTTATTTTCGAACGTTTGTCAATTAGATCAGGAGTAAATCTAATTCGCCCTAAAACTACAACTTAGAGGGGCTGGATATTTGGTACATTTATTCGCCCCAAAACTTTCTGAAATTTATAGGCTGTTAAAAAAAGAGGGTTACAGTATGTAAAACTCTTCCTGGTGAAGGAGCGGGTGTAGAGAATTTGAAGGACTAACTGGGTTTTGTGCAACTGCAGATCGATAGCTTCTTCAAGATATATCCCGGCGCAGAACATGGTTGGACTACAAGATATAATGGTGATGATGAGTCAGCTGTAAAGAAGGCAGAAGAGGCACATTTGGACATGTTAACTTGGTTTACTAAGCATGTCAAGTGAAAAAGAAAAACACCAAAATGCCCATGCCACTTGGGGAATATCACATCATGTAATGCAATATGAAGCTGCAGCTTTCAGAAAACAAGATAATCAGGGCAATCTCTGTCCCATGTTCAAAGAAGCTCATCTTTGGCAAGAATACCATTTACTAGAATGAAGAAATATATTTTACTCATGTTCACCAGATTATTAGTCATCTCCATTCATTTTACATAAATCAACAAAATTGTTAAAAAATATTGAAAATGAAAATAAAATTATAATGAATGTGGCTCAAGGTTATACACAAAGACCTTATTGCCTTGATTCATATCAATCATTTATGAAAACATCAATGTAGAAGTGTATCTCAAACAAGAGTAAAAAGGATTAAAAGAGAATCATATAAATGTAGAAAAGACCCTATCAACTCTTCACAATATTACTGCGTGTCTAGAGCATCTCAATTTTGTCAACTTACATCATGATGAACTAGAAGTGCTAATCGAGATCCCTTTTCCTATTTTAGCAGCAGGAAACCAAAACCATCTTAGCATTTTCCAGTATTCAACTTCTATCCTCACACTTTTTAATAGAAGTTTCAGCATAGTTGAGTGATATCAGAATTTCTAAGAACATGTTTCAGGTAACATAAAAGAAGACAAAAAAAAAAAAAAAAAAACTCCCTAATTAAATAACCTGAAAAAATTCCTTTCTAAATGAATAACCTGTATGAGAAGGTACAAAGAATGATTGTTCCAAGAGAGCTGCTACAGTTAGCTGGAGCCGGCTCATAGATAAGTCTCCCTGCTGATACAGCTGTGGAACTCCATTTACTGCAACAGGGATGATAGCTACAATCTCCTGTACATTCCAACATGCCAATCCCTCTTCAGAAGCCTACCATAAGCTCTCTCAGAAAGTATCACCTGCATAAAAATCCTGACCCAGAAACAAGGAACAATGTTGTGAGAATCGGAAATGCTGGTGAGATTTTGAAAGATGAAGGTACAAGGGAGCAATATGATTATGCAGTTCCTCATAAGTACCTTACAGCAAGGTACTATGGGCACTAAACAAGTCCTCGTGACCTCCCTCTTGTCTTGTGCTGTTCCCTTGTGCATCTCCATATTTAAGGAAACGAAAGAGGTATAATGGCATTTGTCTAGATGATACCACCGCACAAACACAAAATGAACGCATTGAAGCACATTGCGGGAATGAAGAATGGAAAGAATAGCAACAAGCAAATGAACTAGAAGATAGAATAACACCTCGGCAACGAGCTTGAACTGCAGAAAAAAGAGGGGCTGAAAGAAATCAATTTGCGGACTCCTTGAGATGCACAATCAAGTTCCCATATTCGTGAGAAGATGCCTTCAACAATACCAATCCTTGGGTGTGTCTCTTGATTCGCATAAGTGTATTAATGAATCAACAAAGGACAATCTTGCCAAGAGGCGTCTGAGGAGTGGATTTCTCCCAGAGCTAACAGACAGATAAGGGAGAATCAGAATGAAGATTATAAAAAATTGCACATTTAGAGAAAAACTGCTGGTGCAGCCTACCATTTCACACCAACAACTAACCTTATACCGGAAACATTTAATACTTCCATACTTAGATCAAGCTGCCTTACATTATTTGTTTTTGTCAGTCAAGTCAATCAGTTAACAAAGTTGGAAGTTATGAAACCAAATCAAGCCAGTCTTATACTGGATATTTGAGTGATTTGTGAGTCACTGTCATCAATGTTTCTAATAAATTCATATCAGCAAGTAGAAAGCAATAACAAGCAGAAAAGTTGGCAATAAATTCCAAAAAGAATAAATTAAAGATAAATAACTAGTTCAGTCTGTTCAGATGATTATAATAAAATTCAATGGAAAATTGCATTTTTAGTCCATAATCTTTACCTAAATGTCAAATGTAGTCCACATTCTTTAATAACTATCAAATGTAGTCCACAGTGTATCCATTTTTTTCAATTTCAGTCCAAAAACGGAAAGTTGACCCAAACTAACGGTCTCCTCATTCCACCGTTAGTCAAAGCGGCGTTTGACCAACCCTAAACCATATTTGGTGCTCTAGTTTCACCCAATTTGAACGGTGGTGCATAATGGAAGTCTTTATAATGGATTCAAATGATTTGGAAGAAGGAAGAAAGATGGTTTAGGGTCAGTCAAAACTGCTTTGACTAACACTGGAATGAGGAGACCGTTAGTTTGGGTCAACTTTCCACTTTTTGGACTGAAGTTGAAAAAATATGGATACATTGTGGACTACATTTGATAGTTATTAAAGAATGTGTACTACATTTGATACTTAGGTAAAGATTATGGACTAGAGATGCAATTTTTCCAAAACTCAATAGAGGAACTAGGCATGTGGCACTGACAGCTGAGGAACGAATTAAATTATTAGTCGTGTACTGAAATGAGAGTAAGCAATAGACACAGAAGCACAAATGATGTAGGATTCCAACAGAAAGCAATAACACAATCATTAAGAGATTACAAGCAAGATAATAAGAAAAATCAATAATCAGAGTGCCATAGTATTCCCGTGCATATCATACAATGAGGTAGCTAAATATGGATATAAAATAGTTTTAAGAAGACGCAAGAAAATATTAGAATCAATGGTGCATGTTGGTCAGATTTGATTATTTCCAGAGGAACAAATACATTCTTATTCACAAAACTGAAGAAATAAACAGTGATTGTGGATGACACTGCAATCTCTTGTTAGCATTAAAGAGGCCAAAGCAATGGGATCAAGAATTTTGAGCAAGAGTGGATATTAGGGTGAAAAAAAAAAGGAGAAATAAAATACTTAGATATCAGGTTTTCATGCATATAAGGCTCAATTTTTTTCTGTTGATAAAGAAGCCAACAAAAGCACCGTAGTTTTATATATGTTATAAATGCAACTCGACCAGACAGAGACGAAATACCCTCTGCATTCTTAATTTCATTAATTGATTCACCGAAATCTGTGCTACAAGAATTGATTGACCTGTACAGGGAAGACTACAAGAAGTAAACCACAGATCCATATTGGAAGAGAAAGACAAACTAGTCGAAAGACAAACATATCCATTACCTGTAAACATGGAGCATCAAACCTAACCAGGCACTGCACTGATTACTTGAAGTGAAACATATAGATTTAGACAATGCTATGTTTAGACATCATATCCTATCTCATTTCACATTTTTCATCTCACTTCCATTTTATAACCTTATTAATAGCTCTTTAATATTTCTAAAACAACTAAGAACACATTTGAAACCAAAATGCTCCCATACATACCCTAAGTTTCTACAGGAGCAGTCCAGACTAAACAATTAACTGTCAGGACATGACAGTGAATACTAGGTCTTGGCAAGTTTGCTTATGAAGCAACAAAAGCAAAACAGTCTATCAAATTTATGCAAAAATTGATTGAAACTACAATTTAATTCCAGGCAAAGATGCCCTTCACCTTTTAACATGCATCCCTAATGTTTTGATGCTATTATCTTCCTGTACCACTAATATCCCATGTGCCATATAAATCAATTTCAAAGCCAAAATCCAGAACAATAATATATATATATATATGTATATTATTATATACAAACATACGTACATATATATATTATTATATACAAACATACTTCCGTGTCAAATAATAATTTCAAGCTCAATGAAACTAAATAGACAAATTAAAGTTAAGTCTGAGCAATAGAACTAACTTCTTTAATAAATTAAAAGGAAGATGACAACGTTATGTATGTAGATAATAAAGATTTTCGAAAGTTACACCATATACTCACCTACAGTTTTAACCTTATTTATCACTGGGGTTCAGTTATTATATTTGTTTGTGCTTTCTATAAATATATTCGAGTACGAGTAATGCTAGTAACAAATAGGTTTAACTGTACTGGTAGTGATATAGTGCATTTGGTCAGGCTCTTATATGCATGAAGTGGCAACTGTCTAATGGAACTTACATAAAAGTTTGTCTACCTTATGAAGCAACAGTCTGGTGAAGGCTCCAGAGTCTTTGAAATGAAACCAATATCTGAGGAACAGTCAAGTTACCATCTGGAGTAAAATGAAAATATTCTCATGCTCACTATTGTGGCATATTAACTCCCTTTTAGTTTATAATTCAGAACCACAAAGATAAGTTGGAAAGCCCTCCACTTCCATAAGATTCTTAACACTTGATGAGGTTCTTGGATCTTCAGACATAGTAGCTATCGCTTGCTTGAGAACCACACTGTTCTTATCAGCTGAATCAGGAAAGGTGCTGTTATGGACCATTCTCAATAGTAAGTCAAAAGCCAGGGTAGGATTTGAATTAGATATCAAAGCATCTATCAGGGAAACGTAAACAAAAGCTTCAGGAATCATTTTCCTCTCCTCCATCATATGCAAAAATGCCATAGCATCAACTGTCTTATTGCATTTGCAGAGTCCATGAATGAGAGCCATGAAAGTGATTCTGTTAGGAGGACATCCATTTTCTTCCATTTTATTCAACAGCTTTAGAGCATCATCTGGTCTGTTTAAATTACACAGTCCGTCAATTAAAGTTGTGTACGTAATGACATTGGGCTCTTGTTCTTTCTCCACCATCGTTGATAGGCATAAAGTAGCTTCATCAATATCACCAATTTTACACCATCCATCGATTAGCAAGTTATAAGTAACCACCGATGGAACAAGCCCTTTCTCCAGCATTTCATTCAAATACTCTTGGGCTTCAGGCAATCTTTGGGCCTTACACAGTCCGTGTATCACAATGTTGTAGGCAACCACATCAGGGCAATAACCACGTGCACAAGTGTCTCTAAATAGCTGCAAAGCTCGATCTGCTTCTTTGATCTTCCAAAAGCCATCAATAACTGCAGAATAGGCAACCATGTCCGGAAGAAAGCCTTCTTGAACTATTTCATTAAGAAAGTTACAAGCCTCAACTGCTCTTCCATGTTTGCACAACTCATTTATTAGCAGTGTATAATTTTTTATCCAAGGCTCATAGCCCTTCTCGCGCATTTCTTTGACAACATGAAGAGCCTCAACAACATCTAGCTTCCTACATAAGCATCCAAATATGGAGTTGTAGGTGAAATTTGTTGGCTGAAACCCTGATTCTTTCATCTCATTCAGAAGTTCATAGCATTCACTTAGCCTATTAGAATTGCTCAAACGATCGATCATATTATTGTAAAGTAACAGGCTGCGCTGGCATTTTATGCCATCCATATCGCGTAAGAGGCCTAGAGCCTCATTAAACTTACCAATCAAACAAAGTCCATCAATTACTATTTCAACAGAAGCAGCATTAGGGCTAACAAGGTCCTTTATTGCAAATAGTTTGTCTCCCTCAAGATCAAGAGTACTTCCATTCCACACTGTTGATCTTAAAAGACCATAAGCCCTATCAACTGAACCCATATTGACAAGACCCTTCAGAACTGAATTATACAACATCAGATTTGATTCAACATCTAAATCTTGTGGCCTCCCCCCCAGTAACCAGATCATGTCACTTTCATTAGGCACACACAATACAAGCTCAACTAGTACTTTAGCATCAGGTTGAACACCCAACCCATTCATCTGTGAGAACAACTGTAAAGCTTTTCCAATCTCCTTCTTCTTGCAGAGACCTCTAATCAGCACATCAAAAATCGAAATATCTGGAGTGATTACCAGTTTCTGCATTTTATCCAGTAGTTGCAGGGCTTTGTCCACTCTTCCTTCTTTCACAAACCCATGAATTAGCACATAAAGTGTCTTCTCATTCAAGCACATATTAAGATTCTCCATTGCTTCAATAAGCTCAAATGCTTTATCCACCAGACCCATCTTGCTAAAAGACACCACCAAGATTGATAAAACATGTGCATCAAGCCAACCCTTCTCCTTCATTTTATTAAACACATTTAGAGCCTCTTGAGACTTTCCAGCATTGCAATAACATTGTAAAACTGGCGTCAGGGCATACTTATCAAGCTGAAACCCTAAAATGCGCATCTCATTCAGTCTCAACTCAAGCAGACCAACATCGCTAGACTTAGAAATCGTTTCCAGAAGACAAGTGTAACTATAACTATTAGGAAAACAGAGATTCAATCTTTTCACCTCATCAAAGAAGGCATTGGCTTCTTGAACTAGTCCTTGACTTCCCAAGCACCTTACAAAGTAACCCAAAGCTCCTGGGGTCATATAACACCTTGAATTCACCATATCTCTGGCCAAACTCCTCAGTGAAGAAGTTTGTTGAGCTCGTGATAGGATTGAAGCCATGGCATTGTAAGTATAGCAATTATGCCTGAACCCAGATTGAATTGAAGCCCACCTGAAAAACATATCAGCTATTCTCCAGCTCTTGAAGCCTCTCAAAGCTCTTTCAACAATATCAGCAGTAAGCTTTGACCCCAAATATTCAAGTTCTAGGCTTTCTGGATTAAAGGGTCTCTTTGTGAAGATAGAAAGGAGATTATCAGTCAATTCCACATGGTCAGAATTAACTGTTGCGCAAATAGGTTTTGAGAAAAGGGTCAAAACTTTAACGTTTTTACACAATCGATTGAGCAAATTTTCCTTTCCTGATAGCATAGCCATTTTTCCAGAAAAATACGGGTTTTTCTTCAACTAAATGGTTCAGGAGGAGTTAGTACAGTATCTATAACTATAATAACTCTACCAGATATGCTAAGGGCCTGTAAATTGCTCAAACTAGATGCTTTAGTTTTGTCCAATATTGTAAGAACCTGAAAAAATAATACACTAAATCAATTCGTAATGAACAAGTAATTAGTTGAATATACTATTTCAGCATAACTTGCTCTTGAAATGTGCACTCTCCTGGATGAATAGTTTCTCACTTTATCATTAGTTCTAGTGATAAGTAAGGCCAAATAAATAGACTATTCAACCAATTAGTGAGCACAAAAGTGCACTCAAGTGTTTTCAGTTTTACATTGTCTGAAAACTTCTAATACGGAAAATGCTACAATTTAAAATCCAATTTCAGATGGTGTAATTTATGTACCAAGATAAAGGTAACACTCATCCCAGTCTTTAGTTCAAGAAAGGTTTAAATGCTTGTTCCACTATGAAAGCACGAAAAAGTACAAAAAATAAATACATAAAAAATTAGAGCTGAACATAAGCATAGCATTATCAAACAATACTATAAGATCAACAAAAAGATTCAAATTAAAGCTCTTACTTTCCTAAAAGTCGTACCTATAATGATAGTGAGATTCAAGCAATGAAAAGATTTCCACTATAGAGAGGACGCAACCATGTTATTTAACAATCGATCATAATTTTAAGTGAAACAGTAGAAGTCAGGATTCTTGCAATTACATTACTCCTAAAATACAGCTTAAGCAGTTTTTAACCTTTACCTAGTCTCAATGAGCCCAGCTTCACATCAGTTCATCCATTCTTTGTAAGAAAATTAAAGCAAACAAACACAAACAGAGCAGCAGCAAAGAGACCACAATTTTAATCTCATAACTTGCATTTTCTTCCTTGTATCTAACAAATTTGGACAAATAAAGGATCCCAACAATGATAAAAAAAATATATAAACATGATAGAAAGATATTTCTGAGTATCATTAGTTTTTGGTTTCTAACCCACCTTAAATGCAAATGTAACAGCTTTATATAATTTTTGCATCACTTTTTATCTTATGGAGTTTCAAGTCCCATAAGTACTAATTTCATAGAGGTAGAAAATGTAACACAAATGATGCATATTGAGAACATAGAAAGATAGTCTACAAAAGGTCAAAAGAATAGGCACAATAGAACTTACATACTTCAGCATGCAGATATAGAGAAAAATACTGTTACTCAAAAATTGCCAATATTCTTGCAAGATGCAAGTATGAAACCACTAAGTTCTATCGAGTTGTACCAAATTTTATGTATAATGTAATTTTAGCATAAAACTCTACAAGCACCCTCAAATTAGAATAAAATTGGATAAAAGAGTACCACATGGGGCCAATTTTGTAGAATCAGCACGACTTATCAAAAATTAAGCTTCTTTACACAAGTTCACCCCTACGAATCTATACTCTATAGATTTTAGGGAGAACAAGTATTAGGGGACTCACTACCAATTACACACATCAATAATTCTAGTGAAAACATTCATAACGAATTTCAATCTTTGTGAATTATAGCACTAATAAATACAAGTTGAAACATAATAAATTTCATAAAAACACCACATCCTCCATAGCAAGGATCTCTAGTTCTTGAAGATTTATCTAACCAGTCAAAATTTTATATGGGTTTGAACAACCATTTGCTACTAACTACTTGGCTCCAATTAACGATGATATAGCAATGCTTGAATCTCCACAATTTTTCATGGAAGAGTAATCTGCAATCTTGAAAATCTGAAGGATCCTATTATTAAATTTACTTTAAAAATCAAACTACTCAAGTTACTGTAAGATATAGCAGAAAAGATTGTCATGAAATACGAAGCACAAATGGAAAGCTTTCCTTGCATATTTACATTAGTAGGACATCATTTAGTCATTTTCTGGTCCTATTTAGTTTAGAATTTAAATAGTAATGGACCAAAAAATCAATACTTATTGATGCTCAGCACTTCAAAACCTTAATGCTTCATATGTATATTCATTTAATAATTAAGCGCTTAATCAAATTAGATGCGTAGTTTGGAACAAGAGAATTAATACTTCTATTAGATATAGACAACTATGTTGCTTGAATCGTAAACTTGGTTGATTCTTTGTCTCCAACCTAACCCTGCCATTTCACAATGTAAGAAACTTGCTTTTTTATATTGAAAAATAATTTATTGGAAAGTACTAATATGTTGCAGGGGACCTCAAGGGAAGATTTAAGGCTGGTGCTTTTTTTCTTATTTGGATTAATAGATTCTCCATATTTTTGTCGTATAAATAAAGAAGTGATTCAGTTCACACTAATACTATTACAAGGCTGGAAATGTAGTGAAAGCACGACTGCTTCTCGTGTTTCAGAGCTCATATTTACACTTTTGAGTTAAATAATTGGACTTTGTCGAACAAACCAGATTGAGGATACTTCTAATTGTTTCACTGAAATGGATCGCCCCAAATGCTGTCACATAATATATTAATCCGTTGGTTATGGGCCATTGGAAATGTCGCTAAGTTGATGAATTTATTGAGGACAATGCACAGAAATAGCATTAGGTCGATGCTCTGTGATTCAATTTTCTAATACTACAATTTAGCAAGACTATAAGATTGGGAAGGCAAGTAGCAATAAGCATGTTGGAATGTAGTGATACATAATTTCAAATACTTAGACAGATAATCAAACACTTGGTATGCAGTATCCCATATCCACTTTCTAATAGCCCCATTACATTAAAAAAAAAAAAAAAAAAAAAACTCTGTTTAAAGTAAAGACGTACAATCAAACACAACAGCAGAGAATTTGACCTCCAAATGCATCAATTAACATGTAGGCAGTCAGACAAACTACATAAACCAGAATAAAAGCAAGAATAGAAAATTAAACATCAGATGCACTAACCCAGACGAAATAAAGAGTTCTGAAGACACAGCCGAAGCAAATTAGAGCAACTACAATAGAAAACAATAACTTAAAATTAAAGCAAAAACTCACGAAGGGTCAATAACATCAAACAAAGCAACTGACTGATACTCAAAGCGCTAACCAAGATTGGTCTGTGCTTAGTCTGTTGTACTGATACGCTAACCGGGAGGACGAGTGGAAGCAGAGGAAGACGAGTGGACCCAAATTCTCAGCGATCAGTTGCAGTGGAGTATTGAGGTGAGAAAAAATTTTGGTTTTAGAAAAACAAAACTCAAACGACGCTTATGAGCGCCATAAATTTTGCACTTGTTCAATTCGTTCGGCCGCTGAAATTTAAGGGAATGGAGAGAGAAGGGAAGGCTGCGCAACTGGTAATAGGTAAACGAAATTGTTATACGCAGTAACCATTTTACTATTTGCAGTAACATTCCTTATGAAAAAACTAAAATGCCCCTGGCCCAAAAAAAAAAGAAAAAATAAGAAAACATGGGTACTGTTCACCCAATACCCGTTAAAAAAAAAAAAGCAACCCGTGACTACAGAAAAAAAAAATTGAAAACACAAAAGTGACCAAATTCCTCTGCTTCAGTCTATAAATAGACTAAATCAGAGGAAATGAAATACAATTGAGGCTGTGGAGCTGTGTGGAGAAAAAGGAATCACAAAATTAGCTAAATCGGATAAAACGGTTACTGCGAGTACGATCGACTAAAGGTTAGTGCCTCAAATTAATATTTGTTTCGGTACTATTTTATTTGTGAGATTATTTGTTTGTTTGATTAATTTAGTTGTAATATGTTCGAATTTGTTAGTATTTTGTCCGAAATTGTTAATTTTTTCTCCGGTCATCGCAGTTATTGGGTGAACAGTACCCTTGTTTTCTTATTTTTTCTTTTTTTTTGGGCCAGGGGCATTTTAGTTTTTTCATAAGGAATGTTACTCCAAATAGTAAAACGGTTACTGCGTATAACAATTTCGTTTACCTATTACCAGTTGCGCAGCCTTCACTTCTCTCTCCATTCCCTTAAATTTCAGCGGCCGAACGAATTGAACAAGTGCAAAATTTTTGGCGCTCATAAGCGTCGTTTGAGTTTTGTTTTTCTGAAACCAAAATTTTTTCTCCTATCAAAAGTCCTCACCTCAATACTCCACTGCAACTGATCGCTGAGAATTTGGGTCCACTCGTCTTCCTCTGCTTCCACTCGTCCTCCCGGTTAGCGTATCAGTACAACAGACTAAGCACAGACCAATCTTGGTTAGCGCTTTGAGTATCAGTGATGTTATTGACCCTTCGTGAGTTTTTGCTTTAATTTTAAGTTAATGTTTTCTATTGTAGTTGCTCTAATTTGCTTCGGCTGTGTCTTCAGAACCCTTTATTTCGTCCGGGTTAGTGCATCTGATGTTTAATTTTCTATTCTTGCTTTTATTCTGGTTTATGTAGTTTGTCTGACTGCCTACATGTTAATTGATGCATTTGGAGGTCGAATTCTCTGCTGTTGTGTTTGATTGTACGTCTTTACTTTAAACAGAGGTTTTTTTTTTTTTTTTTAATGCAATGGGGCTATTAGAAAGTGGATATGGGATACTGCATACCAAGTGTTTGACTATCTGTCTAAGTATTTGAAATTATGTATCACTACATTCCAACATGCTTATTGCTACTTGCCTTCCCAATCTTATAGTCTTGCTAAATTTTTAGGCATAAGAAAGAACTTCGTAAGACAAAAAGAAACTGAACAATCATGAGGGAAAACCAAATGCTTCCTGCCGCAACCAAGAATCTCATATCCTCTTCCAGTTAGCTCTCACAATAAAATAGTGTGCTTTGAGGTTGTTCATCACCGGGATTCTATAAATAAATTTAACCAATTACAAAGGCAACCCGAATTTTCAGGTGAACTAATAACCCAAGAAATCAACAAAAGAACCTCAAGCATTCCTTTTTTTTTTTTTTACCAAAAATGGAATCAATCACCAAAGCAAGCATATTTTCATTTCATAAAAATACAAGCAACAAAATTAACCCCCAAATAACCCGTCATTTCAAGCCAGTTCAAACACCTAATTTCTAGGTAAAATCCGAGCAAAAAAAGAAACACCAAATCAACCCTTCATCCAAAACAAACAAATATTCCGATCTAACCGCAAAGCTCATTCCTTCGACCAAAAATCAAAAGCCAGAACGTCAAAGAGCATAAAAATAGATACGCAAAAAAAATTAAAAACCAGAAAATATGAAAGAAAAACCCTCAATAAACCTCAAAAACAATAAAGTGTGAGGAAAACACCAAAGCGGACGCAAGTGGCTGCAACAGAAATATACCTTAGCCGGAGTAAAGTGGAGAGGTGTGCTCGTGGAAAGCTGGGGGTAGAGCAACGCAGTGGGTGGGGTTGTGGGAGAAGGGTAGTGCGGATAACGAGTGAAAGGAAACCGTAGTCTCGCTGAGCCATGTTTATTTAAAGGCCTGTCGGATTCGGGTCAAGCTGGACCAATTTATGCCGGGTTGGATGAATTGATATTTATTCAGGTTTGATTTTGAAAGTGGGCCGGTACTGTTTGTTGATGGTTTCGGCCTTGTCTCAAACAAACATTCGGCCCAAAGTGTCTTTTTTTTTGATAATTTTTTCTCTTTTTATTTCCTTTGGAGGTGGGTGATTTAGTCTTGGCTTGAGGAACGGCCTTCTTGAGGACTGTTTTATTATTATTATTATAGGAGCCATCTAGTTATTGAATTTGACTTTAAATGCATTATTAATGTAATAGTGTATCCAATTACATAGATTAAATTCAATGTTAAATTATTCATTTAATTAATGAAACTATAGTCTCACCAGCTATTATATGGAGAATATATTGATGACATAACTTATGAACAAACTTGTTCACTGATTATTGAGTTCCCAGAGCTTGTGAAAAAATGAGTTTTACAGATAGTTCGATAATAGGATTCCCCCCCCCCCCCCCCCCAATATTAAAATTGGGGCATAAAATTACAAAAATAATCAACAAAAATTTGCATTCCCATTCTACTAAAACTGAAGAGGAAAACGAATTTGCCGTCTTTGGTTTTGAAAAAGAATTTTATAAAAATATATATATTCAAGAAAAAAAAGAATTTGGGGAAGAAATGAATCCCCCGTTTCTAGTTTTACGAATTTTTTTAAAAAAATAATTGTTCCATGAAAAACGAATTAGGGGGATTCGTTTTTCCCTGAAAACAAATTTGGGGGATTCGTTTTTCCCTAAAAACGAATCCCCCAAATTCGTTTTTATATATTTTTATAAAATATATATATATATATTTGGGAAAAAAACAAATTTGGGGAAGAAACGAATCCCCCATTTCTAGTTCTATGAATTTTTTTTTAAAAATAATTCTTCCGTGAAAAATGAATTAGGGGGGATTCGTTTTTCCCTGAAAACAAATTAGGGGGATTTGTTTTTCCCTTAAAACGAATCCCCCAAATTCGTTTTTATTTTTTACGAATTTTTTGAAAAAAAAAACATAATTATATAACTCAAATTTAATTTGTAATTTAATCAAATTTTAGAGGAAGTAAGTTACAGAATTTTTTTAAACACATAAAAATTCGAAAAAACGAATTTGGGGAATTTGTTTTTCTTTGAAAATTTAATCACGCATTTTTGTTTTAAAAATAACAAATTTCGTTAAAAACGAATCTCACAAATTCGTTTCCCTTAAAAAGGAATGACATTAGACTGATATTAATGTTTCCATTTGTAACTGTTTTTACTTTAAATGAGCATAGGATTTTAATAATTATTTATAATTCATTTTGTACATTAAATTTAGGGCATTTTCTTTACCTTTAACTCAGTCCTGGTTTGTAACCTAGTTTGAGTTCAGTTGGATTTCAGCCAATTTCTAAAAAACAAGGTTCTGAAACCTGGTTTCAAACCAGGACTGAAACTTGGGTAAAGAACAATGTTTTCAAACCAATTTTTTTCTCAAGACTTTCTTTAAATAATTTTTATTTTCTCCTCAATTTCCAATCAAATTTGATTTTATTTATTTTAAACAAAAAAAGATTATTTCCAATAATATTTTAAAAATTCTCAAAAAATATTGACACCTAAATGGGATCTAAAAAACAATATGATTTATGTATGTGTATCATAAGTAATATTGTGACGAAGAACAAAGAATCACCAAGTAATATCTTAAGGGGCATACTATTTGCAGTGACAATTTTACTATTTGCAGTAACATTTTTCTGTGAAAAGTCTATTTTGCCCTTTAGCTAAAAAAAAATTATTTTTTTTTTACTTTCCATATTACACGATAAGTAAACAATCTATACATTTTTTACGTAAAGTTTGTTTGTTAACAGAAAAAAACCATGCCTGGCTCGAGATTGTGCCAAAAAAAACCCAAAAAATACAAAATATTTTGTCAAAAATCTCGTCATTGACAAAAATATATTCTAAAATCCCGCTCCATATTTGCAGTAACATTACCAAAATACTACCCAAAGTGGGCGGTATTTTGGACCGGATCAAAATACCGCCCACTTTGGGCGATGGGCGATATCAAAATACCGCCCACTTTGGGCGATATCAAAATACCGCCCACTTTGGGCGATATCAAAATATCGCCCACTTTGGGCGATATTTGGAAGAAACTCTGGGGGTCTCGCCCCTATGTGCAGGAACATTTTTAAGTTGGATTGAAAGTTATGATTGAATTAAGTTGTTTTTGATACCACGTTAGAAATGTTAGAATTTCAAAAGTGAAGAAAAGAACATGTTACCCCCTATTTTTTTTTTTTTAAGCCTAAAGGACAATTTAGACATTTTACTCAAAAATGTTACTGCAAATAATAAAATTGTCACTGCAAATAACAATTCCGTATTATAAATGGCCAGAAACTTTTTTACTTTCCTTCTTTAGAACAAAATCAAGCACCAAATAGTTACAGGTCACGAATCAATGACTACTATTTGAATATTGTTTAAACCGCAGGGGAGTTGAAAGGAGATACACAAGTTATAAGCCAAAAATATACCTTGCATTCAGTGTTTCTCGCAACAAATCAAGAGAAAAATGACCCATTAAATTTCTAAGGCTAATGTTATTACTAGATCACTTTTTAGCATCCAAGGCAAAAAATTTGTTTTCTTACCAAACTACCCTTATGAAGTGATAATTTTTTTTTTCCCTTTCTTTTTCTTCTCCTGGTCCTTCTCCCTAAATCTACCAACAACAGTACCAATCCTGTTTACACAACCCTAACACCCCCCACCCCCCCCTCCCCCCTCTCAGCTCAATGTCGTCCTCACCATTGTCGCCCATCCCATCTCCTTCGCCAAATTTTGGTACCAAACCATAACAACAACAATCATGTATAAACTCCAAAAATCCTTTTGTCATGAAAATTTAAATTCTTTTTTTTTTTCCTTATTAGAAAAAAAATGTTGCAGAATTGCAACATTATTACAAGAATTGAAGGAAGCCTGGAAAGAGCCCCAAATGAAATGCTAATTCCATTAGGTTCGGATTTTTTCAATATAGCCACTTCCCCTGCTCTTCATTTCATTTCAAGAATCAACTTTTGCTCTTCCTTTTATCCTTATAAATTATAAGTGTTAATCTGCAGGAGTTATAGAGAAATGGAGAAAAGATTTAAGATTTGGGTTTACAGAGAAGGAGAGTCGCCTCTGTTTCAGTCTGGTCCTGTAAACAGCATCTACTCCAAAACAGCCCATGTTTCACTATATGAAATTTGGAATTTCCATCAAGCATCCATGTTCAGAAAAGATTGGGATCCACCTAATCCGATTTTTGCTGATTATCATACTCACTCTCGTGTAAACAAATTTTGATCTTTATGCCTTTTTCCCCTTAAGAACTACAAATTTACGCATGAGCAGATTTCATCTCTTTTTGTAACTAATGCCAAGTCGAATCATTTCTAACATGAAATACAATTTGCACGCGATTAACACTCCATCGAAGGAGAAGTTGTTCATGAATTGGAAAACATCGGAAAAAGTTCCGTTTTTCAAAAGAATATCGATGGAGAATTGAGAAGAAAAAACCGGGAAGGAAAAAGGAAAAAAGAAAAAAGAAAAACGGAAATGGGATGTGGGCGATGATGATGACGATGTGGTGAGGGAGAGATTAAAATGGATTGGTACTGCTCTTGCAATGGATTTAAGTCATTTTATTTGAATCATTTTAGCAAATTTTTATAATATCGAATAGAATCGGAAGTAGGATCGATTTGGTGTTTTGGGATCGTTGTATCGTATGATCCTACAATACGTATCGGCTACTGCAAACTATGGTTTGTCGTAACTAGTTAGGCAAATTCCTAATAATAAACCCTTTTATGGTTCCCCTCGTATATATGAAGAGTTATGTTTTAATGATGTCAATTTTTGCTAGTATATTTATTGCAAAGATAAAATATTAAATTGTTCTCTCGGTGACATTCGATAAAATACGAAATTCAAAATAGATAATAGGGCGTACTAATTTCCAAAATATAAATTAATTGTAAGTTAGCAAACAAAATTATATTATAATTCATTTGGAAATGAATAAAACAGCTCAAGAGTTAAGTTTGAAAGAATCCACTTTTATATGTGCACACAGACTTAATTAAATTGCTCTAGCAATTTTTTAAAGAAAGTTAACAAAAAAATAATAATAATAAAATAAAATTATATTTAGAAACCATATATTTTAACAAACAATTTATTGAGGTAAAATACGTAATTCGTAAATTATTGACAATTCAAATCATTTGAAAATTTTTTGACAAAGTTTTTCCTATAAATGTATCAAACTCCCTGTCAACAATTGATCATAAATCACAGTTGTACCAATACTATGACATCCATCCAATTCAATAGGAATTAGGAGGAAGATGATAAATTCCACAAAGTAACACAAATAGTAAGCATGTAATGGTTAGGCAAATATGTAATAATAAACATCCAAAAGTGAAATAAACTAATCACTAAGTACTACAAGGGGGAGAACATGTATTCCTACGGGTCGATGCTTGGGAAGTTGCCCACGTGGAGGTAAATGAAAAGTATCAGTAGCTGACTCGATACGCATGGATAGTCAGTTCTCCCCCACCATCATTTGGGAGCTTACGATGCTTATGCACTTTTTCATGGGGCATGCATTGAGAATTGTTAGAGGTGCTATGCCTAGCAAAAACATCAAAAGTATGAATGTGAGGCGTGACATCCACATGATGGGATGTTTGGTCATTTAACCAATCATCATCTCGTCTAACAATAGAGGTGGATGCTTGACCGTGTATGTACTGTGATGTTGATGGTTGTCGTGTATGAAATGTATTACCTTTGAAATAATTATAAGTGTGATGAGAAACAACATCGTTTCTACTCTCTCAATGTTTGGATTTGGATGTGGATGTGGATGCAT
Organism: Leptodermis oblonga; assembly: GCA_016801395.1. Lineage (NCBI taxonomy): Eukaryota > Viridiplantae > Streptophyta > Magnoliopsida > Gentianales > Rubiaceae > Leptodermis > Leptodermis oblonga. Next base: position 27,380,666 of record CM028751.1, read on the forward strand.
AGTGCAGGCTCTGGGTGGATGAGGATGCATGTTCTTGTGTTGAACGCGCATACGATGATCGACGGTAAGTAGGTGGGGAGAAGGAACCATCGGAGGTTGGATTCTTTATATGATGACCTTCACTAACAGAAGTGAGAGGAGCAGTAATTTGGTTACGCTCATAAACAAGTTTGTCTTCTATAAGGTAATCATCCAAATGTAGGTTTTCTAGTATATCACCCAGCACAACATGCATTTGGGACAGGCACTGATTCTGTATATATTTTAAGAAGTAACATATATATAAATCTAATAAAGAAAGACAACCATAAAGAGGTGAATGGTTGAAGGAGAAAAAAACTTACATACTACTCGGACAAACCTCCGTACGGTCGCAAAGCTTTCTCCAGAGGTTTAGCCAGATTACCCACTAGCCGCCAAGTGATATTTCGATACCATGTCATGTAAGGAGAAAAGTAATCAAGCGGAACATTAGAAATATTCCCTTTAATAACGTTCTGTTCTGCCTGTGCCCAACATTCAATATGTGGGCGGTGTCTTATCGCCCATTTTTCACCACATCGTCATCTAAAATCAAGCCTGTGAGGAAATGGAGGGAATTTCTTGATGACAAGCATGCAGCATGACCTCGCAAAAGTTAATATGAGACACATGTGCTCGCTAAACTATTCTTTCACTTAAGCAATATACAGACAGCTTCATCAACTCATCCTTATCATATGGGTTCAATGGCGAAGCCACATGCATCTTTGCACCACCTCATTTTTTCGGAAACACACTATATTATAAATTATATAAAATTTAAGAAATTTTGAGTAATTGCCCCCACCAAAAATTATAAAAAGTTGGGACAAAGTTGAGATTAACAATATAAAATTTCAATATTTTTTTATGCTTTGGGAAAAATATTATTATCCGAAATATTTTGCCCTGCTGACTTTAGGGATCTGGCTCCGCCACTGTATAAGTTCCATATAAACTGCGAATAGAAAATGACAAATATACATTACATATTAAAAAAAGTTGTTTAAATTAATCAAGTAAACATAATAACATAATACTCACATCTCCCTCCACAAGATGATCTAATCGGTCCCGAAATAGATACATCAAATGAAAGCCAACATACACATAACTATGTCTTTTTTCCATCTACATCATAAACACAAGATATGATAACGGTTAGTAAAATTTTTTTTAAAAAAATCACATTTAAGTAAAAAGAAAAAAAAAGTAATATACATAACTCGCTCGCAGCCACGAGTGACAGCAACTAAATCTTCCATGTGCACAACATAGACAGTTTTTTGGATTGTAGTAGTTAATTTAGGGATTATGTCCTAAACCCACATCTGTAGCAGCAATTGAGGTCCACCTATACCGTCTGTTTTCTTTTCAGTTGCCCAACACAAATTTCGGTAAAGTGATGCCAGTGTAGCACTGCCCCAACTATATGTTCATGCTTCATGAAGATTGGCAAAAAATGGTGAGTACATTAGTTTGGCCCTAGAAGTAGACTTATCAGCAAATAACATCGCAATCAATTGCATAAATCTGCACTTAGCGTGTTGGATAACTTGTTCTTCTGAATAATGTGGCGTAAGGGGATTGGCAAGTAAGTGGCTGTTTATACTGATCAAATTTAACTGCCCACTCTTAATATCATTTTCTTCAGACTTGTAACCTAACAAATCCAAACAGTAAGCTTGTCATCCCTCCACAGTTCGTATAGTCTCATTAGAAATAACTGTCCCAAATATGGGCAGACCCCATATGACTGCTATATCCTGCAAAGTCACAGCAGCTTCATCGACTGGGAGGTGAAAGGTGTGTCTCTTGGCATCACCTCTCAGTCATTGCATTTATTAAAGAGTGAACAGCCCAAAATATACTTTTACTTTTCGATTGTGTCCGATTTTGTCTTTATACTTTTTTTGTAGCCACAAATGTCCCTAAACTAATTAAAACGGGCCAAAAATATACTGGCTCTGTTAGACTTGACGGAAGTTGCACTGTGGGCCTTACATGTGATTTTTAAGGGGTAATTTTGTCTTAGTTTAGGGATATTTGTGGCTACAAAAAAAGTATAAGGATAAAACCAGACACAATCGAAAAGTATAGGTATATTTTGGACTGTTCACTCTTTATTAAATGCTTGTCAACTTTTATATTACCTGCTCTGTATACACCATAAAATTCAACTTGAAGTAAAAGATTTTGTACACGCTCATCAAGAGGACCATAGCTCCAAAAGTCGTGATTGCTTGACCGAAAGTTCAATATAGGAATGGCTGAGTCTATCCAAATTAATTCAGATCGATGATTTGATTGCAATATTAATACACTTTGATCTTTAGGCTCAGAGTCCAAATGTACAAAAGAATTCGCACCATGTTCTATTTCCATCATTCATTAATGAACATCTTCCTCCTTCCTCCTTCCCTCCACCCACCACACTGCCAACTCCCTCCTCCCTAATCTTGTTCCAATATTCAGATGCATTAATTTTAGTTGCTCAATCTTTGCCCAAATCATTTATTCTAATTTGCTCAATTCACATGTTCATCGAAGAACAGGACAAGAGCTTGTGAACATACAGTTGAACTTTACCCAATGGTCATGTAGCAACTAATTATTTCATCTTGAGATAGAGTTTTGGGTCACAATCACAAACAGAAATAGCTCAACAGCTTGACCTCTCAAAACTTCCAAAACTCCCAAGAATGAAACCCAGAAAAGTGTCCAAACTTTTAACAACAGGGCCAGTATATTTTTGGCCCGTTTTACTGCACCGTTAAACCATTAACAGACTTGTCGAAGTATTTTTGTCCTCACGCCTTTTTTTTTTTTTTTTTTACTTTCTATCACTATAAAACAAAAAAAAAAAAAAATCACTCCCTTTTTTTTTTGTCCTCCTCGATTTTACTCCTCCTCCCTATTCTCTCTTTCTTTATCTTTCCATCTATCTTCCTCTCCATAGAATAAAATCTATAGATCTGGTGCTGCTGAAGTTACAATAAAAGCAAAAAAAAAAAAATCTTTTTCTTACTTTACTATTTTTGGCTTCTGAACAATAGAGAAAGAAATAATTCATTAATGTTGTTCTTCAACGCCATTGAAGCTGCGTCTTGCTTATTTTCTTCCCAATCAATTATGCATGTCCCCAATCTCACAATCACTTCTCTTACCATAACCCCATTGTGTTCACCAACCTTCACTCTTAAAACAACCCTCAAATCTTCACTGACCAGACCCTAACATTTTAGTGATCTTACTTTTTTAATTATTTTTTTAGTCGGCTTACTTACGTTTTTGCACTATTTTAGTCACTCAACTCTGAAATTCAAAAGCCACACAATAACATTAGTTACTGTTACAAAGTACATATCATGAACAATTTTAAAATTTGAGGGGACAAAAAAGAAGAAGAAGTAATCATGGTTGAAACACAAATGCCCATAAATATTGACTTAAATGTTTTAAAAAATTTTGGCAGAGTTTCGCTTATAATTGTGTCAAACTTCCTGTCACAATTGATGACATATCACACATATATCAAAAGAATCACATCCATATCCATTCTAAATTAAAAAACTAAATTTCAGAAGTGAACACAAAGCACTAAGCATTGTTACACAAATACAAAATTGTAAACATCCAAATGTAAACCTCTATCAACTGTGAGTGATGACCCCATCGGGTAGTTGCGCAATATTTGGACAGTTTTTTCTATTATGCCCATACTGGTGACAAGCCTTGCATTGCTTCATTAGTTGACTGTCCGTAGCATTTTTTGAATCTCTTTGTGCGAGGTCTTTCTCTACGATCATTTAGACAAGACGCATTTGCCGACACCTCAAACAGAGAAGCGGGCCAATAGTACTCATAAATTGCAGGATAGAAATGATTTGAATACATGTCCAATATCATCTTAGCAGTGTAAAATTGATCAACCAAATGTGAACAAGGAATCTTATATATCTGTATTTTACCACAATTGCAACTTTTCTCTTGAACAGTAACTGTGTGTATATTGTTATCTTTGTCATCACGGGCACTGATTCGAACTTGGTATAACCCATCTGCACGATAAAAAAGGGTAACTTGGTTAAACTTTGATCTACGCTGATTCTTTAGGTACTTATCCATAACTTTTTTATGCCACAGATCATTGTTATCCACACATTTGAGCACCACTTGATGATACCTATCAAAATACTTGACCATCCGAAAGAAAGTGAAACACATACAAGCAGTAATTGGTAGTTTTCTGGCCTCCAATAATACACCTATCCCGGTATCCGCCATTATGGCAACGTGTCCACTGGTGTAATGGAATGTCCCATTTGAACGCAGTCCCTCCATCGATCAAATTTGCCTCATTATCGCAGTGAACTTTTGAAGTCTTAGTTGGGAAAAACAAAGCAGTCGAAATGGTGTATGGTTGGGATGAATCTTACAGAGAGTTGCCGATATTTTTTCTTGCATTCCAACAGACCAATCCAGAGACTATTGTTGAGTGGAAACACGCGGATGGTAGTACAACTGAACGGAATGTATTTCATTATGTGTTTTGGGTATTCAAAGCAAGTATAGAGGGTTTCAGACATTGTCGACCAGTCATTACTATTGATGGGACACATGCGTGAAAAATACTAGGAGAAGTTATTAATTGCAAGTGGCGTTGATGCAGCGGGTCATATTTTTTCATTGGTATATGCGTTGTCAGACAAAGAAAACTTGGCGAATTAGTCTTGGTTTTTGGACAGTGTAGATAGACATGTCATCGACTGTCGACGTGACATTGGTTTGATATCTGATAGGCACAAGGCTATATTACGGGTTATTCAGAACAGTCCACGTTTACTTCCCCCTTTTGTCCATCATATGTTTTGCTCGTGACTATGAACGTCAATTTCAATATGAAATTCAAGAATACGGATTTGAATAATCTTATGGTTGAGGCTTCTCGTGTACTCCAAGTGGGGGGTGGATGAGAGGAGGAATTTTCAAGATATGAAGAAATGGTGTTGCTCATTGGAGCACATTTCTTCAGGTCTCATTTTTTCGATGGAGGAGTGGTAGAAACCCACAATTGAAAATTTCAAGATCTGAAGAAATGGTCTTGCTGCAATGGAGCACATTTCTTCAGATCTCATTTTTTCGATGGAGGAGTAGCAGAAACCCACAAGTGAAAATTTCAAGATCTAAAGAAATGGTGTTGCTGCAGTGAAGCACATTTCTTCAATCTCTTTTTTTCGATGGAGAAGTAGCAAAGACCCCCAAGTTTGGTAAACCAAGCAATGAAGGAACAGGGATTCATCCAAATCTGCTGTTCAAGTCCACATCGATAGAGGATTTTATAGCTCAGATTTGGTAAAGGAGTTGGGTATGTCCGGATATGGGGACTACAATGAAGGACTCGCCAATGAGCTGCGACATGTCTGATGAAGTTCTGGCAAAGCTCGCCAACTAGAAAGTTTAACGAAGAAGAAGGAGAAGGGCTAAGCCAGAGAGGGAGATGAGCCTCCAGGTCGTCCCGGATGAGGTTAGCCCCTCAGGTCGTCACCGAGGAGGCTTATCCCTCCAGGTCGTCTCGAAGGAGGTCAGCCTCCAGGTCGTCCCAGATGAGATCAGCCCCTCAGGTCGTCTCGGATGAGAAAAAGAGAAACAAAAATCCCTTTAGCCTCGTATCCTAATCAAAGTCGAGGAAAGCCCGAGGGTACTGGTGAAAAATGGAGAGTCCGAGGATGAGCCCATGCATAATTCCGTTTGGAGTGAAAAGACGGAGACTCGGTGATGCCGCAATGGCATGGAAATCCTTTGGCTGGGGCTGTGTTCACTTTAATTTGGAGTAAAAAGGTGGAGACTCGAAGATGCTGCAACGGCGTGGAAATCCCAAGGTTGGGTTTTCTCTCTCTTTATTTTGGAGTTAAAAAGTGGAGACTCAGCGATGTCGGCGTAGGAATCCCAAGACTGCATACTTTGAAGAAATTCAAGTGAGACAAGGCGGGGATGGAGAAACACGCGCCTCATCACTTGGAGTTCATCTCATACGCATTTCGAAGAAGATAGAATTTCTAACTCAATTGAGACAAGGCATGGATGGATGAAACCCGCTCCTAATTAAAAGGGCCAAGCCTCCCGTGCCTCGCCAGAGAGGGGGATGAGCCTTCAAGTCGTCCCGGACGAGGTCGGCCTCCAAGTCATCACGGATGAGGTCAGCCTTCAGGTCGTCTCGGAGAAAGTCAAGCCTCCAAGTCGTCTCGGATGATGTCAATCCCTCAGGTCGTCCCAGATGAGGTCAGTCCCTCAGGTCGTTCCGGATGAGGTCAGTTTCCAGGTCGTCCCGGATGAGGTCAGCCCCAGGTCGTCCCTGATGAGGTCAGGCTAAAGGTCGTCTCGGATGAGGTCAGCTTCCAGGTCGTCCTGGATGAGGCCAGCACCTCAGGTCGTCACGGATGAGGTTAGCCCCTCAGGTCATCTCGGAAGAGGTCAGCCTCCAGGTTGTCCCTAATGATGTCAGTCCCTCAGGTTGTCCCGGATGAGGTCAGTTTCCAGTCGTCCCGGATGAGGTCAGCCTCAGGTCGTCTCAGATGAGGTCAGGCTAAGGGTCGTCTCGGATGAGGTCAGCTTCCATGTTGTCCCGGATAAGGTCAGCACCTCAGGTCGTATCGGATGAGGTCAGCACCTCAGGTCGTCTCAGATGAGGTCAGCACCTTAGGTCCTCTCGGATGAGGTCAGCTTCCAACTCGTCCCACATGAGGTTAGCCCCTTAGGTCGTCCTGGATGAGGAAAAGGAAACAAAAGTCTCCTTAGCCTCGCATCCTAATCAAAGTCGAGGAAAGCCCGAGGACGCATGTGCAAAATGGAGAGCTCGAGGATCATTCTTTGCTTTCTACAAATCGGAGTAAAAAAATTGGAGATTCGGCGATGCCGTAAGGCATGGAAATCCTGAGGTTGAGTCGTTCTCTTTATAATGTGGAGTTAAAAGGAGGAGAATCGGCGATGCTACAACTGCATGGAAATCCCGAGACTGTACACTTTGACAAAACGGAAGTGAGACAAGGTGGGGATGGTGAAACCCGCGCCTCATCACTTGGAGTTGTTTCGACGATACTAGAATTTATAACTCAATTGAGACAAGGCGGGGTTAGATGAAGCCCGTGCCTAATCAAAATGAGTTATTGGTAAAAAGTGGAGAGCCCGGCGCTGCTTCAAAGGCATCCCAACGTGGTTAAAATGTCGACGGTGCTTCGAAAAATCCCGACCTTGTAACAGCTTGTTCTTCATTTCATTTTCGGTTGAAGTAGAGCACAAGCAAACGATATGTGCCGGCTTAGCTTAATAACATATCCTCGGTGAACTTGTGCATGCAAGTTGACCAAAATCAAGGTCGGGGGTGGAGTGGACCCCATGCATGCAAAAGAATAAAATCAAGGTCAGGTGAGCCTGGGCATGCAGAAGAAGAAAGTCGGGAGACTGTGCATGCAAGGGAACCAAATCAAGGTCGGCAGTGGAGAGGACCTGTGCATGCAAGGGAACAAAAATCAAGGGCGGTGGGGGAGCGGAGCCCGTGCATGGCCCCATTGATTTACATCAGATGCTAGGTCAGTGCATGCAAGTTGAACACATGCATGTGCATGTGCTTTCCGCTTATCAGCACCGCATCAGCCCACATGCACATGCATGCATGTGTTTCCCGCCATATCAGCCCACTTGTGCGTGCATGTGGGCATTCTCATGGGTGGGTGAGACACGAGGAAGGTGGGCCGCCTGGCTTACCAGTGCATGCTTTCCCGGGCATGCTTGCATTTTCATGCTTGCCCGTGCATGCTCACATTTTCATGTGTGGGTGACCAATGTGTGTTTTATTTAGTTTGGAGTTAAAAGGAGGAGATTTGAGGATGCCGCTACTCTCTTCAATTTGGAGTAAGAAGGTGGAGGTCCGAGGATGCCGTATCGGCAAGGAAATCCCGAGAATGCTTACGTTGACAAAGCTAAAGCGAGACAAGGCGGGGTTTGGTGTAACCTGCGCCTAATCACTTCGAGTTTCCCTCATACGGGATCGTGAGGCTATGTTTAAAGAATGGTAGAGCAAAGACCCGAGTCTCCAAGACCCAACAACGGACAAATTTTAACTTCAAATTTTAGGGCAGTTCCGTTCTGATCTATTCATTTTATTTCCAAATAAATGAATAATGCATGCTAGTTCACTTTTAGTTTGATTTAAATAAGTGAAGCTTGAGCTTTCATTTATTTTATAATAAAGCATGCTCATTTATTTTATTTTATTTTTTTAAAAAATAAATGAAGTATGAGCCTTTATTTATTTTATAGTGAAATAATTGTTCTAGTGCAATTATTATAAAGGCATAGTTAATTGTATCTATAAATTGAAGTATGCATTTGACTTAATTATTTCGACCTTGCGTATTTTGTTCAAAGTATGATATTTACAAATTTTACAAATAATTTTGCAAATACTGAGTGTTTGTTGATTCTTACTAGGAACAAGGAGGGGTGTATTAACCCGACTCCGAAGCATTTGTCATAGTCGGGAATTCTACATACTCGGCCACGAGTGCCCGAACCCGACTCTTGTTTGTAGGCGACCGGATGCCGCGAACGATCGCGAGGCGGTGTTCAAATTGTATATTCAAAACCGGGGTTCCATTGTTGCGAGCCTTACTCGGGGTTTTCACTACAACGAGTCCTACACGACTTCGAATTTCTATGAGCACTACGGGTATTCTTACAGGTCTTTTTGGGCCTTCTATACTGTGAAGTTTCAAGTTCTGGATCTTCGATGAGATACGATCCAGTACTTGGGGGGACTAGTTAGTGTGCCCGGTTTGCCCTTCGGCCCAATTACTAAGTTTACAATCCCGCCCAAACTGGCCCATCAACGGAAGACTATTTATACACGGACTAGTGGGCAATGACCGGCACTCTCACCTCTATAAATAGGACCTTCATTACCATTAAAAAGGACTCTCTCTTTTGGGTATATTTTCTCTCTAGTTTACTATATTTCTCCTATGTCTAAAATACTGACTTTGACATCGAGCTTATGTGACAACCCACCCCGACCCCCCTTTAGGAGCCATTCCTAAGGGTGATCGACTAGGCATCATCAGGGCTCTCGCCCACGGTAATAGTAGAACAAATTTTAGTCGTTCGACAACGTTCCATAAATGACTTAAATAGAGGTAAATTGTGAGTAATGCCCCCACTGGGAATCCATACATTACTGAGTTCATGCGAAAGTAAATAGTGGATAAGTTCTTGCGGAAATAAATAAAGTGTAGTTCCTAATTATTCCAATCGCCACGGCAGCCCTACTCGTGAATGACGACGTACGAGACTCCTCTGCTCGGGACTCTCACTGCTCAGGGGTGATGATCCGCTTCGCCTAATCCACCTAGAAAATAATATTTTTGTTTTGTGAGCTAGAAAGGCCAGTGAGAATTCTCAAAGTGTTGCAAATCAGTTACGAGAAGCTTTCGTTTAAAACATCAGTTTGTCAAAAATCATTAATTTGCAAAACAAAGCAAATAGTAACTCAACGCAACAGTTCAGTAAACAACTATAGTAGAAAGGATACAGGTGAGGCTGCCCGGGGTGTCCTTTATGGCCATAAGGACAGGGTCCCCGACAGACACGCTCAGTTATCAAACCCACATCTCCCACAGTATATCAGTAAGCCGGCACAGTAGTGGTATATCTCGAGATAACCTGCAGTACCCACGGCGTCTAGCCAAGCGATTAGGGCCAACGCCGACCTCGCAGGTTCGAACCACCGGGGTTTGGGATCCCAATGTCCCTGGAGCGACAAAGTACTCCTCCGGTGACCAGTAACAACATGCATAGTAAATACAGTAACACAGTAATTCCAGTAAAAGTGATCGAGCGATAAAGTACGGCCCCGAGCACGCAAACAATCGAAAGGTCAAAACAGAAACAATAGCAGTAGACAGTAATTATGCATGATTTGAAAACTCAGTAAAGGAAAATCTTTTTTGAAATCTCTGTGACGAAAAATTTTTAAATGTCGAAATCTCAGTGACCGAGTCAATCCCGATCTATATATATTTATATATACTATATATAATTAAAAGCAGTGAAAGTAGTGAGAAATTCTCACCTGCGATAATTACTATGCAATTCTTTTGTAAAGCATCAGAGTTGATGCCGGTGTTATGCGTTCGTAAAGAAGTGCATTTGCGTATAAAATTCTATCGTAAAAACCTCTTGTCTAATTCCCATTATGCGACCCCACTATTACTCTTATCATTGTTATTTTGGCTCTACCCCGTAAGATTTGTAGTATGTTCCCCAGATGTGCTAATATGTAAATATAGGTCCATGCATGCACACTGCGCACTAAAGCCATTAATTACATACCATCTGTACACATGTGTATATATATAAATACACCTCCCATCACAGGGTCACGACTAAATTAATGATCCATGAGCTCAACAGAACCTGAAACCAAACATTTGGCTTACCAATTACCTATATGCATCCGAGTCTCCCCATGTTAACCCCAATGCTCCCTGTTGGACTCCGGTATGTGAATCCAAAGCCCACATCCTTATACACTTGTTTTAATCCTTAAAATAATAACTGAATCTGGCTTCTGTATTTTTCCTAAGCCGGTAGGTAACCAGTATGACTACGAACCCGTATCTCTTTTAAGCACTATGCTTAATGGCTCGACTATATCATGCACGTACATCTATATATAAGCATGTTCCGGCCAGCGCAACATGTACAGCTCACGCGTGCATGGTTCATGCTCTCATATCAGTGATCTATGTCTGACTACATGCCAATCTTAATCCCATGTAAATATACATTTCTACACATGCCACATATGCATATACTCATCTATCTCATCAATATGCAACTGAAAGGCCCGACTGGACGAACGCCTCTTAACTATACATTCGCGCTTCCACTGTACTATGGTTTCATAACTGAGATTACGTCTACACGATTTAGAGACCATCATTACCTATGTTAGCAACTAGAACAGCTTCTCTAGACCCTCGCTCCCTTCGTTTACGTCTCATGTTCCGACCACGAATGGCTGCAATAAGATGATCCGTAGGACACAAGCTCTAATCGATTAGTTAATCAACTAAAGGAATTCTCTTACGATACGGTACGACGATTCTCCCTTCTTCCGATGCGATTTCCCTCCCTCCTGGTGCGTTCAGTAGTAGCCGTCGAACGAACGAGTGCGATCACGATGAACAGTTTCGTACGCGACTCAGATGCGCCAGGAGGATATAACGACGAGTTAGAGTTGGTTCGTAGTCGATCACGGATATATCGCTGATCAGATAGGTCTCGTAGGTTATTTCAAATTCAAAGCCAATTCGTTGATCCAAATCCTATCCGAGTCCTACTTGCCAGCTAACTCCTTTGTTCCAGTACTCTTCACGGTTGTGGGATCCTTATCTATGTTTATTATTATTATTATTATTATTTATTTTTATTTTTATTTATTTTATTTTTTTGTAACACGTAAGTGTTTTCCTAGAATTAAAATTCCTCTATTTTAGATTCACCCCACAATTTCGTAAAATCTCAATTTGAGCTACAAATAACACTGAATTTGTCAATCGTACCCAGTAGAAATGTCTTATTATTTTTTTAAGGGCCTCACAGCTTAATCGGAGGAAGTCCCCGATTGATACAGGTGTTGGAGATGACGAATCGGAGCGGATCTGACCCGAAGACCTTTGCCGGCAAACTATGCTTCATCAAGTGGAGATTCTATGTTCCCGAGAGGAATCCGAAGCAGTATAATAATGTGTGTTTTGTCTTTTGATACTTGCTTTTATATCATTACAAAAACACAGCACACACTTCACTCGTCAATATTTAAAAAAGTTCTCAAAAGAGTGAAAAAGATCTTAAAAAGCCAAGTCATCCCCCCCTTAAGTTGCTACAATTGAAGAGTACAAACAGATTTTAAAGGCTAAAAAATGTTATATCCGACACCCCTTCAAACAACCGTCCGAAAATAAATTATTTGGCACCATCATTTGAAGTACTTGCATGAAGTATGGAAAAACTGAAACCTTGTTTTAGGCAAGCCTTAATCCTTCCCAGCTTAAGGATTTACCACAATCGATTTGTTCGAAGTCAGGACTGAGAGATTGAGTGCTACACATTTCTCACCCTAGCATCATTTCCCACAGCCAAACCCTTTTGTTTTCTTTTGCCTCTCTCAAGACTCCCCATCAGCACTCACCATCTCGCACTTTGAAGGCTTAATTATTCTTTGTGAACAGAACTGCCCGTATTTTTCGCATAACAGCCATAGGTTAGTTTTGCCCTTTTTTTTTTTTTTTTTTTTTTGTGTGTGTGTGTGTGTAATGCATTCATCCATGCATCAGCACTGCGCAGTGCGCACACACTTCAGTATACACATAAATGTCAAACTTTCATGAATCAAGATCATGGAAATATATTAACGTGAAAATTATCTTTCTTTACTATAAAGGTACGGTCTTACGACTCAACAATTAATAAGCAATATATGTGATAACTACACTACATATGTTATTTTTTAGTATCTAGAAGACCACATATTTTTATTCTGAAATAACTGCAACTTTATACAATTTCTATACAAAATATCTATAAATATTTAATTTTACCCTTCATTTCAGTTTTCCTCTAATCTCAGGCTATTAAGTGTGATTCTTTGTCCAAAAATATTGAATACTAAATCAGGCAATCAATCTACTCATTCCCTAAATTATATGCTCGTATCAGTTGGGACATTTAAGAAAAATGGAAGGAGTAATAACTTATTGCACAATTTTGTTTTTTTAATAGGTAAAAGGCGATTAGTTGACTGGCCAACATGTTTGTTATATTGGCAACCAGTATGTTTGTTTGGTTATCTTACTAGTTTCTAGGCGTTGGCAGTAGCTCTCTACTCCGGACTCTTATCATGTACGCTCCTCCACGTTTTTTCGTTGAGACAGATTCACTCACTCTGACGAATTGTTTTCATAAGGGCGTTTGGTTGTGGTGCACCTCGGGAGTCCTAAGGAAGATGTTGCCCCTCAAACAGTGTTTCACTTCTTTGTCCGTAGTCCATACTTTTAGAGAGGTGAATGCAATGACTGATTCTTTGGCTCGTGGTCTCTACTTTGGAACTTTTGGCTTATGGCCACTCCTCTTTGCCTGCTGTGGAAAGGGGTTTGGTTAGTTTGGATGCGCGTAGTTTCCTTCCCTTAGTAGTTGATTGCGTGTTCATTCCACTGATGTGTTTATGTATTGACACCCAGTTTTTGGAAATTTCTAATAAAATGTCCTAGGGTCGCTAGCCTCTCCTGGGCTGTTCACTTGAAAATAAAAGAGTGACTGGGGCCACGGGGATATATAACTTACTTCAAAGTTATACTTACAAGTAGACTACTATGCATTTGTAGTTGTTAGAATATCGAAGCACACACCAAGAATAATAGGAAGAAAGTGCCATTAAGTCCTTCTAAAAGCTATCTAACTCTAACAGTACCCAACATTCTGCATTTAATAGTGCTTTCACAACAAGTCGACAAATATTGTATTTCTCAGTCTTACAAGGTAATCCATAGAGATTTATACTCCATGCAAATCTTCTTGTAACAACAATTGATCTCTTTTTTTTTTGATTCATGGGTTTTAGTCAAATTATATTAATTTTTAAGGGGTCATTTAGCAATTCATTTGGTCTTAAAATTTGAATCCATTATTTCCACGGGCCAAAATGAAAAATAAAGCTAAAGATATGGACTTCCATTAAGGCTCCATCTCAATGCACCTTGGGCCTCGTAAAATTTGGGCTTATAAACATTAAAATTCTAGGCGATTCACATTGTATAATCTCTTCCTATTCTAGGGTACAGAAATGATCATGACCACTCATTATAACATTTAACCTACATATAAATTCATATTATTCATTCACCCCAAAAACCTTTGCTAGTTAACTTCTTGCCTCTCCACTATTCTCTTTGCGTTTTCTCAGGAAAATCACAAAAACACACATACACTTTGTAATTATGGGTACCTTTGTTGTTGTGAAGAACAACTCAGAACAAAAAGATTGATTACAACCTCAAGGAGGGGTTTGTTTTACAGTTTTCAAAAGGGTATGAAAACCCACATTACTTTTTTTAGTTTTAAGCCTTGATTTCGTATGAAAATGGTTGCAGTGTTGCTTTTGTTTCAAAAGGATATGAAATCGATTATTGACATGCTGAGCTTTGAGATATACTATGTTCAGCTGTAGGAAATTTGTATAACTTCAATTCCGACAAGATATAGATATAATCTTTGTGTTTGGTAAGGTTACTAATTATATATGGTAAATAATTTCAGGTTACTTCTTAGGACATCTTGCTTCCCAAGGTGAAGGATTTCTCACTACTTTCCGCCAACTTTTAACAAGAGTATGTATGTAGTATATATTTGTATGCAAATTCATATGAATAAGCCATTGAAGTTTTCGATTCTCTTCTACTGTTAATTATTTCGCAAAATGAGCATTATGACTTATTTGGCCCTAAAATTTTCATTGATAGTTTGACATGCATTTATCAACTCATTAGATGAATTTAATATGGATTAAGAATACTTGTGTGAATGTTGACGTTTACCACCCTTATCTTTGACCGTTGACTTTGAATAGTTGATATGATTGCAACCTACCGATTCTGTAAGTACTTATTGCTCGGTTAGTTTATTTGTGAATCAGAAAAGATATACTTAATTTTCTTGTGGAATTGTTTGAATGGTTGTATATTTGACCATGACCAAAACTTAGATCCCAAACCTACTCGTTGCTATAAAATATGTAGGTTCAAACTTGCTGACTGATTTTAAAATTCTATAAACAATGCTTTCAGTTCTGTTCTTTTCATTTAGCTATCAATATCTAGGTTTCTAATTCAGATTATGTGCACTAATGTGTCGTTTTTTACTCTATATGCGGAAATATACTGATTCTTGAATCCCATCTTTTTGAGTTTTTGTAATGTATTTATACTCAAAATGCCGCTATGCTTTCCCTGTCACGACAACATTTCCATAAAATTTGTTTTTGTTATCGTTGAAAGCTAGTTTTACCACATAATGCAAGATTGGAGCATCCTTAATTTGTTGAATTGTCAGTATAAAAGTGTATTAATATCTCATTTTAAAGTTTAGCTTGATAATTGATTTCAATTACTGTGTGACTAAACTAATTATTTCTTTTAGAGGAAGGCTGCTTTGGTGGGCATGTCAAATTCAGTCCAAAGCCGTGAAAGAGTAGCATCAACCGGAAAGGTTTTCAGTTAAAGCTTCTGTCTTGTAATGTTGATTTCCACCATTAGTGACCTGTTATTCTTCTTCAATACTAGTAGTCATTTGCAGTAATTTAAGAGTGCAGCTGCATCAGCTTGCTATTAAGTATATGCTGATAACTAACATCAGTTGATTTTTGCTTGTAATTATCATAAGGGCCCCTGTACTTAATTAACGATAATTAAGATTATTCCTTACAGGAGTTTCTCTCCAAAGAGAAAGCCAAAATTGATGGTAAAAGGCCAGCAGTGCAGGACTTCCATTCCAAAGCAAGAACGTCTCATCTGGATGATGATTATTCGCGACTCTCGGGAAAACCATTTTACTGTAATGCTGTTACACCAACAAACCTTCCACCACACAATCAAATAGTAAGCTTTCCCATAGGACATTCAAATTCCTTTTTACTCAAGCATATTTAAACTTGTGTGATAAGATTGATCATCATCTCATCATTTTGAATATTAAAGTGAGAGTTAAGAGGATTTACAGTTAAACCTTTTGCAGTGCATGCCTGCCCCTGATTAATTTGTTAGTGAAATAGAGAAAACGTTGCCTAAATTTCTTGTGTCTCTGTCTGGCGTTTGTAATGTTTCAGATGCTTGGTGTTAGAGTGCAGAAGGTTCTTCCATCGGAAACTGTCCCACTTAATGTTACTTGTCGTGGGAAAACCTGGGAACTGATGTATTGTGGAGACAAGAGAGGGTTCTTGGATACAATCTCGTGGAAGAAATTTGCTAAAGACAATGAACTCGCTATTGGAGATGGATTGTTCTGGGAAGTAATGGAAAACACTCCAGAAAAGATAAATGTGAAAGTTCAGATTATCAAAGGAGTGTGCAAGCCATCTGAAGCAGAATTGGAGGAGGAGGAAGGAGGGGATGATAATCCAATAGTCATTGAGTAGGAACATTTCATCATTAAGAGTACTTGAGACTCACTTCATGGATAGTAGTTTATCTCCTGTGATATTGTTGTTGAATATTATGTTTTCTAGACATCGTACTATTTCTCTTCGCTAATTGATTGAACCATATTTTTGTTAATGGTACTTTAGTTCAACCAAGTTATGCATTATCATATGGTACATGTTTGGCCTGTGATCTTAGGGCTTCATTCATGAAGTGCATTTTTTTTCCCTTAATAAGGCTAGCTCCTCCCTGAGTTTTGGGATTATTACAAATATTATTGAAGTTTGGGATTTTAACAACACTTCTAAACCCATGAAATCTGAAATACCTCCGAGGTTTATACATATACATTTCAAGTGACAAAGGCCAATTAAAAATCACAAATTTTGCCATGGATTTAACATGGGTAGACTATTACCTGGTGGCGTAGCAGATAGTCGCATACAGGCCTCATCTTCTGCCGTATGGTTCATAGCATCATTTTGGTCACTGTGGTTATTAATTATGGTCATCATGGGATGTTTATATATAGCATGAAGAATTTGGAAGGTACGACTTCTTCGGGAAGCACAAACATGGTTTCTTTGAATATTATATAGCTCAAGCACGGCTTCTCTGGGAAGCAATGGAAGTGATCTACAGGCTAGGTCTTGTGATAGTTTTTCTACCCATGTCATGTTGAGTTTTTCTCATAATGGGCTGTTTAGCTGTTATTATTTTTATGTATATCTTTTCTTTGTTATATATAAATTTTAAGCAAACATAAACATTAATTCCCTTTTAAAGAGGGCAGCCTTTACTTGACCAGAAATATATCTAGATATATATTTGGGCATATGAGTTTACAGTACCTTGGTTGTGGATGAGGAACACCAAAGTTTACACACGTATAGTAAAATAGATGCAGAACTTCTTATTTTCATTTCTTGTACCAAGAAAGAAATTATGTCACGAAATATATATATATATATATATATATATATGTATATAATACTTTGTTGTCTATTTGTACCATTTCTACAAAAAGCTACCTGGAGTGTCTGTGAAAGCATTATATCTATACCTAATTATATGAGTGCCACATTCAAGTTCCTGGAATTGCAGTAATTCATGATGTTAGGATAAACTATCTATTTAGAAATATACTAAACAAGGAGTTAAGTTTTAAACTACGGAGTACTATCTAAAATTGTAGTAGTTAACATTAAGAAAAAAAGTGATAATTTAATTTGTAACTTGCATACCAAATTATAAGAATTATAATTACATGCAATTACAAATTAACAGTGTGACAATGTTATATAATAGCTAGCTGATAAAATTCATTTGAAAATTCTGTAACTGAAAGTTCTCCATGAAAGAGACACATAAAATTTTGATGAGGAACTCAAGTTGAAATTTTGTAAACAACATGTCTGAAGGGTGCATGGAAACCGGTGGCTCCTTGTTCTAGCAGATGCTTGTGACTTTAAGCATCTTTTTATTTGCCATTTCTGTATGCTATATATATGTGCATGTATGTTATAGGATCCTACAAGGTTATCTTTAACTTGGAGCTGCGATATCTTTTCGAAACATTTTTGTAATTCAGAATGTGAAAGAAATTTGTGCCATGCATAATTGAATGAGACTCTGGCCTCAAAATATAGCTAAAGGCTAGGGCAGTCTGGGGCATGTGTCATTAAGGCTTCATGTAGGCAACCCTACCTTTCCTTCTATAAGAGATTGTTTTTATTGCTTGAACTCGGCACCTCTGGTTATGAGGTCACGTGCCAACGCCTTTTTATGAGTACGCACTACTACAGAAATGCTCAAAGGAGGCGTCTCTTTGGAGGCGGGTGTACAAATACCCGCCTCCAAAGGTGGCTGGAAATATCGGAAGCTTACTGGAGGCGGGTGAAGCATTCACCCGCCTCCAATTATGGAGGTATTTGGTGGCGGGTGATGCCATCACCCACCTCCAACATTGGAGGTGGGTGATGGCATCACCCGCCTCCTAATAGATACCAAAACCCGCCTCCAATTCCAAAACATGAAAAGGAGGCGGGTGCATGTTTGCAAAATTTTCCAATACTAGATCAAAAATTCTTTTTGTTTTGGACTGTTGAAAATAATTTTGAAAATTTGTTGAGATTCTAGCGAGGCGAAAAATTAATAGGTAATAAAAATCACAAGTTTTAAAAGGAAATATAGAAATATATACTTTTTATCTTAATATTAAATACATAAGTATATGTAGCCTAGTGGTAAATTTAATGTGCAAGAGTCAAGTAAATATGCAGGCGCGAGTTTGATTCCTACCAAAGGCATAAAGTGAAAAAAAAGAAATTAAATTTTTTTACGGGGGGTTTTTGGAGGCGGGTGCAATTTGAATAACAATTACTGGAGGCGGGTGCATCTCCAATAACCATTATGTTAATGGTTATTGGAGGCGGGTGCAACGGTAATTGTTATTGGAGGCTCCAATAACCCCCCTCCTCCCCCCCCAATAAGGGGAGGCGGGTGCGGGCGCCTCCTCTGGTGGCACCTGCCTCCATTGTCCCTTAGGACCCGCCTCCCTTAGGAGGTTTTGGGGTAGTGACGCTAGGCCAAGTGACCTCATAATATAGATAACAAGAATTAGGGCAACTCTTCGCAAAATATACCTAATGAGATCATTGAAGTTTGATGACCTCAATATATGTAGTAAACCTGAACTGAACTCTAATTTCTGAGATAAACAATTAAAAACATTCATTCCAAGCCCTTTAACCCAAATGAAAATTGACATGCATTAGTAGAAAATAGGGCTATAGTCACACCCTTTTAATCACATTATAAAATCAATGGTAGCCTTTTATTATCACACTATTTTTTATGCTATTAATACACAATAGATAAATGTGACTTTCTAGTTCTATTACCACACAAAAATAGGACTATTGACACAATTGGAAAAAATGTGTTTATAGCTCTCTAGTGACACACTAAAGCAAATTCTGTTGCCACATAATAAGGTAGTGTATCTATAGAACTAAAATTAACACATTACCAGGTGTGGTAATAAGCAGCTCTACCCCCAATTTGTCAGATTAATAATAATAATTAAAAAAAGTTAAAAAAGACCAATATATATATTTTTTTGGAAGGAAAAACCCACCTTTCTTTGTAAGTGAAGGCAAACCGTGGCAACAAGAACACCCACCAACAAAATAGTGCCAACGAAAGAGCTCCCCAAAGATGTTTACCGCCATCAAAATACCACCAACGAAGAAGCTCCCTGAAGACGACGACTGCCCAGATCTTGTCCAGTCGAGGAATTTAGCACCTCCTTAAACCAATTTTGTCTATTCTCCGCCGCAACTTTGTAATTTCGTGTCTCAAGACTCGTGTAAGTAATTCTGCATATCACAACCTGGCTTTTTTCTCTCTCTCTCTCTCTCTTTTTTTCCTTTGTTAATTCTGATGTTCATTACTGAGGTAACATTGATGGTTTCCCATGTTTCCACAAACTTTTATTTTATACGTTATTGGATGGGTTTGCAGAAGAGCCCCAGCTGCCATTTTAAATCTTGATTTTGATATTGAATGATGTTTGTAGTGCTACCTTTTCATGTCCTCTTAACTTCATATTTGGTTTGGGTGTAAGTAAAAAACTCAACTCCCATTTCTGCATAATTGAAGCTCTGGGACGCAGTACAACAAAGTCACAGATCGACAACTCCATAAAACAATGAAGGTTTTTACTATTTTTCTCTTCCTTTCAAATAATACTCGACAGAAGGTCTTACGAAATTGGGCACTAATAACTAGTAGATCAAATTTTAGTGTGCATTTTTACCAACAACTACTGCTTATTGTTGGACACAATGTTTGAGTTTTGCTCTGTGCATTGAACATTGATTGTAATTTCCTGATTATGTATTTACACGAGCATCCATCTTGTTCCTTTGATTTTGTTTGAATTTCTATATAGATTTGTAGAAATATTTTTTGGAATATGTTGGGGATTTTGTTGGGCAACAAAATATAAAATTCTTTGTGTATTTTCTGCTTCATTAGTTGAAATCCTACACGTGTTTGTTGGATTGCCTAAGTAAGATTTCGGTTGGCACTACTGTCCTTGAATCCAGTTGTTCCTTATGTGAAAGTCCTTGCACAATATTACAAATTTTAGGCTTTTGGATATGGCCATTTTTGCGAGGAGATATTTCATTGACCAAAACCTCATAGATGATGTTTTATGAGAGGGATTCGATTGATGAAGTTGGATGAACTGCTTCTAGTCCATTATGTGAGCTTATATGTGAATTGTGATACTCTGAAAGCAACTCATTTTCCCCTCCCAATAAGTGAAAATCATGAGATTTCCCTCTCCCGTTTGTACTTTCGTTGTTGACATGCATGGCTCATGTGTTCTCTTTTCTATTTCCTTATGAATGGGCAAAAAAATGAAATTTGGGCCATTTAAAAATCAATTCTCAACTTCATGGACCAGACTAAAATATTTTCAACTTAATGTACTAAATTAGGGAGAAGAGCCAAGTTAATGTACCAAAAGAGTTAAAAAATCAATGAAAAATAATGCTTATCAATCCAAAATCACATTTCCAAACAATATCATGTTTATGAACAGGATTTGGGGTGATTCACGGGCCGGCCCAAAGAGCGGGGCAGCACGGGCGGCCGTCCAGGGCCCAAATTTTGAAGGGCCCAAAATTATTATAATATACTAATATGTATTTGTAGGTTACACTTTTTAAAATTCTAACTTTAGGCCCAAATTAATTTTTATATGAAAATTGAAAAGTATTAATGTAAAAGTGGACCTTTTTATTTTTATTTTCAAATGAGAGCCCACAATTATATATTTTTTTCCTAGTATGAAATTTATTGAAACCTTTTCTTAAATTTTTTTTAAGGGGCCTCTTTTTATCTTTTTGCCCCGAGGCCTTATAAGTGTTTATAAATGTAAGGGCCAGCCCTGGGGGTGAATGATAAAAACCAGGAAACATGGAGAATTTTGTGGCTCAGAGACAAAAACCTGCTACTAGTACAAATTAGATACAATGGTACAACACCTACAACCAAAGAGCAGCATCCTACTTTGAAGATTTCAACCCATCACACGTAATCATTCTTTCTAAAATGTGTCAGACCTTTTCTGGAAATTGAGTTCTATGCATAAGTCTTTTGAATCTTGTAAATAGTCCTGGAAATTTGAGAGAGAATGGCAATGGTAATCTTGTAAATAGTCTTTTGAAGATGATTATCATTTTATATGTAATGGGAATTTAGTGTACTTGTTAGTGATTGAATGGATTTTTTCAATCCAATTTTCTAAATTTCTGAATAGAGTAATAAATGTTTCTTAGGGGACAGAGCATCACTTAGCCTAATCTTATAGTTCACGAGCACGAGCTTAGCAATGTTAGAAATGTCATATAAATAGTAAATACTTAATAGATATGTGATATAAGCATATATTGGTGTGTCGATTAGTTAGGTGAAATGAAATGTATATTTATTTATTACAACATTTTGAAATAAAGATCTAGACAGTATATAGACAATAGTTTAAACAATTGATAGCAGGTACAGTTTGAGATACACCAGAAAATTATCAAAAATTTGACATTTAAGACTATTGGAAAGTTAGCCCATATATTGTTGGCAGAAAATTGGACCAATATGAGACACGACTATTTGAAAATGAATGCAGGCAACACTGCAGAATGATTGAAGTAAACAATCCACGTGCTGCTCCACCGAAAAGAACACATCGATCCATAGTGAAGAATTTGCATATAGGTTTTCCAATCAAGTAAGTTTCATCCGTTATATTAAAGCTTTCAGATTACCACTTTGTTGTTTTTATGTAACTATCTTTGTTTTTCATGGTGGTTAATCATTTGTAGATTTCTACAAAAGATTCAATATGCCAAGATTTGAAATGTCTTGCTAGGGGCCCTAACAACATAGGACTAACATATCAAAAGTATGTTGTCAATGGCTTTAAATTTCACACAAGGGACTTGGAGAGTAAGAGAAATACACAAAACAGTGGGATAAAAGTGAAGGCAATGACTTCAAGTTTTTCAAGTATAAGAGATCAAAATCTAATCCTAAGTGAGATCGATTATTTTGGAATTTTGACAGAAATTATTGAGCTAGATTATATAAGTCACTGGGTTGTTTTGTTTGGATGTGACTTGGTATCAAAGGGAAGCAGGTTGAACTAAATGGTGATGGTTTTACAATGGCCAATTTCACTAATGTTGGATCTCGCAAGGAACCTTTCATTCTTTCATCTCAGGCTTCACAGGTTTTTTATGTAATAGACTCAGTTGATAATAATTTGCATTTGGTTATCTCTACACCAGCAAGAGGAAACTATGACATGCAACCAATGGTTGATGTTGAAACCTACTTGCAAAGTTACATATGCAATCCTGTAGATAACGGTGAGAGCGAACAAGTTTTATTGATTCATGAAGATGTTGATGGAGTTGAAATTGACAAATCCACATGAAGATCTATTACGCTTGTCTGTATTTCTGTAACTGGATATGTGGATTGGTTGTGCTAACTCAATCTGGATTTTTTTTTGGAAAATTTTGGTTGGTTTTGATATTTGATTGTGTGGTTAAATTTGACAGGGAGTGTTACTCTATTAACAGAGGAAGTGCTGCTGAAATTTCAAAAAATTAGATGTGCTAATTAATTTTGGGTTGTTTAGCTGCTTATTTGGGTAATTGGATATATGGACTGGTTATGTTTAATTAAATGTCGATTTTGTTTTGGAAAATATTGGTTAATTTGGATATCAAATTGATTGTGCAGTTCAATTTTGACCGGGAGTTTTTGTCAATTTATAGATAAAATGCTGCCAAAATTTCTATAAAAAAATTACTTATGCATTGAATATCAACAGCTTATAATGAATTTTGAACATCTATTCAAGATATTAAGACATTTATGAAATGTAATAAATCTCATAATTGTAGTATGGCACCTAAAAAAATGTAATTGTATAATGGCACCCTAATAGTTATAATATGGCTTTGAGACATTTATAAATTGTAAAAAATCTTATAATTCTACTATGACACCCTAAAATGTCTAATTGTAGAGTAGCACTAATAGTTATAAGATGGGATTGAGACCTTTATGAAATGTAAAGAAGCTCTTAATTGTAGTATGATACCCTAAAATGTCTAATTGTAGAATGACACCCTAATAGTTATAATATGGAATTAAGACAATTATGAATTGCAGGAAACTTCTTAATTTTAGTATGACACCAAGACATGTGTAATTTGAGAATGACATGACATTCTAGTTATATTAATTATGAGTTTAATGTAATCCAAAAAGAACATAAAATAAAAATTATGAGTTTAAGACATTTAGGAATTGCAATAAACCTCTAATTGTGGAATAACATCCTAATAATGATAAAATAAGGGTGATCCTAAGAATAATGATACACATCTCAACTTTATAACAAGTGATGTAACATGCTCGTATTTTAATAATTATTTTATAAAACTTAAGTCAATGTATGTATATCACATCACTGTCTATGAAAATCGTAATAAATTAGTTGAGATGAACATTATTAACTATAGTTATAATATGGCTTTGGGACATTTATTCATTCTAAGAAGTTTCTTAATATTGTAGCATATACACGACATCATAACTTGTCTAATTAATTATGTACCATTGAAAGAAATCCCTGAATTCTAATGAATTTGATAGACTAATTAACCTGTAAAATTATAGAATGGCATGCTAATGTATATTACTGTGTAGTAAACACTCTCAATATCGTTAGAAGAGTCTACTTTTAATTTGTTTTTCTAGGAGTTCTAATAGAATAGTCAATTTTTAAATTTTGTAATATTCATACCCTTACTAATATAATAATGAACTGTTCGTAATTAACCCATACTTGAAAAATATTACCACAAAATGGACCTTCAACACTGGTAACTAACACTAGTTCCATTAGAAAACGGTGTAAGTGAAAAAAAACACAGATCATTGACACCAAGTATGAGAAACCAGTGTTGAAGATAAGTTTAACAGGTGTTAAAGGTTATCTTTATATAATATTTTAATATTATCTATATAATCAGGACAAAGAGAAATAATTTTAAATGAAAAGAGAATGAAAACGTGATTTAAATTTGACCAAAAAAAGAAGAGGGAACCATTTTCAGATTGGAGGGAAAAACAGGCGCCATACATGAATGATAATCCGACGGTTGATAATCAATTTGTTTACTCAAATTATATCTGAGGGCTGCAATTGACTCCTATTTACTTTGAAAGAGACGTGTGCTGTCTTTTTTTATTTTCTCCAAATTTAATTGTACAAGCCCCCTTTCCCCAATTTCTCCTCCTTTCTCTTTCCCATTCTTCCCTGCGGCAGAGCGCTGCCGTTACCGATTTCCATTTAATTGTAAGTCATTACTATGCTTGTTGTGTGCTATGTGAGCTTTTCTTCAATGATTTGTTTCTCTCTCGAAGTTTTCCCCCTTAATTCCAGCTATTCTCTCTTCCCTCTTCTTTCTTCTCAACTCTTCATTTCGGTAGAAAATCTCAGATTTCGGACAAAATTATTGATTGACGTAAAGATCCTAAAAGCTCCACCACATAACTCAAGTTCTTTGGGTTTACCTCCTCCTTAATCTAGTTTCTTTTTTTTGGGTGAAGAATCAGTCTAAAAAAAGTTTTCCCCCTTTTGGGTTATAGCTCTTCTTCGTCTCCCCAATACTCAAAACCCTAGGGAGATTGTTACTTTTAAAGCTTTTACTTTTTAGCCATTTTGTATTCCTAATAACTGGAAAACAATTTCTATGCAATTTAGTGTTTCTTTTATGTCTAATTTCATATTATTCTACCTGGGCTCAAAATTTTTTTGTGAAGTCTCTTTTATTCCCTTGTTTCTCCGTCTATAATTCTGAACAATGTAACACCAATGCCTTTAAGATTTAAAATTTTGTATGGCTTCTTTTGTTGTTGGTTATAATACAATGTTGTAATCCTTGCTTTGTTGCATACTTGAATTTCTAAATTATTGTGTCATTTGGTTGCTTGTCAAAATTCTTTACTTTGGCTGCTTTGCTTCTCTGTTCTAATGCCTGATTTGGAGTATTCTAGCTACAGGTATGGCTCCTAGGAAGCTGAAACGTAAAAAGCAAGGCTTCAGCCTTCAGGATGAGACCATTCAACAACCACAAGGTAAGATATTAGTACTGGTCCAACGTCTTCTACTACTTATCTTAGTTGCTACAATTGTTTTAGTTTCTTTTATCTTTCTTTTTATTATAGCATAGCTGAAGGTTTATAGTACAATATCTTATATAAGTTTGATGAGATATATTTAGACTTTTAGAAATTCATTGCCTCACTCTTATTAGTAGCATTATATTGGTTGAAGGATTTATCTGAATTCAATTGACTATGATATGAGTGTACATGTTTCTTTAAAAAAAAGATTGAATATATGCATTTGTATTGCAAAAGAGGTAACTCAGTAGTTAACAGGCTGATTATTAATACATCATTTATCTCATGCCACTGATCGACTTTTGAAAAATATACTTAAAAAAAAAAAAGGACCATCAGGTTTGCATCATTAGTCTATGTGAACAATCAAGCTAGCAATTAATTATATGTTTTTGACTTTCTCTTTTCTGTTTCATGTTCTTGTTTTTGGCTTTATCTAATCTTAATGAAACATTGAGCCCTGACAATAAAAATTAATTTATTTCACTGCTACTATTGGAAACCATAGGGTGGAAAACCAGGCTCTAAATTTACAGCAAAAAAATTCATCATCTCAAGAGTTGTTTTCACAAATGACTGGAACAAACGATGATAGAGAAAAGGGTAACATACATTTGGCTTATGATTCCATAAATGTCTTCTGTTGTTTTCCTATTTAGCTAAATCATTAGTAATTGTCTAAATTTAGAGAAAAGAGTTAGAGGTGCGACTTATATGAAGGAAATTTGGGGCCGACCATCACATCTACCCCTTATTGAGCTGGATGGTGATGAACTTGGAGCACCAATGAGTGAGAACAGTAATCAGTTTTGTGAATTTCTGGGCAACATTGCAAGGAATGGCAAGGAATGACATTTTAATACAAGAAGGAGATGTTGAGTCCTATTAAGGTATGCACGATTTTAGGAATTTATGCACGTCATTGTTTCTTTATGTGTAGTGATATAACCTATTTTCTAGGCACGATATTACCTTACTCTCATTGATGAGGACTGGATTTTGAAATGCATTGGTTCCAAATGGAAGGGTTGGAAGCATAGAATTGCTTCAGCCTTATGACTTCTATCGAACTATTGGAGATGCACTTCGTGTGATGGTTGCTTGGCCTAGGAGTTTGGTAAATATTCGTATGCATTCAATACTATTTGTTTGTTGAGCTAATTTTTTAGATCCTAATCTCGTGTGTATATTTGACATTTAGGTGACACCTGTTTAGAGCAATGAAAAAGCTATTTGTGGATTATCCGGAAATAATTCTTCTCTCTTTGATAGCCCTTCAATATTTAATTTGTACTTATGTATCTCTAATGGGCTAGTAATTATTACCTTTTGGTTGCCCTTCAATCTTGAATTTGTAAATTCATTTCTCTAATGGGCTAGTTAATTTTTGTTTTGCTCGCCCTTCATTTGTGAATTTATGAAATCTTTTGTGTAATGGGCAAGTTTAATTTAGTGTCAATCGTAGTGCAGGCTTGATATTTCTTATATCAAAATGTTGGGTTAATTTAGCATTGTAAGCTTTATATTGAGATGGGCAAATTTCTTAAAACCCCCCTGTGATTTACGAAAGTTATTGATAACTCCCCTGTAGTTCAAAAAGCTCGAATAACCCCCTCGTGCTTTTAGTTTATCTGTAGCCGTCAACTTTTTCATCATTTTTAATGGTCAGAAGGTTAGTTTTGTCATTTTACAATTCTTTTTACTTTTATGTTTTGTTTAAACTAAAGTTTTATATTCACTTCCTTCCTATAATTAATAAACCCTAAAATATCTCACCTACCCCCTCTTTCTCTCTTCCCGTACGCACTTCCATCACCCCTCTCTCTGTTGATGCCTCCTTCATCATCGCTCTCCCTCGTCCAGCACCTCTATCCCTCCGGCGCTGCCTCCTCCTCCTTCCCATCACCTCTTTCTCGCCACCATATCATCCGTCATCTCTCGCCTCCGTCTCCTCCATCATCTCTCGCCGCTGCCTCCTCTCTCACCACTGCCTCCTCCATCATCGCTCTCTCTGACGTAGTTACAATCGCCTGGTGACAAATCCCCAAAATTTGGGGGGTTTTGCCTGTGACGGTTTTGTTTTAATTTAGGGTTTTGGCGCCGCTGTTGAGATCGAAGTTGCACGGTGTGACTGTCGCCATAGATCGAAGTCCCACCGCCTTTAGATCTGGATAGTTGAGATGGACGGCGATGGGCTTTGTGAGTCCGATCGGATGCATAGCTGCTATTTTTTCCTTTTTCTTCTTATTGTGTATTATATTCTTTTTGTAGATTGATGTGCATAAAATTGAAATCCCCATTGGGCCCAGCCCAATTAATTAAAAACAAAGAAACAGTAAAAGATAAAGAAGCCCAGATCCATGTTTAGGTCGGAAAGATCACACAAAACGAGTCTCTGTTACAAATTTAGGTCGGTCATATAATCTTATATTGGTCATGAAGAACTGAACAAGAAAACTCACTAAAGCTTAGGTCGGAATAAACTAATCTTAGATCGGTAGAACTTATAGCCCAGATCGGTATGATTATGTCAGTATTACTCAAGAATCCCAGGTCGGTAAAAGCTTAATGAAGTTAGATCGGTCAATTGTTAAAACTCATCCCTATTTAGGTCGGTAATTTATGTAAGATTAGATCGGTGAAGCCGACCTGAAATAAAGATAATAATATAAAATATCATGGTAGGGCCATTGTTTTAATACATGCAGAGCAATAATTACAATGGAGCCAAAGTTAAAGCCAGTTTTCCCGAAAAGGCAAAAAACATCATTGCAAAAGGAATAATTAGGAGCGTATGTCTCCATTACTCAACGGAACCATCAAGAATAAGCTTATATATACTCAGGCACAAGCCTCATTCTGGTAAGTTCCAACAGGCAATTTCTGCAATTTTCACTAGCATCTCTTAAGCTATTCTCTCATTTACAATTTCTATGAACACTCTTGTTCTATATTGCTTATCTCTTTCATATTACTGACTTGATCGTCGGAGCCTATACAGGGGGGAAAGCCCCGCTCCTTTTCTGAATTAATCATCAATTGGTGAACGGAGCAGTGCAAAATCATCAAGCTTCATCATCTTGGCCGAGGTCAGCAACTCAGATCACTCCATCATTTTCAATTTTGTTCATTCCCTTCACAGCACAACTTCATACAACTTGGGCTATTACTGTCTTCAAGAGTTCATTGGGCCGCGAAGAAGCATCGTTCCCTCATTGTAATTTTTGCGTCACATCATAGATATTAATGAATGGTGAGGTTCAATTTTTTTAAATTCGTTCATGTTTCTGAAATTTTCTCTCTTTCATTGTGGTGGCAATAGGGTTGTGTTAGATTTTTAATTGTATTGGTGGTGGTCCGGCAATGGAGGTGTTCCGGCAGTGGTGATGGTGGTGATTACAATTAAGGAATTGCTGAAAAGAAATAGAAAGGAATCAATAATTAGGATATGGAAAGATTAGGGGCATGTTATTTACATGCCACTTTTTACTATTCGTAGGCCATTTTTTAAAATTTTAAATGGTGAAAAGACAAATATACCCTTGATAGAATTTACCCAAATTTTTTAACTCAGGGAAAATCGCCCAGGCCTGGCGATTTTCCCAGATAAAATCGCTCAGGCCAGGCGATTTTATCAGGGAAAATCGCCCAGGCCAGGCAATTATCCCTAAAAAAAAACGTTTTTTCGAAAATTTAGTGGTCGTTCGCCGGAAAAATGATTTTCCGACTACTGATCGGGAAAACCTGAAAAAAACGCCGTCCTGTGGCGTTTTTTTTAGGGAAAATCGCCACAGGACACCAATTGTCTCTAAGAAAATCGCCTGGACGGGGCGATTTTCTCTGGGAAAATCACCCAGTACAGGCGATTTTATCTGGGAAAATCGCCTGGCCGGGGCGATTTTCCCATATAAAATCGCCCCGGCCATGCAATTTTCCTGTAGTTAAAAAAGTTGGGTAATTTTTTTATAAAGTTAGAAATTATAAAGGGCAAAAATGTAAATTCAACATTTAAAATTTTAAAAAGTGGCCTACGAATAGTAAAAAGTGGCCTGTAAATAACATTTCCGAAAGATTATAACTTGTAAAAGAAAAGGAAAGTAATTATGATATATGATATAGAAAAATTAAGATTATAATTAGTAAAAATAAAGGAAAGTAATTATGATATGGAAAAGATTAAGATTTGTAAAAGAAAAAGGAAATAGTAATTAAGATATAAGGAAATTATGATTTGTAAAATCAAATGAAAGTAGTCATTAAGCTTTAATTAATTTAAAGAGACAAAGAAAAAATTAAATTTATAAATTTTTGAAGGAAATTATATATTTAAATTAAAATATACAAAATAAAAATATTTAAATTTGTATATTATTTTTATTAAGGGTAAATATGTCATTTGCATTAATGATAAATATGATATTTTATTTGTAAGGGGCAATACGTCTTGACCGTTAAAAATGATGGAAAAGTTAACGGTTACAGATAAACCAAAAGCACAAGGGGGTTATTCGAGCTTTTTGAACCACAAGGGGGTTATCAGTAACTTTCGTAAACCACAAGGGGGTTTTAAGGAATTTGCCCTATTGAGATTAGACTCAATTTTAATTTGGTATGTAAAACTATTTTAATTTTTAATTTTGTTGGCACTTGTCTTTATTTATTATGTTATTTTATTAGTTAATATTATAATACTACAATTATATGTATATATATATATATATATTAGACTTCAAATTTATAAAGATTTTCAAATATGTTTCGAAAATTACAAAATTAATTTAAAAAATATATTCTAAAATATTAAAACTTGATATATTATGACATTTAAAAGTGTGATATAAGTTTATTTAAAGTGTGGTAAAACTTATGTTATAATGACATTTTAGAAAGTGCTAAAAACTATCTATTATCACACATTACAATGTGGGTAATAGTGTTTCATAGAAAAAGAATTATATCTTTAATCACATTTTTACTTATCTATAACCACACCTTTAAATGTGTATATAGCTATTTGATCTATAACGACTCTCACCTACACCACATTTATTGTCAATGTGGTTATAGGTGAAATGTGGCAATATGTTCTCTATTGACACATTTTTTTGTGTCTCAAAGCTTACTTTCTACTGGTGATGGTTGAAATTGTAAGTTGAAACAATGAACATCTTAGGCCCTCTTAACATGTAGTTCATCCTGATGCCGCGCATATTCTGTGCGCGCGCCTCAACATTGGCCTCTTCTTGTTTATCTGCACTTACAATTTCTAGATTATGGTTGGGGACCGATTGGGATATGAATATCATACAAATGTTGCATGTGCTTTTGTCTTTTGATATCAAAGCTTTGTCATATATATTTTGAAAAGAAAAAAGTTGCTGAATGATTGTTTCATTTAAAGCTTTTGAAGTGAGATTGGGTTCCAAATCATTCTCTGAAATCCAAAACCTATTTTTTGTCTGTGCAAAATACTCTAAACTTAAGAGAGTGAAATTAATTGCGTGATGTATATGGTCCTAATTTCTCAGCCATGTGCACCATCTCAGCTACAATGTGGCACCTTTTTCTTAGTTTCAATATTATCCTTATATACTAGTATGTTTGCCACATTTTAAAGGACTGGCTTAAATAATTTTCTTCTTTTCAAATTACAACATTATCGAATAGACTGCTTTTCTTCTTCTCAATGGTCACCAATTTTTGCAACATGCATGCAAGATTTTTTTTTTTTTTTCCCATCATTAATTTTATAGTGTTCCACTTTTTAGAGTATGGCTTGTCATCCGTAATGTAATATAAAAGCCCATTAGTGTAAACGCATTTTTCATCAGATTTTGTGTCTGGTGTAGTGTATCTATTACTTCAATTTGTTTTAATCAATATTGAAACTTTAAATGCAATTGAGTCCTCACTTATAATTGCCAAACTGTAAACCTTTATAATTGAAAATGTAAACAATCATGCTGCTTATACTGGGACATCGCTTCATGTGTTTCGTAGATCTCATCGACAGTATTAAAATGGTTTATTATATGCGTGATTCAAAAACTGTAGCGCAAAGTAATGGCCGTCAAAAGTTGTCATTGCAAAACTGCCACGATTTCATTAAATCGGAAAATTTATACCGTTTTTAAGCATCAATCTTTTTACCTATATAAATTCTCCATTTTCAATCTGTATTATATCACTACCACAAAATCTCCCTTAGGAGGCGGGTCCTAAGGGGCATTGGAGGCGGGTGCTGCCATCCGCTGCGGGCGCCTCCCTTTGGAGGTGCCCGCACCCGCCACCCCTTAGGGGGTTATTGGAGGCGAGTGCAAAACTGCACCCGCCTCCAATAACCCTCCGTAAAAAAAATTTAATTTTTTTTTTTGCACTTTATGGCTTTGATAGGAATCGAACTCGCGTCTTCATATTCACTTGACTCTTGCATATTAAATTTACCACTAGGCTACATATATTTATGTATTTCATATTGGCCTCGAAAGTATATATTTCTATATTTCCTTCTAAAAATTGTAATTTTTATTACTTATTAATTTTTCGACTCACTAGAATCCCAACAAATTATTAAAATTATTTCAACAATCCAAAAAAAAAAAAAATTTTGAACTACTATTAAAAATTTTGCAAAAATGCACCCGCCTCCTTTTCATGTAATGAAATTGGAAAATTTGCCAAAAACTTTGGAGGCGAGTTTGCCTTCACCCGCCTCCAGTGAGCTCTCTATTAGGAGGCGGGTGAAGGCTTCACCCACCTCCAGTGAGGGATGTATTTGGAGGCGGGTGAAGCTAAACCCGCCTCCAAATACCATTTTTTAATTTCCAGCCACCTCAAACACCCGCCTCCAAATGGGCGCCTTCTTTCAGCATTTCTGTAGTAGTGTATATCTCAAATATATATATATATATATATATAAGCTATTGATCTCTCATATAAATTCTCGTTATCACTGTAGATAATCTCTTTTATAGAAATCAACATATAGAGTATACAGTGATACCACTACATTATTCTAGTGGAAGAGGGAGCAATATATCTCTCTCACATCAGTATCAATCCGTGAATTTGTAAACTAGAATAAACAAAATAAGAGAATAGGATATGGGCATAAGTGATATTCAAACTTGAGACTTTTTTTCACAAAAAAAAAAAAAAAAAACCGATTAAGTGGCAGTCGGGTATGGTGACCCTTTATTAATTCTATAAAAATATATAATTGACTGAGTGGACATAATGAGCCTTACCCCAGTATATGATGATTACATGCAAGCATGGAGCACTAATAAAGAAACACCATTAAAAAAAAAAAAATAGTTCTCTCAATGCACGCTTCTTGCTAGGTTTACTCAACTAATACCAGCGCCTCCGGGCGGCTGACCGCCTTCAACTATGCGGCAATCTAGTCTAAACATTGCCTTCCACTGCGCCCACCTCCAATCGCTCACCCATTGAAGAGGGTGACCGAACACTGTGAGAAGTTGGCGCTAATCTTTTTGGATGAGGAGATGGATGAGTTAGAGCCCCCCCGGAAAGTTTTCAGAGCGACGACCAACAAGTGAGACTCTTCGTACCGATTTTACGACTGCTGGATTTTTGGGTGGCCATCATATTGGAAGGATCGATGCTCACAAGGTTCTTTTCAGGTTCGAAGAAGATGAGGACTATAACTGGGGCTTCTTGAAAGGAGCATGGAATTTCAGAGATTATGCTCTAAGAATTGTGAAGTGGATGCCAGATTTCGATCCTATTGCGAAGTCATCCATCGTTCTCGTGTGGGTGACTCTCCCATCATTGCCGTTTGAACTATATGATGAATGGTCATTGCTCTCCTGGGCAATATGTTTGGCTGATCTTTGAAACCAACTTTGCTTCAGCAAATCTGTCTTGCCCGTCTAAAGCTCGAGTTTGTATACTGAGATTAATCTGTTGCAACCTCTACTGGATCATGTTTACTTGGAAAAGAGAGGTAAAGATTTATGGAATTTGAAAAAAAAAAATCCCCTATTATTGTGTGAATTACAGGAAAGTGGGGGCATCATAAGGAGGCCCCCAAGACCAAAGCTCCAACGGAAGAAGAAGTCGTATGGCAAGGAAAACATATCTCCTTCGCCGTCGCCACCTCCTTATAAAGGAAAAACGAAGCTCCCAGGCCAAGACAATGCAATAGTAGTGTACAGTTGGCACAAGTGGCATCCAGATTGAGGGTGCTTTAGGGCCTTCGACCCTGAATACGCGTCCTGAGCCAAACACAGCTTTCTGTGCCCTAATTGCACCATCTGGCGCACCCCAATTCGCAATATCCTCTGCGCGCTGCCCAGATTACATAGGAGGATGTACCTGTTCGTCAAAATGCCTTAGCGGAGGCCCAATATTGTGCCACCCCTGCACCAATCACAGATTTCTGTGCCAACTCGCAGTTTCCTCTGTGCCCGTTGCCCAGATTACTCTGGAAGATGTACCTGTTCCGCAGAATGCCTCAATGGAGGCCCAGTGTGGTGTTCCTACACGAATTGCTCCTTTGTCATGCAGTTCAGATGGTGACATTGAGGAAGTGTTCACAAAACATTCTCTTACTGAACAACTGTAGATTCCATCTTAATTAATTCTAGTCAATGTTCATGTTCCAATTTACCTAATAATTGCATCTCCAAATCTACTTCCTTTAACTTTAGTAGTAAATCAAGGAATTGCTTATCCGCCATTAGCATCCCAAGTCCAATCGGTCCCCACTCCGGTAAAGGTCCATGCCACACTTGCAAAGCCATCACCACAATTAGTCAAAACAATGATATGTACAACGCCTCTCGGAAGAGGTCACAAAAATGCAACACCAACAACCTCCATCACCTAGCTTATTGGCATCCAATAAATGAACCAACCACTCCAAGGAATGGAGGTTTCCCCAGCCGTCAAATCTTGCAGCCTCGTTATAGAAGTTAATCAATGGATTTATCCAAAAGTCCATAAGTTTGCCCTAGTACAAAAGTTAAAGCCCTTCAAGAAGACTTTCACTCTGATTGTTGCACACAAGATGCCTACAAACACTCAGCTTTTAGACAGGACACCGGATAAACCTCACATTAATTCCAACCACAACGTCTTTGCCCTACTCTCCAAAAGATCTTAGTAATGACCAAGAGGATGAAAACAAGGAGCCTGAGTATAGGCCATGGGAAACGGATGATGAAAGAGTCTCGGACGACGAAGAAGAACCATATGCAAACTGCCCAGTGCAAATTGGTGGAGATTTTGCAAAAACTTTTTCTGTATCACTTTCTGAACATGTCAGACACACATTTGTTGACATTTAGTACTTAATATACATAGCAAATTTATATACAATATATGGGCTTAATCTGGGATTTGAACTTGATACTTATTGCAAAACAAAAAGATTCTTTACCACTATACCAACTATAGATTTGATTTAAAAAAAAAAAACAATTTAGTGGAATGGCATTGCAACCTTTTGTTTATTTGAAAAATAGAGATGCAAGTCACATCAAGGCCGGAGGTAGGAGAAACGCCTAGCAAATCATTTAAAACAGTGTGGACAAATCAGAATTCAGTATACGTAAGGAAAAGAATTTCTACAAGAAAGAGCGTTCTAATTTCAAGAAGCAATTCAAGAAGGGACTAGAAAACACCTGATCAATTCGACTGAGTTACTTCAATATCCTCTTGCCAGCGAGAACACGATGGCTTTCATACCAATTAATGTGGACCAGAGTTCACAATGCCAAAAATAGCCAAGGAAAATCTGATGAAGTGGCGGTATGGCTCATTTAATTTATATGTTAATTCTTACCTTGAGATCAACAATTTCTACAAACTAACTTAAGCTAATTTAACATGCTATTCAAACTAAGTAAAGAATATGAAGAGTTGAAACGGCCACAATTTAGTAGAGCTATTACTCAATTGATAAAGTTTCGAACTTAGTAATTAATCACAATCATGCAATAATTCATAAGTTCAAGGGTTGGGTGATTTTTCTAGTCCTGAAACTACAAGGAAAAGATCGATTTAAAATTGGAATCAAGAGATTGATTTCTTACAAACCAAATCTAAAGGAACTAGGTTTTGGTAGTTGTTATTTTTGGCTGTCCCTTGGTTGTTCTCATTGGTCGAAAATTATGAGAAATAAATAAAGGAAATAGCAAAATACATTCATAAGAAAGAGATCAAGAAGAGATCCCTTTTTGGAAACTAATAAAGTTAATTAAGTTGTAACCAAACTAACTTGTAAGTAACTAATAGCAGGATTAGTGGCCGAAACCCTCCATTCTTGTGAGCTAGGGTTTTAGTCACTTTGTACATGATTTATTTTTAGAAATCTTCTTGGCACCTTGTGGAACCTTATGGAAACTTCTATAATCATTTTGAAAATGTTGAAAATCAAGAAAGTCAATATTTTCAAGATTCTTCAAAATATGAAGTTCAAGATTTTCAACAAAATCAAGAACTTACTAAAGTGTCTATTTTAAGTTCAAGAACCATCTATTATCTTCAAGAACTTCAAGAAATGACAATTTCTTTATTGTGGATCAGCTGTAGGCGCATTCTCTTCAAGTATCTCGAATAGAATAATACTTTTATCCTTTATGGCTTTATTTTGAAGAGCTTTACCTTCTATAATCACATGGGCTTATCTTTTGCATGTTTGCAAAATTTGATTCTATTAGCTTCTTGGATCTTTTGCATGTCATTGGCCCAAGGATATCTATAAGTGAATCTCTCTGATATGGACTTGGATTATGAAGCATTGTTGGGCCTACGTAAGCCACATGAACCTTCTCAGCTTCATTCGTTGACTCACTTGTATGTGGACTTGTCGCTAAGTTAGGGATGACCTCATCAACATTTGTGCAGAATTTCCATTATTTTCAAGAAAATTCCAATGGTAAAGATATAAATGTGAAAGCTCTCAAAAGAAGCAGCCCTTGGTTCGGTCTTCAAGCATCTAAAAGGGTTCACAACACCTTGAAACTTTTCAAGACTCTAAAGACATTTTAATGCATAAGCTTTGAAGGTTTCAACATTTAATAATTTTGGTCAAGGATACTCTAAGTTCGATCAAGAAAACTAGCATTTAGGTGATCAAGCATAGGATATAAAGACTATATATATCCTAAATAATATTAAGAGATTAACGCAAAGCAAAATATTGCTTATTTGTACTAACGAACAACAAATAAAACTCACGCACTCAATCTGGGCGGCAGATCAAAGCTGAAGCTTGGTTGAGAAACAGCCTCAAGGCTTTCCAGTTTCTTTTTCTATAATTCTCTGTATCTATCTCTGTGATTACAATGGTCACCCAATGCCTCTATTTATAAGCTAAATTATCCCTGAATCCTATCATTAATTTGATTCATGACTACTTTCTAAAAAAATTAGGTTTCCCAAAACAAACACTAAACCAAATAGAAAATAGACTAAAATAACAAATCCAACTACAATTATAATTACCTAATTAATTAAGTCTGGTTTAAATAACTATTTCCCAACATAGCCTCCCTTAAACCAAAATTGAGCAAAAGCAGCTCCAATGCCATCATGAGCTTGAACCTCCAACGATATTTCTTTCGCAGTGTAGGCAAAATGCCAAACCAACTTGCAGTAGTTCTTCAGCTCTGCTTTCAATCTCATCGTAGAGACATCTTTGTATGTGCCATTGATCTCCTTTGGAAACTCATCCTTATCAAAAATTTTAGTCATGTCCACCCATTCTTCATCTAAACAAGTCTTCTTGTCAACCTTGTAATCAACCTTGCAAATTTCAATAACAACTTCTCAAATTGGGCATTACCGTTAAATTTGATGTGAATACAAACTTGTATTTTGAGCACATCTTATCAAAATTTTTAGTCCGGTAAAAAAACTCACTGATATCTACCAATTCATCTTCATAATAGAGCTTTCCATCAACATTGTTAATCTCATCAATGCCTTCAAACATAACAATGTCCTTGCAAACCTCCACTATTATATTTTTATCTTTGTTTCCTTCAACTCGGTCGGACTCTTCACCAGACATGGAGTCTGTTAGCCCTCAGGCCTCAATCATTAGTGTTCTGATGATTCAACTTAACAAATAAATAAATGTGCAAATGATTAATTGAGAATTGCATATAATTAGTAAAATCTAGAAAGGTTCAAGCTCCAAGCTCAACAAGCAGTAGAGCTTGAAGATTGGCGACAATTGTTCGAACTTGAAGACATTTACAGGCAGTCGACAGGCTCATAAAACCCAGAAACTATCGAGTCCCAGCCTTGACAGGCCCTCAAGCTCAAACCTTGCCCAGACAACTACGAATTTGATCGAGACAACAGGCGGATAACACAATATTGGATTGGAATTCATTTCAAATTCAAAAAATCTATTGAAGTATCAAACCTGAACGTTGATAGGTTTTCAACCTTAAAGCCATTGAAAATAAAGAATGCACCAAAATACATTTATTACACTATGTGCCAAACAAAGTGTCCATTAGAAACAAGAATTCAAAATTTCAGTATCGAACTCTAAGTCTCGAGCTCGAAGGTCGACCTTGAAGCTTCAGTTTTCAGCATCAACTTTCTAGCCGTTAGAAAGAAAGAAAGGTGGTCCTATAAAGACTTCAAGCCTTCCATTTCAAGACTAAGAATTCCAAATTGAGTTGAGCTATCATCTACAACATCCCAACTCATTTCAAGTGAAAAATCAAAGCATTATTCATCTTTTTAGAACTCATTTGTTTAGTTCAAATACTTCATTGCAAACTTTGTATAAGTCCTAACCTATTGAGTGGCTAAGGCTCATTCTAAAAATCCTAATCTCTTATTGAAGAGATATGCAAGGTGAAAGGGGGAGTCTTGAGTAAGTCCTACATCCTTATGAAGGATACGGCTAAAGATTCATCTCTAAGATATATGGAGTCTTGAGTAAGCCTAAGGATCCTTGAGGAAGGATAGGAGCAAAAGATTCATTTCTAGTTGTAGAGATTTAGGTAGATTTTCTAGCTTAGAGTTAAGTCAGGAAAATCATGCAAAAAGTATTAAGACTAAGAGGATTTGTCTTGAGTAAGTGGTTTGAAACACACCTTTAAGTGTTTTAACTAGTGGATTAGGAACTCTCAAGTGGAAGAACTTGAGGACCGGACTAGGATTCAAGGGGAATTTGAACCACAGTAATTCCTTGTGTTTGTCTTCTTTAAATGGCTTTCTTAATTGCTTAGACAAATCACTCCACACACTACACTTGATTTGAAATAATTTTTAGAAGAACAAGTTTTGACAAGATGCATGCTAGGAAATGAAGACAATGAGGTAAGTGTAATTTCCCTTTCTCATTGTTGTAGTGATAGTGATTATGAAATAAAATGGATAAATGAATTTTTTGAAACTATTCAAGCTAATGTATTTCGTGTTATGAAAGTGAATTTGGAATTAAAAAATAAAGTCAATTCTTTCAAATTAGAAGCTGACTCCTTGAAAGAAGAAAACTCTATTTTAAATTGTGAAAATGAAGAGCTTAGGAGTGAAATCAAGGAATTGACCTCTTTAGTTGAAGATAAAGACCTTGAGATTAAAAACTTGAAAATGACCAATTCGGAGATTGTAAATGAGAAAGTCAAATTGGATGAAAAACTTAAGTCTTTTGAATTGATGCAAAATGAGTAAAATTAAATGAAAAAAAATTAATGTCTTAAGCATTGATTTGGAAAAGCTCACTTTGGGTAGAAATAATTTTGAAAAGCTACTTAGAAAGCAAAATGTTGGAAATGACAAGTTTGGCTTAGGCTATGAAATGAGCCAAGTAAAAGATGTGCCATCTTTATCATCCACCTTTGTAATTACATCTTCTATTGGGAA
Organism: Leptodermis oblonga; assembly: GCA_016801395.1. NCBI lineage: Eukaryota > Viridiplantae > Streptophyta > Magnoliopsida > Gentianales > Rubiaceae > Leptodermis > Leptodermis oblonga. Next base: position 27,420,076 of record CM028751.1, read on the forward strand.
AAAGCTTACTTATAATGACTTTCAAAAAAAGTCATTAATCATGCTTAGAAGTATAATCATTTTGAAAACAGGAATGCATCTCAAGAAAATATATTTTCTTACAATCCAAATCAAAATGAGGACTTTTATATGTCTAGAGGAGTAAGACAAGCATCCAAGAGAAAGATGTTTGAAAATCATATGCATATAATAACTATTCTGTTAATCATGATTTTTATGAACTTAGTGTGATTGATGAATTTACCTATACTAGGAAGCCTTTCACTTTTGGCAAAAAGAAAGAAGAAGTTTATGATTATCCTTTGAGATGTCATTATTGTGGAAAATGGGAACATAAATCCTCAAAATGTTTTGCAAAATGTGAAGTTGAGTTAGGATATAAAATGTGGAAAGTTAATATTTCATCTAACAAATTTGGACCCAAAAAGATATGGGTACCACAATCCTGATCTCCTTGAGTTACCTTGTAGGATTGAAGCATCCTTGACTACAAAGGAAGGGTTGAAGTTAAAGAAAAATTATCAAAAGCATGGAAAGTGGTAAAGCCACATGGTTTGAGGTAACATGTACCTCTCCTAACTTGTTTGTGAAGAATTATGTGAATTTGTGTGAATCCTTGTGCTTAAAGTGGCTAATTGATACTTGAATTTGGTGTCTTAAAATGCATGGTTTAGCTTCATGGCATGTATGTGATTGAAATGAATGACAATAGAATCAATAAGCCATACCTAGGATAGATATAGAAAATCAAAACTATAGTTGACTTGGTAGTTGACTTTTTGATTTAGACAAAATATCAAAAATATGAAAAATAAAAATTGTGCTCAAGGGAATTACAAACAAGTTTGTAGTTCAACTCCTTCATTGAATATCATGTATCAAGTTGAAGCATTGTCAAGAAAAGTTTCGACCTCGAGTCTCAAGCTCGACACCCAGTCAAGATATTCTGGGCTTTTAATAACACTAAACTCATAAATTTTAAGTCAAAATATTCTTAAGTAAAAGTTTTGAGTACGGCTGTTGACACCCTATCGGCTTCGAACCTTTCAGATGTATATATATATATATATACACACCTGAGTGGGATTCACAATTTCAGAAAATTAACCCTAGAAACTTTTCACGAGTACTACTTTTGACTGCTTGAATTTGAAACTCCCTCCCTAGCCTTACCCACTGAAATTCCCTCTGTAGCACCTCCTAATCACATCCTTACACAACTCTTCCACTCAATTCCATTGGATTCTTGCTGAATTAATAAGCCCTAGATTCCCGCAACTCTCTGTTTTTTGGGAAAAATGGCCAAATGGAAGCAAGTTGAGGAAGGAAGTCCCTCTACTTTAGCTCTTGTTGAGAAGAAGGGAAAAGGGAAGAAAAAGGTGCAAGAAGAGGAACTCTGTTAACTTTGTGTTTTTACTGCAAGAATCAAGTTAAAATAATTCTAGATTTAGCAAATTAATCTGAGACTTAGTCTTTATTGTTAGATGGATTAGTATTTGACTTAGTCCTTATCATATCCTTCGTTGTTGAGATCTTTAGAAGTGTCGAGTGATTATTCTGAAGTTAGTATTTTCTATATTTTATTTAAGAGGTGCTGATGCACAATAAATGATGAACACAATTGAGTTTCTTGCAAATTTCTATATTGTGTTCTTCCTAATTTATATTTTTCTAAATGTCGTATCAGAGCCCTCTTGATCTTAAGGGCCTGTGTCATAAAACAGAGTAAGGTAGACAATAATTTTCAATCCATAAACAACAATTTCAGCATCATGCCTAGCAATTTTCTTGCTGATCCTCCACCTTTCAATGGCCAAAATTATCAAATTTGGGCTGTGAAAACAAAAACATTCTTAGAAGCTAGTGACCTTTGGGAGATGGTTGTTACTAATCAACTACAACTTCCTGAAGATCCCACTATCGCTCAGTTGAGGGAACATAGAGCTAAGAAAAAGAAGAGAAGCAAAGCTTTGACTTGCATTCATACTGCAGTTTCAAATGAAGTGTTCATAAGAATCATGACTTTTGAGACTCCAAAAGAGGCTTGGGATACTCTAAAACAAGTGTTCCAAGACAATGATAGAACTCGTCAAATTCAAGTATTGAATTTAAAGAGACAATTTGAGCTACTGAGGATGAAAGAATCTGACAACATTCAAGAGTATTGGAAAAGACTCTTGAATGTTGTCAACAAAATTCGGTTGATTGGCAAAGAACTCTCAGATCAAATGGTGGTGCAAAAAGGTTCTTGTTAGCTTACTCGAAATATTTGAGGCAAAGATTTCTTCTGTTGAAGATTCAAAATATCTTTCTCAGGTTACATTGGAGGAGTTGGTGAATACATTGCAAGGACAAGAACAAAGAAGACCTATTCACAAGGAGGAGATAGCTGAAGGTGCTTTGCAAGACAAAAAAAATTACCAAACAAAGACAAGGATGATAGGGAGAGTGCTTACAATGGGAAGTGGAAACAAATTGCATTTCCTATGTGTCAATATTGTAAAGAAACTAATCATTTGGAAAAAATATTATTGGTTTAGGCCTGATATTCAATGCAGGGCATGCAATCAATTTGGTCATATGGGGAGAGTGTGTAGAAACAAGCAAGAACAACAACAAGCTTAGGTGGTGAATCAACAACAACAAGAAGAATTATTTGTCACTACTGCAAAATTCATCAATGGAGGCACCCCTTTGGAGGCGGGTTTCCAAACACCTGCCTCCAAAGGGGCCAGCAAAGCTTTTAGAGGCGGGTGTATGCCCAATAGATATCTATTTTCCTCCAAAGCCTTGCACCCGCCTCCAATATAATGTCTATTGGAGGCAGGTGCAACCTCAAAAACACCAAAAGGAGGCCGGTGCTTTTTGCAAATTTTCCAATAGTGCTTTGAAAATTCTCTTTGTTTAGGACTGTTGAAAGTTGAGAATAATTTTGAAAATTTGTCGAGATTCGAGCAAGGTGATAAATTAGTAGGTAATAAAATCCACAAGTTTTAGAAGGAAATATATAAATATATACTTTAATTTTTATTTTAAATACATGAGTATATGTAGCCTAGTGGTAAATTTATTGGAGGGGTTATTAGAGGTGGGTGCAATAGGCACCTATCTCCAATAACCATTATTGGAGGCGGGTGCATGTCCAATAACCATTAGTGGAAGTGGGTGCAACATGCACCCGCCTCCAATAACCCCTATTAAAGGAGGCGAGTGCGGGTTTCTCCTATTGGAAGCGCCCGCACTGGAGGCGGGTGCACACACGCGAAATCCACCTCATTTTCTCTTTAGGACCCGCCTCCACTAGATAATTTTGTAGTAGTGTGTGTCATCTTGTTTTGCAGAAAATTCCACCAATGTAGATTGGTTGATTGACAGTGGATGTACACACCACATGATGAACAATGAGTCATTATTCAAGGAACTTGACTAAACATACATTTCTAAGGTAAGAATTGGAAATGGAAGGTATATTGACGTAAAAGGCAAAGGTAAAGTGGCTGTTAAATGCGATTCAGGAATAAAGGTGATCCCTAATGACTTATATGTGCCTAAAATTGATAAAAATCTATTAAGTGTTGGACAACTGCTTGAGAAAAATTACTCTGTAATGTTTAAAAATAAGGCTTGTCTAATTTATGATCCAAAAGGAGTAGAGCTCTTTTCAGTTCAAATGCAAAGGAAAAGCTTTTCTTTGGAGCTATTACAAGTTGGTGCAGAAACAAATTCATATACGATAAGGGATTAGATGGAAATGATTGAAACCGTTCCAAAAAGTGGACAAGCTATTGTTAGTCTAAATGAAGATACCAAGACAATTCTTCAAGATGTTAAATGTGATATTGCCGTACTTCAGTTCGCCAGTTATGAGGAAGACAAAAAAGACTTGGAGTGGATTGCAGAAATAGAGGAGGAGCAGAGTATGCATGAACACAACTCTGAAAAGCTTGCAGGATTTTTTAGTGATTGTGATATTGTTTGTGTGAAGGCTTATTGCAGTGAAAATCCCAAGGATGGGTGTCAAACTTTGTGATTTTACTGCAAGAATCAAGTTAAAATAATTCCAAAATTAGCAAATCTGAGACTTATTCTTTATTGTTAGATGGATTAGTAGTTGACTTAGTCTTTATAGTTAGATGGATTAGTATTTGACATAGTCCTTTATTATATCCTTAGTTGTTAAGATATTTAGGAGTGTTGAGTGATTATTCTGAATTAAGTATTTTCTGTATTCTATTTAAGAGGTGCTGATGCACAATAAATGATGAACACAATTGAGTTTCCTGCAATTTTCTATACTATGTTTTTCCTAATTTATATTTTTCTAACAAACTCGTCACATCTCCAAATGTGAGGACAAAACAATAACGTATTAAGGGTAAAAGAGACACTTCGCTTGCTCTTAAATTACGAAAACCCGAATAACTGAAGTGCTTGATTGATTGCATGAGTGATTGTTTAATTGATTGCATGATTAATTGCTTGATTGATTCCTAGATTGATTGCCTGATTGATTGCTAGAATTAATGCTTGATTTATAGTTAATATGGAATTAAGAATTAACTAAAGTGAAACAAGGAAAGTAAGAGAGACATAAAAGGAATGAACCTGGAAAATTTCGTCGTACGAGTTTCTATCCGAGTAGCATGGATTCTCGGACATCTATAGAATTCAAGAACGAAGGAATTTGTAGAATCAAGCCGTGCGAGTTACCGCCTGAGTCGGACGAGTACTTGGATATAAGAAAATAGAAACGGGAATCGAAATCTTTAATTAAGGAATCCAGAATCACAATCAATTTGGTAGAAGGAAACTACCCGAATTAAAATTACCTTGTTTAAAGAAGATTCTAATCTCCCTTAACCTAAAGAATATTATAAATACATCCTTAACTTTCAAGAATTAAGTTTTTGCAAACACTTATGCAAAAAAGTTAAAGAAGCCGTTAAGCTTGTCGAACCCCCACCGCCGTGCTGCCTCCATTGAAGTTGTTAGTTTGTGTTATTCGTAAGACCTCACGGTGAGTGTTTAATTTGGGATTTAGAATCAAAAACAGAATTCAAAGCATGAACATATAGAGAAACTTGATGAACATGTAATTGTATAATCTGTGTTAACAATTGCTAGAAAGTATGTTTTAGGATATCTATTGAATTCCTTAAATGTTAATATACTTAGGATGCTTGCCTCTAGAGATTAACAAGTCGTAAGGTTTCAGATCTAAAATTAAAATACAAAATTATGCATGTTATAAAATTAGGGTTCCGAGCCTAGTTCGAGACAAATTTTAATATAGTTAAAGTGCTTTTCTTCGCATAATTTAAGTTCCTTCCTATAGTCTGTATGTTAGAATATAGATCTATGCCTTTGGAAAGAATTAAAACGGATTAGAAACCTGTTTAAACTAGCCCCGAAAGTGGTACTCCGAACCAGTAGTTTTTGAAAAATTGAACCTGCCGTGCAATTTGCCATCCGAGTCAGACAGCAACTCGGACAGAACCCAGAAAACCTTTTTCCTGAAATTTTAAGCCTAAAACCGAAGAACATGAAAACCCAGGTGTGAGTTTCCACTCGAGTCGAACGGAAAATCAGACAGAGCCCAGATCAGAAAATTTGCCCTCTTTTTCAGAAATTGGTTTTTGCCCAAAAGTTTACCTCAATTCCGAAAGTGACCAAAAGTTTACCTTAATTCCAAAAGTGACCAAAAGTGTTTAGGAATTAATACTTGAAACTTGACCTTATTTTAAATTGACCTTATTTGAACCTTGACCATTGACCTTGACCTCAAACATAGTTGACGTAAAGTCAAAGTCAAACATAGTTGACATAAAATCAAAGTCAAACATAGTTGACATAAAATCAAAGTCAAACATTGTTCACCTAAAGTTAAAGTCAAACATAGTTGACATAAAGTCAAAGTTAAACATAGTTGACCTAAAATTAAAGTCAAATTTTAGTAACTCACGCTAGATCGCTCACTTTGCAGGAGTTGACTGTTGACCGTGAATCGATCTAGTCAACCGTTGTCGTACTAACACCTACGAAAGGTGAGGGATTACTCGCTATTTTCATAAGACTTAATTGGAATATCTAATTTGTAATTATGTGTAATAATATATACTTGCTTGCTTGATTTCTTAACGAGGTTTCCCACACCTCACCACTTGCCTATTTGTAATCCCAATTTTAATTAGCAACCTAAGATGAACCTAAGAGGGGAAGGGGTGAATTAGGGTCTTGACCCTTAGAAAATATTTCTTCTACAAAGAACTTTGAAAAACCATTTTCAAAGACAAGTGTAAAAACTGATTTTACCAAGTGAGGTGTGTGATTGGTGATTTGCAAAACCGAAAGAAAATAAGAAAACAAAGCAAGAACACACCAAATTTATAGTGGTTCGGATTCCCCTTGAATCCTACTCCACTCCCCAAGTTCTACAACTTGAGATTTCTAAACCTCTAGGAAGTACTTAAAGGAGTGTTTCAATCCCTTACACTTGCTTAACTTTTTCACAAGAGATTAAGACTTTTCCCGTGCCTAAGGCTTAGCAATGGATCTTTTGCCCTATCATTTCTCAAGGATATTAAGCCTTACTCAAGACTCCCCTTGCTTAGCCAGGGCTAGCCCAAAGGGCGGGGCAGCACGGGCGACTGTCCAGGGTTCAAAATTTTGAAGGGCGGCCCAAAATTATTATAATATACGAATATGTATTTGTAGGTTTAACTTTTTAAAATTTTAGCTTTAGGCCCAAATTAATTTTTATATGAAAATTGAAAAGTATTAATGTAAAAGTGGACCTTTTTTATTTTTATTTGCAAATGAGAGCCCAAAATTATATTTTTTTTTCCTCATATAAAATTCACTGAAACTTTTTTTTTAAAGCCTCTTTTTATCTTTTTGCCCCGGGGCCTTATAAGTGTTTATAAATGTAAGGACTGGCCCTGTACTTAGCAATTAGGACTTTTGCTTAATCTAACTCAAGATTAAGACTTTGACAAATGCCTAACTTAGCTGTAAGCTAGGACCTTTACCCTTTGCCTAATCTCAACCTCTTGAGATAGGTCTTCTACAAATGCCTCAACCAACCTCTTGGTTAGGACTTTTACAAATGCCTAAACTCAACCCCTCGAGCTAGGACTTCAACTTCTCTTCTTGCCTAACTCTTAATTAAGAGTTTAGGACTTTTCCTCACTTACAAGATACCTACAACACTTACTCAAGTGTTTAGGACTTCCCTTAATGTGTTTACAAAGTAGAAAAATTATTGCTATGAAAATAGCTAAATATTACAATGAGGATTTTCTATTCTAGCCTAACTTTGACATAAATTGCTAGAACTTTGAAATGATCTTTTGAGAGCTTTTTGAACACTTGAAAATGTTGGAAATCAGATGGGAAGAGGTGTGTTTGATTTTATTCAAGTGGGTGTATTTATGGAGAAGAGATGCCTTCAATTTGGTGAAAAACGGAACAAAAACGGGCAAAAACGGGAATTTTCCGAAACCCCTGCGACAGGGCCTCGCCACAGTCGCAGCTGTCGTAGGGCTAGCATCGCAGGCTAGTGTCACCGGCGCGCGGCACCTTCTGTGCGCACTGCCTGCCCGGGCGGCGTGGGTCAACCCCTTGTCGGGCCTTGATTTGAAACTTTTTCGTTTGCTTGCCGTTTCTTAGTTTTAACTCCATTTTCTTTGCCGTTTTTGAGTTGGTTAACCCGTGAACTCTTCTCTTCATTTTCTGACTTAGAAATACTATGGGTTGCACTTAGGGACGTGCTCGGGACTCGTGTTTCTTCTTTCTTCATTTGTTTGCCGTTTCTTCATTTTAGCTCGTTTTCCATTGCCGTTTTTTGCATCAATTTTTCTGTGAACATTTCCCTTCATTTTATCACTTGGAAATGCTGTGGGTCCCATCTCTACACGTGTTTTTCTTCTTTCTTCATTTGCTTGCCGTTTCTTCATTTTAGCTCCATTTTCATTGCCCTTTTTCATCGGTTCTCCCGTCAACATTTCTCTACATTTTCTCACATAGAAGAACCGTTAAATTAATTCTTATATTTGTTAACTCATCAATCAAAATAAGGATTAAGACCAACCAGGTCTAACAATCTCCCCCTTTTTGATGATGACAAAACAAATATGGAATTCATGACAATAAATCAACGACAAATAAAGATTAAATAATTCTCCCCCTCAATTGATAATCTCCACCTCAATTTCATAATTCCACTATATTTCTCCCCCTTTTTAACATCACAAAAAGGATTTAGCATGCATAGTAAAATATGAAAAATGCATACAAGTGAAAAATATTTTCAACTCAAAACTAGATTAAATCGATTTGGTCATGAGATGAACATTGAATTTGCTCTCAACTATGAAAATTTGGCCTTCGACATTTTAAGCAAGATCAACCAATCTTTTAACAATCAAACAATTCTTAGCATTTTCTTCCCCTTAGTGAATGTTCTAAAAGGTCCATTGTTTTCATGCGCCTATGGGATGGCAATGCTAATTTTATCATCCAATGTCTATGCTAGTTCAAATATTTCTCACCAAAATTTCTAGCATACACATTGTAAAGAGCTTAACCAATCAAGTAAGAAGCATACAAGCTTTATTCAATCAACCAACAAGTTTAGCTATGAAAATCAAAGGAATTCATTCTTCTTAGAGAAATATTATTCTCTTACACATGAGTTTTCAAGATTTTTGAAATATGGCATCAACTCATGTTTAAAACAAGTGAAAAGTATGCAAACAACTTTAAATGACCCTAATGATTAATAAGTATGCATAAAAGCTCAAAGAAGATGCATCATATCAAATTATTGGTCAAATTTGTAAACTTTTCAACTTTTCATGAAATTTGCTTTTCTTAATTTTAAAAATTCCATTTCTTTATGCAAAAAAAATTTCATTAGCCATATAAAGCATTTCAAGAATTCAAATATTCACTTTTCATGCATATTCTTGAAAGTAAACTAAAAGCCAAGCTTTTTCTAAAGTAATGCCTAGTTTCTTAAAACTTGTCAATTTCATCATGTAAATCTTAGCTAAGCATGAGCAAGTTTTAATCAACATATGCAATATATCAAAGGAATGAAACATTTCAAATCATGCATATGTGCAAAGTCAACCTATCGGTCAACACATTTCAAGCTTAAACAAGTTAAGCTATAAATTTTGAAAGTTGCTATTTTTAAGTTTTTATCATGTATTTTAAAATCCAAGAAACTTCAAATACTCAAGTAGTTTATGGATAAAGATTCAAACCATCCTAAACATGCATATTTTCAAAGTAAACTACTTGGTCAAGCTTTTTCAATTTTAAGCATACAATTTTTGAAAATTGCAATTTTCTAGGATTTAGCCTCAATTTTCTCATGTGAGCAACTTCAAATTATCAATAAGTTCATGCTTAAAATCTCAAGTAAGCTAAATTAGAGATGGCCACGGTTCCGGTTCGAACGGGAACCGACCCGGAACTGGACCCTCGGTTTTGGAACCAAAACCGAAATCGGAACTGTGGCCCCCAGTTCCAGAACCGGAACCGGAACCGGACCCATCTCTGGTGGTTAAGGTTCCGGTTCCTCTTGTCTGAGAACCGGGAACTGGCGGGTCGGAACCCTCCAGTTCTAATTTGAGTACCATAAAAGTAATAATTTTTACATTCCCCTTGCACAGATTCGAACACACAACCCTTTGTTAAAATTGAAAGGCTTTAAGGAAAGTTGATTAACCACTTCAACTATTTACTTGTTTTGAACTTCTTTCTTACAATTATAATTATATTATATGTTTAACATATAATATATAAAAAATACTTTTAAATATATATTATAATAATCTATAAACTAATAGTATACCTTTTATATATACTATTAATATAATATAAATAAGCATTAAATTAAATTAAAATTAATTAATTATTAAATTAAATTAGATCCAACCACAACTCCTCAAATGATGAAGATGAATTATGTTAAATATTCAAGATGTATTTATTTTGTAAAAGTTTCAATCCTTCAAAGTTCAAACTCTGATTTCTCACAATTTATAACAAGGCATCACTCTTTTGATTTTTTTTAAAATAATATATTGCGGTATTATTCATCTGTATATATATATATATTTTCACAATTTATTTTTGTATCTTTTATTATATAAATCATTTAATTTTTTAAATGTATGTACCGTCACTACAGATTTTATTTTATTTTTATAATTTTAATTATTTATAAATAATTGAGTTATTAATTGAGTCAAAATAAAATAACATTTATAAGTTAAAATTTTTAAATAAACGAAAAAAATTGTTAAATAAACAGAAGAGATTGGAATCGGAACGGGAACCTTGACAGAACCGGAACCGTGACAGATTAGAACTAGAACCGAAGCCGGCGATTCTAGAACCGGCACGGAACCCCCCCCCCCCCCCCCCCCCCCCCCAAGGTTCCAGTTCCAGTTTCACTGATTTATGAACTGTAACCAACGGTTTTGGAACCGTAACCGGCGGTTCCGGAACCGTGGCCATCCATAAGCTAAATCAAGTGTAAATCAAAAGTCAACCACTTGGTCAACCATTTCAAGTAATGAAAACATGCTTAATTCTTGCTATCTTCAAATTAAAATTTTTCTTACTATTTTAAAATGCAAGAATATTAAGATACCAAAGGTGCAATAGATCATAATGCATCATTTTAACTCTAAAACATGGCATTCTAGGATTATATCACTCAAAGACTCATTAATAAAGGCAAGTTTTAAAATTTCATTAAATTTTCTACATTTTACTTCAATCATCTTCTTTTGAGTCTTTTTACTTTAAATTTGGTCTAAGAATATTTCAAATATCATTTTAAGCACATTAGACCAAATTTTCAACTTTAAAGCATGTAAAAGTCTAAAATTCAAACTAAAGTCAAACTTCTAGCTATTTTTCAATAAAGCTCATAAAATCCTAAGGACTTTCATCAAAACATGCTTTCAATACTAAAAATGATTTCAAGGATATAAAGTTAACCAACAAGTTCACTTTATCATTTAAACACAATAAGCACATTTAAATTAAATTATACATTATATATTCATCATTTTGAAATTAAATCACACATGTTCATCGTAAATAGCTCATACTGCATATAATCATCAAATCAATTATGGAGAAATAAATATGAGTTAAAGATGATACATGTTACCTCAAATGAGTATCCATGGGCTCATTACCATTCTTGAAGCCATTTTTGTTATTTTTTTGCATTTTTGTTCTCATTGGCTCCAATCAACCATCCTTGCTACTTTTCATGCATCTCTTCATTGAGATTTAGTCCATAAAGTAGTATTAAGGACCTATAAAGAAATCAAGCACAAGATTTTAGTGCCCAACACTTATTGGGTCCTAGGGGGTTAGCTTGTTCCTTTATTTTCCATATCTTTCTTCCCTTTTTCACAATTTTCTTTTCAAAGCATTTGGAAGAAGTGTGACCATGTGTTCCACAATAATCACAAATAATAGGTGCATCTAATGAAGTAAATTTCCTAACATACTTCTTATAGGAATATGGCACTCTATTAAAATCAACTACATTATGCATTTTCAAAAGCATATGAGAAATATGATTCTTTTTAGCATATAAAGCATCATAGTTCCTAGAATCATTTTTCTTATAACAATGTCACCTATATTCATTTTTAAATGAACTATGCACATTCATGTATCTAGGAGAATAATGAGATGCATGAACATTTATCATGCAAACATCCCTCTTTGGGGCACATAAAGCAAACTTATGAAGATGACAACAAGCTTCGCTATGCCTATGGGGAACATGTATTTTCCTAGGCATATAAAATGAGGAATCGATCAAATTTTCATCATTTTTAAATTTAGAAGACTTCTTTTTATTTTCATACAGCCATGCATGATTACTCTTCTTTTTAGGTTCAATAGATGGATAGAAAAATTTAACATCACTATTTGAAGCATTAACAAAGGTAGTAGAAGTAGAAGACATATCACAATTTTGGTTACTTTCATAACCTAAGCCATGTTTATCATTTCCTACCTTCTGTTTGCCTGACAACTTCTCTAAGTTATTTTTCCCTAAAGTTAAATTTTCAAGACTTGCACTCAAGTCTTCTATTTTCGTTTTCATGCATTCATACTCATTTTTCAATAAATCATATGATTTAGCCTTTTTATGCAATTTCTCATTTTCATTTAAGGCATTTTCTTAATACATTTTCAAATCAATATATTTTATATCTTCATTTTCTAGTAGAGTACTCATTTCATCTACTTTATTTCTCAATTGATCATTTTCACATTTCAAAGTAGAGTTTCCTTCTTTTAATGATGGAACATGAATTTCTAAAGAATTAATTTTCTTTTCATGCATAACATTCATTTTTATGGCATTCATACATTTATCATGCATTAAAGTGACATACTTGTATATTTTAGCATTATTAGCATTATCATTATCACTATCACTTTCATGCATTTCACTATCATATCACATGAAGAGTATTGGGAAGAATTTGTTACCTCTTGAAGTTCACTCCCAACAAAGCATCTTCTTGTGGTTTCTTCCTCTTCCTCACTTGAGGAATCATCCCAAGTCTTAACTAGCTTGGTCAACTTCTTGATAGCTTTCTTACCTTTAGCCATTTTGTGCAAATTTCCTAAAATAAAGCACAAATAATCAAGTAGACAAATAAGACTCTAAAAATAAAAAAGGTTGCTAAAATTGATCTTAAACTCAAGGTTGTTAAACCCACAAATTTGAGCACAAGATCTGATACAAATTGTAATCCCAAATTTAATTAGCAACCTAAGATGAACCTAAGAGGGTGAGGGGGTGAATTAGGTTCTTGACCCTTAAAAAATATTTCTTCTACAAAGAAGAACTTTGAAAAACCATTATCAAAGACAAGTGCAAAAACCGATTTTACCAAGTAAGGTGTGTGATTGGTAATTTGCAAAACCGAAAGAAAATAAGAAAACAAAGAAAGAACACACCAAATTTATAGTGGTTTGGATTCCCCTTGAATCCTACTTCACTCCCCAAGTTCTACAACTTGAGATTTCTAAACCTCTAGGAAACACTTAAAGGAGTGTTTCAATCTCTTACACTTGCTTAACTCTTTCACAAGAGATTAAGACTTTTCCCTTGCCTAAGGCTTAGCAATGGATCTTTTGCCCTATCCTTTCTCAAGGATTTTAGGTCTTACTTAAGACTCCCCTTGCTTAGCAATTAGGACTTTTCTTTAATCTAACTCTAGATTAAGACTTTGACAAATGCCTAACTTAGCTCTAAGCTAGGACATTTACCCTTTGCCTAATCTCAACCTCTTGAGATAGGTCTTCTACAAATGCCTCAACAAACCTCTTGGTTAGGACTTTTACAAATGCCTAAACTCAACCCCTTAAGCTAGGATTTCTCCTTCTCTTCTTGCTCCTCCTTTGTTCTTGCCTAGCTCTTAATCAAGAGTTTAGGACTTTTTCTCACTTACAAGATGCCTACAACACTTACTCAAGTATTTAGGACTTCCCTCAATAAGTTTACAAAGTATAAAAATTATTGCTATGAAAATTTCTAACTACTACAATAAGGATTTTCGGTTCTAGCCTAACTTTGACATAAATTGCTAGAACTTTGAAATGATCTTTTGAGAGCTTTTTGAACACTTGAAAATGTTGGAAATCATATGGGAAGAGGTGTGTTTGATGTTCTTCAAGTGGGGGTATTTATAGGAGAAGATATACCTTCAATTTGGTGAAAAACGGAACAAAAACTGGCTAAAATGGGCATTTCCCGTAACTCCTGCTATAGGGCCTCGTGACGGTTGCAGATGTTGCAGGCTAGGGTCACAGGCTAGTGTAGCTGGAACGCGGCACCTATTGCACGCGCTGCTTGCTCGGGCGGTGTGTGTTAGCCCCTTGTCAGCCCTTGATTTGAAACTTTTTCGTTTGCTTGCCGTTTCTTCATTTTAACTCCGTTTTCTTTGCCGTTTTAGTGTTGGTTTAGTCGTGAACTCTTCTCTTCAATTTATGACTTAGAAATACTGTGGGTCCCACTTAGGTACATGCTCGGGACTCATTTTTCTTCTTTCTTAATTTGTTTGCCGTTTCTTCGTTTTAGCTCGTTTTTCATTGCTGTTTTTTGCATCTGCTTTTATGTGAACATTTCCCTTTATTTTATCACTTGGAAAAACCATGGGTCCCACCTCTAGATGTGTTTTTCTTCTTTCTTCACTTGCTTGCCGTTTCTTCATTTTAGCTCATTTTTCATTGCCGTTTTTGCGTCAATTCTTCCGTCAACATTTCTCTACATTTTGTTACATAGAAGAACAATTAAATTAATTCTCATATTTTTTAACTCATTAATCAAAATAAGGATTAAGACCAACTGGGTCTAACACTATTTTAAATATAACTTATTGCTAAGTGTGTAAACGTGCTACGTGCCTGGTTAACATGATAATGCTATGATTGATAATGTTATGCCATACTTGACTTGACTTGAATTGAATGTATGTATGTGACTTGCCATGATCAGTTGAATACTCGCGATTATATGCACCTATTTATGAAAGCATGACATACTAGCCATGAAGGATGGTGCCTTCTCAGGGTAAGTTACATGCCATCTAGGATTGCATAATTGCCTCTAGTGGTTTGAAACACCCCTTTAAGTGTTTCAACTAGTGGATTAGGAACTCTCAAGTGGAAGAACTTGCGGAGTTGAGTAGGATTCAAGGGGGATCTGAACCGCTGTAATTCCTTGTGTTTTGTTTTCTTTAAATTGCTTAGACAAATCACTTCACACACTACACTTGATTTGAAATGATCTTTAGAAGAACAAGTGTGAGATCCCGTAAAAATTCAATACTTAAATTCACCTCAAAAATATATCGATGTAGTTAAAAAAATATTTTTATAAACATTTATCAAAATATAGGAATCTATTAAAAAATAATTTTAATCAAAAATTATTTTGTTTAGTAAATTTTATTGCAAAAGAATTTCCTTATTTCAATTTCAAATCTTTATCTATGTGAATTAATAACTTTGATTCATAATTTCATGATATATGATGAGTCTAGGAAGGTTATGATTTGGGTATTTACTGTTTGTGGAAATAAGAATTAGAAGATAAGAAAATTAGAAAAATAAGTGAAAAATAATAAAAGTGTGTGAATCGGTTTTACCCATTTCCCAATTGGGTAAAACTGATTGGGAGAAGATAAGATTTGAGTCCAACTTAGAATTTCTCCAACTTAGAAACTAGGAAGAAAAGCTTGGAAGAAGAAGAAGGAGCAAGCTCTTGAAGTGGGAATTCCATTCCAATCCGAGGAAATGCAATTACGAGGCATAGGGAATCGAAAGATGTAAAAATCTTATGTAGGAAATGCAATTTTAATGCAAAAGTGTTGATTTTTAGAATTTATAATGTTTTGTTAGAATTTAATTTGTTCTTGAGAATTTGGATGTTGGAAAAATGTTTAGAAATGTTAAACATGTTCTAGGAGTATTGTAGAAATGGTTTTTGGTAAAAAGAATTGAAGAAAAATGGATCTATATGCACTTTTTTTAGAAAACCTGAAGCTTGGATGAAGAACACAAAATCTGGGCACGAATCGGTTTTAGCTGATTCAAGATCGGGTAAAATCGATCCAAGCCCAGAATAAATCAGTTTTGCCCATTTGTAAAGTGGGTAAAACCGATTGAAATTTAGCTTTTGCCATTTTTGAGATTTAAAGTTTATCAGGGACTGTTTTGCAACATTTTCTAGAAATTTTAAATTGGTTATGACCAATTTACCCTCGGGAAAAACCGATCCAAGAAAAAGGAAAATTGGTTTTCTGCAATTTTTTTTCTTTTAAGCATTTTTATAAATCCTTTTATAAATTTTTGTTAAAATTATTTTAACGAGTATTTACGGATTTTTACGTGTATATTTTCTTAAGTTATGACTTTGTCCGATTTTGGACTATTTACGGAATAGCGTAGAAATAATGATTGGAAATCTTTTAAATTTCAGTTTTTCAACATACCAGTTATAATTTCTTTAAAGTTATAATTATTACGTTTTCATAGTTATTTTCAAATTGGATAATTTTTGGAATACTTATTTTCTAGATATATATATATATATGTTTTAACTGGAAAGATAGGTAAATTACTGTTATGCCTTATTTAGAAAAAAATTCCCGAATAAGTTAGAAATTAAAATGCTATTAGTTAGAAATAGTACTAAATTGCTGGAACCTGAAATATATGCAGATCTGATAGATAGATAGTACATGAGCTTAGGTCTCCGGACCGAGGTGAATTTATCACTAAAAATGGATACCGTTTTAAATGCTTTTGAAAAATGTTTGAAATACTTTCTGATTTTAAATTGCTAGTTGTGTTTACTTACCGGCTAGAACGCATATGTACTTGTTATGCTTTAGTTGTACTTTCTTGGTGCACTGAATCTATTATATGAACATGAGCTGTGTTGGATCCATTATGTTGATACGATTTGATCCCGAGAGCCAGCATAGGGCTTGGTCGTTTGATCATTTGCGTTCATAATCTCGAGATTATCATTTCTAACTCAAGTATTGGTGGTATGGAAAATATGGTACCTATAAGCATGATTTTTGTAAGTACGCCGAGGTAAGATGGCCTTTTGTTCATCGTACATGTACACATTGGCGAACGCCTCTCATCCTCTTTATGTATGCCGAGATAAGTTGGCCATCATTGAGCGTACATGTACACGCTAGCGATCGCCCCTTATTCTCAAGATGAACTGGCAAGTTTGTTTACGATTCATATAGAACTTTAAACGACTGCCCTTCATTCTTATTATATGTTCTATGAATCCCACATGGGTCATGATTGCTATATGTTAGGATATGCTTGAATTGTATGCATGGGTAATATTTTGAGAAAACGGTAAATGGCTCAATCCATTTTCCTATTTTCTTGTTTTCTATTTTCAAAATTTTATATCAGATCTTTGGTACGAAGATGATTATGCTCACTAGGATCACCCGGAGTTTGGAAATTTTGGATACGGCTAGAAGGCAGGATTGTTTAGATGGGCTCATACTCTGATAACTCATGTACTAGGTCTGTGTAAGTTTTATTTTATTATAATAAATGAAAAAAATTATTATCATTTTCTGCTAGTTCTGAGTCCTGGTGCAAACCAGGCAAGCATTCTGTGAACCAACCCCTTGTATGCAGGGTGGTGGATCTGGGGTGTCACAACAAGTTTTGACAAGATGCATGCTAGGAAATGAAGACAATGAGGTAAGTGTTCTTTCCCCTTCTCATTGTTGTAGTGATAGTGATTATGAAAATGAACCCAGTGAAAATGAAATGGATGAAAAGGAATTTTTTGAAACTATGCAAGCTAATGTATTTCGTGTCATGACAGTGAATTTGAAATTAGAAAAGAAAGTCAATCATTTCAAATTAGAAGTTGACTCCTTGACAGAAGAAAACTCCATTTTAAATTGTGAAAATGAAGAGCTTAGGAGTGAAATCAAGATATTAACCTCTTTAGTTGAAGATAAAGACCTTGAGATTAAAAACCTGAAAATGACCAATTCGGAGATCGTAAATGAGAAAGTAAAATTGGATGAAAAACTTAAGTCTTTTGAATTGATGCAAAATGAGTAAAATTAAATGAAAAAGAATTAATGACTTAAGCATTGATTTGGAAAAGCTCACTTTGGGTAGAAATTATTTGAAAAAGCTACTTAGAAAGCAAAATGTTGGAAATGACAAGTTTGGCTTAGGCTATGAAATGAGCCAAGTAAAAGATGAGCCATCTTCATCATCCACTTTTGTAAGTACATCTTCTATTGGAAAAAAGCTTACTTATCCATCCTTTCAAAAAAAAGTCATTAATCATGCTTAAAAGTATAATCATTTTGAAAACCGGAATGCATCTCAAGAAAATATATTTTCTTACAATCTAAATCAAAATGAGGACTTTTATATGTCTAGAGGAGTAAGACAAGCATCCAGGAGAAAGATGTTTGAAAATCATGTGCATATAATAACTATTCTGTTAATCATGATTTTTACGAACTTAGTGTGATTGATGAGTTTACCTATACTAGGAAGCCTTTCACTTATGGCAAAAAGAAAGAAGAAGTTTATGATTATCCTTTGAGATGTCATTATTGTGAAAAAGAGGGACATAAATCCTCAAAATATTTTGCAAAATGTGAAGTTGAGTTAAGATATAAAATGTGGAAAGTTAATATTTCATCTAACAAATTTGGACCCAAAAAGATATGGGTACCACAATCCTGATCTCCAATCGGTACAAGTGCAAGTGAGGAAAGGACTCCTACGGCAAGGCCATAATTTGGGGTAAGAAGGCTGTTGACACATAAAAGAGAAATCAAGCTCGAGGAGCTAAAGGTAAGGCCATAATGGATGAATCCAAAATACTCTTGGAAAAGATTTTGGATATGGTCTCATGCCTCAAATCCACCTCCAAGAAGCACACCATGAATCTTCACAAAATGGAAAGCAACCAACGGAGATTGGAGGAAAAGAACAAGGAGTTGCACAAGGAGTTGAAAGCCCTCAAGGTGGAACTCCGTAGCAATGCCAAGAATGATCATGAGGCTAGGACAAGCAAGTCTCCCCAAAATGAAGAGATTGAAGAAGATGTTGAAGCAAGTGCAAGTACAAGTGCCAGTGAGGAAAGGACTCCTACGGCAAGTCACAAACCTTGGGGATGACACCGATGAAGTTGAAACCGAAGGGGAATCTTAGGATTTCAAGTTAATGTTTAGCCAACTTTTGAGCCTTGCACAACTATGATGCTCTTTTAGACAATGTTTAGATTAATTATGCTTTTGTTTGGATTGTTGTTATGATTGGATGACTTAAGTATTTTTGTTTGGATTGTTGGTTTAAGTGAAGATAATTTGTATTGTGCATTGATGTTTAATTGTTGGACCAGTTTTGAAAAAGTTTTTTTCTACTTTGGATGAAATCTGAAGTGTTGGACTTCTTCTGTTTTTTTTAATATACAGTTTTTTTTTTTTGCACTGTCCTCCTAGAAACTGCTTTTGCCGGTCTTGTTTTGGTTTTATGATTTTTTCAAGTGCTGCATTCAAGTGCTGAATTTGGTTGATGTTTATAATGCTGAGATTGACTGAAAAGTTGGAATTTTCGGGTAGTTTAATGCTAAAACACGGGAATCTCTACCCCAAAATTTCTTAAAAATCACGAGCATTGTGCTGCTGACAAAAAGGGGGAGAAAAGATGTACATCTTGTACAATTTTGCATATATTCTGCACCTCTATTTCCTACATAAAGTACATTCTCAAATTTTTTAAATGAAACTATACAATTGATTTATTTGCTTTGTCATCATAAAAAATGAGGAGATTGTTAGCCCTCATGCCTCAATTATTAGTGCTTTGAAGATTCAAGTTAACAAATAAATAAATGTGCAAATGATTAATGGAGAATTGTGTAGAATTTGTAAAATCCAAAAAGGTTCTAGCTCCAAACTCGACAATCAGTAGAGCTCAAAGATTGCCCAAAATTGTTTGAACTCGAAGACACCTACAGGCTCATAAAACCCAGAAACTATCGAGTCCCAGCCTCGACAGGCCCTCGATCTCGAACCTCACCTAGACAGCTTTGAATTCAATTAAGACGACAGGCGGCTACAAACCTTGAAGCTCTCTGGTTGGAGTTCATTTCAAATTCCAAAAATCCATTGAAGTGTCGAAGCCTGGCGTCGACAGGTCCTTTAGCTCAAAGGCAGTGAAAACAAAGAATGCACCAAAATATATTTATTACACTACGCGCCAAACAAAGTGTCCGTTAGAAAGAAGAATTCAAAATTTCAGTATCGAACTCGAAGTCTCGAGCTCGAAGGTCGACCTCGAAGCTTCAGTTTTCAGCATCAACATTCTTGCCATTGAAAAGAAAGAAAGGTGGTCCTAAAAAGACTTCAAGCCTTCCAATTCAAGATTAAGAATGCCAAATTGAGTTGATGTAAGTTAATCAATGTATGCGCAGCGGAATAAATATAGATTGAACATGCCAAGATCACTTTGCAATCATATGAATAATATAGTATACTAGATTAGATGTTACCTCGAATGCAAATCCCTCAGCAATATTCAGCATTCACGAACCAATATGCAAAAGATGAATTTGATCACGAGACGCACAATTGTCCGGCCTCTAACGGTATCCACACGAACAACCGTAATTGGGATCCTTCCAAAGGATTGACCAGTCAGAGGATTGACAGCTAGATCACTGTATACAAAGTGTTGTTGTATCTCATTCCAATGACTAGGGCTATATTTATAGATATTAGAATGGTATAAACCTATTACCAGTAGGAAACCTAATAGAATAGGAAACCTAACACAAATAGGAAACCATTATTAGATATTTATCAATAAGTCCTTATAGTTAATTTATCTAATAAATTACCCCATAATATATCATTTTAACTCAATCAGTTATTCTTATGTGTGTGACCCTTTAGGTTCCTAAAACACGTTGGCAATAGATATAAATTATAATTCCATAATTTAATTGGCTTTAGGACATAAACCCAACAAACTCCCACTTGGCCTAAAGACAATAGGCCATGTGATTTTGGAATTAATCTACTTATATTTATAGATCAAGATTGGCCTCTAGCCAGGCATCATGACCACCCAAGTGTTAGGAAAAAGTCATGTGATCGACTTCACCTTTCTATGAACGGATTCCGTGTAATTAACATCCTTTCACCAAACCATATCCCAATTAGTTCAAGAGTAAGGATCTGTGCCAACTCTTAATCAGCTAATTGTTTCTTTGCTTGTTCCCGAAATATAACTCCCTGAAGTTGAATTTTAGAACTATTCTAAAATCACTCATAGTTTGCGCAAACATTTTAAGTTATACTTCAACAAGTGGCCATAACTGGATATACTCTTCCTACTATTGGAAGTGGTGAATTCTTTATTGATCATAAACTTCCATCCATGTTTCATACTATACTCAACTCTTAAAGCACACATAACCAACTAAGGTTAAGGACCAAAAGAGTGAAAGTATATAATCTACACTCTGGATACACTTATGATCTCAAGTCAAAGGATTTATTTACACTGCCATTATGTAGAGATCTATTTCATTGGCACTTAAATAGATCACCTCATGAAAATCTCTAGACGGGTCAACCAATGAACCTGTTCTCTTAACAAGCATCCACATATTAGCTTTTGTGTTCCACACAATAGTCAATGAGATCAACTATTTCCTCATTTAGGAAGAAAGCATAAAATGTGCTAGTCTATCAGCATTAACAATGTCCCATCTTGTTAATACTATGACTAGGGATTATTTAAGAACAATATATAAGTATAGAAAGAATCTCATCATCATAACCCTTATGATTTCTTTCATACAAATATTATTCTAGGGACTTTATCATATATCTAATGTAATAAAACAAATAAGATAAATGATAAATAATTCCATATCATCAAATTTTGCATAAATTTGAAAATATAAACAACGTGTAAGGATAAGACCAATTAGTTTTTATCCGTCCCACTAACTCTCCCACTTGGACTAAGATCAATTTCTAATAATTGTTTTAGTCCACTGATAAACTAATTTATCTTGAGAGAATATCAACTCTGTCATTGATCAACATTAATTGACAATACCTAATACATAATTGGATTATTGATGAGACTTCAATTTCCATTTCCAAAATTGAAATTCTTATGCTAAGTTCAATGAAGAACTAGATCCAAACAGTTTCCAAAACTCTTTAATGTATTATGGCATCTGCTGTAGAATAGTCAGTGTTTGGCATGGAAGTATTCCAACATTTAACACTATTATAAAGAGTATGTATACAAATTTCAAGATAAAATTGCATAAAGTTTGACTAAGTTTGTTTGGCCTATGATAAAAGAATAATTTTATAATATTTCCAAAATATTTATGATATTCTTAACTATCATCATCAAGTGACTCTCACTTGAACCTGCTCAATTTGTTCGTAACAATTAGAGCATAACATAGTCGCCTACATACGATAATATACCAATATAATCCAACCATTAGTATGTATGGAAACAATTGTATATTATTTAGTGGCATGCTACACTTAGCATCCAGTGTATGTATATCGAGCAATATTTACAATCTATGTTACTAGATTTTGACTTCCAAAGTCTATATTGCTTCCATAATTCAAAAACTTTTCTTGAACTATCATACCAATAAAACTACTTTAAAGGTATTCCTTCTCCATAGACAATGTGTTCAACACAATGTAATGGAAAATACTTGTTCTCCCACTAATTGATTTGTATACATTAGATTCGTAATCATTTTGACAAAATTAAATGCTTTGAATTTTACTCAAAATATTAGAATCCATATAAAATTTCTTTTATATTGTATACCTTATTACGATCATTGGATATAAAATTGAATTATAATATATAATTCATTAAGCCGAATGCAATTTTATATCTTTTGATCATAACATGAGACCACTTGATTCACCCTTTTATGTGAAAATTTAGGTCTACCATACCATCATGTTATTAAACATGTTGTTCCATAAGTTGATTTTACAAATTTGTGGTTTTGAATAATTCATTTGTATATTATTTCTCCCACTAACCTTTCTAGAATAAATGATTTACATTAGAAAGATAATTTGTCATAATAGAGCTTGGGTTCCGAAATAATATTTGTAACCAAATCAAATTTGGATACTCCCACAAATAGATAACTGATTAGATTTAGTCAGAATACAATCTAATAGTAATTAACCATTGCATGTGAATGTGTTAACTCAAACCTTTTTCAAAATTTGATTAAATGTTAACCTTTTTCACAGATGGTATCAACTTGTCGACTGGAACATGGTATAACAAGTAGGAGATAAGTATAATGGCATAAATGGATTGATTGAAAACTGCATAACTTACAACTGATCAAATATATCAAATATATTATATCTTAATTTATACAACACCAGATATATATACATATCAAGTGTTTATAAATTATAAGAAAATCACATTTTCTTTAGATAACATCATCCTCGAATAAAGTGTATACTATTGCAATGTCATTGCAAAAATACTTTTATCAAACTTTTCAAAATTCATTTTTGAACAAATCAAAATCCCAAAACACTTAGATAAGGGTAATTATCATTTAGTAAAATTATCATAAAACTACATATATAGAATGTATTAGTCAAGATAATTTACAATGTTTCTACCTTTTACCAAAAAAAGGGTAATTTGGTCGATTTGACTAGTGCATGAAATTTACATATCACAATTGATTCCAAACCAAAAGTCTCAAATTATAATGATATAATTTGAATATATGTAAATATAGTCACACGACCAAATAAACTGTGTTATCTAAATTTGATTTTTCTTGGATTAATAAAATCATTGAATTTAAGGAATAGTTTAAAACTGGACTCCGCCAATATAAAATCACTTATATATGAGTCAATCCATCCTTACATGAGAAACATGATGTAGGATTATTTTAGTCCAACTAAAACATTCAATGATTTTTAAATCCAAATGAAATACAATAATTCTCATAGCCAATATTGGAATAACTGCTTTATTTATTAGATATAATTATTTATTTCATATTAATTTATCAGTCTACTTATTTTAGACCATATATATTCCAAATATATATTTGACTTGATATCATATATCATAGGTCTAAACTTCAACTAGAGAGATAAATATCCATTTCATTTGTACTACAAAAGAAATTCAACAATTTCTTTGATTCCAAGTACAAACTTTTGCAGTCATTTTTCAATCACTTTGGCTTATTTGAACTAATGATTGCTCACATCCTTTTAAAGGATTGAACTATCATATCTTTTTCTTTGTCTGATACAAGAATAACGATTTACTGCATATTCAAATAAAATTTGAACATTTGCCCAGCTAAGATTGCAAATTAAATTTCAAATCTCACTATGTATCAACATTGATACTTAAGTAAGCAAGAAAATTTAACCATTTGCCTGTGTCAACAATTTAGAATTAAAAGTTTTCCTGATATAAATCTTATATCATTTCAAACTTAATGCTTACCATAAACATTCCAATTATCTAGACATCATCTTAGCCATAAAATCAAAATAGCCAAATAACTTTAGATTGAGAGACATTCCAAAAATTTATGCCAAACGATAATCAAGAAAATTTATGCCATCTACTTAGTAAATTCTAAAAGAATACTCATATAATTCCATAACATAAATATTAAATAAATAAATTAGAATATTTTATTTATGCATCTAACAAAACCAAAGTATAAAAGATATGGATAATGAATAAATTTTGGTTTTGCGCCCACTATTTTGTTCAAATCAATAACCCTTAAGTACTGATTCGAGAATTATCTCATAATTCTTAGTGAGAAAAGGATCCCCACTAATTATTTGACTTTGAGGAATCCCAACAAATCAAAATAATTTCGCAAGATAGATACACTTTATCAATTGCAACTCTTGCAACTCCTTATCGTTAGGTTACCAACCCTGGTATACACATCTTATGTGAAACCTAACCCTTACCTCAAAAATATATAACCTTGAGAAATCCCAACAAGTTATGTATTTTTGTTAAGTCGAACCCATCATTCATAGTTTCGACAAATTCGATGTCAAACTAACCTTGGGGAATCCCAACAAGTTAATCTGAAGAAAGAATTTCAGCCGAGCTATAACAACGGAAGGTATTATGACTTAATATCTGTTGCCTTAAAACATAAAATGTTGAGGGTTCTCAGCAAACTATATGTTTCAATAATTAAATCCATGTCACTGAGATCCAATCTCAAAAGGCAAAAATTAATCATGGACAGAACAACCTTGGGGAATCCCAACAAGTTAATTCCAACAATGATGCCATAATCTGCTACATTAATGGGGCAACAACTTAAGGGATTTTGTTTTAAATAATTATAAAATTGCATCAATTATATGCAACATATAAATAATTAACAAATTTGGCATACCATATGCAATCATATAACTCAGTAAATGAACAAATTATCACATCAAATACTTAATTAAATGTTGCCTATAAACATGTAATTAAATTATACAATTAAATAATTACATAAGCATGCATATTTAATATCTAATCATGGATTTATGTGTATACTTATTTCTAATCCAATTAGAAATAACATTATTCTTGAACTATTTTGAGAAGTCATTAGGGGTTTTTCTTCAATTAAATCTAAATAAAGTAGGTCGAGAGTTAAAATTAAAATTTCCAAAATTGAAATTAAACTCTCATCGTCTAAGACTCATTTCTCCCACTTTTGATTTAATCAAAAACTATTTTGGAATTTAACTTAGAACCTTTTCCATAATATTAATCCAATTAAAATATGGAACTTTTCTAAATAAAACACATCTCAAAATTTTAAATCCAATTTAAAATTTACGAGTTTCCAAAATAAAGTCAATACCTCAATCCAATTGATAATTGACAAATTCACAAGATTTTCAATCAAAATTACAATCTTATTATTTAATAAATGTAAAAGGTAATTTTTACTTGAACACTTATGAAATTAGATGACATTTAAAATTATTAATTTCTAAAATTAATAAATTCCTAAATTCCAATCCAATTGAAATTTATTAAAATGTCCTTCAAATTAAAATTAACCCGTAATTTAAATTTGAAATACTTTGAAATCTTCTAAATCTAATTTAGAAAATTTAAACATTATAAAACAATCAAATTAATCACTAGTTATATCTTAATCCAATTAAAATATAACACTTAATTTAATTTATTTTATAATTAAAACTCTTTTGTAAAATGATTTTACAACAAGAAAATTAGATTTACATCTTTAAAAGACAGTAATAATTAAATCAAATAACATTTGAAAAATTGGACCCAGTCCATAGATTTTGAAACTTACTGGACAATTTCCAGAAAACAATGAGCCCAAGGTTTTAAAATCAGTTCCAGCCGAAGTTTAAAACAAGACCCAATCTCATTTTAAGGCAGACTCGGGCCTAGAGTTTTAAGGATTCTGCCTTGGCCCAGAAATTAAAATAAGACCCAGTCCCATTTAATTAAAATTGGGCCGAGTGGCCAAGATCCATTAGTGATCCATCTCCAATTAACCCTAGCCAGCCGCTAATGTTGATAAGGCGCCACCACGACACCTTCTTCTCCGGCAACCAAAATGCCGCCGGGGACATCAACAATTCGCGGTACTTTCCAGGAGCTCCGCCAGCGACGGTACTCTTTTTTCCGGTTGACGCAAAGCGCTGCCGGTGAAAACAACGACCAAGACCAGAAGCATTCTTGGTCGCGTCGTTTGCAGGTACCACCGTGCCCGCGAAGCCCGCCGGACTGGTCCGCTCGTAGTAGCTTCTCAAATCTAATTGAGAGGCTAAAACTTTCCTTCAATCAGACTTCATGGAACTGATCGGACTTCACAAACAGAAAAAAATTTCTCATCTTTTATGAAGCCCAGCGGAATTTTTTTGTTCCGGCTTTTCCCACAAAACCCTGTGACCTCCGTTGCACCCCGACATTAAATGGCATGCATGAATAAATTCTTTGCTCGTTCGATCCAATCGACAGCAACAATTGTTTTCAAAATTTGAAACAAAAGAAACTTTTTCAAAATTTGAAACAAGGAAGTGGAGGTAATCCCTATTCATAGCAATTCCCACAAAGTCTCTTTTCATAGTCAAACAATCGAATTGCCGTAGAAGAGCTTTCGAAAAATTGTATGAATTCTGGTCCAACCTTTCTTTTGAAACAAATTGACCAGATTTAGCGATTCTGCAACTTTCTCACTTTGGTTTTCAAAATCAAATTTCTTTTTCCGATTCCATCATTCGTCAAACAGAGATAATTTATTCGGATAAACAATGATTTTCGAAAACAACTTTCAAACAAAACCCCAATTTAAAACTTTTAAATTTGACTTCTCTATATTTTAATCAAGAATTATACACATATGAACAATTCATCATCCATGATAATTAAATATAAACTGATATTAAACATAGATAAACAAAGTAGGCTTTGATACCACTGTAAGTTAATCAATGTATGCGCAGCGGAATAAATATAGATTGAACATGCCAAGATCACTTTGCAATCATATGAATAATATAGTATACTAGATTATATGTTACCTCGAACGCAAATCCATCAGCAATATTCAACATTCATGAACCAATATGCAAGAGATGAATTTGATCACGAGCCGCACAATTGTCCGGCCTCTAACGGTATCCACACGAATAACCGTAATTGCGATCCTTCCAAAGGATTGACCAGTCAGAGGATTGACAGCTAGATCACTGTATACAAGGTGTTGTTGTATCTCATTCCAATGACTAGGGCTATATTTATAGATATCAGAATGGTATAAACCTATTACTAGTAGGAAACCTAATAGAATAGGAAACCTAACACAAATAGGAAACCATTATTAAATATTTATCAATAAGTCCTTATAGTTAATTTATCTAATAAATTAACTCATAATATATCATATTAACCCAATCAGTAATTCTTATGTGTGTGACCCTTTAGGTTCCTAAAACACGTTGGCAATAAATATAAATTATAATTCCATAATTTAATTGGCTTTAGGACATAAACCCAACAATTGAGCTATCATCTATAACATCCCAACTCATTTCATGTGAAAAATCAAAGCATTGCATTATTCTAAAAAGAGACTTGCCATAGTTCACTTGTATTTTCATTATTCATCTTTTTAGCACTCATTTGTTTAGTGCAAAAACTTCATTGTAAATGTTGTATAAGTCCTAACCTATTGAGTGGTTGAGGATCGTTGTAAAATTCCTAATATCTTATTAAAGAGATAGGCAATGTGAAAGGGGGAGATTGAAGAAAAAGGGAGTCTTGAGCAAGTCCTACATCCTTGTGAAGGATAAGGCTAAAAATTCATCTCTAAGATAGGTCGAGTCTTGAGTAAGACCTAAAGATCCTTGAGGAAGGATAGAATGATCCATTTCTAGTCTTAGAGATTTAGGGAGATTTTCTAGGTTAGAGTTAAGTTAGAAAGTTCTTGTAAAAGTCTTATGACTAAGAGGATTTGTCTTGACCAAGTGGTTTGAAACACACCTAGTGTTTCATCTAGTTGATTAGGAACTCTCAAGTGGAAGAACTTTAGGAGTGGAGTAGGATTGAGGGGTATTTGAGCCACTGTAATTCCTTGTGTTTTGTCTTCTTTAAATTGCTTTCTTAATTGCTTAGACAAATCACTTCATATACTACACTTGATTTGAAATGATCTTTTGAAGAACAGGGTTTGAAATACCTTAGTAAGAATTTTAATTGGTCTAGAACCTAATTCACCCCTCCCCCTCTTAGGTTGCTAATCAGGATTTTAGAGTCGACTTCACTGCAATTGAGCTACAGTTGATCTGCTTCACTGCAATGACTAATCTCTGTGTTGGTTTCAATGTTGACAGATACTTGCACCAAATTGTTATCAGCATGTGTTTTAAATACATGTTCCTGTAACTCATTGATCACTAACTGCTTGCTATTAATCATTTGTTCATAAAAAATCAATGTACTTAGCAATACTTCATCACACAATAATGAAATATCTGTTGTCTTAATTATCAATGCCACAAAGTAATCAAACTTCCTAGGCAATGTATTGAGAACATGCTTCACAAAAATTTCTTCGTCGGGATGATAGCCGTTTGATTCCATCTTATCTTGGATCTTCTCCAATCTATTAATATAATCCTCAATTGTTTCACATTTTCTAATATTGCTATCTTTAACATTTTTTTCCAATTTCAGTACATTATTTTTCTGAGCTTTATCCCATTCCTCTATAACTTTTTACCAAAATATCCCATGCTTATTTAACAGTTTTAGCACGAAAAATTTATTCTGAGACTGAACTATCAATAGATTGACAAATTTGAGATAATGCCAAACGTACTTTCTCCTTTGTTTCATCGTCTGCATCATTTGTCGCCTCCTTTGGAATGTATTTTAGCAAACCACATATCTGAAGATAAACTATTCATAACAGCTCTCCAATGAATGTACTTTTTTCTCCCAACTAATTTGAGGATCATGCTAACACTAGCAATCCAATCCATAATTAACACCTCAAACTCTCTGTATACCAAACTTCCTTCGTCTCAAAAAACAAAATCTTTTTTTTTTTTCCATCAAAAGTTGAAGCCTCCTTGCGAACAAAGAAAGTCAATTTTTCCAGTTTCTGCGCAGATCAACAAAATTCAATTCCTTCGCTTCCGTATTGCTAAGGCTTAAAACCGAACCTATTTGATCGAAGATGAGATGCCGATGCACGAACAGAGCTCATGAACAAAGTCGCAACTGAAACTAAACAAATTGATTATGGACCAATTTGATCACCACCGAACTCAATTAAACAAATTCCGATGGACATGCAATTTGTCCACAACCCAAGAAGATAATTAAGTGAGGAGAATAGCTCATTCACATAACCAAAACAAAAAGCACAATGCACTTTATTTGATTGCAGGTGAACTGGAGCTGACGAAGGGGATGAGCGGAAAGGGAGTCTACTGGACGCGGTTCAACTGGTGGAGACTCTTGGAACAGCTGGAGTAATAAGTCCCAAAATGAGCCTATTATGGGGGACCATCAAGCACATCCGGCAAGGATCAAGGGGGATCCCGTTGTTGCATATCTCAGGTCGGAGCAAGGTGCTATCGGACGTTCAACAAGCTTAGAAAAACAAAGATCAAAGCCTTGTGAATCAAACTAAATAATTGCACACATCAAAATTCTTCCAACAAAGCTCAAGCTTTTCATCTCTCATTTTCAACATCGAATGTGAACACCCAACGTGAACGTAGAACACGGCCGTCACTAAATCAGATTTTTCTTTCGCGGGTCTTCTATTCTGTCTCTGATGCCCCTTGTTGGATATAAATACTATATATATCCTAAATAATATAAAGAGATTAACGTTGTGTTGGGAATATTCAGAGGGGAGAAAGAAATGGCAATAAAAATAATAAAGTAGTATTTATTGTAGGCTTCAAATTGTGTACAAGACTCTTTCTTTACGTTTATTTCTTCCACTACAAAGTGCAATAAACTAGGAAGAAATTCCTGCACCATAAGACAAAGAAAAAATTCAAGAAGTTCTGCACTAAACTCTTAAACTATAGAAAACAAGAGAGGGAGAGCAATGCTTTTACAAGTCTTGTTAATTTAAAATCTACAGCCTTTAGATTCCAAGGAAACCCCATTTATAGAACTTTATGTCCCTTAATGATCAGACACAACAATGGAGTTGCATGCTTTCATGGGTTGCTTCGGACCACTTCAAAGAAAAATGCCCATTCGTTAACAATTTCAACTAAGGGAGATGTTGGTTCATTTAATCCAACATGGCAGTACTGAAAGGTATCTGTGATTTTTGCCATGGAGTTGTGTTGCTGAATCCCACCATTAATATGATTGAGAACTACTTCTTAAAACAAGGCTTCCCAAAACAAACACTAAACCAAAATAGGAAATAGACTAATATAATTACCTAGTTAGTTAAGTTTGGTGTAAATAACTATTTTTCAACATCAAGTTTATCTCTTAAAAGACATGCATGCATAGGAGAATATAGTTATTAAATTTCTGAATATTCCAGCATCAAATTCGTTCATCATAGACAGCTTAAAGGGGAATCAAATTCAGCTATCAATATAGTATTTTAAAGACTTTATTTACTTTAAAAATGTGCAGCCAAAAGGAGTGAATCAAACGAGGAAAAGTTCAGAACTGAACCTTGCACAATTAAACTCATTAAATGCTGAAATTTTTAAGGGATTTTATGAATTGGATTCAGCCAAAGAAAGTCAGCAAATGAATTTAAGAATTGCCTTGTTAATTAAGTATTAGTCTTATTGACTTTTCAATACTTTTTTTCTATAAATAGTTCATTTCATGTTCATAAAATTTAGTATGATTATGATGAAGACTTGATCACAGAGATGAGATGATTGTGAGGGGTGATCCTCCTTAGTTTATCTTTTGGGCTTTCAAACTATCAATCAACTTTTGGTGTGTTGATTGTGGGATTTTATACTAGGGTTCGCGTTTGTTTTTAGGCATCAATTCATGGTTACACCAAAACAAACCAGCAAACCCTTAGAATGAATAGCTTTCGCTTTGTGATCAAATTCTCCCGGGGTTAATCTCACGCTTTAAATGTGCCAAAAGGGGTGATCCGGATAGACAATGGAGAGTATAAAGTGGCAAAATTATTATGGGTGTATGTGGAAATCAAATTTTGAGATCATGGAGTTCTTTGTAGAGGTGTGCCTAACCTGTGAGAAGAAAATGGACTGGGAGTACATCAATTTGTTGAAATTTCATTGGATAAAGGGATACCAAAAAAGGCTTCCTTCTTGGTATGGAAGCTTTAAAATGGATGGGTCTATTTTTTGGATGTACTTTAGAAGTGGGGTTTTAATTTACCTTCCGAATGTCTAGAATCTGAGAGTATTGGTGGCATTAGTCACTTTGTTTTTCCGTTGTCAAGTAGCTAAAGAGCGCTGGGAGGAGTTTCAAATTGTCGGTAATGTGCAATGAACAAAATAATTTCTGAATTGTCTTTTAGAATTCCTATGGTAGACTAGTCAAGTTCATTGATTTATGTTTGTTAGTATTTCTAGACAATGAATGTGGAAGATGGAAGATTCATGGGATGTGATTAAATGTGACTAGTTTAGAATGTTGTATGGCAACTATAAATAGGGAGGCTGAAATCATGTAATCAACCAAGTGAGTCTGCAGGATTATTATCAAAGAATAGTAAAAGCCTATCTTCCTCCAAAAGTTTTCTTGTCTCTCCAACATAATTTGGTATCAGAGCTTGGTTGAGAGAGCCCAACCACAAAAGATGGCAAACCAGAATTATGAAGGTCCTCCAATTCCCTTATTTTCTGGTGAGCATTTTGATCACTAGTGTGTTAAAATGAAGACAATTTTAAGGTCACTAGACTTATCGGAATATGTTGAAGATGGATATGAAGAGCAGGGAAAACAACAACTCTCTCTGATCAATAAAGAAGAGTTCTCAGAGAGAATAGAAGAAGAGATTCAAGAGCCTTTTCAATTATTCAACAAGGAGTGAGCCCAGATATTTTTTCAAGATTCATGAATTCAGAAAGAGCCCAAGAAGCCTGGGAAATTCTTCAAAAGTTCAAAGGGAATGCCGAGACAAAAAGTATCAACCTTCAAACTCTTAGAAGAGACTTTGAGAATTTGAAAATGAGTGAGAAAGAAAGTATTCAAGATTATTACACAAAAGTCACCAAAGTTGTCAATG
The DNA here is from genome assembly GCA_016801395.1 of Leptodermis oblonga. Taxonomy (NCBI): domain Eukaryota; kingdom Viridiplantae; phylum Streptophyta; class Magnoliopsida; order Gentianales; family Rubiaceae; genus Leptodermis; species Leptodermis oblonga. The sequence goes on from CM028751.1 coordinate 27,452,504, forward strand.
GGATGAGGACATTAAGAAAGTATTCAAGATTATTACACAAAAGTCACCAAAGTTGTCAATGGGATGAGGACATTTGGTGAAATCATTAAAGAAGAGAAGATTGTAGAGAAAATCCTTGTTAGCTTGCCTCCAAAATTTGATGCGATGGTGTCCATAATTGAAGAGACGAAGGAAATTTCTTCACTAAGTGTGCAAGAATTGTTGGGATCATTGAAGGCTCATGAAAGAAGGATTGCAAGGCATGCTAAAAGTCCTGCTGAGACTGCTTTTTAGTCAAAGATGAATTCCAGCCCTACCATTCAAGAAGGAGAGTCCTCTTGCAGCCAAAAAGGAGGAGAAAGACAAAGGGGTGGAAGGCAATACCAAGGAAGAGGATGTGGCAGAAGCATGAGAGGAAGAGGAAGAAGCAATTTTCAAAAATCCTACAATGTTTGTGGAAAGAGCAATCATCTTGAGAAGGATTGTTGGTATAAAGGTAAACCCTAATGCTACCTTTGTAAGAAGTTTGGCCATATGGAGAGGGAATGCAGATTGAAGAACAACCAACAAGCACATTTTTTTGAAGAAAATCAAGGAGAAAGCAACTTTTTTTAGGGTTGTCATATGCATCAGAATTAAAAAATGATGTGTGGTAGCTTGATAGCGGGTGTAGCAATCACATGACAAGAGACAAGACCATTTTTGTTGATTTGGATGATTCTGTGAAGACACAAGTAACTATGGGAAATGGTGCTACTGTAGAAGCCAAGGATTAGGAACTATTGTCGTTCAAACAAAGAAAGGTATGAAGTTGATTCATGATGTGTTGTATATCCCTGAACTACATCAAAACTTGTTAAGCCTTGGACAACTTATGCAGCATAGATATTCACTTAATTTTGACAACAATGAGTGCTCATTCTATGACAAGAAGAATGGTCGGTAGCTTGTTGTTAAGATCAAGATGGAGAAAAATCGCCGTTTCCCAATAAAATTCAGCTATAGTGGAGATCAAGCATTCAAAGCTCAAATTAATGATTATTCTCTATTATGGCACAAAAGTTATGGGCATTTGAATTATCGCAGCCTCAAAGTTCTTCAGCAAAAGGGGATGGCTTATGGATTGCCAAGAATTGAAGAAAAACATGATGTTTGTGAAGGATGTGCACTTGGAAAACAACATCGACAACCCTTTCCTAGGGCTATTTCATGGAGAGCAAAGGAGATTTTGGGGCTTGTTCATACGGATGTACGTGGACCTATGAGGACAATATCCCATGGAGGTAACAAGTATTTTATCCTTTTCATTGATGATTTTATAAGAATGACTTGGGTGTATTTTATGGTGTTTTCAATATTTAAGAAGTTCAAAAGTTTTGTAGAAAATCAAAGTGGCTATAAGATTAAGACTCTGAGAAGTGATAGGGGAAAGGAGTATACTTCAAATGCTATTCAGGAATTTTGTAAAGATGAAGGAGTAGAAAAACAACTCATAGTTGGATACACACCTCAACAAAATGGTGTCACCGAAAGGAAGAACCAATCTATGATGGAGATGGCGAAATCAATGCTGCATGACAAGCGCTTACCTAAAGAATTTTAGGCTGAAGTAGTGTATACTGTTGTGTATTTGCTAAATAGAAGTCTTATAAAAGCTGTGTGGAATTAAACTCCAATTGAAGCTTGGAGTGGAAGGAAGCCATCGGTGAAACATTTGAAAGTGTTTGGAAGTATTTGCTATGCTCAAATTCCAAAAGAAAAGAGGACCAAAATTGATGAAGTAAGTGAAAAATGCATCTTTGTTGGTTATAGTTCCCAATCTAAAGGCTGTCATTTATATAGCTTGAAGTCCAATAAAATTCTGATTTGTTGAGATGTTTTATTTGATGAAAATGCCACTTTGAGTTTGAATGATGAAAAGGCAGATAAATGAGTTATTTTGTAGCATGATGATGAAGGAGAAAAAGAACATGAGGAGCCTTTATGCAGCCCACCAGCCTCTCCAGCCTCAACTCCAAAGAAAATGAGGAGTTTGAGTAATATTTATGCAAGATGCAATTTTTGTGTCATTGAACCAGAAAGTTTTGAAGAAGCAAATGAAGAAGAAGATTGGAGGAAGGCAATGGAAGAAGAAATTAATGCAATTGAAAAAAATAAGACATGGAAGCTTGTTGATAAACCCATGAACAAGGAGATAATTGGAGTGAAATGAATTTATAAGGTGAAGATGAATCCAGACGGCTCAATTCAAAGAAAGAAGGCAAGACTTGTGGCAAAGGGTTATTCACAGCAACCTGGAGTTGGCTGCACGGAGACCTTTGCACCAGTTGCAAGGTTTGATACTATTTGTGCTTTGGTTGCTATGGCTGCCCAAAAAGGATGGAGTCTTTATCAACTTGATGTCAAATTAGCATTTTTGAACAGAGAATTAAAGGAAGATGTATATGTTCAACAGCCGCAAGGCTTCATCAAGAAAGGAGAAGAAGAGAGGGTGTACAAGCTAAATAAAGCCTTATATGGGCTGAAGCAAGCACCAAGGGCTTGGTATAGCCAAATTGATTCTTATTTTGTGGAGCAAGGATTTGAAAGAAGCAAAAGTGAGACAACCTTGTATGTCAATACTCAAGGTAATTCAAACATTCTCATTGTTGCTTTATATGTTGATGACTTGCTTTATACCGAAAACAATGAAAATATGATTGCTGAATTTAAGAAAGACATGATGAGAAGATATGACATGAATGATATGGGATTGTTGAACCACTTTCTTGGCATGGAGATTTATCAAGAAGACGATGGAGTTTTTGTTTGTCAAAAGAAGTAATGTTTTGGAAAAGTTTGGCATGATTGATTGCAAGCCTTTATCCAAACCTCTTGTTGCATGTGAATGAAAGATTTATTAAAGAAGATGGAGCAAAGAAAGCTGATTCTACTTTGTTCAGAAGTTTAGTGGGAAATTTGTTGTATTTAACAGCAACAAGACCAGATATTATATATGCCAAGATTTATGCACAACCTAAGCCATTTACACCTTGGATGAGCCAAAAGGATGTTGAGGTACATCAAAGGAACAATTAACTTTGGTTTAAAATTCAAGAAAGGAGTTGGTACAGCACTGGTTGGTTATTGTGACAGTGATTGGGGTGGCTGTCGTGATGAGATGAGGAGTACGTCTGGCTATTGTTTTTCACTTGGCAATGGAGTATTTTCTTGGGCATCTAAGAAGCAACAAAGTGTAGCACAATCTGCAGCTGAAGCTGAATATGTAGCAGCTGGTCTTGCGACTTCTCAAATCATTTGGTTAAGGAGAATTCTTGAAGATATGGGTGAGAAGCAAAAAGAAGCAACAGTGATGTTTTATGACAACAAATCAGCCATTGACATTGCAAGAAATCCTGTATATGACAGCAGGACTCGCCATATTGCCATCAAGCATCATTTCATAAGAGATGCTATTGAAGAAGGTGAAGTTGAGCTCAAGTTTTGCAAAAGTGAAGATCAAGTAGCTGATATTTTTACCAAGGCAGTTTCAAAGGAAAAATTCATCAAGTTTAGAGAGTTGCTTGGAGTTGAAGAGTTGCACATTATGGGGGGAAAATATGTTGTTAATGTGCAATGAACAAAATAATTTCTGAATTGTCTTTTAGAATTCCTATGGTAGACTAGTCAGGTTCATTGATTTATATTTGTTAGTATTTCTAGACAATGAATGTGGCAGATGGAAGATTCTTGGGATGTGATTAAATGTGACTAGTCTAGAATGTTGTATGGCAACTATAAATAGGGAGGTTGAATTCATGTAATCAACCAAGTGAGTCTGCAGGATTATTATCAAAGAATAGTAAAAGCCTCTCTCTTTCTTCAAAAGTTTTCTTGTCTCTCCAATATAGATGCTACTTGGTTTACAAATTTTTGGGGCCAAAAATGTATGGGAATATATCAAACCTTTGGTGGACAGAGTCTGCAAATAAGGGAGCCAAGCAAAAAATTGCGAATCCGTTGCTAGTTTTTATTATTTGGGAGGTATAGAAGGCTTGGAAAGCATTATTTTCTGGAGGAGAAAAGAGGGCTAGCTGCCTCAGAAATTATGTTTACTGCTGGGTTTCAGTTTCATTTCATTGCGCAGGTTTGGCCTTTTGCGGGAGAGAGTGCATGAGTTTAAGAAGGGGTTTGCACAGAGCTGATACAATTCCTATTACCCGGAAAGCAAAGGATCCACTAAGGTGGGCATTTCCAGCAACTGGTTTCTACAAATTAAATGTCAGTGGGGTGGGTCTTCAAGAGAAAATCTAGGGATGGATGGAGCAGGAACGATTGTTCATGACAAACTACGGCAAATAATCAGGGCAGAATCTCAAAAATTTGGGATCCAAACAAACATGATTGATGAAGCAGCTTAACTCTTCTATTGGGGTTGAAAGCATGTCAAGAGCATGGACTACGATGGACTGAGGCAGAGAGTGATTCATTAGTACTGGCAGAGGCAGTAACAAGGGCAGGTAGCACGCCATGAGGATTATCATTTAGTTCAAATGATTTGGAAATGCGGCCGCTGATTGTTTTAGCAAGGAGGGGAAGTGGATGAATACATATAGAAAGCTTTTCAATTACCGTCATATTTTCCGGTAGTTTTAAAGAATATTTATATTTTTCAGCAACCACCAATAGCTTATTTGTGAATTTGACATGTACTTTTGGGGGGTTTTTTTCCCTACTAAATTCCTTAAAATAAAGGTACTAATAATTTGGGTCATTACGCCCGGCATCAACTAAATAAGCTCTTTCTTTTTAAATTAAAAAATGGCACTTGTGGAAGGTAGATTACGCCCAAAATTCCTCAAAATATCATCAAACGGCAACAAGTTAGTCAACATTTGCTAGACAGATGAAAATTTCTCCAAACTTTTTGCAAAGAGGGAATCGCTTGTTGTCTGAGGCGCAGCTCGTCACAAGCATTATGTACCAATAAGCCACCCTCAGGGTTAGGTATCCAAATAATTCTGTCCAGCTCATTACTTAGCACGCGTTATTGGCATCTTTATAGTCGTAAGGCTTTCTGCGCTAAGATCGCTTTCCAAAGGAGGCAAATACGCACCGCTGCTGATTGTGCAAAAAAAACCGTTTTCACGTCCAGCATAGGAAGAAGAAATATTTGAATAGCCCCTATTATCCTCAAGGTTGCCTAGCCATCCAATTCGAATTCTGAAAACAGCAGTCTCCTAGCCCAACTAGAACTCTTTTGTTTAAAACTGCAATTGGATCGAACTCAGAATTCCGTTTCCAGGTTGGTGAAATCCTACTTGCCTTAGGCAGGGATCACAAAATTGCTGACCAATGGTTCCCCACTGCTTAGTTATCACCATTTGCTGAGAAGAAGATGAAAGGGAAAAAAAAAACTGGTAATGGTCTTTGGGTGTACGACAGTCGGTGATGATTAATGATCTCCATCACCAGGTTGTAATAACGTGGTGATGACGATCGACCATTGTCATGGAGTTTCTCAAATTCGATGACGATTACCAATCACTGTCACCGTTCACTTGAAAGCCGGTGGAGAAAATGTTCTTCATCACCGCATTTTTATACTTGGTGAGGAAGTAGCATTAAGTGATTCTCTTTCTTCTCCAGTGGACCATTTCTGTCCAACATTAATTCAAGTAAGGGTTCTGGGGGGCCATTAATATTGCGAGTGAAACTTGTCATGAAATAAACATTTAAGACACCTAGCTAGTGAGGTTAGAAATTTTTTTAATCTATGTTGCTTCCCAAAACCAATTATTTTAATATGTTGTTGTATTAGTTAACGTATTTGTTAATATTTTAAATTTCTCATGGGTATATTTTGATGGGTTTTAGCTCATTTTTAAATATTCTACACTCAATACTTAGAGTTAGGCAGGTGTAAAGGGGAAACTTAATTAGTGTAAATTCTATGTTCTCTAGGGAATCCAAAGTAGTATAATGTTGTGTGTTTTGTCTTTTGATACTCGCTTTTATATCATTACAAAAACACATTACACACTTCACTCTTCAATTTCAAAAAGTTTTCAAAAGAGTGAAAAAGATTTTAAAAAATCAAGTTCACCCCCTCTTAAGTTGCTACAATTGAAGAATGAAAAAAGATTGTAAACGCTGAAAAATGTTATTTCCTACACCCCTTCAAACAACCATCCGATCTCGGAAGTGGATGCGACGGAAAAATATGAAGTTTTAATATTTTTGACAACTGAAATTAAATTATTGGCCACCATCATTTGAAGTTCTTGCATGAAATACGAAAAAACTGAAAACTTGTTTTAGGCAAGCCTCAATCCTTCCCAGCTTAAGGATTTACCATACTACAATCGATTTCTGCGAACTCAGGACTAAGAGATTGAGTGCTACAGACATTTCTTACCCTAGCATCTACTACACAAACACATCATTTCCCACAGCCAAACCCTCTTTGGTGTTTTTTTTTGCCTCTCTCAAGACTCCCCATCACTTCTCTTGAATTTTGTCTCCAAAACGCACAAGCACACACCATCTCGTACTTTCAAGGCTTCTTTGTGAACAGAACTTCCCTTATTTTTTCGCATAACAGCGGTAGATTAGTTTTGGATTTTATTTTATTTTTTCCCCCTTTTTTGTGTTGCATTCATCCATGCATCAGTACAGGGCACACACTTCATTATACACAAATGTCAAGCTTTCATGAATCAAGATCATGGAAAAATTATCTTTCTTTACAATACAGTACTACGGTCTAACGACTCAACAATTAATAAGCAATATATGTGATAACTACACTACATCTGTTATTTTTTAATATATAAAAGACCACATATTTTTATTCTGAAATAACTGTAACTTTATACAATTTCAATACAAAATATCTATAAATATTAAATTTTACTCTATTTCAGTTTTCCTCTAATCTCAGGCTATTAAGTGTGATTCTTTGTTTTCCAAAAATATTGAATACTAAATCAGGCAATCAATCTACTCATTCCCTATATTAATGTGCTCGCATCAGCTGGGACATTTAAGAAAAATGGAAGGAGTGATAACTTATTGCACAATTTTGATTTTTATAGATAATAGGTAAAAGGCGATTAGTTGACTGGCCAGCATGCACTACAACAAATTATGGATTTCCCTACATTTTTTTTAATGCATTAAAAGGTAAATGCCTTAATAGGGGCTCTATTATGACATTATGAACTACATATATGTATTACTACATTATCACTTAAAGATTATGACATAATAAAATAAATGCCTTTAAAACTACTTATTCAAGACACTATTAGAAAAACGTCTTTAAATCTATAATCTATTACTACCTTTCTAACTAAGCTATTATTATATTAGTAAACAAGTACATGTTATTACGTAAATAAGCATATACCTAGTATTTTAAGTCTATTATCACATTACAAAAATGTCATATTATCAATAAGTTTGAACCTTAACTCCTAACGGTCTATAGAACTCCTCAAGGCATACAACACTCGCCTGACTTTGAACTCCTAACGCCTTAATCGCTCCTCTTCTCCGCTAATAATTTTTTCCCTGTGTTAATTAAGCCATAAACTTGTGTGAAGAAGGGATCTTTGGATGCCAGTGGCAATCCTCTTCAATCTATTATACCATCAGTAAAGGTAATTTTATCTAACTGAAAAAAAGAGGAAACATGGCTTATGCTCCTCATTTCCTTCTGCCTCTCTCTGCTGATTTCTTTTGGTCTCCTTTTCACTTCTGTTAATTAAAGCCATAAAACTTGAGTGAAGGAGGGATCTTTGGCTGCCGGTGGCAATATCCTTCAACCTCCCTTCGGTGATATCACCATCAACTGTCTTCTACTACAATAGAAAGGTAATTTTTTCAAATTGAAAAAGGGGGGGGGGGGGGGGGGGGGGGGGGGGGGGAATTTATACCGATTGGCTTCTGCACCTCTTCTGCCAACATAAATTTTTTCTGTCTATTAAGCCACAGCCTTACGGTTTAGAGAGCAATCAAATTAATTTTTTGTGGGTTTGTTACCATACAGTATTTGTGTGATTTGAATTTACTCAGATTGAGTTGCTTTCCTCTATTTCTTTCCAAACCAAATTGGTTTGATTCTGACTATTTTGTTCAGATTATTTGATTGTCTTAATTTGTGTACGATCTTATAGTTTGATTGATCTGCAGTGGTGTTGAATTGCATGTGCTGAATGAATTAGTTTGGTTTTATAATCTTTCAATTTAGATTGTTCTCCCCGGGTGATTGTAGATTGAAGTAAGTTGACAGCATCTGGGGTGTGTTATTTTTTCAAAAGGAGAAAAGATGGAAAAATAGAGATTGAATTGCCTTGAGTTGAAATTTGCTTTTAGTTTAACAGACGAATTTGGAGTTGAAAGAAAAGATTTGTAGGTTGCCTCAGTTTCGTCACCCTGAACCTCTATCAATTTGAAAAGATCAAATTTATTAGCTGCCTTAAGAATCTTACTTAGCAAATGTAAACATTTTGTAGAGGGAAGATGCTAGAGGTAGCCTTCTCAATCTGTCTGCCAATTCAATATGGGATAAAATTTGCAACCAACTCCTTCAAATCATAGGCATTTGCTGGATTTCTCATGATCCTCTTGGTATATATGTTAGTTTTTCAGAGCCAAACTCCACGACTTACTTATTTTCTTTATATGCCATTACCTAAATTTCCTCTCTATAATGTATATCCTTATATTTGATTTGGAGATTCTAGTTGACGTTCCAATCGCATCCAAGGATGAAGCATTGACAGAAAGCATTTATATTTTGAAATGGAGAGACTCTCAGTCTTTCACAGATAGCATGTCTTTTCCTTCTAATTTTTCTCTCTTTTGGTGGTGGCTAGCATTGCAGATTTCTAAATCTGCAATCCTGTCTAATGCTTAAGCCTTAGGGAAGGAAGAAGGTGTAGGGATCTAGCTAGGATATCGCCTTTCATACATAGAATTTCAAATTGTTTTTATTTGCCAGGAGTGTAGTTTCCTTATGCTTCTAATTGTATTTATTTGCCATGAGTGTTTAAGAGACTTATTTCGAATCATTTGTTGATGCTCATATATGTGTTCCTTTTGTCATTTATATGAATGTTGAACACTGTACAATAAGAAATCATGGAATCATTTGCATGGTTTGGAGGAGAAATTTTCACCACATTTCTTCCTAGATGCTATAATTAGGGGGTTTTATTTTAGAATTTTTAAACTCAAGCCTGTTATTTAGGTATCTGCAACTTTACTTGCTCATAAAATATTGGAAAGATAGAAACAGCTATCCACTATTTTTTTTTTTTTTAAATTTTTTGTGTGGCTCCTCTGCTGTTTGTATTTCATTGACAGTTGCAAGAGGTTTGGAGTTTTGGCTTCTTTCCATGGATTGAAAGAAAGGTTTGGTTATGTGGATGAATTTACTCTTTCTCTGTCAAATTGTCTTTTGCAAAATTTCTATCCACGTATGATTGTTATTAAACATGTCTTCATTTTTGTTTTTTCCCGAGTTACAATAAGCATTTGTTGCTTGTTCTTTCAGTATTTGATGTTCCTTTAAAGCATTGGAAACTGCATACCCATAATAGACTGGTATAAAATTGTTAGGTTTTCTATGTAAGCTTCCTACCGTTCTCCTTAGAATATGATGTGCATCGAAGTTGAGGTTTTTTTCTTTTTTTTATTTATTTTTTTTGGTAAAGCTTTGTGATACATTTTGGTTGTGTCATTGGAATATGGATAAGACGGATGCAGAAAGCAAGGTATTGTCAAGACTACCTACTTGGACTTGAGAAATTTTTAGATTTTGCATTTTTAAGTTCAAATAAAGATGGAATGATTGTATGCCTGTGCAAAAAATGTAAACTGGGTATATGTGTGGAAAGAAATGTAGCACGTGAGCATTTGATAGTTGATGGATTTATTAGAGGGTATAACCAGTGGATAGCTCACGGAGAGTTCTCACTAAGTGATTCAAGCAGTTCTTCACATCCTCTTAAGTCTACAACTTCAACAACTATTGATGACATGTATGGTTTAGTCCATGATGCATTTGGTGTTCCCCAACAAGATGTAAACCTAGATACTTCAATGGGACCCTAAGAGATGTAGATATTGCCCCTGAGGTTAATGGAAAATTTTATAAATTAATTGATGATTCACAGCAGAGGTTATATAAAGACTGTGAGAAGTTCTCAAAACTGTCCTTCATCATTCGTGTGCTGCACATAAAATGTCTTGGTAAATGGAGCAATAGACATTTTAATATGCTATTGGAATTATTGAAGGAAGCATTTCCGGAAGCAATGACTGATCTACCTAATACATACTACGAATGTGAAAAACTAATGAAGGATTTAGGGCTTGGTTATGAGAAAATAGATGCTTGTCCTAATGACTGCACATTATATTGGGGAGTAAATAGAGAAAAAACTTCATGTGAAATGTGCAATGAATTGAGGTGGCAAGCTTCAGATAAAGATCCAACTGGCCAGGAAAGAAAGATAGCTCACAAAGTTTTGTGGTATTTTCCTATAAAACCTAGATTGCAACGCTTGTTCATGTCATCAAAAACAGCTGGCAACATGAAATGGCATGCTGAAAGTCGTACAAAGGATGGTTACATGAGGCATCCAGCTGATTCCCCTGCTTGGCAGACATTTGATAGGAAATATCCTAAATTTTCCAGTGATCCTCGTAATGTAAGATTGGGGTTAGCTTCTGATGGATTCAATCCATTTGGTAATATGAATGTAGAACACAGTACATGGCCGGTTCTTCTAGTACCGTATAATCTTTCTCCATGGATGTGTATGAAGCAACCGTATACGATGTTGTCTTTATTAATTCCTGGCCCAAAAGCTCCTGGAAATAATATTGACATTTACTTGCAACCTCTTATTGCAGACTTGAAAGATTTATGGAATGTGGGAATTGAAACGTATGATGCATCAATCAAAAAAACTTTCAATTGCGTGCAAGTTTAATGTGGACAATTAGTGACTTTCCTGGTTATGCAAATTTGTCTGAATGGAGTACTAAAGGTGAATTAGCATGTCCTATATGCCACAAATTCACGCGTTCGCGATGGTTGAATCATGGTCATAAGTATTGCTATATGGGTCATCGTAGATTTTTGACTAGGGATCATAGATTTCAAAAGAATGTCAGACTATTTGATGGCACAGAGGAGGATGGACGACCTCCACCACGACTATCGAGGGATAAAGTGCTGGAAGTATTGAAAGATACAACTTTCAAATTTGGGAAGAAAGTTGTTGACAATCCAGAGTTATTCAACTGGAAGAAAAGAAGCATTTTCTTTGAATTGTCATTTTGGAAAGATGTTGTGGTACTGCACAATCTAGATTTCATGCATATTGAAAAGAATGTTTGTGAGAGCATTTGTGCAACATTACTAGATATGAAGGGAAAAACAAAAGACAATCACAAGTCACCACTTGATTTAGAAGAAATGGGGATCAGACCTGAGCTTCATCCCATTTTAAAACAGTCCGGCAAAGTTTACTTGCCTCCAGCAGCTTGTAAAATGAATAAGGAAGAAAAGAGAAAGTTTTGCAAGGTTTTGAAAAATGTGAAGGTGCCGGATGGCTATGCTTCTAATATCTCACGGGGTGTTCAATTAAAACCGCCTAAACTTGTTGGATTGAAGAGTCATGATTATCATATTTTGATGCAACAATTACTACCTGTAGCATTGACAAATGTATTTTAAGACACTGACAAATGTAAAAAATTTGAGCTGCGGTCAAGTATTTTGACTAAAGAAAAGTGTTGTAGTGATGTTTTGTTATATTATTGGCAGCCAGTATGCATGTTTTTTTTGGTTATCTTACTAGTTTCTAGGTGGAGGAGGCAACTCTCTGCTTCGAACTCTTATCATGTACAACAAAAAATAGATTTTAAGACATTGACAAATGTATTATTATCCTACCTTTTAAGGAATTTAATTTATCCCCACATTAATTTTAAGCGTGGGCTAAAGTCGTGTCCTAATAGAGTATGTAAGTTATCGAGACACTTTAAAATGTCTAAATAAGTTCTCAAACTATTACGAATAATTGATAATGAGGCTTTATTAAATGTCAGGAAAGATTTGTTGAGACATAATAAAATGTATTAATAAATAACTTGTTAAGACATTTTTAATTGTTTATAAGGCATAATGAAATGTATAGATAAATTTCTTTTTAAGACATTTTTAATTGACAGAATAATCACATATTATGACATTTATAAATGCCATTTTTATATTAATTGCTGACATTTTATACTGTATTAATATGTAAAATTTAATTATTGTATTATATTAATAAAATGACATTTTATAACACTTTTCGATCTCATATTATAATAATTTCTTGCATTATAATGTTGAAATAAAAATAATTCCATATTTTAATATTGGAACTTTTAAAATGTTTTTATAAATCAGTTTAGTAAATTTAATGCTTCTTGGAAAAATATACGTTGGGGCAGTTTCTTTTTCATTCAAGTGTTGTACAATTTAGAAAATAATTTAACAACTAATACATATATCTAGTAAAAAAAAAGAATATACTGTTACTTCAAATACTAAAAAGTTGTAATTGTCATTGCAATGATTAAAAATCACTAAACAAACTAGTATTAAGCCTAACCAACTAGTAAACTGGGAAAAAAACAAAACAAAGAAGCTAAAATCAAGATGTGCAAATCAACAATATAAATATTAACTAACTGCTAGTGCGAAGTAATCGAAACACAACCATACCTAAAATCTAAGAAAGTTAGTTACGAATCCAAGATTGCTAGAAATGAATGTATTTGAATTTGTAACCAATGCCTTTACATCTCCAAAGCAATCGTTAAACACTTCAATGCAACTCACAGGGTGTCACCTGAGTGTAATAATTAAATGTAAGAAACTAATTTTGAATAATTATCTGAGTGTAATAATTAAATGTAAGAAACTAATTTTGAATAATTATCTTTTAAAAATAATTAAATATGTACAAAGAAAGTAATACTTTACATACAAAACTGCATGGCCAAGCAACCATTTCACCTAGAGCATCTCCAAGGGTTTGACAATGATCATGGGGTCGAACCAGTCGCTCTTCAGGTTGAAGGACTACTTTAACATGTATTTCATACCAATTCTCTCCCAAAACGTTTCTCCCAACTATTGTAGTTGGATCAGTACTATAAAGACATCCTTCAGCAACTATTTTATTTGGATCTATAAGGCTTTTGAGAGCAATAGAACTTCCAACCTGAAAATATTAATCTAGTTAAATTGGTATTGAGTTAAACAAAGTCATAATGTGAATGCTGCATTGACAGATGAGCTAAAAGAAATTTTAAGTGCTCTCTATCATGAATCACTCCAATTCAATGGGAACAGCAGGAAGGATATAAAAAGTCTCAAGCTGCAGGGTAAGCTATATATAATCTTATAATTCTAGCTTGCATTACTCCTATAATTCCAGCAACTCACAAGCAGTGAAAAGATCCAAAGACAGCATATATGGGAGTCAGAGGAGTTGCAGAGGACATTTTAGTATGGCTAAAGTATGTAAAATATTACAAAGTAGTGAAAGTTAGCATAAAGGAAGTAATAAAGGCGCATAATGCATTCAAGTATTGTATTACAAACACTCTGGTCATGTAGTAATATAGTAAGATATGCACCTTAAAAAAGAAAAGAAAAAGGAAGAAAACTTGAGCTTTTGATTAAAATGTTTTTCATATTGGGACCCTAATTTCACCACATTATACTAAAGTTGAATTTGAGAATTTTTATCACAATCAAAGATTCATGAACACTGTTGTTGGAGTGCTATATAAAGTAAAGTTTCAATCAATAATAATAAAAAAATGAAAGAGAAATGAGTTGAGCTTAAGTCATATAAGTAATTAAAGCTACATATGTGTACAAAAAAGTTTCAAAATTTCCCACAACACAATTAAAACAGTGAAACTTTTATGATCTTTAAACATTAAAAAGAAGCAACAACACCAGAAGGACATATAAGCATGATATTTTAACTCAGAAGCAGTGATCATCAAGATAGTATACACAAAAGTGAAGGGTATTTAAAAGACAAGTAAAGCCATTATGAGAAATACAAGTTAACAAAGAAAACACTAAATTTAACCTGAAGATTAGATTGCTTTGTTAAAGCTAGCCCAAGGGGATTATTAGGTAACAATGTAGACTCTTGTGAAGCAAGTCTTGTTGTGTATTTTGAAGTTCTGATTGTAAGTCCCCAATGCAGTTTTCCATTTCCAACATTTTTGTCTGTTGATGTACCACCATACGTTTGCACTTGTTTTGATTAGGAGCCTCTTCAAATGCATCAAGAGAAGTAACCTTGCTATCTTGGCCCATTACTTGGGCAAATATGTCATTGGGACCAATAGGATCTTCTACACCTTCTGGAAGTTGATTTCTTTTCTCATTCATTTTCTCCTACAAGTTTAAGATAGTATGGATTACAAATATTTTGAAAAGAGAATTCTTAAGTCGAAGTACTAACTACCAATGCAGAAACTTACCAAATACTGAGCAACATTAGCCGGAGTTTCGTTGCGACCAACATAGATTGTCTCAAATAACTCAGCACGAGATGGGTCACGACCCAATTTGTTAAACTAGGAATAACCATTTATTTTAGTAAATTAGGTGAGACCATAAATAACAAAATACTGTAAAAGAATTGGATAAACTCACCAATTCGGCATAAACACGTGCAAATGATTTTTTTCCAGTTGCATGATCCATCCCTTTCTCTGACCTAGCAAGTTTATTTTTCTCACTCCATGCCTAAATTAATGATGAGAAAAAAAATCAAAAGGTAAATCCTTCAAAATTGTGATGAAATAATTACACTAAATAAAAAACGTGATATACCTTTATTTCATCATTATTCCAGTGGGAGAGAATATTGATCCACTGGTCTGTCACCACTCTTTCATCCTTATCTTCGAGAAAAACTTTGATGCCCATATCAGGTGAAAAATATTTTGTTTTTAGCTCTTGCTTCCAGTTTTTCCATTTTTTATTAATGGATTTTAGAATCCAATCTTCATCAGCAAGAGTGGTCTCAAATTTCATCTGCATAACATTTTTAAATTAGTACACATAATTATTTTGTATACGTATGTCTAATACTAAACTTAAAAATACCTTGGCGAAATCCAGCATTTTCTTTTTGTACATCTTTGGCATCTTACGCCAATCTTCCATATCAATTGGGCAGAACATACCATTCCTTGCTATAGTGCCCAAGAATTCAACAAACTGGCCTGCATTCTTTCCTATAGGTATTCCAAGACCATTAAACTGAAGTTCAATTGGAGGTAGATGAGATGGTCGAGTCCAGATATCCTTCATACATGTGGGACCTCTAGTTTCTTTTCCTACAATTTTCACAAATTTCATTACAATTCTGCAATACTACAAATTAACATACACAAAAAGTTATAATATTAATTCTGCAATACTACTTGCATTTACAAGGTGACATAGTTGTTGTTGTATGGGCACTTCTTGTGAATTGTGAATCTGGTTATCTAGTATGTAATTATTCATCAAACCTGAAAAATAAAATTTAATCAATTAAATAAAAAAAATACAGAAAAGTAGGTAACCATTTAAGACATTTTACATTCATTGAGAATCTTGTGTACATAGATGAATGGAGGAAGGAAAGGAAATTGGAGAATATTTAATTTCCTCCTTACTCATGCGACTGTTATTATCTATCTCATTACTGAATTATAAAAGAAAAAAAAATCTGATTTTAAAAAAATAGAAAAAAGAGAAAGTCATCAAAAATCACAAGGGGACCAACTTTGAAGATATAGGAACATGTTTAACCTTGTATTTTGCCACTACATACGAGCTCATCAATAGTGGAATCCCTTTTTTCGGACAAAATAGTTATATATGACATGTGCTAACTTAATGACATGTATTTTAGGCATATATTAATTATATGGGGGAAGTAAGGCTGCAGAGTTTATGACAAACAATATGAAGTCGAATATCTAAGAATTGATTAGGAGTTAGACATTTGCAGTAAACAGTTGAAAAAGGGAATAAGATTTCACAGAAAAAATAAAAAATAAACTGAAACGATACCCTTGATTTCATTGCGTGGCAAGGTAGCTTGGCTTGGAGCATAGTGCTATGCATCAATTGATTCGAATCTGGCTGAGAAACTATGATTTGCCTACCCACTTGAGTTCTGCTTGACATATCTACAAGATTATAGTCAACAGTGAAAATAAGTTAAATAAATACGAATGCGATAAAATAGAAAATGTATTGTCTTATTGTAATCTTACTTGGAGGTTGTGAATTTGCCTCAAGTGGAAAACTAAAGCTATTTTGTGTGTTATTTTGAGTTACATCAGCTATACCTACAAAATAGAGTTCCATCAGCTCAACAAAATCATATTCTTTTCTAGGAAAGTTTTTGAAAGTACAGAACTTTCCTAAGGTAAGCTTCTTATACGTGAAAAACAAATGAGTTGTGTCATGGGCTTGGAAAAGTAATCCTGTAAGGAATAGAGTGAATATAACAGGGTTCTGAACTGGTTTGAATCAGCCCTGGATGATGAATTTATTGTGCTATCATCTGTTTAATTTGGCATATATGGGATGCAAGAAATTTTTAATTTTGGGAAGGCAAAGACGTGCATCTAATGACATCAGTTCAGGCAGCGAGAAGATTAATACAAACATGAGAGATTTAACTAAATGCCCATACAGATGATTACAGGGAAAAATATATCATGCAAAGTGGGAGAACAAATAAAAGCTCAGACCTGATAAAGATTGAAAAGAAGTCGTGCTGACATTAGTACAAATATGAGAGATGTAACTAAAGGCACATACAGATGACTACAGGAAAAAAATACATTATGCAAAGTGGGAAAACAAATAAAAGCTCGGACCTGATCAAGAGAAGGTTATGGAAATTGCGATCAGCATGGCTGGAGCGTTTCTAATTAATAAGTACAAAGGGGCAATTGAAGGGAATGCAACATGTGCAACAGGACTTTTACTTAAAGAAGCAAGCAGAAAGATACATTATGTGTCACCACTAATGTCTGACCTATTAGCAATTCTCAAACAACCAATAAGTAGAGACAAGTAGAAAAACACCACAAAGGGGACAACTGTGAATCTTACATGAACATGATTAAACTTGTATTCTGTAAAAACATATGAGTACTCTTCTAAATTTTTGGACAAAACAATGATATATGGCAAGTGCTAACATAATGACACTTTTTTTTAGGGATATATAATTGATATAAGGAACTAAGGTTACAAAGTTTTTGATAGAGAATATGAAGTCGAATATCTAAGAATTGCTTAGTAGTGTAGTAACCGACTGAAACAACAAGGAAGTTAGTACCTCATATAAATATAAAAATAATTTTAAACCATACCCCTAATTTCATTGTGGGGCAAGGTAGCTTGGCTTGGTGCGTAGTGCTGATGCATCAATTGATTAGAATCTGTCTGAGTAACTGTGACTCGACTACCCACTTGGGTTCTGCTTGACATTCCTACAAAGTTATAGGAAACATTGAAAAGAAATTAAATAAATATGAATGCGATAAAACAGAAAATGTTTTGTCTTACTGTATAATCTTACTTGGAGGTGTGAATTTGCCTCATGTTGAAGAGTAAAGCTATTTTGTGTGTTTTTCTGAGTTACATAAGCTATACATATAAAACAGAGTTCCATCAGCTCAAACAATAAGTCTTTGCTGGGAAATTTTTTGAAAGTAAAGTACTTTCCAAAGGTATGCTTCTTAGAGGTGAAAAACAAAGGTTTTGTGTCATAGGGGTGGAAAAGTATCCTGCAAGGAAGAGAGTGAATATAGCAAGGGTCTGAATTGGTTTGAATCAACCCTGGATGACAAAGTTATTGTGTTATTATGCTGTTTAATTTGGCATAGATGGGATGAAAAGAGAAGAATCTTCTCCTTTCAGAATAATCAAAAATGGAAAGTGTTCAATTGTAAATTTTGGGAAGGCAAAGATGTGCATCTAATGATATCAGTTCAAGCAGTGAGAAGATAAATATAAACATGAGAGATGTAACTAAAGGCCCATACAGATGACTATAGGAAAACATGAGGGAACAAATAAATGCTCAAACCTGATGAAAAGGAGATTATGGAAAGGAGATTACGGATGCGGCATTTCTAATTAATGAGTACAAAGGGGTGATTGAATGGAATGCAACAGATGCTGCGGGCTTTTAATTAAAAAAAAAAAAAGGAACAGAAAGATACATTATGCCTCACCACTAGTGTCTGAGCTAATAGCAATCCTCAAACAACCAAATAAGTAGAGGCAAGCAGAAAAACAACACAAAGGAGACAACTGTGAATCTTACATAAACATGTTTAAACTTGTATTTTGCCCAAAACTTATGACTACTCTTTGATAGTTGAATTACTGTTTGGACAAATCAATGTTATTTGGCATGTGCTAACTTAATGACACTTTTTCCAGAAACTATAAGTGATATGGAGAAGGTTGCAAAGTTTGACACAGAAAAGATTAGGAGTGCAGTAACCAATTGAAACAGCAAGAAATAGAAAATAATTTGAAACCATACCCCTAGTTTCACTATGTGGCAAGGTAGCTTTGCTTGGTGCATGGTGTTGATGCATCAATTGATCACAATCTGTCTGAGTAACTGTGACTTGCCTACCAACTTGATTTCTGCTTAACATTCCTACAAAGTTATAGGAAACATTGAAAAGAAATTAAATAAATACGAATGCAATAAAATAGAAAATATATTGTCTTAATGCATAATCTTACTTGGAGGTTGTGAATTTCCCTCATGTGGAAGACTATAGCTATTTTGTGTGCTTTTATGCGTTACATCAACTATACCTACAAAATAAAGTTCCATCAATCAGAGGGGGAGACACTTGGGGAGTGGATGAAATATTGTTTACAGTCATCCAATGTATGAAGCTGTTACATTGCAAGAATTAGAAGATGATTCGGTTTTGAAGCTATTGACTACGGCTACCGAGGAAGGCCAGAAGTTTCTCAAAATGGAGGACAAGCATACCAGGCAGTTTTTAGGGTGATATCTGGTCTTACACATTGAATGATCTATTGAAGAACAAAGGTTTTATTGATTTAGGCCGGTCAGTGTTTGTAGTTGCATCTTAATAGATTTTTTTCGTGCTAATGGTGCCCTCCTTTGGAGACTGGAACATGAAGTTTTGTGCTGATAAAGAAAAACCAGTAAGCTACAGATTAATAGGAAGGCATTAAAATAGTATAATTCTCAATGTTCTTTTATAGTATTAGCAGACAAGATTAAAGTTAGTTCAATAGGCTCGTTTGTTTAAAGTGAGATGCACATTTTTCAAAAACAGTTCTACCACACAGGTCACTGAAATTCCTTTGCACAAGATGATAGTAAAGTAACTGATGATCATCATGCAGGCTTTGTAATTTAAAGATGGGTAGAAATACTTAACAATCCAAACCAACTATAGACCCGGTCTGCATGATACACATGAAATATAGTCAGACTAATCCAGTGCTATTATGATAAGGGATATGGTCAGACTTTATATAACTCTGATGTTTAAAATTATTGGCAGAACTCATTGATTAAATTAATTCAACAACATTCCAATAAATGCCTTCCCAAACAATAATTAATTGACAACGGTATGAATAATTACTTCATCCCCATTTCAAAATTGTATCTGCTACTCCAACTTTATAAAGAATGCTCATATATCCAGATAGTTGGAAATCTATTGCAATCCAAAAATGCACTCAGCCTTTGATAGATTGCCAGAAAAAAAAGAAGGAAAAAAAAAACCCTATTAATATATATGGTAAAAGAATGCCAAATGATTTCTTTATTCAATTGATCATGGTTTTGGAATGCAGAGAAAAGGAAGGAGAGTTGTTCAGAAATAAATGCATTAAAAAGATCACACTCTTCAATACATTCCTTATGAACAATGATCAACAACTCCATGATTGGATAAGTAATCATCTATTTCTAACTTATCTTATAGTTCTTGCAGGACTAAAATTTCTTCGTTAATACTCTGTTTTCCATAAACTTACTCATCCTTTGATACTTACAAGAATCAAACAAGAAACTGTCTGAATGACTATTATACCTATGTTAAAAAAGTTTCTCAAGAGCATGATTACTCATACATCATAATTGATGCATTCTGCATATTGTAACAACTGATGGACATGTGAAATGCCAAGTAACACAAGTTCCTATCTTTATTAAAATACAACCAATAACTAGCGAGTTCGATTTCAGATTACTGGTTCCATCTTCATCCATATAGAAGCATATCAGCATATTTATCCAAATAATTGACAGTGTGCATAAAACAATTCCACACACACTAAGAACTTTCAAAACGTTATGCAGAAAGGGCTTTTCTCAGCTAGTCAACCTTATTATTAATCCCCACTCAGCTCCTGAACCAATCATTCCATAAACACAGTCACAACTCTCAACCTTCTGCACCTTCAACCAGCTGATTTTTCATGCTTTAAGCTACCAACCCCAGGAAGAAAAATGCAGGTCTAAAAACCCCCCAAAATCTTCCCTTGATACAACCGTTAATACAAGCCCCCTAAAAACATTCCCAAATCCCAAACCAACTAGAGGAACCCCTTAAAACAAAATTGCACCACAACCCTTTTGCATTAGCGATTAATGAAAGCGCCTCACATCAACAAAATCCCAATCAAATCCCATATCCGCTCGTAATCATTTAAGTCAAAATAGACATATTCATCCGACAAAACCAATGCATTTGTAAGAAAATAACAAGAAACAGACCATTGAATGGAAGGATGCAGTTCCATACAATGGAAACAAACTTGAACACAACCAAATAAGCAGAGACAACAAGAAAAACACCACAGTAGTAGCAGAATAGCAGCTGAACGCCGATAAAATAAACTCTCACCCTAACCTTAAGCAACATGAAATAGATTTGATCTGTAGAAGTGTCTCTGAAACGCAATCCAAATATAATACTATCAATCACAAAATACAAATCAACTCCACTAAATGGGAAACATAGACACACGTTCGGAGATATATCAATCAACATAGACCAAATTCAACCCAAAAGTGTGTGTGTGAGAAATTGCTCTAAAATTGAACGTCAACGGAGCAAAAAATAAACCATTGCTTATTAATAATTCAACTTCTCAGTTGATTCAAAATTCCAATAAATCTTGTTCAGAGGCATCAAAACCTTTTCCTTTTTCTGGATTTTACAAGAAAATCTCAACTTTCCTGTTCGTATAGCACTATTGGAACTTTTCATATTCTAGAACAAATAATCTTACCCGTTGGTTGCAAAATTGGCTCATCACGAAGGCTACTCAATGGGCGTTGCTTGCGTTTTCGACGCATACCTGCACAATTGAATGAGTAAGTATACGAAAATTGAAAAGGGGGCTTACGGTGGAATTTTTGATTAAAGAAGAAAACAAATATGTGACCTCTATTTAGTATTCCTTGCCTCCTTACGAGTTGCGACCTCTGCGTAGCCTCTATTGTGTGATGAAGATGAAGAGTTTTGATACTCTTTTGCTTCTCCGTGAAGGCCTTTGGAGAATTTTGAGATAGAGGGCTAAGTAGATAGAGTCAGTTGCCATGGAAACTGGGTGTTAAATTTTGAAAAAAAAAAAAAAAACCAAAGAAAATTAGCCGCCAGATTTTTTAAGCCTAGAGCGCGGGAAATCAAAATATTTCCTTAAAATTTCCTTGTAGTGCAAACGTATACCAAGTGCATTTTTCTTTGATCAAACTACTTAACCACAATTCAATTTTTTACGATTTATTAATTTACACTTTTATTCTTTTTTGATAATCCAAAATATTTTACAATTTATTTGATTTCATCTATAAATATTCCTTAGTTTTATGTGATTATTTATGAAAAGGTGCAAACAATATAGGGTCTAATAGTGTGTTATTTGTATATATTCACACATATTTAATTAGTATTTAAAAATATTATTCTAAATAGGAAAATTAATTATAGTACTCCATCCGTTCCATTGGAAGAGTCCATTTTGTATTACTAAAAACAATATTACAAAGTGGACTCTTCTAATGAAACAAAGAGAGTATAAGATTAATTCTCAAAAGTAACCATATTAGCTTCAAAATTATAAGTGATACAATTTTTTTTTAAATCTCTTCATTTTGAAAGTATAAGTTTAGTTCTCAAACGTAACACTTTTAGGTTCAAATGTATAAGTGATACTTTTTAAAATAAACTCTTCATTAAAAAGTATAAATTTAATTATCAATAATAACATTTCTAGGATCAAAGTTATAAATGATACACTTTAAAATAAACCAGTAATTTCAAAAGTATATGGTTAGTTCTCAAACGTAACACTTTTAGATTCAAAAGTATAAGTGATACCTTTCAAATAAACTCTTCATTTCAAAAGTGTAAGTTTAATTCACAAAAGTAACATGTTTAAGATCAAAGTTATAAGTGACACTTTCAAAAAGTAAACTATTCATTTCAACCGTATAAGTTTAACTATTAACATTTTTAGGTTAAAAAATTATAAGTGATACTTTTTATTAAATAAACTTATCATTTGAAAAAAATACATTTAGATTCAAAAGTATAAGTGATAGTTTCTACAATAAACTCTTCACTTCAAAAGTATAAGTTTAATTCCCAAACGTAACTTTCTTAATGTCAAAGCAATAATAAGTTATGCTTTTTAAAATTAACTTTTCATTTCAAAAGTTTATGTCTAGTTATCATTAGTAATATTTTTGGGTTCAAAAGTATAAGTGATACTTTTTAAATTCCGTTTTCATTTCAAACGTATAGGTTTATTCTAAAAAATAACACTTATAGGCTCAAAAGTATTAGTGATACTTTCTAAAATAAACTTTTCTTTCAAATGTATAAATATAACACTTAAGTGTAACATTTTTAGCATCAAAGTTATAATTGATACTTTTTAAATTACTTTTCAATTTAAAAGTACAAATTTAATCATCAAAAGTGACATTTTTGGGGTCAAAAGTATAAGTGATACTTTTTAAAGTACATTTTTATTTCAAAAAGTATGAGTTTGATTCTCAAAAGTACCACTTTTAGATTCAAAAGTATTATGAATAATTTCTAAAATAAAATTTTCATTCAAAATTATAAATTTAGTTCTTAATGTACCTTTTTTTAAGGATTAAAGTTCTGATTGATACTTTTTAAACTACTCTTCATTTTAACAGTCAGTGAAAGAATCATCCCGTGTTTTTTTTTTTTTTTTGAAAAAATACTTCATTCTTAATATATTACATTGAGTCTTGTCAACTTTGCATTATAAATAGTCAGAACTATCCCATGTTGTATTGGCCCGCTTTTACATTTTCTATATCTCAATTATTCATTTCATAAAAGAAGCATCCGAAGATTGTGAAGGAGGGGTTTGTTCGGCAGAACCTAGAACTGATCCACTTTGCTCTAGATCAGATTGTTTGTTCTCCTAAAATTAAAGAAGAAGGGTACCTGAGCAGTGGATCAAATGATATACTTTAGTTTAATTTAAAATTCTCAGTGACAAAATCAACTGTATCTGTTTTCTACATATGAATTGAAGGTCCTTCTAAAACTAAAACTAAAGATAAATGAACTCAAAGAAAAGCATTCAGAAAAGAGCTCTGTGAATGCTGACCATCCATAAAACTGTCTCAAAGTATCTATATTAATTTAGGACCATTATATCATTTATGTGATTAAACCACTTGCTAATTCTCTGAAGAGAGTATTGGTTTCTAAGAAAACTTAGGAGCAACTTCACCTCTCAGTGGCACAATGTTGACAACCTTTAGGGCGCTAAATGTGTTTGTAGCAGGGAACTTTTTTCAATGGAAAATCAATAAAGGAAAGCTAAAGCTTGTATTATTCTATAATTGAAAATTGTGCACAAAGACGTAACAGAACAGTAGCAGCAAGCTGAAAGAAAAAACTAAGCATTCTCACACAAGCTCATAACCAACTGTGGAAGCACATTAAATATATTGAGACATTTTGTGTTCAATGATAAAATATGGCTATTGATGGAATGTGAATTATGCAGTTTGTTGATGTTTCTTCCGAATGTTCTGCTGCTCCCAGGGGTCCTCAATGGCGTCAAATAAAATGGTAAATCATCCAAGTGACTTGAAGTAACTTTAGCACCCTGATTTCTTCCAAGACCAAACTCCTCACTGCCCTTTTTGTCACATTCAGAAACATCACCAAGACTCATCAATGCAGTTGCTTTAAACTTCAGCAAGTAGATTTCTTTCAGCTCTAACATGTTCAACCTACAATTTGAGAATAAATCACCAAAGCCACATTTTTCTTTGTAGTACTAGTAAAATTGACAAGGAAAAGAAAAGAAAAACATAAAACTGCAGAACAAAGAAAGTTGAAATAAATATCAGATCCCACTTTGTAAAAATTGCAGTGAGAAGTTTAAGACAAACATGAGAGATGTAGGCCAAAGGCCCATACAGATGATTACAACAACAAAAATGTATTATGAAAAGTGGAGGACTAATTAAAATCCTGGAACAGATGCAAGAGAAGGTTATGGAAATTGAGATCAGAACGGATGTGGCATTTCTGATTATTGAGTATAAAGAAGACAGATTCATGCAACAGGTCTCAGTGCATGCTTTCTGTTAATTGTGGAATCTAAGAACTTGATTAGTGGAGAAGAGTACCAAGAACAAGCTCTGCCTTGTGGATTGAACCGGCAATCAGAGGCTGGCAAAGACTGATGTCCATGGTGACAGGCTAAAGGACGTTCATAATATAAATAGATCTTTTTTCGCTCTTGGAGATGTTATATCTGCTTTAGCAAACAAAAGCATACAAATTCCATACAGGAACACCAAGTTGACACATTTGTTCCAAGAATCATTGGGTGGTGAGTAAAAGACTTTAATGCTTGTGCAAATAAGTCCATATGAGGAGGACTTGAGTGAATATCATTATCACACTTACCGTCAGAAAAGCAATCTTCAAATCTTTCAGAGAATGTTGGGAAGAGATGAAACATGTGGTAGTCTGGAACAAAAGGTTGAAGAGCTAGAGAAAAGCTGAGAGACTGAGCTTAGTATCAGTCTACACATCATATGAGCAGAAGGTGATGGATCTTGGAATTAATGAAGTTGAAGGTGACAAAAGGAATCTGAGTCGCATTTTTCCATCCTTCAACAAAAGGTGGAGGATCTCAAAAACAGAATGATGCCAGAATTTCCATAATGATATAAGAAGCCAAACACAAGAAAACATAATAGAGTAATCTCAAGAGTTCAGATACTATATAGATCATGTTACTGAGAGTAGACTACAAACACAAAGGCTAAAGGGCACCAAAGATTGCAGCATTAATGCAGGAAATTATGAGGCTACTACCAAGCAAAGATACCACCAAACATATTAGCAGAATACTCATGTGAGCAAAATACAACCACCCTACCCTTAAGAAACATCATATGAGCAGAATTTCCATAATGATATAAGAAGCCAAACACAAGAAAATAGAACAGAGTAATCTCAAGAGTTCAGATACTATATAGATCATGTTACTAAGAGAGTAGACTACAAAAACAAAGCCTAAAGGGCACCAAAGATTGCAGCAATAATGCAGGAAATTAGGAGGCTACTATCAAGCAAAGAAATAACCAAAACCATTTCTCTATTGTGTAGCTAAAATAATTCAGAAACTAGAAAAGAACTTCAGGAACAATGTGAAAGCTAGAGTCATACTGTTGATAATGACTTTAATTAGAAGTGATAACAACTTTGATCTCCTTTGTTTCTATTCCTATTGTTTCAGCTGAATCTTCCAGAGATTTGAAGAGCTAGAGAAAAAGCTGAGAGACTAAGCTTAGTTTTAGTCTACACATCATATGAGCATAAGGTGATTGATCTTGGAATGCAGTTGAAGGTGACAAAAAGAATCTGATTCGCATTTTCCCATCCTTCAACAAAAGGTGGAGGATCTGAAAAATAGAATGATGCAAGAGCCAGGAACAGAATACTGAGATCAAAAGTTTAAGGAACTTGAAGAAAAGATCAGGGAGCAAGAACAACAGCTGACATGCACCATTGCTGCAGACTCAGCTGTTAATTGAAAAAGATCCACCCCTCTTGAAGGGAAGGATTCTGTCACAGATGAGCAAATGCTCGAGTCAGAGCGTCACATTCTTATAAGTTCAAACTCATTTAACTGCCATTTGATCCAAGGTCTTACATCACTGAAGGATGAATATGTTCATAATGTTAGAAGGAAGAGATTATCAAGAAATGTGGAGATAGAGAACAATGCTGCTGCTGCTGCTAAGCCAAAAGCAGGCAATCTGATCCACCCGTAATCACTGGCCAAAGGCCAGCAATCCATGGCAAAACAAGCAGAGATGCAGTGCAGACGAAGAACAAGAAAAGAATTTGGTCATAAACTTCCACCCTACCCTTAAGAAACATAAAATGAATTTGATATGTAGAAAAAAAAACCATTAACTACAAACAAACCAGAAAAACGAAGAAAACACCAAAACTAAACTACGAGACAAGTAGCGAGAGAAGCACATTAATTTTTCTTTTCTTTTTTTTTTTTTTTTGCAACATGGAGCCAAGTTTGTCTTTTACCTGTTCCAAATAAGATCTTCATAGAGTCATTTTAAACTTCTACTCCATCAACACCTTCACGAACCCAGCTGATTTCATCACTCTCATCGTCATCTATAAGATTGCATAAATTGCTTTGCAAGTAAGTTTCAACATCTGCCATCGGTTCCATGTTATACTTACCTCTTGCAGCTGTAGAGATTATAACACGCCAATCACTATCAACCGCATCTGCAACATAGAACACTTGTGTAGCTTGGGACAATAAAATGAAAGGCTCTTTATGTTGTTTAACATTTGTGAAGTTAGCCAGTGTAAACCCATCGCTATCTTGTGTTAATCGATACCCTTGTGAGACCCAATCACAACCAAATAAAACAACCTTACGACTTATATAATCCAACTCAATAATATCCGTCAACATTCCATAGTAATCTAACTCACTTAAGATGGGATTTTGATCTCGTATACTAGAAAAACTTGATGTCGTTGCCTTGACAACTACCCCACTATTTTGTGTTTTTCTTTTACCCTCTACCTCTTTTGTATGGAATCTAAAGCCATTCACAACATATTTTCCATATGTTACTCCTATGTTGTTTGGACCTCTAGCAAGCAATTTTAAATCTTCAGATATTGCACCCTCTTCAGGCAATTACAAACCATTGACCTACAAAATAGGAAAACACATTATGTGTAAGGAATATAACAGAACAATAAGGAACACGCTACAATCTAAAATAGGTTTACGTGATGAGAAAACCACTTAGCAAATTCTTTACTATGAATACGTTCAATTTGGTGGGGTGCAACGCGTGAATGCTTTTCTTCTACTAGTTTACGATGTTTCCTACAATTTCAACATAATCAAAGCACGCCTAAAATTGTATATATACATTTATATTTTTACACACATACATTACAAAACTGAGCAAATTTAATAGAAGGAACACACTTACTCAATATATGGTTTGACTGCCTCACAATTAAACAAGACATATTGATGTGCCTTTTTAAGTGTGTCTCCATCAAATTTCTTAGCTGTTCCTTTTCCAAGAGCATGACCTTCCACTGTAAAAACATCGAATCCATGTGTTGTGGATACATTTACGTCCTCGTTTCTACTGGTGGAAGTAAATTTTGATTCTACATAATCCACTAAGTACAGTGAACAGAATGTCAAGCATTCTTCAGCAAGATACCCTTGAGCAATTGAACCTTCAGGCCTACTTTTGTTTCGAACATATGATTTCAATGTACCTAAATACCTTTAAGTAAAATTAAATAAAGTAATGAGAAATAAAGAATTCAGATTTGCAATATATGAACAAAATTACCAAATAGAAAATCTTAAATAATTACCTTTCAATAGGATACATCCAACGATAGTGTACTGGCCCTGCGAGCTTCACTTCAGTAGCCAAATGAATAGTTAGATGCACCATTACATCAAAAAATGAGGGGGGAAATACCCCTTCCAATTGACAAAGAGTAATAGCAATTTCTTTTTCCAACTTAGCCACATCTGGTGGATAAACTACTTTAGAGCCTAAGTCTCTAAAATATTTACTTAATTTAATCAAAGGAATGCGCACGGACTTTGGCAAGGTTTTTCTCAATGCTACAGGTAGTAATTGTTGCATCAAAATATGATAATCATGACTCTTCAATCCAACAAGTTTAGGCGGTTTTAATTGAACACCCCGTGAGATATTAGAAGCATAGCCATCCGGCACCTTCACATTTTTCAAAACCTTGCAAAACTTTCTCTTTTCTTCCTTATTCATTTTACAAGCTGCTGGAGGCAAGTAAACTTTGCCGGACTGTTTTAAAATGGGATGAAGCTCAGGTCTGATCCCCATTTCTTTTAAATCAAGTCGTGACTTGTGATTGTCTTTTGTTTTTCCCTTCATATCTAGTAATGTTGCACAAATGCTCTCACAAACATTCTTTTCAATATGCATGAAATCTAAATTGTGCATTACCACAACATCTTTCCAAAATGACAATTCAAAGAAAATGCTTCTTTTCTTCCAGTTGAATAACTCTGGATTGTCAACAACTTTCTTCCCGAATTTGAAAGTTGTATCTTTCAATACTTCCAGCACTTTGTCCCTCGATAGTTGTGGTGGAGGTCGTCCATCCTCCTCTGTGCCATCAAATAGTCTGACATTCTTTCGAAATCTATGATCCCTAGTCAAAAATCTACGATGACCCATATAGCAATACTTATGACCATGATTCAACCATCGCGAACGCGTGAATTTGTGGCATATAGGACATGCTAATTCACCTTTAGTACTCCATCCAGACAAATTTGCATAACTAGGAAAGTCACTAATTGTCCACATTAAACTTGCACGCAATTGAAAGTTTTTTTTGATTGATGCATCATACGTTTCAATTCCCACATTCCATAAATCTTTCAAGTCTGCAATAAGAGGTTGCAAGTAAATGTCAATATTATTTCCAGGAGCTTTTGGGCCAGGAATTAATAAAGACAACATCGTATACGGTTGCTTCATGCACATCCATGGAGGAAGATTATACGGTACTAGAAGAACCGGCCATGTACTGTGTTCTACATTCATATTACCAAATGGATTGAATCCATCAGAAGCTAACCCCAATCTTACATTACGAGGATCACTGGCAAATTCAGGATATTTCCTATCAAATGTCTGCCAGGCAGGAGAATCAGCTGGATGCCTCATGTAACCATCCTTTGTACGACTTTCAGCATGCCATTTCATGTTGCCAGCTGTTTTTGATGACATGAACAAGCGTTGCAATCTAGGTTTTATAGGAAAATACCACAAAACTTTGTGAGCTATCTTTCTTTCCTTGCCAGTTGGATCTTTATCTGAAGCTTGCCACCTCAATTCATTGCACATTTCACATGAAGTTTTTTCTCTATTTACTCCCCAATATAATGTGCAGTCATTAGGACAAGCATCTATCTTCTCATAACCAAGCCCTAAATCCTTCATTAGTTTTTCACATTCGTAGTATGTATTAGGTAGATCAGTCATTGCTTCCGGAAATGCTTCCTTCAATAATTCCAATAGCATATTAAAATGTCTATTGCTCCATTTACCAAGACATTTTATGTGCAGCACACGAATGATGAAGGACAGTTTTGAGAACTTCTCACAGTCTTTATATAACCTCTGTTGTGAATCATCAATTAATTTATAAAATTTTCCAGTAACCTCAGGGGCAATATCTACATCTCTTAGGGATCCCATTGAAGTATCTAGGTTTACATCTTGTTGGGGAACACCAAATGCATCATGGACTAAACCATACATGTCATCAATAGTTGTTGAAGTTGTAGACTTAAGAGGATGTGAAGAACTGCTTGAATCACTTAGTGAGAACTCTCCGTGAGCTATCCACTGGTTATACCCTCTAATAAATCCATCAACTATCAAATGCTCACGTGCTACATTTCTTTCCACACATATACCCCGTTTACATTTTTTGCACAGGCATACAATCATTCCATCTTTATTTGAACTTAAAAATGCAAAATCTAAAAATTTCTCAAGTCCAAGTAGGTAGTCTTGACAATACCTTGCTTTTTGCATCCGTCTTATCCATATTCCAATGACACAACCAAAATGTATCACAAAGCTTTACCTAAAAAAAAAAAAAGAAAAAGAAAAAAACCTCAACTTCGATGCACATCATATTCTAAGGAGGACGGTAGGAAGCTTACATAGAAAACCTAACAATTTTATACCAGTCTATTATGGGTATGCAGTTTCCAATGCTTTAAAGGAACATCAAATACTGAAAGAACAAGCAACAAATGCTTATTGTAACTCGGGAAAAAACAAAAATGAAGACATGTTTAATAACAATCATACGTGGATAGAGATTTTGGAAAAGACAATTTGACAGAGAAAGAGTAAATTCATCCACATAACCAAACCTTTCTTTGAATCCATGGAAAGAAGCCAAAACTCCAAACCTTAACATTGTCTTGGAACTGTCAATGAAATACAAACAGCAGAGGAGCCACACAAAAATTAAAAAAAAAAAATTTAGGGGATAGCTGTTTCTATCTTTCCAATATTTTATGAGCAAGTAAAGTTGCAAATACCTAAATAACAGGCTTGGGTTTAAAAATTCTAAAATAAAACCCCCTAATTATAGCATCTAGGATGAAATGTGGTGAAAATTTCTCCTCCAAACCATGCAAATGATTCCATGATTTCTTATTGTACAGTGTTCAACATTCATATAAA
The DNA here is from genome assembly GCA_016801395.1 of Leptodermis oblonga. Lineage (NCBI taxonomy): Eukaryota > Viridiplantae > Streptophyta > Magnoliopsida > Gentianales > Rubiaceae > Leptodermis > Leptodermis oblonga. Next base: position 27,483,451 of record CM028751.1, read on the forward strand.
TGACAAAAGGAACACATATATGAGCATCAACAAATGATTCGAAATAAGTCTCTTAAACACTCATGGCAAATAAATACAATTAGAAGCATAAGGGAACTACACTCCTGGCAAATAAAAACAATTTGAAATTCTATGTATGAAAGGCGATATTCTAGCTAGATCCCTAGACCTTCTTCCTTCCCTAAAGCTTAAGCATTAGAGAGGATTGCAGATTTAGAAATCTGCAATGCTAGCCACCAAAAGAGAGAAAAATTAGAAGGAAAAGAGATGCTATCTGTGAAAGACTGAGAGTCTCTCCATTTCAAAATATAAATGCTTTCTGTCAATGCATCATCGTTGGATGCGACTGGAATGTCAACTAGAATCTCCAAATCAAATATAAGGATATACATTATAGAGAGGAAATTTAGGTAATGGCATATAAAGAAAATAATTAAGTCGTGGAGTTTGGCTCTGAAAAACTAACATATATACCAAGAGGATCATGAGAAATCCAGCAAATGCCTATGATTTGAAGGAGTTGGTTGCAAATTTTATCCCATATTGAATTGGCAGACAAATTGAGAAGGCTACCTCTAGCATCTTCCCTCTACAAAATGTTTACATTTGCTAAGTAAGATTCTCAAGGCAGCTAATAAATTTGATCTTGTCAAATTGATGGAGGTTCAGGGTGACGAAACTGAGGCAACCTACAAATCTTTTCTTTCAACTCCAAATTCTTCTGTTAAACTAAAAGCAAATTTCAACTCAAGGCAATTCAATCTCTATTTTTTCATCTTTTCTCCATTTGAAAAAATAACACACCCCAGATGCTGTCAACTTACTTCAATCTATAATCACCCGGGGAGAATAATCTAAATTGAAAGATTATAAAACCAAACTAATTCATTCAGCATATGCAATTCAACACCACTGCAGATCAATCAAACTATAAGATCGTACACAAATTAAGACAATCAAATAATCTGAACAAAATAGTCAGAATCAAACCAATTTGGTTTGGAAAGAAACAGAGGAAAGCAAATCAATCTGAGTAAATTCAAATCACACAAATACTGTATGGAAACAAACCCACCAAAAATTAATTTGATTGCTCTCTAAACCGTAAGGCTGTGGCTTAATAGACAGAAAAAATTTCTGTTGGCAGAAGAGGTGCAGAAGCCAATCGGTATAAATTCCCCCCCCCCCCCCCCCCTTCCCCTTTTTCAATTTGAAAAAATTACCTTTCTATTGTAGTCACTACAAGAAAAATGGCCTTTAGTGACCAGACACCTGGTGACCAAACGTACCATTTGGTGACCAAAAAAAAGTTTGGTCAACAAAGCTTGGTCACAGCTTGAAAATAATGACCAAATAAGAAAGTGGTCACCAGTTGGTCACTAAAGGTTATGGCGGGAACTTTTTCCGCCAGATTGAGACTTATTAGTGACCGAAATTGGTGACCAGAACGTTAATGGTCACCAATAATTGGTCAGAAGTCTTTTGGTGACCAAACATTTTGGTCACCAGTTTCGAAACTTTTGGTGACCAGATTTGTGGTCACCAAAAATGGCGGGAAATTTCCTACCAATTTTACAAGTGGTCAACCGTGCATCAAATTTTGCCCAAAAAATGGTGGGAAAGTTCCCTCCAAATGTATTCTTTGTAATGGCTACTTTTGGTGATGAAAAAATAGGTGGTCACCAAATATTTTTTTCAGAATGTCTTAAGTGGTGAAAAAAAATGGTCTCCAAATCATAAATTTTAGTTATAAGAAATTTTAGTCATTAAATAAACATTAATTTCTTGTTAAATTAATGACAACTAATCTATACTCACTAAATGGGGACATATCAGTGAAAAAGAAGTTTCAATGACCTCTTTTTTAGCCCACTAAATTGGTAAATGTTGTGAATTTCTTATTACATAAATTTTTGTTATTGAGTTTTTAATTTTGTTAATTTAACGACTACAATTTTGGTAAATGTTTATAAATCTGTTGTATATTCTTTACAAGTTCAACAACGAATATCATATTTATATTGGTAGATTAAGTATTATTCATTTCATTCTACTAGAATAGTCATATTTACAACTGCACACTTTTTTATGAATGTTAATGTATAATACCTAAAATAACTAATTTGACATATTTGTTTCATTAATGTTCTTATTTTGTTAAGTAAATGTTAGTTGTAGAACATATAATTATATTAGTATGAGTCAGAAAAGTAAAAAAATTAAAAACTTATATTGAAATAAAAAAATATTTTCAAAAAACACTCTTGTAATTAAACACAGGAGTATATAATATTACCTATTGATTTGATAACTCTATTGTGGACAAATTCAAATTGGGCCTCACTTTATTGACCAATACGGTTGGGCCAAATATAATATATTTAATTAATTAATCAATTCTTCAATAGTAAAGAAGTTGGAAATTGTAATCAAAATACTAGTCTAAATTTATAATAATTATATTATAACACCCTAACATTTATAAATTGTGTACAATCCTATAATCTAGATCTACTAAAATGTCTATTACTAAATTATTATAATTATAAAATCCCATATTATTAATATACAATTAATAAATGTATCTAACCGGTTCTTCAAATAATAATTGAACTTATCTGGTTATCCAAACGTTAACTTAATTTGTTCTCTAAATTTTAGTTGGGCACTTGCTCCTTATTCAATTGATTGAATTGCTAATTAGGAAGAATTTACTATACTAAATATGAAAATGACACTACAACAAAATATGGCAGTTATGACACATTTTTTGGGACTCTTTTATAATAAGAGTCTTATTAGATATCTAATGAGACTTATAAAACAATGAGTCCCATTAAACAGTGAGTCCCATTATAAAACAATGAGTCCCTACCTTTTTTTTTCTCTGTTAGTCCTTGCTGTTAGTTTTGTTTTTTTTTAGTCCTTGCTATTAACATTATGATTTTTGGCAAAACCATAAAGTTAAGCACGGGTGGGGGTCTATCATAGGTTTTTAAACCACGGGTTGGGGGGGGGGGGGGGGGGGTTCGTCAATACTTTCTGAAACCACGGGTGGGTTCTTGATAATTAACCCTTAAATAAATATAGGACACTATTGGTATGTGTCCTATTATAATATGTGTATCATTATTTATGTAATAGGACTTTTAAAAGTGTCTCATTACATAGAACCAACTAGAACATTTAATATGATACTATTGATATGTGTCATCTTTTTGTATGTGTATCACTATTTATGTAATAGGATTTTTAAAAGTGTCTCATTCAGTGGAACCAACTATAACACTTAATAGGACACTTAAAAGTGTCTCATTTGGGTTAAATATGGTTTTCTTTTTTCTTTTTCTTTTTTTAAATTGTAACTTTTAATTTTCAATATTTATACTATGACACCCTAAAAATTACAATTTGACCTATGAAATTTTAATATTATTAGTAAGACACCTTTCAAATTATAATATCACCTCTTAAGTTTGAAAATTACTACTAAGACCACCTAAAAATTATAATTTGACCATTTGAAGTTTCAATATTATCAGTAAAACAACCAAAAACTTATAATTTAACCACTTAAGTTATTAATAAGCCAGTCAAATTTTGTATTTTTTTACTTTGTAACATTTTCATATGGATTTTAAAGTTTTTCTGAAATCATTTTTTCTTTTTGAGTGATTAAATTCATTGTTTCCTAATAGTACATAGATATATTATTTTTAAACAATGTTGTTTTTAAAACTTAATTTGAAACTATTAATATTTAAAATTATTACATATACTAGTATAGTAAAAAATCGTTCCAAATGTGGTTAGACTTGTCCTAACATGATCAGTTGTTAGTATATGTACAATAGGATACAATTATAATATATTCCATCTTATTCAAAATAAAAATCGTTTTAAAGTGTTTTAGACAAAATAAACAATTAGTTTAAAGGACAAGAAAACTCTTAACTATTGTAATTTCTTGAAAAATAAAATAAAAATTCCCATTAGTTGTGTTGAAAATCGTTCAACATCGATTGACAGTAGAAAATCAAAAAACGGTCAATACAACTCTTGACTATTGTAATTTATTACTACTATACAGGAGGTTTGGAGTTTTAATCCAATTAATGCTCCGCATATGTCAACAACTTCAATTAATACTTTAATTAAATGAAGGTTATTTTTTATTAAAATACTTATTAATATTAATTTTTGAATAATTTGTACTGAATCATTTAATATAAATAATATAAATAATGAATAATTGATATGTTAATAAATTTTTAAATAAAATAATTACATGCATTACTCTAATATCATATTATAAGAACAAATTTACTTTTTATTTATGGTGAGAAAGTTACGTATTAAAGATTAAAAGATAAAAATATTGTAAAAAAAGGAGGGGAGGGAAAATGAAAAGTGGTGGCGGGCTAATTGAATTTGGCCAAAATAAGTGAAAATGGGTGGCGGGTTTGTGAAAAAAGGGGCAGGATGGTGAGGACAAAAAAAAAAAAAAAAAAACTAAACTGATGTGCCTTAGTAAAAATTGGGCAGAAAGGGAAAAAAAGGCCAAGGGCAGAAAGAAAGAAAACCTTGTTTGGACCCAATTGCAAACCAAAATAATTTCTTCCCCAATTCTCAAACCAAAAAAGTTTCCTCCTCCGTCGCCAACTTCGCCACCCAGATCTCTCCTACTTCTCCTCTCTCCTCACTTCCATCGTCGCAGTGGATCTCGCCAAGAAACTCCATCACCGTCCTAGCCGTCCTCTTCCTCCGCTCCTTCGAGAAACTAATTCCCTCAAACGGCAGTACTCCTCCATGTCTGATGATTTCGAATTCGAAATCACTCAGCAGCCGTTGTACCCTGGGTCTTAAACCAGTGGTCTTTTCAAATCGCTACTACTGCTAAGGTACTACTCTGTTATTGCTTTGCTTTTGCTCTGTTTTGACTTTCCCTCACCAATGGCATGAAGGGTGCTAAAATTTTTGTATATTTTATTCTTTGTAGAATGGAAGGAATGGATTTACCTTCCATGCCATCTTTGATTCTTTAATTTTGATTGATGTTTTTGGACACTTTGACAGAAATTTTGTTTAAAAGATTTGATTTTTAATTTTTATTTTTTTAAAGGGGTGGGAAGGGGTTGAGACGGGAAAAAATGTGAGGATGAGATGAGATAAAGGAGTCTATTCTAGTAGTGAGTCCGGTGGTGGTGAGGGGAGGAGGGCGGTGGTGGGTGGGTTGATGGGTTGTTGTTGTTGTTGCTGATTTGTCTTTGTTTTGGTGGTGCTGGGGTGAGAGGAGAAGGTGGTGATGAAGGATTTGTGAAGGTGGTGAGGTGAGGAGAGGATGAGGGCGGTGCTGGAAGGTGGTGAGGGGAAGGGGAAGGGGAAGGGGGAAGGGGCAGCGAGGTGGTGAGGGGAGGGACTTGGGACTTTATTTGGTGTTCTTTTTATATATATATTGATTATGGTAGTAAAACAGAGAAAATTCTCCCCTCGCCACCTGAGAAAAGCCCTTAGTTGCTTGCCTGCTCCTGCTCAGCTGCTCTGCTCCATCGCTTCAGCATCCACCTGCATCTTCGTTCGCCCACTTTTCTGCAGCATCCCCTAAATTGTGAGTCTTCTTTAATTGTAGTTTTTTTTTACATATAATATTTATTTATGATTTTGAAAATTTATTGCGTAGGTTTTATATGAATCTAAAGTAGGCTAGTTCTAATAGAAACTTCATATATGTTGCTGGTAGAGCCATTATTGTGGTTCTGTACTTATCTTGCTTGCAGGTTAAATTGCATTATAAGTGTTTGATTATTTGTCTAAAAGGGATTTGTTAGTCCCAAGCTTAGCTGTATTCGTTGTCATGTTGTTGGGAAATTGCTGATGCCATATTCTCATAGCAGAAATGTAGAATAATTAGAAAGTTTCTGGTTTTCCCAATTGGAGTCAGGATTCTGTATATCTTCTATGCTAATTTTCCTCAAGGACTGGGGTTAGAATGCTCATTCTGTCTTAGGATTGTGCAAGCATGGCTTGATAGATGATTATGAATTATAGTGATTTATAGAATTAGTTAGGAGTTTGTGGTGTGAGTCACTATTTTGTTATTACTATTATCTTCTACTTCTTTTTTGTTTATTTTCTTTTCTGGTTATGGTTGGTCATGTTATTAGACATGGTGATTCTTAGTGGTGAGTACCACCTACTCCTAGGTTTAATATAGTTTTTATTCATCTATTAACAGAAGTTATGATAATGGTCTCTTAGTTCTTTACTGGAATAAGTATTGCAAGCTACATGATATTTGTTGGGAGGCTTGTGCATTTAGTTTTGATGTTGCTGTATCAAATTGGTTCCTTTGTGCTGCACTTTTTGCCATTTTGTTCTTCCAAAAGTTTGGTGCCACTAATCCCTTGCTTTCTTTGCTGAAGGATGAGAAGGTCCAAAGTGTATTAGGACACTTTTTAGAAAGATTTTGAAGGAGGAGTTTCTGCTGAAAATTTGGGTGAGTATAGCAAAAGTTGAACTTTCTACAGAGGTGTAAGCCTCTTCTAACTTGTAAAAATCGATGACATGGGGATTGCTTACGTTATTAGGGGCGAAATTTGGTGGTTATGGCTCATTTTTGCCCACATGCCAACGCTCACCCTCTATATGGTCTCAGCCTAAGAGTCCACAAAGTGTTCAAACTCACAGCAATACCAGATCTCCAAACTACTTGAGTATGGACGTATATTGCCATACTCTGTTCTTTCTTCTTTTTTTTTTTTTTTTGTTAATAATTCTTGAAAAATCTATTACTATTTATATAATGTCATTTTAAACATATATTTATTTAATGATTTAAATTTTATTTTCTAGCTTCTACTGTTGAGCCCCCCCTTAGTTTTAATCCTGGCTCCGCCACTAACAAGAGGTATTTCTGTTATTCTGCTATCAGCAGCCATTCATTTTTAGCTGAGTTAATGCGTTTATTTTGTTTGTATCTTCTAATATGCATGGCTGTTTTGGCTGCTTCAGAGTAAGGAAAAATATTTTTGCATGCTCGTCTGTCCTAAAGTTTATTCATATAGAAATGTACAGACAATCTTAGCAAATTTAGCTGAGTAATGATTATATGATTCAGACTAAACCTTCATAAAGAGCTCGAACTTATACCCAGTCCCCCATCACTTGGAATGTATCTATATAGTAGTGTGCACTCGTATTGTGCTGTGAACTGCTTCTTACTTTCCTGGTTAATCAAATCCACTCTTAAAGAACTTAAAAATTACTCCCTCCGTCCCATATGAAGATTTTCTTAATGGGACAAAGGGAGTATTACTGGAACTACCTTTCTAAACTTCTCACAGGTTAAAAGATCTTGCAAACTTCAATGTTAAGTGCTTTCTTAGGAGAGAAATGTCACACATGAAGGCATGGAGAAGTCAATATATATTGTTTTTTTCCTGTTTGTCTTTCTATACATTAAATGATAAAAAATTTCTCATGATCTACTAGCATAATCAATTACTTCAACTATCATGATCTACTAGCATAGTCATAGCATACAAGTTATACAGGAGGCCTAAATTATATTATTATTATTATCATGATTGTTACTTCTTTAGTTTCATATAAAGAGTCGTGTTTCGAGTTTTACCTGATGACTCAGAAATAATTGTACCACTAGGTTCTATTGATGGAGAATGACATTGAATGTATTTTCAGATTGTTGCCCATAGGATTACTTAATGGTGAAAAGTTCCAAAGAGCAGTGGATAAATATACGTCCTCTCTTAAAAAAGGTATGGAAATTCTTTTCTTCATGTTTGTTTGGCTTGCAAAATTTTGTTGCCATTTGAGTTTGGCTGTTCACTGTACCATATCTTGATTGTGATGCTTATCTACTGTCTATAATGCATTTGTAGGTGGGATTTTTTTCTCTGATCTTTCACCTCTCTATGGTCTTTCTGGAAAGGTAGGATTGCCTTTTTTTGTCTTTTAACTAGTTTGGAAAGTATTATCTTTCTATAAGTTTTAAGGTGTTTTTATTTGAAATGACTCTACATGATTCTTTCACAGGCAAGTATTTTTGAAAATGTAATCCTTTAGCTGGAGCATTCCCTTAAGAAAACATCTCAGCTCCTTGGAACCTATTGAAGTTTCAAGGTTCTTCCACTAGCTTGAATTTGCTCTTGGTTTTTTCTTTGCCAACACTTGGGTAGACGTAAATTCTGTGCGATTGGTATTCTTTTGGATGTTGTCTGAGACGTATAAACAATGCTTATTATGATGTCTTGTGTTTTTTACCTTTTTATGTTGAGCTTTCTCTTGCATGCAGCTCTTTGATTGGTATTACTCTTGCATGCACCTTGTTTTCTCCTAGCGTACATTCCGTCAAATATATTCTTATATGCTATCTTGATGACCTGTGAGTCTGGTTTATCTTGTAATTAAGTTTGGACTTATTTTAATGACATTGATTGTCAATTTGCAGGTATTTACCTCACAGGAGCTGATAGATAAAGATATAATGGCAATTTTTTAGTATGTTGCTTTTGTATTAGCTCAGATTTGAGACTGAGTTTGTAAAAAGTTTGAGACTGATTTGAGACGATATATTCAATTGTTTTACAATTTGAAATTAAAATAGTTTTATTGATTTTGAACCTGGGATTTTGAGATTTTTGTATATTATTTATATAAATAAATGTGAATAGATTGGTGACCAAATTTGTTACCAATATCAATATTGATTAGATAACCGCAACATTAGTAACTAAAATACAAATATATAAATGTTACTTTGGTGACCAGAATTTTGGTCGTTAAAAGTACTCAAAGATTTGGAAACCACAATTTTTGGTCACCAAATTTGTCAGTACTTTTAGTTAATTTAATTTTTGGTGACCAGAAAAGTGGTCACTAAAATTGGTGACTACTTTTTTTGGTCACCAAATAGTATCAAACGGCGTTAACGGAGAGTTATTGGTGACCAGAACTTTCGGTCACTAATAAAAATTGGTGACCAGAATCTCGGTCACAAAAGCACTCCCTTTGGTGACCAGATTGCGCCTTTTGGTGACCAAATTGGTGACAAGTAAGTGCTGGTCACCAATCGGTGACCACTTGGTTTTGTCACCAAAGAACCCCTTTGGTGACCACCCATTTTTATTTGGTCACCAGACCCTTTGGTGACCGAGCTTCAGTGACAACCCAGTGACTAGCACTTTTTCTGGTCACCAAATAATTTGGTGACCAGATTTTAGCCTTTGGTGACCACAATCTTGGTTGTCACTAAACACCTTTTTTCTTGTAGTGAGTAGAAGACAGTTGATGGTGATATCACCGAAGGGAGGTTGAAGGATATTGCCACCGGCAGCCAAAGATCCCTCATTCACTCAAGTTTTATGGCTTCAATTAACAGAAGTGAAAAAGGAGACCAAAAGAAATCAGCAGAGAGAGGCAGAAGGAAATGAGGAGCATAAGCCATGTTTCCCCTTTTTTTCAGTTAGATAAAATTACCTTCACTGATGGTATAATAGATTGAAGATGATTACCACCGGCATCCAAAGATCCCTCCTTTACACAAGTTTATGGCTTAATTAACACAGGGAAAAAATTATTAGTGGAGAAGAGGAGCGATTAAGGCGTTAGGAGTTCAAAGTCAGGCGAGTGTTGTATGCCCTGAGGAGTTCTATAGACCGTTAGGAGTTAAGGTTCAAACTTATTGATATTATGACATTTTTGTAATGTGATAATAGAGTTAAAATACTAGGTATATGCTTATTTACATAATAACATGTACTTGTTTACTAATATAATAATAGCTTAGTTAGAAAGGTAGTAATAGATTATAGATTTAAAGACGTTTTTCTAATAGTGTCTTGAATAAGTAGTTATAAAGGCATTTATTTTATTATGTCATAATCTTTAAGTGATAATGTAGTAATACATATATGTAGTTCATAATGTCATAATAGAGCCCCTATTAAGGCATTTACCTTTTAATACATTAAAAAAAATGTAGGGAAATCCATATTTTGTTGTAGTGATTACACCATGTTTTTGGGAATTTCTAATCAAAGGTCCTAGGGTCGCCAGCCGTTCGTAGGCTGTTCACTTGAAATAAAAGAGTGACTAGGGCCACGAGGATATATAACTTATTTCATAGTTTTACTTACAAGTAGTAGACTAGTAGCGCTATACATTTGTAGTTGTTACAATATCAAAGCATGCACCAAGAATAATAGGAAGAAAGTGAAATTAAGTCCCTCTAAAAGCTATCTAACTCTAACAGTACCCAGCAATCTACATTCTAATAGTGCTTTCATGACAAGTCCACAAATTTTGTATTTCTCAGTCTTACAAGAAGGTAATCCATACAAGTTTATACTCTATGCAAATCCTTTTGTAACATCAGTTGATCCTTTTTTTTTTTTTCTTTTTATTCATGGGTTTAGTCAAATTATTTTAATTTGTAAGGGACCATTTAGCAATTCATTTGGTTAAATTTTTTATCCATTATTTCCACTTATTTATTAGTAGTTTCATGGGCCAAAATGAAAAAGAAAGCTAAAGATATCAACTTCCATTAAGGCTCCATCTCTATGCACCTGGGCCCTGTGAAATTTGGGTTTATAAACATTAAAACCCTAGGCGATTCACATTGCACAATCTCTTCCTATTCTAGGGTAGAGAAATGATCATGACCACTCATTATAACCTTTAACCTACCTATAAATTCATATTATTCATTCACCCCAAAAACCTTTGCTAGTTAACTTCTTGCCTCTCCACTTCTTAGAGTTTTCTCAGGAAAAATTACAAAAACACACACTTTGTAATTCTGGGTACCTTTGTTGTTGTGAAGAACATCACGAATCAAAAAGATTGATTACAACCTCAAGTAGGGGTTTGTTTTACTGTTTTCAAAAGGGTATGAAAACCCACATTACTTTCTTCAGTTTTAATCCTTGATTTCGTATGAAAATGGTTGCAGTGTTGCTTTTGTTTCAAAAGGATATGAAATCTATTCTTGACAACTAAGGTAGAGATATACTATGTTCAGCTGTAGGGAATTTGCATAACTTCAATTGCAACAAGATATACATATAATCTTTGTGTTTGGTAAGGTTACTAATTATATATAGTAAATAATTTCAGGTTACTTCTTAGGACATCTTGCTTCCCAAGGTGAGGGATTTCTTACTACTTTCCGCCAGCTTAACAACAGTATGTATGAATTATACATTTGTATGCAAATTCATATGAATAAGCCATTGAAGTTTACTATTCTCTGCTACTGTTAATTATTTCGCAAAATGAGCATTATGACTTATTTTGCCCTAAAATTTTCATTGATGGTTTGACATGCATTTATCAACTTATTAGGCGAATTTAATATGGATTAAGAATACTTGTGTGAATGTTGACGTTTACCACCGTTGACTTTGAATAGTTGATTATGATTGCAAAACCTACAGAGACGGTAAGTACTTATGGCTTGGTTATACTTAATTTTATTGTGGAATTGTTTGGATGGTTGTATATTTGACCTTGACCAGAACTTGGATCCCAAACTTACTCCTTGCTATAAAATATATAGGTTCAAACTTGCTGACAGATTTTAAATTTCTATAAACAATGCTTTCGATCAGTTTGGTTCTTTTCATTTAGCAATCAATATCTAGGTTTCCGATTCAGATATGTGCATTAATATGTAGTTTTCTATTCTATATGTGGAAATATACTGATTCTTGAATCCCATCTTTTTGAGTTTTTCTAATGTATTTATACACAAAATGTCGCCATGCTTTTGTCACGACAACATTTCCATAAAATTTGTTTTTGTTATGGTTGAAAGCTAGCTTTACCACATAATGCAGGATTGCAGCATCCTTAATTTGTTGAATTGTCAGTATAAAAGTATATTAATCTCTCATTTTAAAGTTTAACTTGATAATTGATTTTAATTACTGTGTGGCTAAACTAATTATTTCTTTTAGGAAGGCTGCTTTGGTGGGCATGTGAAATTCAGTCCGAAGCCGTGAAAGAGTAGCATCAACCGGAAAGGTTTGCAGTTAAAGCTTTTGTCTTGTAATGTTGATTTCCACCATTAGTGACCTGTTATTCTTCTTCAATACAAATAGTCATTTGCAGTAATTTAAGAGTGCGTTGCATCAGCTTGCCATAAAGTATATGCTGATAACTAACTTCAGTTGATTTTTTCTTGAAATTATCATAAGGGCCCCCGGTACTTAATTAAGGATAATTAAGATCATTCCTTACAGGAGTTTCTCTCCAAAGAGAAAGCCAAAATTGATGGTAAAAAGCCAGCAGTGCAGGACTTCCATTCCGAAGCAAGAACGTCTCATCTGGATGATGATTATTCGCGACTCTCGGGAAAGCCATTTTACTGTAATGTTGTTACACCAACAAACCGTCCACCACACAATCAAATCGTAAGTTTTCCCACAGGACATTCAAATTCCTTTTCACTCAAGTATATCTAAACTTGTGTGACAAGATTGATCATCATCTCATTCTTTCGAATATTCAATTGAGAGTTAAGGGGATTTACTGTTATACCTTTTACAGTGCATGCCTGCCACTGATTAATTAGTTAGTGAAATAGAGAAAATGTTGCCTAAATTTCTTGAGTCTCTGTCTGGCGTTTGTAATGTTTCAGATGCTTGGTGTTAGAGTGCAGAAGGTTCTTCCATCGGAAACTGTCCGACTTAATGTTACTTGTCGTGGGAAAACCTGGAAGCTGATGTATTGTGGAGACAAGAGAGGGTTCTTGGATACAATCTCGCGGAAGAAATTTGCTAAAGACAATGAACTCAAGATTGGAGATGGATCTGGGAAGTAATGGAAAACACTCCAGAAAAGATAAATGTGAAAGTTCAGATCATCAAAAGAGAGTGCGAGCCATCTGAAGCTGAATTGGAGGAGGAGGAAGGAGGGGAGGATAATCCAATAGTCATTGAGAAGGAACATTTCATCATTAAGAGTACTTGAGACTCACTTCATGGATAGTAGTTTAACTTTTGTGATCATGTTGTTGTTGAATGTTATGTTTTCTAGACATAGTACTATTTCTCTTTGCTGATTGATTGAACCATATTTTAGTTAATGGTAATTTAGTTCAACCAATTTATGCATTTATCATATGGTACATGTTTGGCCGTTGACTTTGAAAGTTCTCCATGAAAAAGATACATAAAATTTTGATGAGGAACTCAAGTTGAAATTGTGTAAAGAACATGTCTGAAGGGGGGAAACCGGTGGCTCCTTGTTCTAGGAGATGCTTGTGACTTTAAGCATCTTTTCATTTGCCATTTCTGTAGGCTATATATATGTGCATGTGTGTTATAAGATCCTACAAGGTTATCTTTAACTTGGAGCTGCGATATCTTTTCGAAACATTTTTGTAATACACAACGTGAAAGAAATTTGTGCCATGCATAATTGAATGAGACTCTGGCCTCAAAATATAGCTAAAGGCTAGGGCATTCTGGGGCATGTGTCATTAAGGCTTGATGTAGGCAACCCTACCTTTCCTTCTATAAGAGATTGTTTTTATTGCTTGAACTCGGCACCTCAGGTCATGAGGTCACATGCCAATGCCTTTTTATGAGTACGCTAGGCCAACTGACCGCATAATATAGATAACAAGGATTAAGGCAACTCTTTGCAAAATATACCTAATGAGATCATTGAACATTGATGACCTCAATATATATAGTAAACCTGAACCGAACTCTAATTTTCTGAGATAAACAATTAAGGAACATTCATTCCAAGCCTTTTAACCCAAATGAAAATTAGCATGGTTGAAATTGTAAGTTGAAACAATGAACCTCTTAGTGATGCAGCGCATATTTTGTGTGCGCGCCTCAACATTGGCCTCTTCTTGTATATCTGCACTTATAATTTCTGGATTATGGCTGGGGACTGATTGGGATAGGAATATCATACAAATGTTGCACGTCTTTTGATGTCCACTACCACAGAATAGCATATTGGAGGCGGAAACCACGTAACCCGCCTCCAATAGAGTCATTCGGGGCGGGTTTGCAACAGCCGTCTCCACAGTATGTGGTAAATTGCAAATCTCACAATGGAGGCGGGTTTGATCTACACCCGCCTCCAAAAATCCCCCGTATTGGAGGGGGGTTCCAGTGAAACCCGCCTCCAAAATGTGCCTTCAGAATGGAAGCGGTTTTCCCGAAACCAGTGGTTAATGTATATTGGAGGCAGGTTTTTCAGCACCCGCCTCTATTAAAACAGGCCAAATTCTTTCCAAATTGTTTTTCCCCTTCATATTATAATACCCTTCAAATTGCATCCCTGAGTGCAGCAACACAGCATCATCAGAACATAAGTTCCAAATTAGATCCCTCATTTCCCAAAACCATCGTCTAAAATCCCAGATTTGGGGGAAATTGATGCGGTGGCAGTTACCACCACCTCCAAATCCCTTTCTTGCAGTTCAAAAAATTCCTGCTCTCTGCTCCTCGGTGTTGCCTGGACAAGCTGCCCCCTGTTACAACTCCTTCATCCGTACGAAATTACCGTGAAGGTCTGACCGAGGATTCAGCCCCGGTAACAGCGAATTAGGGGCTTCAGGCGCCCGGCGATGTCCACCCCACTGCGGATGTCTGGTGAACTTTTTAATCTCCGGTGAATCATCCGTTTCTGCCTCCAAGAACCACCTTGAGCTGCGGGTAAGTGCCGTAGGTGGTTGTGTGTTTCAGTTCTTGGTCGAGATTAAATTATGATGGCTTCAAGGCCATTAGCGGCTGTGACGTTTGATAATCTTAATGTGTCTGGATCAGTTCTTCAATGTTCGTTGGTAGTTACGCTTTAGTGTTTCAAATAGTTTCAAATTTCTTCTGCCCCATGTAGTGCATGTTGGGGATACAATAGGAAATTTAATGTTTCAATGGTGATGTCAATGGATAAATTTATGTACTTGTCTTATGTGTATTTTGTACAGAAAATTGCTATGTTTGGTTTGAATTTTGAGTAAGTTATGGTAGAATTTGATTGATTCTTTTGTTGTTTAATGAGGTATTGAATCTTAGTTTTTACCCTGTGCTTATCGTTCTTGATTTTCTAGGCACTTTTGTGCAGAAAATGATAAAGGTTTGGATTTGTAATTTATGAATATTGGTAGAACTTGACTGCTGTTTTTGTGAATCTGTGCAGTTGCAAATTTTTTGCAATTTCGTTCAGCTTTATGCCTTTGTTCAATTTGGTTAAGCTGAATGTATATCATTAAGGAATAATTTAATCCTTCATAGTGTGCAGCCACTCTGACATTGGTTGTTGGTTACAATTCTAGTAATTTGTAGGTTTTTGGACATTTCTTGTGCGTATTTTGTGCAAAACATTGCTATGTTTGGTTTGAATTTAGAATAAGTTATGGTAGAACTTGACTAATGTGTTTGTTGTTTAATGGTGCATTGAATCTTTGTTTTTGCCGTGCACGTAGAGTTGACTTTCTGGGCACTTTGCGTAGAAAATGGTAATGGTTTGAACTTGTCACTCACAAATGGTCCATGATTCCTTTAAATAAATGAATAGAAATACATTAATTTTCTTGTCATAAGAGGTAGTGCTTTTATAAAGAAAACCAAAGATAAAAGTCACAATGAATACATACAATTAGCTCTCATGCCTCATTAAACCATGGTGGGCATCTGCACCCCAACTTTGAAGAGTTATCTCTGATCTAAAGCTAAGCTAGCTAAATTATAACAGAAAACTTTCAACATGAGTATGAACAAAAATATGCCTGTAAAAAATGACTTTTCAACAACAATGTACCTTCAACTATGGCTGTAACATCAGAGTTACTGGGAAAACACAACTACAAACAGGTTCACCACATGTTTCTTTTATAGGAATTGCTACATCCTCTTTTATCATACCACTACTGTCTCTCATTGTGAAGCCAATTCTGCACTTTGAATATGATTCTTAATAAGAGATGCTACGTTGATTCTAATCTGAGTTGCATGGAGATCATATTTTGATCGAGACTTTTGTTGGGCTCTTTCATATTCCAGCCATTCAGAGATAGCTTCCTAAACCACCTTTAGTGAGTCTGTTATGTATGCCTGAAATTGCCATGGTTCCTTGATATCTAAACTTTCCACAAGTTCACTTTATGTTGAATCTTTGCTGCACTGTGTGATCTTGAGTTCCTAAACTAATTGTCATCCACCAATGCTGAAAAAGTTCACCATCCGTCGTAGTTTCATCCCAGCTAAGAGTAGAAATTTTTCAAAGAGGAGAAAATTCTATACAGATAATGCAGCCTACCGAAACTATATTCTACTCTAGCTCTCTTGTTTTTCTAATAATATAGCCTGATAAGCAGATTCGATAGTAAAGAAACCTTTACCATCAAATTTCCACAGCAGGCCAGTGATCTTGAGGCGTAAACAGAACAGAACATTAGAGAATGTGAATCTTTAACATTATAATATTCTCACTACTGTTTTGACATTAAAGAACAAAACAAACCATTAAAAATTCTCATTGTTTCTTCAAACTCATAACAGAATGACAATTTTTAACATTATACTCCCTCAGTTCCATTCAACCATGAATTTCCTTGATAATATCTCTATTGGAGTGGAACTCGCCTCCAATGTTGTTTTTACGTAAATCCAATTGGAGGCGGGTTCCACTCCATAACCTGAAATAATACTCTAAAACCCGCCTTCAATGTGCTTCACACCCGCCTTCATTTAGCCGGAAAACCTGCCTCCACTATCCCTTTTTCCAGTAGTGGTCAAAGCTTTGTCATATATTTAGAAAAGAAAATAGTTTCTGAATGATTGTTTCATTTAAAGCTTTTGAAGTGAGATTGGGTTCCAAATTATTCTCTGAAATCCACAAACTATTTTTTGTCTGTGCAAAATTGATATGAACCCCTGATCCCCAACGCCGTGGAAACCAAGAACTCGATGCGGAAAATTGCCAAGGAAAGTCAGAATGCAAGACGCAGCTCTTAACTCCTAGAATCATTACCCTTGAATTCGGCAGACTACTAATTTAACAAATAAATTAAACACACAATTCGAACCAAGTGGAGAATGATATAATCAAAACAAAGCTTAGCAATAGACAGAGAAATTATCTATTAGCCTATAGTTCCTGTAACTTTAGTAATTAACAAGCATGCAAATTACATAAGCCCAAAATAAAGTGAGTGATTAAAGAAGTATAAAACTATAACTTATATCATTTAATCAACTAAATATTTCATGGTTGGAACCCCTATTTATAGGTATGGGGGTGTCCAAATTACAGTAGGAAAAGAATAACTAAAAGCAGCAAAAGTAGAAACCAATCAAAATTAGAATTTTCTTACAAACAAAGTCCTAAACGAACAAGGACAATGGTAGATGAATTTGTTCACCTTTATGGTAATAGGAGAACAAAATTCCACCCTAATTATACTAAGAAAAGAATTAAAATTGGAAACCAATCAAGAGATTGATTTCTTACAAACCCGAAACCTAAAGGAACTAGGTTTTGGTAGTTGCAGAATTCGTCTGCCACTTGGATTGGCTTATGGACAAAATTAGTAGCTAAATACCACTAGGAAATAAATATAAATCCTTGCCAAAAAGGGAGATCAAGAAGGGATCCCTTTTTGGAAACTATCAAGCTAATCTAGTTGTAACAAACTTGTAACAACCTAACCAACTTATAACAAACTAGGAGTAAGAATAGGAAACATGCACAAATCCTTATCCCTTACTCAAACCCTAACCCTAGGTGCATGGAAACTTCCTTGTGGGCTTGGATTGGCCGAACTTGATGGAGAATGGACTTTAATGGTGGTTCGGCCCAAATTGATGGCGCATGGTGATGATAGTGTAGGGAGCTTCTGGAATCTTCTAGTAACTCTCGGAATAATTTTGGAATGTCAAAAATCAAGAATTTCAAGATTTTTCAAGAATTTCAAGATTCAGTAAACCGCGAAATTCAAGTTTTTTCAAGAAAATCAAGAACTTCAAGATTTGTCTCTTTAAAGTCCAAGAACCTTCCGATTTCTTCAAGAACTTCAAGAAACGACCCTTTCTTCATTGTGGAGAGTTTGGAGATGCCTTTCCTTCAAGGATCTTTGAATAGCATGACTCTTCTACTTCTCCTGGCATTCTTCTCAAGGGTTTTGCCTTCTGGTTTGCTTTGTAAATTTTGACTCATAACTTGTGTTATTTTTAGCCTTGGATAGCCTCATCAAAAATTCTCTAAACTTAGAGAGTGAAATTAATTGCGTGAAGTATATGGTTCTAATTTCTCAGCCATGTGCACCATCTCAGCTACATTATGGCACCTTTTTCTTAGTGTCAATATTATCTTTATATACTAGTCTGTTTGCCACATTTTAAAGGACTGGCTTAAATAATTTTCTTCTTTTTCAAATTACAACATTATCGAATAGACTGCTCTTCTTCTTTTCAATGGCCACCAATTTTTGCAGCATGCATGCAAGATTTTTTTTTGTTTCCATCATTAATTATATGGTTTTTCTGCTTTTAAGAGTAGTGGCTTATCATTTGTAATGTTATATAAAAGTCCGTATTCGATCCACATAACAAACTACTAGCTATCTATTAGTTAGATGACAATGTTTTAACCTCCATAAAATTTTAAAACATCTCATTAAAAGGCACCACAATTAATGATTGTTAATTAACCAAAGAAATAATGTTTGTACATAATAGGAGATAGCACATTAGTGTAAAAGCAATTTTCATCAGATTTTTTGTCTAGCGTAGTGTATCTGTTACTCCAATTTGTTTTATAAATATTGAAACTTTAAAAGCCATTGAGTCTTCAGCGTTTCGCATGCGAAAAGTCCCTGGAGTAGTAGCTTGGTATCCTCCCCCTCCGGGTTACTACAGGTTGAATGTGGTTGGTTCTTCTCGAGGAAACCTAGGGCCTGAGGGAGGGGGTTTTGTTGTAAGGGGATCAGCAGGTTTGGTGATTCTAGCAGGATCACTGTCTTTGGGTTCTCTTACGAGGTTTTAGGCGGAAGCGGCAGCTTTGTATTTCGGATTGTTGGTATGTAAGGATAAGCTTAAGGGACTAGTCAAAATACATGTAGAAATGGACTCTCAGTCATTGTTAGACTGTTTTCAAAAAGGTATCTGGTCTTGGTGAGCCTCCTCTCTCTTGAGAAAGGTGGTGAGATTAAAGGATTTCTTTGGCACTTTCAGTTTCAAGCATATATATAGGGAACCAAATTCAGTAGCAGATTTTTTTGTCAGATGTGCAAGAGGTACTTCTGGTGCATAGGTGTTTGATCAATCATTGCTCCACTATGGGGTTAGAGGGTTGGTTTCACTCAATGGTCGATCTTTCCCTTATGTTAGAGGGTAAATCGCCCCATGTTGTTTATGTTTGGAGGTCAAGTTTTATGTCCCCCTCCTTTTTTTTGCTACATCACTAGTGCAAAATAGGTGAATGGAGGCGGGTGTAGAGGGGTTTTAGAGGCGGGTGTGCAGTGTGTGCACCCGCCTCCAGTGCGGGCACCTCCAATAGGAGGGGCCCACACCCGCCTCCTTTCATGGGGGTTAAAGGCACCCGCCTCCCATAATCCCTCCAATAAATGGTTATTGGAGGCTGGTGCCTTTTGTACCCACCTCCAATAACCATTATAATGGCTATTGGAGGCGGGTGCAAAAGGAACCCGCCTCCAATAACCCCTAAAATAAATGGTTATTGGAGGCGGGTGTCCGTTACACTTAACAACATGAGGCGGGTGTCAATTTATGCGTTTAGTAGGAATCGAACTCGCGCCTGCATAATCACTTAACACATGCACATTAAATTTACCACTATGCTACATATACTTTTATATTTAAAGTTAAAATCGAAAGTAGATATTTATGTATTTCCTTCTAAAACTTGTGGTTTTTATTACCTACTAATTTATTGTCTTACTCGAATCTCGACAAATTTTTAAAATTATTTTTCAACGGTCCAAAACAAAGATAATTTTTTTAAACAGTACTGGAAAAGTTGCAAAAAAAAGCACCTGCCTCCTTTTCGTGTTTTGGAATTGGAGGCGGGTGCGAAGGAATTGGAACCTTGAATATATACTATTTTTGTAAACTAATTAAGAGAAAACAAATGATGATAAGAGACCAAAATATAAAAAATTTCCTATCATCTCAATTTCATCAGTATGAATATATATGCTAGTGATTTACTTAAAAACTCAATCTGAACTATGATGTTGCCCAGGTTCATGTCATACAAATCTTCGATTTCACTGCTCATTAGAAATTCAGTAAACTCACTTAGATCAATTAATATTTTTTGAATGTTTCAGTTGATCTCAATTATTTATTAGACATGTGAAGAAATGTAAGACAATATGTACTAAAATTTATTGTATACACACCTGTTATATTGTATATTAGCAGCCATTCATAAATTATTGGTTCGTGCGGTGCAAAAAGGCGAACGGGTATGGACCTTTTTCAGTTGGACTGAAACCAGTGTAACTGTCCAAAATAATTTCAATTTTTTATTCAATGAACTTTTGCACAAAGTCTATATTTTTCAAAAGTAAACATTTAAATGCTAAAAAATGGGTCAAATTAATAGATTTTTGCAACAATCATGCTGCTTATACTGGGACATCGCTTCATGTGTTTCGTAGATCTCATCGACAGTTTTAAAACAGTTTATTATATGCGTGATTCAAAAACCGTAGCGCAAAGTAATGGCCGTCGAAAGTTGGGGTTGCAAAACTGCCACGATTTCACTAAATCAGAATAATTATAACCGTTTTTAAGCATCAATCTTTGTACCTATATAAATTCTCCATTTTCAATCTGTATTATATATCTCAAATATATATATATATATATATATATATAAATATATGCTATTGGGCATGAAACTCGGAGCACCCTTCCAACCCTATGCGCCGCACACTTGCAACCGTCATGGCGGGTCTCTCCGATGGGGCCCTGCTGCCTCGTTTTACAGCCCAGCCCCGTACTACACCGGCGACATATTCGTCGGCGCTCACCGCTTCGCAAGATCCCCCCAAACCATCTTTTACCATCAATCCGTGCACGGAGAAAAGCACTCACTTGGGTGAGCCCGCTGTTTTTTTCACGAAGGAGGAGCTTCAAATCCTCGCCCGTCCTCTCCGCCTTGCTTTGATCAAGAAATTCACCCGTGGACGCCCCCCCACCATGGACAAACTCAGGGACGATTTTCAAACCGCAGATTTCAAGAAACCTATCAAAATTGACCCCATTGATTCGTATCAGGTTTTGATCCGTTTTGACAGTGAAGCGGATTATCAACGTGCCTGGCTGCATGCCGTTTGGAATTTTGGATCATACGCTGTCAGAATGGTTAAATGGACGCCGGACTTCAACCCCTCTGCGGATTCACCTATAGTACCGATCTGGATCGACCTTCATGGACTACCCTTTCAGTTGTTTGATGAAGCAGCAGTGTTTAGAATTGGTAATCAAATTGGTTCAGCTTTGAAGACTGATTTAGCAACCCCTTCTATTAACCCGCCATCTGTGGCTCGGGTCTGTGTGCAGATGGATATACGCAAGCCGTTTCCGGATCGAATTTAGGTTGGAGCAGAATTCGGTTACTGGCAGTATTTGGAATACCAGCAAAGCCCGTCTACTGCTCTGCATGCTTGAAAATCGGACACCTAAAGGAGGACTGTAGTGTCCCTGATCGGAGGCCAAGGAGAGAGCCATGGAAGCCACGACAAGGTCCTCTCCGACGCCCTAACATTGAGACCCATAAACCCCCCACCAAACAGCCCCAAAAAGAAGTTAAGCAAAAACATCAAGTGCAGATTTATACCCCTAAAATCCACAAACCCAGGAAGAAACAAATAAATTCTCAATTTTACGGAATTTGGAAGAAGAGGAGAAAACCCAGCAAGTAGTCGCATCGGGTTCTCGCCTATCGACAGCGGAGAAGGTAGGGGTTGCGGTTGACGTACAATCCTCCCCTGTTTCAAAGGAGGGAGAAGCCAATCATCCCAGTTTGGTGCCCTCAGAGGTACCGATTAGTTCTAGTCCCGAGGTGGTGAAAGATGATAGACTTATTCAGACCCAGGAATTTGCCTCCCCTGTGCGAGTGGAAGGTTTTGCCGTCTCTACAGGGTCTGCTGCTGCTGGTCGAAGTTGCAGGTTCAAGTGGTAGATCTGCCACGGGAACTTTGTAGGGCAGAGGGGGTTGATGGAACCCAGGCGACTGGTATTGTTGCGCAGGTACCAGAATTGGGTATAAGCTTGGAGGACATGTTTAAAATGTTGGGGGAAAAGAAGTCGTCATTGCTGCCTAAGCTTGTAGTGTCTACAGGTAAGGCCATCCTGATTTGCATGTAGCCCGGACAGAGGTTGTGTCAGACTCTGAGCAGCCCCAATCCCCACCGAGTACAATAATGGACTTCAAAATATTCAGCGACTCCTTAGCAAAACCAGCAGCCACGCGAGCCATGGAATCAGATGATGCTTTTATTGGAGGCTTTGTTTCACCAAGAGCCAGATCCACCGGAGGCGCCGCTGCCTGATCAGGAGAGGGTGCCCCCAGAAGCCCGCTCACGTGCTAAGCGCTCGGATCTGCCTCTTCATATGGTAACTTGATCTCTTGCCAAATCGACTTCTTTTAATCAGTTTTAAATGATGTGGCTTATATGGAATATACGCGGAATCGTGAAAAAAAATTCAGTGCGTCGATTAAAAAAAATTATTAATTTGCATCATGTGGCCTTGCTAGTTATTATAGAGCCTTTTGTATCTATGGATAGATTAGATGAATTTCGAGGGGTCTTTGGTTTCAGTACTGCCTTTACTTCGATCACTGGTAAAATTTAGGTGTTTTGTGGGGTGGATTTTAATTTAAACTTATTGGGCTCCTCGGTTCAATTTCTCCATTTTCAATTAATACACCCGCAAGTGGCTGTTCCTTGTGAGGTTGTTTTTGTGTATGCTTTGCACACTTGGTTACAGAGAGGGCTGAGTTGTGGAGGGGCTTGTCGAGTTTGCCTGGGGATGTTCCTCATCTTATAGTGGGAGATTTTAATTTTATTGCTTCAGTACATGAGTATGAGGGTGGGGCTACTCCAGATGTTGCATCTATACGAGATTTTTCAGATTTTATACATGATGAGGGTTTGATTAAGTTACCACTAGTGGGCAGCCAATTTACATGGGCAGGGGTTTGCTTGACTAGAGGTTCCAGGCATAGGGTTCGGAAAAAATTGGATAGGGGGTTAGTGAACCAGGAGTGGCTACATAAGTTTCTGGGGTGTCAGATCTATTTGTTGAATAAAGCTGCTTCAGATCATGCGCCGCTACTACTTAAGGCTCCCTCACCCCATGGTGGGAGAAAATCCTTTATATTCCAAAATATGTGGCTGAGGAGGGAGGGTTTTCTGGAGGTGGTACGAACAAGTTGGGAAGTTCCTGTTACTGCTTTTGGCATGCATAAATTCTCTTTGAAGCTGCCCCGTTTGAAGGGGGTTCTTTCATAATGGAATAAAATATTGTTTGGAAATGTTCAAAAATGTCTCTCATACTGAAAAAGAAGTGGATAGGTTGTAGTCGCTCTGTGATGAATCCAGGCTAGAAGTGGATTTGATTTCTCTCCGAGCGGCGGAGGCTTGTTTATTTAAACATCTAGCGGAGGAGGAGGTCTTTTGGAAATAGAAAGCTGGTGTAAATTGGCTGAAGGAGGGCGATAAAAACACCAAATTTTTCCATACCTCTTTATTGGAGAAAAGGGCTAAGGTAGGCATTTTTCAGATAAAGTCAGCAGCTGGTGTTACTCTGACAGATATGGTAGATATTGGGAAGGAAGCAGTGGGATTTTATGAGCACTTGTTTGCCAGGGATGAGGGAGGGGAACTTGAAGAGGTGGAAGAAGCTCAGAATTTATTGCTCTCATCAATTCCCTCTTTTCTTACTCAGGAGGATAGTGCAGGTCTGCTGCGACCGGTAACAATCAAGGAATTAAAAGGGGTTGTGTGGGATCTGGATCCAGATAGTTCCTCGAGCAGTGATGGCTATTCGGGAACCTTTTATCGAAGCTGCTAGGATTTTCTATCATCAGATTTATTGGAGGCAGTGATGGAATTTATTGCTGGACTTCCTATTCCACTTGCGGTGTCGAGTACTTGGATTGCATTGCTTCCGAAAAAATCTTCGCCTCAAACATTTAGTGATAATAGGCCTATAAGTCTATGCAACTTTGTCAACAAGGTTTTCACCAAAATTCTTTGTGAGAGATTGAAGCCTCTGATGCCGCGGCTGATTTCTCCAGAGCTTCGGCCCAGTCGGGGGCTCAGCGATAATGTACTATTGACTCAAGAGATGGTAAATTTTTTGGATAAAAAGGTGAGATGTGGGAATGTCATGTTTAAGTTGGATATGGTGAAAGCCTTTGATCGGGTTTGTTGGTGTTTTCTAAGGCGTCTATTGTTGGCCTTTAGGTTTCCAGAGCAATTTGTGGCATTGGTTTTGGGGAACTGAGTAACAGTTGGTTTTCAATGTTGACTAATGGAGGACCCACCGGCTTTTTCAAGTCGACACGTGGAATTAAAAAAGGGGACCCTTTGTCTCCTTTTTTATTCACCCTGGTCAGTGAGGCTTTTACGCGGAGAATTAACGTGCTTTTTGCAAAAGGGCGCCTCATTCCATTTTTGGGGCCTAGGGGCTCGGCTGTAGTCACTCATCTGGCTTTTACGGATGACCTAATAGTATTTATGCGGGTTGAACCATCCTCAGTTCAGAATTTGATAAAGTTCCTAAGGGAGTATGAGATGGCATATGGGTAGAAGGTGAGTGAGCCTAAGAGTTCCTTTTTTGTGGGCCGTTGGTATGGGAATAGGGAACCGTTGCTTAGATCATGGACTGGTATGAGGAAGGGGTTACCTATTTGGGCTGCTTCGTCTACCGAGGAAGGTGTGTGAAGGCTTTGTTCTAGCCCTTATTAGATAAAGTCCAGAGCTTGCTTATAGGGTGGCAGAAGAGATTCTTATCACAGGGAGGCGTCTGATTTTGATCAAACATGTTCTTTCAGCTATTCCGACTCATGTGTGGGCTGTGCTTAAGCCTTCCAAGGTAGTCATCCGGGATTTGGAGGCTTGTTTTGCTAGGTTCTTTTGGGGCTCAACAGAGGATAATGGTCCGCGCAAGCATTGGAGATCCTAGCAAAAAGTTTGTTATCCGACGACTGAGAATGGGTTGGATGTCCGCAGCACCAAGGGGGTAGTTGATGCCTTCTCTTGTTAAATTTGGTGGAAACTTCATACGTCGTTGGTTCGGTGGGCAAGGTACATGCGGTCTTTACCTATGCCTGCGAGAAAATCCAGAACTTGGGTGCGGATAGGGATGTGCGGGAATTCATTGCGCAAAATACAATGGTGGACCTCAATGATGGGGCAGCGTATTTTTGGTTTTCAAATTGGCTTAGTGTGGTGCACTTGGCTGCTTTTGTCCCTCCAACTTGGATACGCAATCCTCGGTTGACAGTGTGAGAATTTTATGAGCATAAGGGTATTTACTTAGAGGAGTCCATAGACTATTTATAGCTAGATATTTGGGTAGCCTTGAGAGATATTGATATCGATTTCCATGAGGGTACTGATAGGTATGCTTGGAAATCGGAGCAGCTGGGATTTTCTCCATAAAATTGGCTTACGAGCTACTGAAAGATTGCGGGCCACTGTCAATTGCCAGTAGGGCCTGGGTCACTCATATACCCTTGAAGATTTCTGTCTTTATGTGGCACCTTCTCAATTCCCTATTGCCATTTGACGACATATTACGCACTATAGGTTTTTTGATGGCATCAAAGTGTGTTTTCTGCGAGCACGATGGAGGGTTGCACCATTTGTTTTGCACTGTTGTCGAGCATAGGAGGTGTGGGATCATTGGTTTTATCTGGTCCATTTGTAACAGTCGCTGGGAGCTTCGATTTCAGGCATCTTTGAGTTTTTTACAGAAACGGATCACCTGCCCAAGGGATTTGAGGCCTTGGTTTGCTCTATATTGTTTTGGGTAATATAGAAAAGTTACAACAAAATGTGGCATGAGGGTGTGTGCCAACCTGTTGCCAGGGTCCTCCAAGAAGCAAGGTCTCTTGTTTTTACCCTCTCTAATTTCTAGCCTCCTCTACAACTGTCCGCTTGCAGGTATCTAATTGACAATGGCGTTATTCCAAAATGGGCTTATTGGAAACGTAGGGATCCTAAAGTGGTAGCTTGGCTGCCTCCTCCTCCGGATGTGTGGAAACTTAATATATATGGGTCCTCATTGGGGAATCCAGGACACTCAGGGGTGGGATTTGTTGTACGTGATTCTACTGGGTATGTCTTGTTGGCAGGGAGTACATCTTTGGGCTTCCTTACAAGCTTTCAGGCTGAAGCGCTGGCTCTTTTTTTGGGTTTACTAGCCTGTAAGTAGAGAAACATTCAGTCGCTCTGGGTGGAGTCTGATTCTCTTACATTGCTAAATTGTTACCAGGCAGGAATATGTTCATGGCGGCCATCTGCTGTCCTGAAACGTATTGTGGCCCTACGTGGCTTCTTCCCAACTTTCATTTTCACTCATATATACCGGGAGGTGAATGAGGTTGCGAATCATCTAGCACAGCTAACAAGTGCTTCTGCATACTCTACGCTCTTCTCTCACACCACCCTACCTCCGGAGACGCGGGGTATGGTAGTTTTAGATGCGTGTAGTTTCCCTTATTTAAGAGTTTGAGTAGTTTCCACTTGTATAGGTTGCATCTGCATTTTTGCATTTTGTATTCTTACGGTAATGCTCATTATGTCTCCCTTTGGAACCTCTTTTGCCATTGAGCCTTTTTTTAATTAATAAAGGGTCGCCATGCCCCCCAACCACTTAAAAAATAATAATAATAATAAATAAATATATGCTATTGATCTCCCATATAAATTCTCGTTATCAATGTAGATAATCTCTTTTATAGAAATCAACATATAGAGTATACAGTCATACCACGAAATTATTCTAGTGGAGGAGGAAGCAATACATTTCTCTCTCACATCTGTATCAATCCGTTACTTTGTAAACTAGAATAAAAAAGAATAAGAGACTAGGATATGGGCATAAGTGATATTTGAACTTGAGACTTTTTTAATAAAATAAAATAAAAATAGCCGATTAAGTGGATGTGAGGTATGGTGACCCTTTATGAATTATTAAAAAAAATATAAAATTGACTGAGCGGACATAATGAGCCTTACCCAAGTATATGATGATTAGATGCAAGCATGGAACACTAATAAAGAAAGACCATAGAAAAAAAAATTAGTTCTCCCAATGCACGATTCTTGCTAGGTTTACTCGACTAATACAAACGCCTCTAGGTGGCCAGCCGCCCTCAACTATGCAGAAATCTTGTACTCTAAATATTGCCTTCCACCGTGCCCACCTTCAATCGCTCGCCTACTGAAGAGGGTGACCGAACAGTGTGAGAACTTTGAGCTAATCTTCTTGGGTAAGGAGATGGATGAGTTAAAGCCGCCCCCCCCCCCCCCCCCCCCCCCCCCCAAAATGTGCCCTCATCAAAAAGTTTTCAGAGGAACCACCAATAAGTGAGACTCTTTGTATCGATTTTATGATTCTGGATTTTTTGGTGGCCATCATATTGGAAGGATCGATGCTCACAAGGTTTTTATCACATTCGAAGAAGATGAGACTATAACTGAGGCTTCCTGAAAGGAGCATGGAATTTTGGAGATTATGCTCTAAGAATTGTGAAGTGGATGCCAGATTTCGATCCTATTGCAGAGTTCTCTATCGTTCTCGTGTGGGTAACTCTCCCACAATTGTTGTTTGAACTATATGATGAATGGTCACTGCTCTCCTTATGTTTGGCCCATCTTTAAAAACTGACTTTGCTTCAGCAAATTCGTCTCGCCCATCTAAAGCTCGAGTTTGTATACAGAGATTAATCCGTTACAACCTCTACTGGATGATGAGGGCATCCCAAGTTCATCGACAAGTCCACAGACAAGGGAGTCCAGAGAAGCTGAGGAGGTTCGGGTTCTACACCGAGGCCCAACAATGCTTCAGGATCCAAGTCCATATCAAAGGGATCCACTTGTAGATATCATTGGGCCAATGACAAGAAGCAGAGCAAAGAAGGTTCAAAAGACTCTCAACAACCTTGTAGAAGCTTGCCGACAGGATGCTCAATTGATAGTAGAAGCCAACGCCTTGGAGAACAAAGCCGGAAAGGTTCAAATTGCAACTCTCCTTACAATTCTTGAAGAAGAGGCGCAATTCCCCATTCCACAATGAAGAGAAGGCTGTTTCTTGAAGTTCTTGAAGACGCCGAAAGGTTCTTGGACTTTAAAGAGACATTTCTTGAAGTTCTTGATTTTCTTGAAAATCTTGAATTTCATATTTTGCAGAATCTTGAAAATCATGAAAATCTTGATTCCGGGAGGTTCCAGAAGATTTCGGAAGCTCCCTACACCATTCCATCATGCGCCATCAACAATTGGGCCGACCCAATCCATGGAGTCCATTCCACATCATCAAGTCGGCCAGCCCATCAAGAAGCTGCACGCAAGGCCTAGTCCATTAGGGTTTGCGAAAGTAAGGTTTAGGGTTTGGGGGAAAATAAGGGTTTGTGCATGTTCCCTATTTTGCCCTTAGTTTATTAGTTTCCAAAAAAGATCCCTTCTTGATCTCCTTTTTGGAGTAGGATTTTCAATTCCTTTTCCTTCTTGTTTTTAACTTGTAATTTCGGCTGCCATTAAGATTAAGGTGACCGAATTTCCTTTTCTTTTTACCATTACCCACTTCTTTTAGGTTTTGGTATTGTAAAGGAAATCAATCTCTTGATTGGTTTCCAATTCCAATTCTTTTCCTGCTGCTTTTAGGGGTAGAATTTTGGCTGCCCTTTGCCTTATAAATAGGCAGCCGAAACTCCATAATAAAACAAGTATTCAGATCTTAAAACTATTAGTTTGAGTACTCTCCCTTTATTGCTTTATGTATTTTGCATGCTTGTGATTTACATATTGCGTGAAACTTAGCTAATTAGGTTAATTTGCTCTACCTAATTATTCGCATGTTTCAATCTTCTCTTTACTTGGTTCGATAATTGCATGTTAGATTAGCTTAGGTTAATTTACTTGTTTATGGTTTTCGGGTAAACAGTAAGACCCATACGAGCTACGCCACTTAATCAGACTTTCCTTGGCAAATTCATCCGCATGTGTACCTTGGTCCACATCAAAAGGTTTATGGAATTTGAAAAAAATCCCATATTATTGTGTGAATTACAGGAAAGTGGGGGCATCATAAAGAGGAATGTTGAAAATATGAGCCCGCAATGCCAAAGTTCCAATGGAAGAAGAAGTCCTATGGAGGAAAACATATCTCCTTCGCCGACACCACCTCCTTATAACGGAAAAACAAAGCTCCCAGGACAAGACAATGCAATAGTAGTGTCTAGTTGGCAAAAATGGGTTCCAGATTGAGGGTGCTTTATGCTCATCAACCCTGAATATGCGTCCTGCGCCAAACGCAGCTTTCTGTTTGCCAATAGCACCATTTGGCGCGCCCCAACTCGCAATATCCTTTGCGTGCTGCCCAGATTACACAAGAGGATGTACCTGTTCACCAAATACTACGATTGGGGCCCAGATTACACAGGACATGAGTATCCTAGCACATTGTCAGATTCCAAGCAGAATCATCAGCCTTCAATAAGCGATGTAGATCAGATTAAATTATGGCAATAGTTCTCACAGGGTCTCCGCCTACATCCTTTGCCTAACCCCACCTCTGATTAAGCCTCCCCCTCAATCCACACTCAGACACAAGACCCGACTCAAGAAAGATTATGCAAATGCCCAAAAACTAGTATTATCCGGACTTGTGCTAAGCCAAAAAGAAGGTACGCAATGATTTACATTCTTTTTTGGAATATTCATGGAATTGCCGGTGTCGCTTCCTTGTGGCACTTTAAAAAATTGATCAGATTATATTCTGTTCAATTATCTGTGTTAATTGATCCCATGTGTAGTCTAGATTGCCTTGTGCATATTGGTAGAATTTTGTCTATCAATGTTTTGCAGCAAAAATTATCGAATAAAATTTGGATTCTATCGGCACCCAATCTGAGAGTTCAACTACTCGTTGAGACACAACAATTTCTGCATGTGGAAGTGCTCTTACCTACCGGGTTGCTGGTCTATGTTATGGCTATTTATGGGAAATGCACGAGGCTCGAGCAGGCTGAATTATGGGCTAGCCGGAGGGTGTTAGCTGACTCTGAAGGCACCAGGCCATGGCTAGTGGGGGAGATTTTAATATCATTGTAGTCATTGATGAATATGCTGGACTAGGATCCCCTGACACTGCGGCGATGCATAACTTTTAGGATATAATTTTGGACACTGAGCTTCAAACACTGGATGCTAAGAGCAATAGGTATACTTGGTCAAATGGGAGGGTATGGAAACTCCTGGATCAGGTTCTTGGCTTGATGGGCTTCAGCACTACACCTTGGAACACTTGAATCGTACCTGCTCCGACCATTCTCCATTGCTATGCAAATGCCATTCTGTAGGTGGTAAAGGCTTAAGGCCGTTTAGATTCTAGGAAGTATGGCTCAAGAGGAGAGATTTCTCTCATGTACTAAAGGAGAGCAGGGGTAGTGATATGGAGGGATATGGAATGAATAGGTTCATGGTAAAACTAAAATGCCTGAAGGTAGATCTACGCTTTTGGAACAAGGAAAAGTTTGGAAATATACAGAAGAATGTGTGTCGAATAGAGGAGTAAGTGAAAATAAAGAAGGCGATATATAAGGAGGCCCCCTCGGATAGTTCTCAGATGGCACTGCACAAGGCTTAGGCTCAGCCGTTGAAGCTCTTGGTAGAGGAAGAATGCTTCTGGCAGCAAAAAACCAGGGTTAAGTGGTTGAAGGTGGGCAAGGCTAATACCAAATTTTTCCACTCAGTTGTCCGCGATAGGCAGCGAAAGTTGGGAACACAGAAGTTGAAAGCACATAATGGGTTTGGGTAGAAGGGGAGGAGCTTCGATAGGAAGGAGTACAATTCTTCAAAAACTTATTGCCTATGGAAGGGGATCCATGTTGGGTAGCCATTAATTCCTTCCTAGATTTTGTCCCGACTATGGTCAATGAGGAGACAAATGAAGAACTATTGAAGCCGATGACCTTGGAGAAGCTCAAAGAGGCTCTATTCTCGATTGATCCATCGAGTGCAGTGGGCCAGATTGGTTCTCAAGGGTAAATTTCAAAAAGTTACAGGATCTTATATCGGGGGATTTATTGCTTACGGCACAAAATTTGTTTGCAGAAGTTCCTCTGCTAAAGAGCATAGGAAGTGCCACGATTGTGTTATTGCCCAAAAAGCCTGCTCCAATCACCTTCTTGGATTTTTGGCTAATCAGCCTCTGCAAGGTGGTAAACAAGGTGCTCACTAAAATTTTGGTTCATTGCCTGCAGCCGCATATGCCTTCTATTATCTCCATTGAGCATTCTACATTCATAAAGGTTAGAGAGATCATAGACAATGTGTTGTTGCTTCAAGAAGTCTTGTAGAATTTTCATTATTTTCAAGAAACTTCCAATGGTAAAGATATGAATGTGAAAGCTCTCAAAAGAAGTAGCCCCTGGTTTGGTCTTCAAGCATCTAAAAGGGATCACAACGCCTTGAAACTTTTGAAGACTTTGAACACATTTTAATGCATAATCTTTGAAGGTTTCAACATTTAATAATTTGGTCAAGGATACTCTAAGTTTGATCAAGAAAGCCAACATTTAGGTGATCAAGTCTAGGATATAAAAACTCTATATATCCTAAATAATATAAAAAGATTAATGCATAGTGGAATATAACTTCTTTGTAATAACGAACAACAAACAAAACTCACACGCACTCAATCTGGGCGGCGGACCAAAGCTGAAGCTTGGTCGAGAAACAGCCGCATGGCTTTTCAGTTTCTCCTTTTGCAACTCTCTGTATCTATGTGATTACAATGGTCATACAATTCCTTAATTTATAAGCTAAATTATCCCTGAATCTTATCATTAATCTGATTCAAAACTACTTCCTAAAATAATTAGGTTTCCCAAAACAAACACTAAACCAAATAGGAAACAAACTAAAGTAACAAATCTTACTACAAATATAATTACCTAATTAATTAAGTTTGGTTTACATAACTATATTCCAACATAACCGCCCTTAAACCAAACTTGGACGAAAGCAGCTCCAATGCCGTCACGAGCTCAAAACTCCATCTATATTTCTTTCGTAGTGTACGCAACATGCGAAACCAACTTGCAGTACTTTTTCAGCTCTGCTTTTAATCTCATCATAGAGACATCTTTGTATGTGCCATGGATCTTCTGTGGAAACTCATTCTTACCAAAAAATTTAGTCATGTCCACCCATTCTTCTTCATCTAAACAAGTCTTCTTGTCAACCTTGCAAATTTCAATAACAACTTCACAAATTGGGGCATTACCTTTAAATTTGATGTGAAGACAAACTTGTATTTTTAGCACATCTTATCAAAAATTTTAGTCTGGTAAAAAAACTCATTGATATCTACCCATTCATCTTCATAATAGAGCTTTTCATCAACATTGTTAATCTCATCAATACTTTCAAACATAAAAATGTCCTTGTAAACCCAAGCCACCACTTTCACATTTTTATCTTTGTTTCCTTCAACATGGTTGAACTCTCCACTAGACATGGAGTCTGTTAGCCCTCAAGCCTTAGTCATTAGTGTTTTGATTATTCAAGTTAACAAATAAATAAATGTGCAAATGATTAATTAAGAATTGTATAGAATTAGTAAAATCTAAAAATGTTCAACTCAAAGCTCGATAGGCAATATAGCTCGAAGATTGCCCAGAATTGTCCGAACTCAAAGATATATACAGCAGTCGACATGCTCATTAGACCCAGAGACTCTTGAGTTCCAGCCTCGACCAGCCCTCGAGCTTGAACCTCGGCCAGACAACTTCAAATTTGATCAAGATGATAGGCAGATGACACTCTCTCAGGTTGGAATTCATTTCAAATTGAAAAAAATCCATTGCAGTGTCAAACCCGGACGTCGATAGGTCTTTGAGTACGAAGCCAGTGAAAACAAAGAATGAGTCAAAATACATTTATTACACTATGCGCCAAACAAAGTGTCTGTTAGAAAGAAGAATTCAAATTTTCATTATCGAACTTGAAGTCTCGAGGTCGACAGCTTCAATTTTCATCATCAACATTCTAGCCATTGGGACGAAAGAAAGGTGGTCCTATAAAGACTTCAAGCCTTTCTTTTCAAGGCTAAGAATGCCAAATTGAGTTTAGCTATCATCTACAGCATCTTAACTCATTTCAAGTGAAAAATCAAGGCATTGCATTCTTATAAAAAGAGACTTGTCATAGTCCACTTCTATTTTCATTATTCATCTTTTTAGCACTCATTTTTTTAGTACAAAAACTTCTTTGTAAACTTTGTATAAGTCCTAACCTATTGTGTGGTTGAGGCTCATTGTAAAAGTCCTAATCTCTTATTGAAGAGATAGGCAAGGTGAAAGGGGGAGTTTTGAATAAGTCCTACATCCTTGTGAAGGATAAGGCTAAAAATTCATCTCTAAGATAGGTGGATTCTTGAGTAAGCCTAAAGATCCTTGAGGAAGGATAGGGGCAAAAGATCCATTTCTAGTCTTAGAGAGGGAGATTTTCTAGCTTAGAGTTAAGTTACGAAATTCTTGTAAAAAGTCTTAAGACTAAGAGGATTTGTCTTGCGCAAGTGATTTGAAAGACACCTTTAAGTGTTTCATATAGTGGATTAGGAACTCTCAATTGGAAGAACTTAAGGAGTGGAATAAGATTCAAGGGGAATTCGAACCAACTAATTCCTTGTGTTTTGTCTTCTATAAATTGCTTTCTTAATTTCTTAGACAAATCACTTCACACACTCCACTTGATTTGAAATGATCTTTTGAAGAACAATTTTTGAAATATGTTAAAAAGAATTTTAATTGGTCTAGAACCTAATTCATCCCCTCCCCTCTTGCGTTGCTAATCGGGATTTCAATTGGTTTAGAGCCTAGGCTCTATTTTGAGGTTTTAAAACCTTAGAGTTAAGATCTTTTAGCAACTTTAATTTGTTGCTCATATTTGTCATAACTTGCATTTGTCACTTTTCATTTTCTACCTCACTAAAAATGGCAAAGGGTAAGATTGCCAAGAGAGTTGCAAGTAGGGGTGTTCATTTGGATTTGTTTGGCTTATTTGGATTGGCTAATTTGGGTTTTTCAAAAAAAAATCAGTACCCAAACACCAAACCGTTTAAGTAAAAACCAAACCAATCCAAACCATTTAAGCAATGGCTTATTCGGTTTGGGGTCCGAATAGGCCAAATAAGAAGAAGAAAAAATCTTATAAAAATACTTCAAAAGCATATTCATCCCATAATCAGAATCTTACAATAATAAAATAGTCAAACCCAAAAGATTGAATGTTTTCTCCAAAATAAGTTTAAAACTTAACTAACAGTCATTAATAATAGCAAAATAATAGAAAGGGCATTGACATTCTTCTTCAGATTCAGCCCTCAACAATCAGCATTCTTCTTCAATCTTCATCATCCTCCTCAAATAGTTGTATTAAGAGCAGTAGGCCCTTCTTCTGTTGGCTCAATAGAAAAAGCTAAAACACATTAAAACGTTAAATGAATAACTCAATAAACTTGAAAGACTTATAATAATAGAAAACACTACCTTCTTCAGTTTGTTTAAGTTCTGCCTAGATTTCTTCAACATCAATAGGTACAGCACTTGGAAAAAGCCAATTTTGAGAGCAAATTAATGCTTCAGCCTTTGTAGGAGTTAAAGAACTCCTAAATGCATCCAAAACCTTTCCACCTATGCTAAAAGTAGCCTCAGAAGCCACAGTTGAGATTGGAATTGCCATAATATAATGAGCAATCAAAGATAACAAGGGAAACCTTAGGCTATTTACTTTCCACCAGTTCAAAATATCAAAATGAACAGAATCATTTTCAATTTCTTCATTCAAATATTTATCCATCTTAGATTTAGAAGCCTTTGCACCACTCTCAAGCTTTCTTCTTTTCATCTCCGTTCTAAAATTCTCTTTCAATTATGTCGCAGGCTCCATATCAATTGGGGAAGTTCTTTTACCCAATGACAAGGAAGTTCTTTCAAAATTTGAGGAAGCATCGGTACTACATGGAGGGGCATGGATTCTCACATAATCATCATACAATTCATACATGAAATCTTTAACCTTTTCAGCTATTGATTTCCCTTCTACCTTTCCATAAACATCATTAAACAAAACCTCAAGATATTCAAGTTTATTTCTAGGATCAAGCACTGAAGCAACAAAAATAAGCATCTTCATCTTCTGATTCTGTTCAAGCTCACCAAAATATTTATCAAATTTAAGCTTAATCAATGATGCCATCTCTACAAGACCAATATCATAAGTTTCATTAATGAATTTTTTCAAAATCACATCAATACAAGTAATGTCATCCAAGAAAGTATGAGCAGTCACATATTTTGTCCCAGCAACTTTCAGTGTAAGATCATAGAAATGTTGAAGAAAACCAACCAATTTCCTAATCTCTGACCAATACGAAAACTTAGGCACCCCAAGTTTTTCACCATATTTTTCCAGATCCTCCCTAAATCCTCAATCCTCAACATCATATCTATTAAATGGCCTTTCATAAACCTGTGTTGTATCTAACATCAAATATGTGGAATTCCACCTCGTCGCAACATCCAAAGTAAGATTTTTACTGCTGCCACACTTCTCAATTTCAGCATAACTCTTAAACTTAGCTACTCTTGCAGGAGACTGGTTCACATATTTAATTGCAGTTCTAACACATTTAACAGATTTTCCAACATGATCCAAACCATCTTGAACAATCAAATTAATGATATGAGCAACACAACGAATATGAATATATTTACCCCCCAAAATGCATTTCTGCCAATAAACAAACTTACCTTTCAAATAAGTAATAGCCGTATCATTTGAACTAGCATTATCAACTTTCACAGAGAAAACACTATCAATATCCCATTCAAGCAGACATATTTCCAAAGCCCTCCCAATATAATCTCCCTTATGACTTGATATAGGAAAGAAATTTAACACTTTCTTTTGCAACTTCTAGCCATTATCAACATAATGACCAGTAACACACATGTAATTGATTTTTTGCAAAGAAGTCCAAGTGTCTGTGGTTAAATAGATCCTACCAACATTTTCCTTCAATTGAGCTCTCAATTTTTCTTTTCCTCCTTATATAACAGAAAACAATCTCTTGCCATAGTTATTCAAGATGGTAATCTTGAAAGAAGGTTAGCACACTTTCATAAAATACGTAATACCATTTCCCTGAACAAACTTAAAAGGGAGTTCATCCATAGTTATAAAGTGAGCCAATGGTTTCCTAACTAATTTTTGATCAAATTTCCAAGAAATCAACTGAACTTTCTTCTCATCACTATCTCCACCTTGTTCTTCAATAGCTATTTGAGTTTGATGAGATTTAATGTTTTCAGGATTCAAATTACATGCTTTCACATGACTAAGTAAAGTACTTGTACCATGTATCTTAGTAGAAGAGTGGTAGACTTTTTCACAGGACCTACAAGTGCTTTTGTTCTCATCCTTAGAAGTAAAAAAGTGATTCCAAACCTTTAACCTTTTACAAACTATTTTGCTCTTTTTCGGCTGATTAGCCTTCACTGTATCCTGGTCCTTGCTCTATTCCTCAATTTCAACATTTATCACCACTTGTTCGTTGCTAGCAGATATTTTATTTCCAAGCTGGGACATCTATGTTGTAAAACAAAAATTACAGAAATTAATTAACATATACAATAACTAATCATAATCTAAAGGTAAATAAATAATTCATTAGAAAATGACATACCTTGAAGCAGTGGAAAATTGGAAATGGTCGACGACTTGACAGTCTCTGGAGAATTCACAAGAGAAAGCTTTGCCTGTGTAAAAAAGCAAAAGGAGAGGAAGAAGAACTTGTTACTTGTGTGTGTGTGTTGGAGTATTTTTAATAAAATAATTATAATAATTATTATATTAAACGTGTAAGTTACATGTTATAATGAATTTCTTGTAAATGCATATTGTAACTGTTAATCAATTTGATTAGAAAATGCTGTTACATGCTAATATTTTGTGAAACTAATTTCTAATATTAATGAGTTTTCAAATATATATGCTATAGGTTTTAAACTATGGCAAAGTTTGAGGAAACGGATTTCAAATAATTAAAGGGGGTTTTAATATTGTGAATTAATAATTATTTATTGGTTAGTTTTACTAGCCTAAAGAGAATTCAGCCAACATTATTATATAATGGTTGGCAATGGCGTGTGAGTTTTGCAAGATAGAAAGATATTCTTTTGCTAAACAAATTACATATTATTTGAGAGAAATTTCCTTTACATATTTTGAGATATGTTTAGAAGAGTTAATCTACGGCATTTTAGAGATATGGCACGATGACATGGTGTATATCCAAGTTACCCTCTATTAGCGATGCAGGCTGATGAGTGGTTTACAGCTAGTGTGATGGGCTGTTGAATCCTAGGGTGACAAGCTAAAATGAGAGTGATCTACTACACTGGATTCTTCCGCAGAGGTGCTTGAATCACCTAAGAATAGTGATTACGCGCCTCAGCCCATGCCGCGCTAGTTTTATATAAATTATTGTTATTTACTTTAATTTAATTTATTTTATTATTTCTAATTTCTACTAATATTTGATTTTTGTTCTAGCAGGAACAACAATCTTAGGTGATTCAATCTTCGTGGAGAATCAAAATTTTGATTATCTAATGTATGATCATTATTTTGTTTTGCGTGTCACGATCCATGGATTATCAAATCTCTCATGCGTACGTTGCTTAAGGGTTCGTGGAAAACGAGTAGCAAAAAAGATGAAATCAACAAAGTAGTAAATACACTTGATGATTCTGGTATGAATTCTTTATGAATTTTAGTCAACCTTGAGGTATGTGTTTATTTGGGAAAAATACATATCTTGTGTACCTGAGTAAGATGCACATAAATATGTTTTATGCATGTTTGTGTTTCTAAGCCTAAAATCTTATTAGATTCATGAGATGAATGTTTTACTCTTTGAGATACTTTTATATAATATGCATATACATTGATAAAATTATATATGTGTTTGTAACATGTACATATATACCACTTTATAATTCTAAATGTCAAACTATACAAATTTAGAATTTTAATTGTGATGAGAAATAGTGGGGGTCATCTTGCACATATTTATGATTATTAATTTCTCTTGTGAAAATATAATGTTGAACATGAAATGGAAATTTGAAATTTCATGAAATATTGTGATCATGAATTTATGTATGCTATGAGTTTGCTATATTCATGATTTATATGATTTAAAGTTATCACTTTGTGAAGGAATTATGAGATTATAAATTTGTAGTGACTAGTGGGGGCATCCTAAAAAATAATAACTGAGAAAATAGATATTGTTCTATTGAAACTATGACATTCACTATGTTCACTTGTTTTTCATAATATTATCACAATTGAGTAATTGAGAATTTTGAGAATTTGATATAAATGAAAATTTTGTGCTTTATGCATGTGACCAATTTGTGTGGTGTCATGAATTTTCATAAATTGTGAAAATATGAAATGAAAACATTTGTTTCAATGAATATTGAGATTTGATAAATTTTGAGCTATGTATTATTTTGAGTATTATATGATGTGCTCAAATTTATTGCAAATTATTATATTTTAACGTATATTAATGGAGTATGAAAAATAAGTGGGGGTGTTACATTTTTGCATATAATATTTTGCAAATGGTTTTAGAAAACTCCTATGATCATATTATTGTAAATACTTAAATGTTTGAGAATTCATTGTTTGCAATATTAATTTGAGAATTATTTTTGTGATCATATTATATATATTTGACTCACTTAAATTAATTAGTTAAGTGCTTAAATGGAGGAATTATCATATTTGAAAAAATTGATAAATGCACTTGGGTTGTTGTAACCTTTTTCTTGCAATACGAAGTTGTTTGCGATTGACAAAATGGCTCCCAGTAGTAGAGGGTCTACTGACCCTTGAACACTTCAAAATGTAAGAAAATAAATTAATAGCTCCTATTAGTAGACTACTGGTCATCTTTATGATGATTCCTAGTAGTGAAGCTACTAGCTATGCTTATTTGCCAATAATAGTAGTATACTACTGATCATCTTTATGATGATTCCTAGTAATGAGGCTACTCGCAATATTGATATGCCAATTATTGGTGATCCGTAGATCAAATTGGTAGAGATATATAAATATTTATATATCTTGAGGTGATTAAATTTGATCAGATATTTTCACCCTTATGTGATTGGTGAAACATTTGAGATGCTAAAATTTAGAATTTATTTGACATTGCATTGAGTGCTAAATGTCAAAAATTCATGTATTTGCTATTATGAGAAATCCAAGTTTGGTGCAATGACATGGCTGCACCTTGAGGGGGATGAGACGAAAGTCCATTTAAAATACAAAAATCATGTGTAAGGATACCCAACCCAATGATTGGTGATCCCAAGAGTTAGGTTCAAAGCGAAAAACGAATTACATGGTGATTGTAATGGTATGCACAATTAATTTTGTCCATCCCTGTGGTACGTGTGCATACATCCTGTAATGATTTTTGAGGGTTGTGGCTGATTGTCCTTAATGAAGTCTATAGCTATATATGAATAGGGTGTCAGAATTAAGGGAGTACTCTTGATAGATTTCACCTATATGAGTGTGGGGTTTGACCGCCCAAAGGGAATACAGACTTATTCTACTTATGCACTCATGAACAGCTGGGATTAGAGCACAAGGCCATAAATGTGCCGGCTTATAAAAGCTCAATGAAGACACCTGGATAATCATGCGTGTAATGCAATATCCTCTATCTTTATAGCAACCTAAGTTCAAGACCGCAGTTCACTTTGGCTCTGGTATTGGAAATTGCCTCTACACTAAATGTAGGTTCAAGGCATTGCTACCTATATGATGCGTAATGGTTCTTTCCAGCCATATTAGATAATGCCTACAGATAATACTTAACTTATTTTATTAAACTAAGTGGGGGATTGTTGGAGTATTTTAATAAAATAATTATAATAAATATAATTATTATTATATTAAACGTGTAAGTTACATGTCATAATGAATTTCTTGTAAATGCATATTGTAACTGTTAATCAATTTAATTAGAAAATGCTGTTACATGCTAATATTTTGTGAAACTAATTTCTAATATTAAATGAGTTTTCAAATATATATGCTATAGGTTTTAAACTATGGCAAAGTTTGAGGAAACAGATTTCAAATAATTAAAGGGGGTTTTAATATTGTGAATTAATAATTATTTATTGGTTAGTTTTACTAGCCTAAAGAGAATTCAGCCAACATTATTATATAATGGTTGGCAATGGCGTGTGAGTTTTGCAAGATAGAAAGATATTCTTTTGCTAAACAAATTACATATTATTTGAGAGAAATTTCCTTTACATATTTTGAGATATGTTTAGAAGAGTTAATCTACGGCATTTTAGAGATATGGTAAGACGACATGGTGTATATCCGAGTTACCCTCTATTAGCGGTGCAGGCTGATGAGGGGTTTACAACTAGTGTGCTGGGTTGTTGAATCCTGGGGTGACAAGCTAAAATGAGAGTGATCTGCTGCACCGGATTCTTCCGTAGAGGCGCTTGAATCACCTAAGAATAGCGATTACGAGCCTCACCCCATGCCGCACTAGTTTTATATAAATTATTGTTATTTACTTTAATTTATTTTATTTTATTATTTCTTATTTGTACTAATATTTGATTTTTGTTCGAGCAGGAACAACAGTGTGTGAGGCTGAGCGGCGCCTTTGAAGGAGGGAAAGGAAAATTGTAAAACCCTAATGGTTAAATTATTTAAGTGGGCTAGTTTTAAAAATTGAAAAAAAAAAAAGTTAAAGGGCCGCATGCTACTAAAGGCTAAAGTAGCCTAATCACTAATGATTCCCTTAATTAAAAACTTAATTAAATAACTATTAAATAAATTTAATATATATTATATTATATTAACTCTTATTTGGCTTATTCGGGTTCCTTATTTGGATTGAGATTCAAATCCAATTCCAAACCATTTAATCGTTTAAGAATTCGGTTTGGGCTATTCACCCAATTCCAAAACCAAATAAGCCAATCCATTTACCATACATGGGTTGGATTGGCCGGCATATTTGGATTGGACATTTTTTGAACACCCCTAGTTGCAAGGAAGGAGGAAACATGGGAGAACTCTCCAAGCAATGAAGAAGTTATTGCTTTTACAAGATGCATGCTAGGAAATGAAGACAATGAGGTAAGTGTTCTTTCCCCTTCTCATTGTTGTAGTGATAGTGATTATGAAAATGAACCCAGTGAAAATGAAATGGATGAAAATGAATTTTTTGAAACTATGCAAGCTAATGTATTTTGTGTCATGAAAGTAAATTTGAAATTAGAAAAGAAAGTCAATTCTTTCAAATTAGAAGTTGAATCCTTGAAAGAAGAAAACTCCATTTTAAATTGTGAAAAATGAAGAGCTTATGAGCAAAATCAAGGAATTGGCCTCTTTTGTTGAAGAAAAAGACCTTGAAATTAAAAACTTGAAAATGACCAATTTGGAGATCATAAATGAGAAATTCAAATTGCATGAAACCTTAAGTCTTTTGAATTGATGCAAAAAAATGAGAAATTAAATGATAAAGAAAATTAATGACTTAAGCATTGATTTGGAAAAGCGTACTTTGGGTAGAAATAATTTGGAAAAGCTACTTAGAAAGCAAAAGGTTGGAAATGACAAGTTTGGCTTAGGCTACGAAATGAGCCAAGTAAAAGATGTGACATCTTCATTATCCACCTTTGTAAGTACATCTTCCATTGGGAAAAAGCGTACTTATCCATCCTTTGAAAAAA
Organism: Leptodermis oblonga; assembly: GCA_016801395.1. Lineage (NCBI taxonomy): Eukaryota > Viridiplantae > Streptophyta > Magnoliopsida > Gentianales > Rubiaceae > Leptodermis > Leptodermis oblonga. The sequence goes on from CM028751.1 coordinate 27,525,571, forward strand.
AAAAAAAAGGTCATTAATCATGCTTGGAAGTATAATCATTTGAAAATAGGAATGCATCTCAAGAAAATAGATTTTCTTACAATCCAAATCAAACTGAGGACTTTTATATGCCTAGAGGAGTAAGACAAGCATCAAAGAGAAAGGTTTTTGAAAATCATGTGCATCATAATAACTATTCTCTGAATCATGATTTTTATGAACTTAGTGTGATTGATGAGTTTAGCTATACTAGGAAGCCTTTCGCTTTTGGCAAAAAGAAAGAAGAAGTTTATGATTATCCTTTAAGATGTCATTACTGTGGAAAATAGGGACATAAATCCTCAAAATGTTTTGCAAAATGTGAAGTTGAGTTAGAATATAAAATGTGGAAAGTTAATATTTCATCTAACAAATTTGGACCCAAAAAGATATGGGTACCACAATCCTCTCCTTGAGTTTCCTTGTAGGATTGAAGCATCCTTAACTAAAAAGGAAGGGTTGAAGTTAAAGAAAAATTATCAAAGCATGGAAAGTGGTAAAGCCACATGGTTTGAGGTAACATGTATCTCTCCTAACTTGTTTGTGTAGAATTATGTGAATTTGTGTGAATCCTTGTGCTTAAGTGGCTAATTGATACTTGATTTTGGTTTCTTGAAATGCATGGTTTAGCTTCATGGCATCTATGTGATTGAAATGAATGACTATGGAATTAATAAGTTATACCTAGGATAGAAATAGGAAAATCAAAACCATAGTTGACTTGGTAGTTGACTTTTTGATTTAGACAAAATTTCAAAAATATGAAAAATACAAAATGTGCTCAAGGGAATTACAAACAAGTTTGTAGTTCAACTCCTTCCTTAAATATCGTGTTAAGTATCAAGTTGAGGCATAGTCAAGAAAAGATTCGACCTCGAGTCTCGAACTTGACAACCAGTCGACACATTCTGGCCCTATAATAACACTAAACTCATAAATTTTAAGTCAAAATACTCTTAACTAAAAGTTTTGAGTACACGTGTTGACACCTTATCGGCTTCAAAACTTACGGGTATATATATATATATATATATATATATATAGCAGGATTCACAATTTCAGAAAATTAACCCTAGAAACTTTTCACGAGTACCGCTTTTGACTGCTTGAAATTGAAACTCCCTCCCTAGCCTTACCCACTCAAATTCCCTCCATAACACATCTCCTAAACACATCCTTACACCATTATTTCACATAATTCCATCAGATTCTCGCTAAATCATCAAGAGCTAGATTCCCGCAACTCTTTGTTTTTCGGGAAAAATGGCCAAACGGAAGCAAGTTGAGGAAGGAAGTCCCTCTACCCAAGCTCTTGTTGAAAAGAAGGTAAAAGGGAAGAAAAAGGTGCAAGAAGAGGAACTTGCCACATCTCCATCACCAGAGGAAAAGGGAAACGGAAAGTTTGCGCCACAAAAACGAAGAAGGCTGCTGAAACAGAACCGAGCTCTCTCGATGTACCTACCTTCAATTCAGTACAATTTCTGAACCAAAGCACATTTGAGTTCTATAGAGAAAAACTTCTTTCCAAAAAATGCACAGAGGTTAGAGTTTTTCAAAGTGAACGTAGGGAGGTTATGACTATAGAAAACATTCTAGTACATTTTGAACCTCACCATTTGATTAGTCTACTCACCTTAGATGAAGATGTATATGAGCATGAAATTAAGCTATTTTATGCTAATTTATGCAAAAGAAAAGGGGGAGGCAAGGTAGATTTTAAGACCAAAATTAATGGAAAGGAATTTCATGTTGATTCAAAAGTGATTAATGTAGCTATAGGCTTTCCTTTGGATGATAATGAGGTTAGATATATTTACTATCTTGGCCCACCTAAGATCAACTTGGGTTTAACATTCATGTTATGAATGAAGAGATTTTTGGCCAATTAGTAGATGAGGAAGGGAATGTGATTGAGAAAAATGTCACTCTTCTCACGGATGAGCAAAGAATGGTTTATGAAATGCCTGTGAATGGCTTGTTTCCTACAAATGGTCATTCTTCATAATGTACCATCTCACCCTTAGTTATTTATCATTGCATGCTTAAGGGCATTAAATTTAATCCCAGATATGCCATTCTTTGCTTTATGTTAGGTTGTTTGACGATCTCCGGGAGAAGCTTCCCTTATGGCAATCTCTTTACTTGATTGATGAAGTTGAAGAAGATTACCCCCACCTCTCATCCTTCTCCGATTGCCTACTATGATGAGAAGTACTTTGCTCAAAAGCATTGGTGTTAAGCAAATGGTATTTGGGGTAAGACATTCAAGACTGTTGACACATAAAAGAGAAATCAAGCTTGCGGAGCTAAAGGTAAGGCCATAATGGATGAATCCAAAATACTCTTGGAAAAGATATTAGATATGGGCTCATGCCTCAAATCCACCTCTAAGAAGCACACCATGAATATTCACAAAATGGAAAGCAACCAACGGAGATTGGAGGAAAAGAACAAGGAGTTGAAAGGCCTCAAGATGGAACTCCGTAGCAATGCCAAGAATGATCATGAGGCCAGGACAAGCATGTCTCCCCAAAATGAAGAGATTTAAGAAGATGTTGAAGCAAGTTCAAGTACAAGTGCAAGTGAGGAAAGGACTCCTATGGCAAGTCCAATCCTTGGGGATGACACTGATGAAGTTGAAACCGAAGGGGAATCTTAGGATTTCAAGTTAATGTTTAGCCAACTTTTGAGCCTTGCACGGCTATGATGTTCTTTTAGACAATGCTTAGATAAATTATGCTTTCTTTGGATTGTTGTTATGCTTGGATGATTTAAGTATTTTTGTTTGGATTGTTGGTTTAAGTTAAGATAATTTGTGTAGTGCATTGATGTTTAATTGCTAGACCAGTTTTGAAAAAGTTTTTTTACTTTGGATGAAATCTAAAGTGCTGGACTTCTTCTGTTTTTTCATTATTTTCATTATTTTCAGGTAAACTTGGAAACGTGATCCACACGGGAACTGGGGGTATTCTCGTATGAAATGGAAATAAGCCGTCCACTTGAAAATCCTCATTGGCTTGCCCACGATATATCAAACCGGCCTGGAGTAGAATGGAAGGAAATCGGCATCGTCGGCAAAATTGAGCAATATGTGTTTTTGGTCGAGAAGTCTAACTGTGTAATTCCCTTTCAAGTCTGGGATAGTGAGGAACACTCTGATGGATTCCATTTTGGGCTACCCCTGGGAGAATTTCCCCACCGGGGAAAATTTAAGCTGCTTTGAAAGCTTTCGAACAAGAGCCTTGGGAGGTTGAAGGCTGGTTCTCCTTTATGGTGGGCAAGACAGGGAGCAAGTGATGGGTCAATTGGCATGTTCATTGGGGGGAGGGGAATTTAGGCTGCTATTTCCATGCATCTGTAAAAGAGAGGGGCGAGGTTGGATGAGGACCACCCCCTAGAGGCTGTGGTGCCTCCATGACGACGACGGTGGAGCAGTGATCCAGGGCTGCACATTAGGGTCCCGAGTTTTGCATAGCAAGCCAGCACTTCCACTAAATCAAAATTTATTTATATTTATACTTTCTTTTCTTATTTTTGGATTCTTATTTTTGGACGAATATGTAAAGAAAAAGAAGAAAGGTCGGGGGTTTATTTGGCAATAAAAGTAAAATATGAGAAATTTAAAACAAAAGAATTGCCAATCGACGATTTTGACTTGAAAAAGAGGAGCCTTTAGTGGGTGAACAGAGGGGGTAGACACAATGTCATGTTTTGTTCCATTTTTGAAAGGTTTGTGATGAAAAAATAATTTTTATAGGTTCCTGTCTATTTGGATAACATGGGCAAAGGTTTGTGATAAATTGAGCAATTCACTCTAAAATATATCCTAGTAACACAGAGATTAACACAACGGAATTAAATTTGTTTGACCTATGGTCTCAATTCCACAATCTTTCGATGATTTAAATGACAAAAAATAATTGAACTAAAAAAAAAGAAGTTTCAAAAAAGGTTACTCGTAGGTGTCTAAGGAGTCACACAACTCGCATAGGTTCTCGGATGACTAAGAACAAACCCAAAAACTGAAGGCAATCTTCAAAGCTCATTAATAGTTCATGCGAGTTCTTGAATGACTCGTACATCGCCTTGTACAGCTTTCAAGTTAGAACATTAAATAGAAGTTAGAAATGACAGTTAGCGTTTAACCAAAAAGCACATGAAGAAGCACACGCACATTAACTCACATACGAGCTTCCGTCCAACTAATATGGATTTTTGCACGGTGTATGGACAAGCCACTGAAAAGCAAGTTAGAAAAGAGCTGTAAATGGCAGCTGGCCGGTGGAGGAATTTGAATTTCAAAAGTTGATGTGTCATTCACAAGTATCCATACGAATCGCATAGATTCTCGAACAAAGGAAAAGACAATAGTATTAAATGAAGTCAAGAGCCATTGGAAAAGCAAAACTTAAACAACTGAGTCACATGCGAGGAAGCATATGACTCGGACAGGTTCTCGGTCAGACTCGAGCAAGCTCAAAATTAAAAGAGCAGTTGAAAAGAAGCTTTGACTCTTCTATAAGGACTTCAGGCATTTCATTTGAAGACAAAGAATGTCAAAGTGAGCTCAGCTATCATGTACACTAATTCAACTCATTTCAAGAGAAAAATCCAAGCATTGCATTCTTGTAAAAAGAATTGTTAAAGTCCAAATTGTATTTTCATCATATATCTTTCATCTTTTTAGCTCACACTTGTTTTGAGCAAAGCTTCATTCTATATTTGTACAAGTCCTAACCAAGTGAGTGGTTGAGGCAAATGTAAAAAGCCCTAATCTCCTATTGAAGAGATAGGCAAGGTGAAAGGGGGAGTTTAAAGTAAGGGGGAGTCTTGAATACCACTCATCCTTAAGAAGGATTAGGCTAAATATTCATTCCTAAGATAGGTGGAGTCTTGAGTAAGGCCTAAAGATCCTTAAGGAATGCCAAGGCAAAAGATCCATTCCTGGATCCTAGTCTTAGGAGTTTAGGAAGAATTTCTAGCTTAGAGTTAAAATAGGAAACAAGTCTTAAGACTAAGAGGATGATAAGTCTTAAGCAAGTGTAGCGGTTTGAAACACATCTTTAAGTGTTTTCTCTAGTAAATATGGAATTCTCAAGTGGTAGAACTAGGGGAATGGACTAGGATTCAAGGGGAATCCGAACCACTATAATTCCTTGTGTTTTGTCTCCCTTAATTTGCTTTACTTATTGCTTAGACAAATTATTTCACACACTACACTTGAATCAAAATGGTCTTTTGAAGAAAAAGTTTTCAAATATCTTAAAAAGAATTTTAATTGGTCTAGAACTTAATTCACCCCTCCCCCTCTTAGGTTGCTAATTGGGATTTTAAAATTTCTTTATATCAAACAAAACAAAATAACCAAGGTTAAAAGCTTTATAAAACGGAGCAGAGGTACCCACAGCCCTCAAGGCTTTTCACAACACAGAGGCAGGATTTCAACACCTGACCTCACAACCTCTCACATCCTCTCTGTAAATCTTTGTAATTCTCTGTATTGAAATCTCTTGCCCATGGATTCTTTTATAGACCCCAGAATTACCTGAAACCTATAAAGATTCACTTACCAAATCCTACACAGAAAACTACTTCCTAAAACAAATAGGAAACAACTAAACAAGTAATTACTAAACCCTATTACAAATATAATTACCTAATTAATTAAAAGTCTGGTTTAGCCTAATTAATTAATTAAACGTCCTTGGGAGTACCAACTTTTAGCCATATTTTTAGAGAAGCAAATGCAGCTACGGATGCTCTATCCACTCTGGCTAGTGCTACTCAAACTACGCAGTTTTTCACATATGTTTCGTTACCTAGAGACATTAGGGGCCTTGTGGCTCTTAATGCACGTGGCTTTCCATACATACGTTTAGATTTGACTCTAGTTGGTATTAGATTTCTTGCTTTATCATTTGCATCATGCATAATTGTATTTTCGGAGGTAAGACTCATTGCGCCCCCCTCTATTTTTGCTACATTTCAATTTTAATATAGGGTGCACATGCCCCTCGCCACTAAATCGACTGTTACCAACAAAAAAAAAAATTTAGTTTAATTAATAATATCCAACAACCTTGAATCAGTTGTTAAAATAAATTAATTTCTCTGTTCCTTTTGGGATCGACTATGCTTATCATTATATTAGTTCTCTAATTAAGGAGCTCCAGGACTTAATATTTATAGTAATAAAAAAAACAGCCTACCAATAATCCATGAAAAATGAGAAACAAAGAATGTATACATATTGATAATTAAAAGTAGACACTACTGGAAAAAGGCATAGTGGAGGCGGGTTTTCTGGCTAAATGGAGGCGGGTTTTGCCGCCCGGCACCCGCCTCCATTGTGAGGACCCGCCTCTATTTGTTTCATTGGAGGAGGGTGTGAAGAGCACCCGCCTCCACTATTGCGATCAAACCCGGCTCTAATGTTCCTCAACGAACATTAGAGGCGGGTTTTAGTGCCATTGTTTCAGTCGCACCCGCCTCAATTGAGATATTACTAAAAACAACTTTAGAGGCGGGTTCCAGTCGCACCCGCCTCCAAAGTTGTATTATGTAACAACAACATTGGAGGAACCCGCGCAATAGGCTTAGAATTGTTCTACATTTTCATTTTTTTATTTTTTTATTATGTGATTAGTTTATTTTAATTCCATGCATCGATTCTAATTTTATTCAATTAGGTGATTAGTTTATTAGATATCTATGCAGTGGGCCTTAGATTTGGTTCCCTGCAAGAATCCCAAGTGAAACATTAAAAAGACAGAGAAAGAAAGGATGCGCCAAAGAAGTGCAAAATAGACACCAAATCAATATTTTTTTACCACATTGTTGGTTTCTTTAAGGACAGTGATAAGATATTTTATTGGGACTAAACAAACAAACAAACATACTTTTGTAAACATTTCAATCAGAAGTCTTTTGCTTCAGTAGAAAGCTGCTCGGGGATGGGTGGATGAGATTTAGTTGTTCCAATGTGGAAGAGAGCAGCAACCTGAAAAAGAAACCTTAATTCTTCACATGCAATCAAACTCAAAGCAAAGCATATGCCACTTAAAGGTCAATCTTTCAACATTTTCACTTTCTAGTAAATGATTAAGGGACTCATACCTCTTGATATTGCTGACTCCAAGGTGGTTTTCTAGTAGCCATCTCAATTATGGTACATCTAACACTCCATATGTCAGCAGAGCTAGGTTTTCAGAAATGAGTCAGGTTTCGATGCAATGATCCAAAGTAACATAGAACAAGTCGAATTCTTGTGCAGTTTATGATCGAGAAACAAGAAGAAAGCTGAGCTACATCTATTTACTCACAAGGTGTGCCCAGTCTGGAGAATAACTTCAGGAGCCATCCAGTATGGAGTGCCCTTCATTGACTTAGCACCAGTCATAGTAGCCTGTAGAAAGTCAGGAATGCTATTATTACAGAACTAGTCAAGATGGCGGCAATGCTAAAAAGAAATAATGAGACGGGTGTCACACCAATTCAACAACTTTCTTGGATGCTCCAAAGTCTGCAAGTTTGATGCATCACTTATTATCTACTAGAATGTTTGCTCCCTGAAAATATATAAGCATTATTAAGGATATGCTCCAATAAATCCAAAATTTTCTCTGGGCAACAAATGAGGATAATAGAATTACCTTGAAGTCGCTGTGCATAATGTTATTCTTATGCAGGTACTCCAAGCCTAACAACAGTTGCTTTGCGTACATTCTAATAACCTGAACAGTAAAAAAAAAAAGCCAGGGAAATTAATTTATAACTACACTGTATAACTTGGATAAATGAAAGCTTAAATGCGTGCACAATTCTATAGCTGCAAAGTCAACAAAAGAAGTCTAACTTATGAATATATTTTACTCTATAGATTGAATAAGCAACAATCACTTACAGATTCTGGGAAAGATCCAAACTTTCCTAAAAGAGAGGAGATTGAACCACCAGGAACAAATTCAAGCTCTCGAATATGCACCTATCAATTGCAAAAGAACAAAGAGAAATCCGATTCATAACTGATTTAATTTTGCACTTGGAGCAGCAAAAGCTTACCAATCTAATAACCAAAAAGCAACCATTGTACATGGGAATAAGCTAATAAAACCAATTATGAACCATGCGGATATAGATAAAACAATTCAATCTAAACACGAGACTTGCTAAGTAAATGTATAAAGTCACAAACTTCATTCTAAGAACTCAATCCATTTGAATAGAATTAGAACGATGATAAAACTATCATTTCCATCTGTAATACAACTTGAATTTAAAAACATAAAGCACAAAATTCCCTTACTTGTGTTCTCTCTTTCGAAGCACTATTCGCAGCAATTGAGACCTGCAGTCCATATAAAACCACCATAAAGAGTCAATCTTTATGAAATCTCCAAAGCCACTAAACTAGATTAGTAACATAATCATTTCAAAAAAATAGACAAATGCAAAAAGTTGACCTCTTTAACAGCAATCAATTCCCCAGAATCGATATTCATCCCCATATAAACCCTACTGAACGCGCCACAACCAATCAATTCCCCTTTCCGCCAATGAATCGGTGGCTTATCATCTTTCCTAACTTTTGCTGGCTCCCCTCTACCAATCAGCGACAGTGCCGGAGCTTGTGGTTTAGCAAAAATCCCAATTCTAGATTTTCGGATACTGGATCCGATCTTTTCAATGAACCCGTTGAACCCATTTGAAATCGCTCCACTGTGGTCCACCGAGTCTCCGCTCCTCCTCCTTCCACCAGCTTGAAGACCAGGGATCGGCGGACCGACCCGATGAAGTATTGCATTGGAGAAACCCTAGTGAAAAATTAGGAGCTTGAAGGGATCTCTTTTAGGGATTTGCTTTGGTTTACATTTGGTGGTGACAAAGAAGACTGAAGAGAAGAGTGGGAAACAAAAATGATTTGGAAGTCTTAATGGAGGTTGGTTTTACGGGAACCAACCTCCAATACTATTCCGTTATTGACGGCGGGTTCCGGAACCTCCAATGTATTGGAGGTGGGTTTCACTGGAACCCGCCTCCAATATGAACCCTTTTTGGAGGCGGGTTTTCTTGCACCCGCCTCCATTGTGATATTTAAAATTAAACACATCCAATGGGGACGGGTGTTCCGGAACCCGCCCCGAATGCCTACATTGGAGGCGGGTTGTACGATTTGGCGCCTCCATTAACCATTTCTGTGGTAGTGAGATAAAGGCAAGAAGAAACAATTGAAAATTGTTGCATCTTCATTAAAAGAGAGAAGAGAAGTTGATTAAGCAAAAATAACCTTACAGAACAATATGCAGCACCCTGAAATACAATCAGATTATTCAAAAGCTAGACTAGTGCTCAATCTTGCAATTTATGTTAACTAGCATAGGCAGAGCTATGATGGGGGGTCGTGGGTGCACGGACACCCACCCACCCCCACCCCCAATTTTACAAAACTAATTACTTTTTGTTTTAATAATTTCTACAAGTTTTCTTGTTCTCTCATTAATTAACTTTAGAACTTGTTATTTCTTCTTTTTTTAATGCAAACTTTATATTTATTTGTTGAATATATATATATATATATATTCAATCATTTCTATAAAAATTATATCACCCTTATTTTAAATTTTTTTTTATAGTTTAACACTTCTTTAAAAATGAATTTAACTCGGAAGAAAGACACTATTAAAAAAAGTGTTAAAACAAAATCAGATTTACCATCATATCTAAATCTTCTTAATAAATGAACAATTCCATATGTGGAACCTAAGGTAATATACCAAACAGGATTTTTTAATAAAATTGGTCTAAAACAAATATGTAAGACCACAGAAGAATCAATTCCTTACAAAATGATGAAACTGTTATAAAGTTGTTAAACAAAGATGATATAAATGCATATCGCTTAACAAATAAATATAGTCAATCTTGCATGATTTCGACCTGTTAGTTTATAGAATTGTATGTTAATTAGGTTTATAGTCTAGCCTAATTAAATTAGATTTTTTCTTCAATTCGTTTCTTGGTTTCTGGTTTAAAAACAACCTGATTGTTCTATTAATGCAAGTAGTGATTAGGGTTTTTTAAGGGATTATAATGTATTCTTTTAACTGGAGTTTTGGTTACTTTTCGCACACTGCAATTCTTAATAGAGAATCTGCATCAATTTGGTATCAGAGCTATATAGCATGCGACCTTGGGAGGAACCAACCAATCAAAGGGGAGTGGTGAGGCACACGGTGAAGCGTCAATCTGGAGAAGGTTGTTGTTGATCTCTTTTGAGGTATATTGCTCCGTTGAAAATTGGTTACTGTATTTTCAAAAATTCTTGATCCTTAAAATTAATATCTTGAGAGTTAGCTGCTGTTTGTGAAAGAAATTTAAAGTGTAAATCGAAAAAGGCAAAAATCGGCTAAACCAAGAAAATGGGAACAACCTTTGAACTAGGGCTAGGGTTTGTAAAAGGTTTTGAAATCTTTTCTTCTACTTTTTCTTGTGGAATCAATCAAAGGGTACTAGGGGAAGGTTGTGTTAAATTTTTTAGAATTTTTGGAGCACTATAAGGCCTGTTTTGAAATTCTAAAGAATCTCGGGCAAAATACTGCCGAAATTCTGAAATTTTTTTATTTGATTCTTGGGCTGTGACTTTTGATCAACCTCGGGCCATTTTAGAAAGGTTTTGTTAAATTTTGGTGGTATGCTGAGCTCGTTTGGACTGTTTTTCATCACGCCTAGGATTTTCAGGCCACGCCGGGAAACAGAAAATTTTTTTTCTTCATGTACTTTGCATGCAAGTTGCTTTCCTTGTGTCAATTTTAGTGGAGAATAAGATTCTGAAATTTTTTTGCTGATTGGATCTAGTTTTTACGTAAAATCTTGATTTCGAAGTTGCCGGCATGTCTTGAAAGTTGTCTAATTGCGAGCCTACTTGAAACTATGAATAGAATAGATTTTTGGGATTATTCTTGAATTGCCTATTGGGAAGGTTATCCTATCGTTAGGTAGTTTCCTAATAATTCTTTGTAAATCTGCCATATCTACTTGTTTCTTGCAATTGCATATGCCCTTCCAAATTGCATAGTTACCATATATGTGCTACCTGGAAAATTACTCTTTAAAATAAATTTGGATTTCCGAATTCGCACACTACTCATTACTTGTGAGATTTTGGAACTTTTTCAAAATTCTCTACTATGTGTACTTCTATATCCAAATTTATACTGAAATCTCTTTTGCAAAAATTATTTTCTTTCAAAAACTGAACCAAGCATTCTTTTCTTGAAAAGTTTTCTTGTTTCTTCTTTTGTGATTCTATGAACTTTAGTAAGATATTGTGTGTGATTTGGCTTGATTGTTCTGATTAGAAATCTTAAATCGGGTTCTGACAGAAAAAAGGCAAGAGTGAATTACATTAATTACTAAAGGGCAGCCAACCCTAGAGAGATACACTGGGATGAGTGTACACTATAGGGTAAACACTTGGGGGAAAAGGGAGTAGGGTTATTACTCACTGTTATTTGTCTTAGCAGAGAGTTTTGGACAATTTACTCGAATGTCAATTATTGTGACAATTGCTAACATGAAGCTATCAAGGGGATCCTATTACACTTTATGGATCCAAAAGGAGGTCAGAGTTTGAACCTATTGGTAATTGTATGCATATCCACATTCAGCAAATTGATCCTTTACGGTGATTTGGTGCCTTTGTTGGAGTTGTCTTACTTGTTACAAATTATTAGGGTTCTAATCTTATTTTGTATGATACAGGTACGACATTGTGCAAATTGATTCCCAAAGGAAGATTTGGTGCCTTTGTTGTATGATGTTATTATGTTGATAGTATGACATTTTGCAAATTAATCCCTCAAGGGAGATTTGGTGCCTTTGTTGTGCAGTCTTCAATTTTAGTTGTGAATTACCTTGTTCAAATTGATTCATCACGGAGATTTGGGGCCATTGTTGTTCACGCCTTTTGTTTCTGTTAAAATTTTCTTATATTGCTTGCACTGTAAGTTTTGGATTTAATGTTGTAAAATCTTAAAGTAGGGCTATACAAGAAGTTGTTTATGATTTTTGAGTTCCCAAGATATAACTTGTAACAAGAAACCTGAAACTAGGGCTCTTGAGGTTAAGGGAATTCGATTAGGTCTTTGTAGGGGTTTGGTTATTTTTCTCTTTTGTGTGATATAGGATTCAAGGGGTTGGTGAGAGAAAAGTGAGACTATAGGTCATTTGTTGCCAATATTTATATACGTACTCTTTTAAACACAAGTCCCTGAAGCTTACGCTTGCTCCTCTACTTCCGTCGCCAATTGCATCTGAAAACGTAAGGATAAGGGCTGCTTTTGACAAATAGGAAAGTGGGAAGAAAGTATAGAGCATCGAGACCAAGAAATCTTCAAATCTTGGTATGGTAAGGGGAACTTTCTGGCTGAAGGTAGACTCCGCAACTGAAGATGCTCCAGGATCGAGTGAACTAAGTCTGATTAGCCCTGTGATAACCACACTTAATCACAAGTAAACCAAGCTTCATCACAAACCACCTAACCTTGTTATCCAGCCAGCAGAGTGAGATCGTAGCCTAGCAGCGAGATTGCACCGCAGTGGATCGCAGGCCAGCCGAGTTTTATCTCGATCGCAGGCCAGCAAACCCTGGCCTTAGGAAGAGACGTCTAATTCAACCCAACAGGGGATGGATTCGAGGGCGAATCCTTCCGAAGGAGTAGGGGTTAATGAAGTTGTTCAAATGGGCGAAAGTACCATTGTTTTGTCCATTCCATGGATAAGTCGCATAGTGTCTATTGAGGAAGTTGTAGAATCTTCAAAGCCAAAGAGAACTAAGCTTGCCGAGAAGAACCTACGTCGACAACAACGGAGAGCTGAACTTAGAAAGGAAGTTTCAAATTTGAATCATAAGGAATCAGATTCGAGGACGAATCCTTTCAAAGTAAAAGGGATTGATGAGGTCATCCCTACTGTTGAACCCAAGTATTCACCATGTCAAAGATGTAGATTTGATCCAAGTGTTCAAAATGGTCATAGAATGAATGTTGAAGCTACAAAGCCTAGAATGAGAATTAATCCTAGTTCACAAGAATTATACAAGGGTTACCTTAGATGGGCTAAGTCAAGAGGCATTCCAAAGGTTATGAAAGCTAAGAACAAGACAAAAGAAGAACAAGTGGTCGACAAGGGTAAAAAAGTATATTCACCTCCAGCTCGGCCAAGAGTTATTTATTTTGGAGAGTTCTAGACTAAATATTAAAAGTACTAATTGGAGTGAATCTTACAAGTCTTGAAAATCATCAGAGTTTGTGATTTGTTACATGCTATTTACTTTTAGTACTGTTGTTTTAGGTAATTACTTAATTGGTAGTTTCTTAAAAAGAATTCTTGCATGTTTTCTTTGAAGAATTAGAATTACCTTTTTAATGTTATTTCCTTATTATTTTCAAAAGAATTTCGTTCACACCTAATTTCCTAGGGAGAACTGAATTCCACCCAACTTCCTGTAGGTTTTGGGTTTTGTAAGGTTTCCAATTCTCATTGGTTTCCACTTTTCTTTCCTAACCCTTTTCTACTTCTAAAAGGCACACAACCCTCTATTTAAAGAGGCCCTATGCACATCAATACAATAAGAGAATTCACACATGATATAATTTGGTGTAAGGTTAATACCCCATATTTTTGAATTCTACTCATTGAACTATAGTCAAATTGCATGATTTCGACCTATTAGTTTATAGAATTGAGTCTCGCCTAATTAATTTAGATTTTTGCTTCAATTCTTTTCTTGGTTTCTTGTTTAAAAACAACATGATTGTTCTATTAATGCAGGTAGTGATTGGGGTTTCAAGGGATTATACTGTATTCTTTTAATTGGAGTTATGGTTACTTTTTGCACACTGCAATTCTCAATAGAGAATCTGCATCAATTTGGTATCAGAGCTGTATAGCGTGCGACCTTGGGAGGCGCCAACCAATCAAAGGGGAGTCGTGAGGCACACGGTGAAGTGTCAATCAAGAAAAGGTTGTCGTTGATCTCTTTTGAGGTTAATTGCTCCTTTGAAAATTGGTTACTATATTTTTGAAAATTCTTGATCCTTAAATTAAGTATCTTGTGTTTTAGCTACTGTTTCTAAAAGAAATTGAAAGAGTATTACCTTCCTGCTGTTTATTTTGGTTTATGAACTGTAAAAACTCCTTGGATAAAGGATCTTCTGAGGAAATATTATTTCCTTTTGAACTTGAAGCTATAGTTTCGGATATAACCCGTTTGTTCTCATGTTGAGCAAGGATATTACTCCTGCCTCCTCAACCTCGATAGGGGTTAGAACCCCTTCCTCGTGGTATCATGATCATGCATAGATTTATCAAAATAAAATCAATCATTTAAATGTTCACAAGTTAAAAAATCAGGAAGACTATTTTCTTCACCTTTTTTGTAATGAATTTCAAAGTCAAAAGGGCCTAAATGCGCCTATAATCTAGCAAACATTTTCTTAGATACATCATGCTTAAAATCTTTATTAAACATATATTTAGCAGATTTACAATCAGTTTTTATAATAAATTTTTTATTATATAAAACTCATTTTACTATTGCAAAAATCTCTTTAGCAATAGTAGCATAATTCTTTTAACTATGAGACTATTTTCCTGAATAATATCTAACAAGAAATTCTTGTTTAGTAGTAGGGCATATTTGTTCAAGAATTCTTTCATATCCTATGTCAGAGGCATCTGTTTTTATAATTTTATTCCAATTTGGATTTGCTATCATTAAGCAAGTAAGAGATTTAACTATTTCTTTTATTTTTCTTATAGATTCTGCATGCGTATCAGTCTAAGGTTCTGGATTCTTTTTAAGTCTATCATATAGGTAGTTGTGCCCTAGACTAAATTTTTATAATATAATGAATTATAATTTAAACTACCCAAAAATCTTTGTAACTGGGTTTTATCTAGTATTACATTTGGAAATTTAGAAGCAAAATCAATACTTCTATTTATAGGAATAATTTTTCCCTTTTCTATATTATGACCTAGAAATCTAATATTTGTTTGAAATAAAACATTTTTTATTTAGATATTACTAAACCATTTTGTATAACCAGTTTTTTTAAAAATCTCAAGATGTTTAAAATGAATCTCTATATTTTTAGAGAATACTAAAATATCATCTATATAAACAATAATAAATTTACGATAAGGAATAAAAATATCATTCATAATTTGTTGAAATTCTGAAAGAGCATTCTTTAGACCGAAAGGCATGACTTTCCATTCATAATATCCAATTGGGACATTAAAAACTGTTTTATATTGATTAGATTCACTAATTTGAATCTGCTGATATCCTGATTTTAAATCAAAATTTGAAAATATTATTGCATCATATAATCTATCTAACAAATCTTTCTTTTTTGGAATAGGATGCCTAATCCACTTTAAAACTTTATTAAGAGGTTTATAATTTATTACCAATCTTGGCACACCTCTTTCAATCTCACTACGTTTATTGACATAAAAAGCAGTACATGACCATGAGGACTGAGAAGGTTTTATCAAACCTTTTTCTAATAAAGAATGTATTTCTTTCTTACATAATTCCAAATATTCAGAATTCATTTGACAAGGCCTAGCTTTTGTAGGAATTTTTTTCTCATCAAAATCATCTTCGTATGCAAGATTGATAATATGTCGTTTCCTATTCCATAAAGCATTTGGGTGATCATCACATATTTCTAAAAAAAGTTATTTAAAAACATTTTAATTTTATCCTGTAATTTAGGATTCTGAAGTTTTTCTTCAATAGTTAAAATATTAATTTCATATTTTAAGAAATTAATTTGAGTATTTTTTTTCTAGAAATATTTTCTTTTATCTGATTTAAAACCTTTGTAAAAGGTTCAGTTATAAACTGAAATGTAACAGGATTATTATCATACATTCTTGTTAGACCATTAGTGTCGATATGAGATATAGGATAAATCTTTTTTAACAAAGAAGTTCCAAGTATAAAAAACTTTCAGGAATACAAACTTTATTTTTACAAATATAAGCCCTTGGAAGTTTAAAACAAATATCTAATTTCTGTCCACCAGCATGTCTCAGACTATGAGTAGTTTTTTAAAAATATTTGGTAGCAATTAATCCTTCTTGTGTTACACTAATATCAGCACCACTATCAATTTTAAAATTATTATCTATAAGAAGAATAATTTTTGTGTGCCATTTTTGAGAAGTAATGATATCTAAAGTACTCAAAAATTTATCATCTAATATTTCTTTTTCAGTATTTTGAAATGTCATAGCTTTAGAAATTCTTTCACCAAAAACACTATTTTCCATTTTTAAAAATTGGATTTCTTTTTTAAGATTATTAATCGCATCATTCAAATCATTTACAATTGTATCTGATTGAGAAATTAATTTATTTTTCCCCCTTAGAAGTTTATAAACTTCTGCCATTGAGTATGGATTATGTGAGAAAAAGGATTTTTCAATCCTTAGAAAGTTGCAGGAAAATGTGATCGAATAGGCATTTGGCTAAAACGATACAACATGAAGTTGCAACTTTTGAGAACTAATTGGATGCAACCTTTTGCTTGAACCGTCATAACTCAAACAAGTTGATAACCTTTCATAACATCTGAAAGGATGCCATGAACTCTATAAATGGGTCATCTTGGGGTTTGGATGCTGCAGAATTCAGATCAACAAGAATTAGAAAATCTCTGCTCTCTATCCTCTTGTCTTAAGGGATTGAGGAACTTAGTGCAAGAGTTCACTCTTGCAACTTCATTTTATCCCAAAGGAAATTCGTCTTTAATACTATTGCACATTATAGTGGACGAATTAAGCCTTAAGGAAAGTGTCTTGTACACAATTTGAAGTCAAATATATAAACTTATATACAGCCATCTTGCACCTTCTCTTATTTTTTCCAACAGATTATTATCTACTGTAAAATCTATTTCATTAGTATTAGATTCACTAGTAGAAGTAGATGGAACATCTTCCATTAATCGATTATATTTTATCTTAATTCTGGATTCTTAACCATTTTCAGAAATTCTAAAATATTATTATTTGTTAAAATATTTATATCTATTTCTTTGAATTGTGAAAGAATTTATAAAATTCTTCATTATCAGAAGTATCCTGATTAATTTGTCTTAAGTATGATTTTTCTCTTTGACAAGGATTACAACAGATTTCTTCAGATGATTCATCTGTAAAGCTTTTATTATTAATGTGTTCATAATCTTCTTCTTATTCATAATTTAATTCAGAAGTTGATCCAGAATCTAATTCAGAATTTACCAATAATAATTGATAATTTATCTTTTAATTCTTCACTTATTTCAAGAATATTAATGTTTTTCCTCATTCTACATTTATTTGCAAAATGACCCATTTTCCACATTTATAACATTTAATATCTTTTTTATTAGCTTTATTAGCTAATCTATTACTTTTTTCTCTAATTTCTTCTGAAAATATTTTTCTCTTTTTTCTAAAGAACTTATTATCTTTATTCTCTTATATTTTTCTTTGGGTTGGAATTTTCATCCCAAATTGACTACAAAATTGACCTAGTTGATTTCTTTCATTCAACCTTTGTCTTTTAATTTGTTGATTTAATTTTATTTCATTACACAATGATAAACCTTCTTGGACACATGTTCCAATTAGTCTACCATAAGTATATTCTTCATAAGGAATAGTTATTCTATCCTTTCTTAGAGTTTTTCTAACTCTTTTAGCAAATAAACTAGGAAGACCATCTATGAATTTTGTCTTCCAATGATTACTATTACTCTCTAAAAGTTCCATAACTCTATTGAGAAAAGCATCTTTATACCATCTAAAATCAGACAGTGTTTTACACCTTAAATTTTGGCTGTTATCAGAAAGTCTTCCCGTAAAATGTTCTAAAATTGTAACGATCAATGTATAAACTGCGTTTTCTGTTAATTGACTTCCTTCTTGTTTTATAGTTCTATAAATTTCTTCTTTATTTTGCTGGGATAAATAATTATCCCACCAATCTTTTAAGAGCCAGTAAAACCTGCAACTATCATTTTTGCTATATTACTATCAGTATTACTATTTCCTTTACAGATAGTACTATACATTAACATTCTGTGTGCTAGATCATAAATCGTTTTTCAGTATAACCATCTAGATTCCATTCATAAATACTTTTACTACTGTAACTATTTATCATAAATTCTTGTTCCTCATATAGAATATGTACAGGTGATGGCTTATTATAATAATTTATTCTTTTAGTTGGCCTATTAGCAAATTTATTTTATTTATTTATTTCATCATTTATGACCTTTTTATAATTAGAATTTTTGTCTATTTTTCTAGAAAATTCTTCTTCTAAAGTATTTAATTTTAAACCTTTAAATTTATTATCTGCTAGTATTTCTAGATCTGTCATTAATTTAAATTTAAAATCTTTTATCTAAGGTGGAGGCTGAAGACTATTACTACTGAATTACCACTAGAAGTTGTTGCTATATAAGCATCTTTGTTTATTAATCTTTCAATCCTATCATTTAAAGATATAATCTGTTCTCCTTGAACATTTAAATATATATTTGCATAATTTTGTTGTTCTATTATCCTATTAATTTGTTTAACAGTAATAGGTGATGTGTCTTCCTCAAATAATTTGGAGTGAGCATTGAAATTTAAAATCTTTTTATCTTTTTCAATTTGAAAAGACTGTTATGGAGGAAATATTCCCTTCAAGATATTACCATTGGATAACCTATAATCTCTTTCTATAACAGAAATATAAGGTTCAATATAATTCGAAACAAACCAAGGTACAAAAGGAAATAAGATATTCTTTGTAGACAAGAATTTATAAAATTCTTCTTGAATATATTATTTTTCTGTATTAGAGAAAGTTGGGAAAAACCACTTTCTAAATGGTTCCTATCTCGATAAGCTGAATTCAGCCTTTATCTTTTGTCTGGCTAGAAAGCCTTTTGGAAAATCAATAATATGAGTTGTAATATTCATATAGAAAAATTCATTTCAGATTCAGTTATATCCGCATCTTTTATATTATAAACACCTTTAACAATATTTAATTTATTCTTATATAATAAATCAACATGATGATTTTTCTCATCACTTGAAATCTTATAATGGTTTTCCTCATCACTAAAATTTTTGGGTGGAATGTAATCACGAATATAAGAACATGAAGCGTGATAATGATTTGTTTCATCACGTAAATGACTAAAATTAAATGCTTTATTTAGAGAAGCATCATAATGATTCATCTTATCATATAAATTAGAAGTAGAACTTCTTGGTGGATAATAATCCATTCTTTCTATGAAAGGAGATATATAAGATCCGTTTGAAACTGATATAGATAAATTAGATCTATGAGAGTATGATCTCATTTCTTCTGAATCAGATTGGGTATTACCCATTGAAATTGAAATGGTTCCATCTGGAAGCTGTACAATATCCTATATAGTATGTTCAGTTCTGGGTGGAATATGTCCAACTTGTGTTATCTTCCAATGTCCAGGAATTGAAATCTCATCTCATTTAATGGTTCTTCAAGTAGTTATTTATTATTTATTATAATTATATTCAATTACAATCGTTTCATTTAATGATTTTTCGTTCAATTTATAACACGGATTTAAAGTATGCAAAGGCTTATAATAAATCCTATAATATATCCATATTAATTCAGAACCAGGTGCATAATTATATCCATGTGTCTTGATAATCAATGTTAAAGTGTCAAGTATATTAACATCTGTTAATGATAATTGAAAATTTAGATGAACATTAAAATAAACTAGACCATGTGCCAGACTGGATTGTATAACACCTATTATTGATTGTTTCCAATCTAGATTTCTACCTTCTCTTAAAGTTGCTATAAAATTTTTTGGTAAATTATCCAAAGTTAAAGGTTTAAATGCAATTTACACAAAACCAATGTGTAAAAATTTATGTGTTAAACGATATGCATTTATATCATCTTCGTTTAACAATTTTATAACAGCTTCATCATTTTGTAATGGAATTAATTCTTCTGTGGTCTTACATATTTGTTTTAGACCAATTCTATTAAAAAATCCTGTTTGGTATATTACGTTAGGTTCCACATATGAAATTGTCCATTTATTAAGAAGATTTAGATTTGATGGTAAATATGATTCTGTTTTAACACTATTTTTAACAGTGTCTTTCTTCCAAGTTAAATTCATTTTTAAAGAAGTGTTAAACTATGCTAACCTATATGTCTTCATATTCTATGGCTTTGATACCAAAATTTAACATCAGCCTATGGACTTCTATGAAAATCAAGATAAAGGAATAAATTACAGAATAGAGAATCCGTCAAATAATAATTATTAAACATAAATCAAAGTGGAGAAAGCCCTAAACGCCTATCCACGGCTTCAACGGGCATAATCCTGTATTAACAAATATATATATATATATATATATATATCATTTCAATCATTTCTATAAAAATTATATCACCCTTAGTTTCATTTTTTTTTTTTTTTTACTTTTCTGGACTATCTATAATCATGTAAAAGTTAATTTCTTATATATAACAATCGTTATATATTATTAAAAAAATTAATTTAAGTGATTGATAATAATCCACTTATTAATGATAAAGATATATGTAGACCTACAAATGCACCATTTTCCATACTAGGTTGGGGCTGTTATTTACCTGGATGAATTTACTAAATGCATGTACCACTTTAGAGTAAAAATACTAAAACATCTTCACACTCACAAATTTTTTATCATTAAAATTTTTTTTTGTTTAAAACACCATCGTTGCAGGCGAAGGTTGAAGAAAACCTTCACCTCAACCATGGCCGACAGCTTTCACTGGTCTCTGGTGACCTTCACCATGGGGCAGCGAATGTTTCCTTAACCTTCACCGTTCCTATGGCGTGTGTTTTAAACCATCGCCAGACCTCCGATGCAGAACCGATGGCGAGAAGATAACGGGCAGAGTAGAAGTCGAGGAGATGGAACCCAAATTCCGTTGGAGAATATGGAACTCAAATTCCGTTGGAGAAGATGGAACCAAATCTCGTCAGATGTCGGAGAAGAAGAATGACGCTAGAGAAGATGAAACGTTGGAGAAGAGGGATGCCGGAGAAGATGAGAGGTTTGAGTGCACACAAAAATTAGAATAGAAGATGGTTAATTTTGTCATTTCAAGCCTATAAATTTTTAAAATGTACCCACATTTAGTAAACTTGTCCTACAAATAACAATTTCCTACAAGTTTTTTTATTATAGGACTTATTTGGTATATGTCTAAGAAATGAATAATGTTGGAGATAGTGAAACATGTGTGTTAAATGGTAAACTGAATAATAACCATCTATTTGAAAGAAAAAAAATATTCATTAATATTGGCATATTAATGATAGGTGTGAATTATTATTTTGTCATTTTATATATGTCATATTATTCACTCAACTATTTCACTGTCATCGCTCTTTTTAACTATTTAAAAAATCTATACCTTGTAAATACTTAATTATTAACCATATACAATATTATTTTGTGTTACTTTTAAAAATAAAACTAAATTACCATTATATATGTGCCCATTAAAATTTCTTTCTAACTCGGCTCCCATGTTAACTAGAAACCTAAAAAAATCATCAAGGAGAAAATCATATTTTTGCTAACCATTAAATATATTTACTATCGTAAGGAAATAAGTTCATCTGCAGTAAGATACTAGACTGGTGAAGTGGCGCAGATCTTTTTCATCGATCTGGAACTAAGGTCATAAACAAGATCATTTGCTCGATTAAGAATAAGTACATATTGAATGGGATTGAATGTACTCATATAATTACAAGAACTGTTCAATATAAAAATGGTGGGCAGCATTAATTCCAGAATGCACAGGATCTTCAGCTACAACCAAGTTTTAGCAGTTGTGATTTATAAAATGGTTGCAAAGCCATGGAGAAGATCTTACCAAAATTCGTCAGGAATGAAGTATAATAACTAGGGAACCCAAAAAATGTCTTGAATTTATTTTATATTGATATTACATACATACACATGTGGTTACCTAATTTGAAATTTTTAACAGATTTTAATTCTATGTGAAATTTAAAGTATCCAAAGAAAGAATTTGTAATTACGATTGATGGAAAATTGCACTTTAGTCCATCTTCTATGCAAACTTGCACTTTTAGTCTCTCTTTTGTTACATTTTGGCATTTTTTGTCCCTCTTACCGGCAACCAGCCGATTGACCAGTCATTTGGGGTCAGAATGAAATTTTTATAAAATTACAACCCTTCTTTAAAAAATTGTGAAAAACTAAGCTTTTAAAAGTTTGAAAATAGTTACCCACACTTGTTTTTCATACAGCAACATTGACTCTTCTTGGAGAAATTTTTGAACTCTTCGCTGTAAATTATGAAAAACTAAACCCTTTAAGGATTTGAATAATTATCATTTGGCCCAAAAATTTATAACTTTTCAAAACAATCTAAATTACCTTGACTTCATAGATCAACCGGTGAAAGGGACCACAAAAGTGTGAGTTTGCATAGAAGATGGACAAAAAATATAAAGAGGGTAAAGAAAAGACACCAGAAGTGAGATTTTCCCTTACTGTTGAATTTGTAAGCTATTTTCTTTTCCAATTAATAAAATTATAAATCTTTTTGACTTTCCATTTTATATATTTATATATAACTAGTACTGAATTTGACTTTTGATATCATGCAACTAATCAACGGTTTAACCACAAGGAAGGGATCGAAACATCATTTATCCTTATTCACTATAATTACTAATTCTTAAATCATCTTTTCGATCAGAGCATTACAAATTATTGGCGTTATAAAATATTCCATGTAGGCATCAACTAAAAAGCTAGTCCACCCAAAACTCGGTCAAAAAGCTAAACGCTCATCGCTCGCTTGTTAATGGCCCTGCTTGTTACTGCTAGATCCTGTAACAGATCGAGAATGTCCGTCCATCAATCTTCCTATCCACTCGTCGCTACCACGTTCGCTGAGTCCTCACGCTGCCTATATAAAACACGCCAAACTCCTCCAATTCTCCGCACTCTCTTGGTGTTGTGTTACTTCAACTTCGAGAATCCGAAAAAACCCAAAGAAAGACATTAAAAAAATCATCAAATCAAATTCATTTATAATTCGTTTCAGTTTTTCAAAAACCAAAAAGAACAAAGAAAATGGCTCGCCAATTGGTTGCAGTTCTATTCATCATGATCGCCCTTGCAGGGCTGGTCTCAGCGGCCGCACAGGAGGCGACTCCAACGCCAGCACCGGAAAGTAGCTCGGATTTGTCATCGGCAGCAACAGCTAGCACCCCGGAGATGTCACCAGCCTCATCTCCCTTGGGAAGCGACGGCCTATCTCCATCTGGGGATGCACCCGCCGGCCCCGACAATGCCAGATCTTTGTTTAATTTCATTGGCTTCTAATCTACCGGATCGGTTGCCATCATTTTTCCAAATTGAATCGCAAGGTCAAAATATTTTCAACTCCTCGTACCTTGCGATTCATCCTCTTTGTAGTTTATCCATATTTTTAGTTTGTTAAATAAAATTTTGCGTAGAGATTGTAATAAAGACTTGGTTC
Organism: Leptodermis oblonga; assembly: GCA_016801395.1. Taxonomy (NCBI): domain Eukaryota; kingdom Viridiplantae; phylum Streptophyta; class Magnoliopsida; order Gentianales; family Rubiaceae; genus Leptodermis; species Leptodermis oblonga. The sequence goes on from CM028751.1 coordinate 27,549,254, forward strand.
TGTAATTCATGTCACTTCTTCTGGTCCCTTTTGGATCAGTCGGTTATGTTAATGTAATAGCCCATGAGCGAAAAAGTCTGTTAATGTTTCATATCGGTGGCATGCATGACCTGCAGAATTTCATTTATAATCTGATGTTATCATTGTTATTAGCGAACAAAATGGGGACTCCGCATCACTTGTATTTTTAATTCTTTACCTAATGCCACCAAAATGAATTTTCATGAGCCCACGAAATCACACTCTTTCGGCTATATATATATATCAAGATGAACTTGTAGAAAATGGTAAATTTGTTGGCTAGCTAATATTTGAGCAAGGATCGGTTCCCCTGCCCCTTCTATATATTTTGTGTCCGTAGGAGTTTCACCCATTGTTTAACACTCTTGGACCCGACATTGACTCAAAAAACTTTAGGGTTTAACGTGTCTACTGGTGGATAGGGAGTCAAACTCGGTGATGTTACAGTTATATATGCTTATCTATATGATGACATAAATAGGGGATATGAGGAAATTGAAGGGTTGAGATTAATTCGGTGGTAGTCTTTTTTTCATCCGACAACTATGACATAAGTAGGGAATGTGAGGAAATTGAAGGGTTGAGATTAGGTGGTCGTACTCTTATATCAATAGTTGTGTTTCTTCTCCACTAAAAACTTATAGATTTTGCTTTTTTTTTAAACATTTAATATATAGATACATGAGTTTAGAGGCCTCAAGATAAATACGGTGGAGCATGCCATTTAATTTACACCTATATTCTACTGCTTCTTCCCATAAATATATGTAGTCATTGAAACATTGTAATGCTACAATGGAAATTTTATACTTTAGTTTTTAATGGCAATTTAACGATGGGTTTACATCAATATCGACAACTTCTGCACAACATTCCCATTAAAATTAGTGCTCTCATAATTAGGTAAATTGTTTTTGCAATAATATATTTCTTATATTACAAGGCACCGTGCATAGCGTGGTTTAATCCACTAGTCTATATATGTAGATATATATATATATATATATATATAAATGGAGGATGTGAGTTAATCCAAGGGTTCAAACTTTAGAAATTGAACGGCTTAGATTCATTTTGTGGTAATCCTTTTCGCATCCAATGGCTAGAGTTTATTCTACTCTAAATTACATGGTTTTTACCCTGGAGAACCCAACTGTTGCGTCTATTATTCTAAGGTAATAACGAATACATCAACAGTAACAACTGCTCATACACTTTGTTTCAACTTCGACGTCTTTTCATCTTCCTTTTCTTAACCAGAATTTTTTCTTCATCTCAAGTTCCCAACTTTGATTTCCGATCGTTGCGGTTTGTTTACCTCCACCAGAGAAAAGACAATTGCACCGGTAATCTTTAAAGGTTAATCTTTTTGGATTCCATCTCTGTTTCGATTTGACTTCCAGAGTAGAATGTATACAATCTCTGCCTTAGTTTTATCGCTCTCCATCTTGTTATCTGTTTGATTATACTTCTTTCCCCTTCATCTACATTGTAAAATTATTTGTGCCCAAAATTCTCTGTGTTTTAAGGGTTTACATGAAGCTATTATAGTGCAGTGGATTGGATATTAAGTATGGCTTTCATCTATCAATGGTTGCAATAGAGATTTTTATGAAATCCTTTGTGCCCAAAATTCTGTGTTTTACGAGTTTACATCAAGCTATTACGATGCAGTGGACTGTATAGTTTAAGTATGGCTTTCATCTGTCAATTGTTGCAATAGGGTTTTTAAAAAACAATGTTCATAACTTAATTTGCATTGGTTTTGAGTGTTTGACTGTGTTCGAAGTTAGGCTTATGATATTTTTTCTTGCACAAACTTCAGAAATTTTTTGTAGGTTCCCATAAGAAGCAAACTTGCATTATAAGAAACAGTGAGCTGCTATTAAAAGAGAAAATACATTTCCTTAAGTATAATTCATAGTATGTTCTTTGAAGCCATTGAAATATTGAACTTTATAATTTAGGTGTTGGAGCAGCAGCACTAATGATGTTCATTGTTTATTTTATTTAACTTCATTTTATTTGAGAGAATGGTTATCTATTAATTTTTCAACCTTGTAGGACTTTAGTTCCCTAATGTTATCCATAAATTTTCCATGCTGTAAATGCATTTCATCTTCTATATGAAGATATAAATGGAGGATGTGAGTTACTCCAAGGGTTAGTATTACTTTGGTTGTCGTCATTTTCATCCGACGATTTTGCTTGCTTCCTATATGTCAATGTAATCGTTTGAAAACTTGAACAGATGAGTCTTTCCTGATAATTGAGGGGTACTTCGAATAAAGAAAACGATTGAGCAGCTTCTATTCCTCTTCTTCGTTCTTTTTCATCATCTGCGAACAGCTATAGAATTTCTAATTTCCACTCTATTTCATACCTCCACGATTGAGGACAAATCTTCTTTAAGAAGAGGGGAATGATGCGATCCGGCTCAGACACTCAACTGTTTACGCAATTGGAACAACATGACGAGTTGGAACTTTTGTGACACAAGCCAAATAAATTTATTATGGCTTATTGGACTTATATTGAAGCCTTATCCAGTCATCACATAATTGAAGTTCAGCTCAAAAAAATTCAAGAGAGAAAGCATGCAAAAGTGGCAATGTTGGTTCGGATAGCAAAGGACATGAAGTGATGATATTTGAGTATTCAGATTTGGAGTTAATTTACATGCATGCATGTGCAATTAGGAAGATTAAAATCAGCAAGCAAGTCCCTTGAACTGTATGAGAGTTTCCGCCAATGCATGGGTCCAAGGGGAAGTCAAAAGCTTTGAATTTTTTGTCTTGAATTTCAGGGAGTCGGTGATGAACTTGAAGAGTTTTTGGACGGTTCAAACAATTAAACAAATCAGCCAATTTAATGCATGGATGCGCACAAAGAAAGCCAAAGGGTGGATTAATTTTATTCAGCAAATGCATGGAGTTTTCAAGAGTTTTAATGCACAAAGAAAGCCAAAGGGTGGATTAATTCTATTCAGCAAATGCATGGACCTTTCAAGAGTTTCAATGCTGAATTTTGATCTGAATTCAAGGAGTCCCATGGACCATTCTGCTTCACCATTCAATGGAGAAATCTGATTCAATTTAAGGCAAAAGCATAGCTTCATTCTCTTTTTTTCTAGAATAGTCTTTCTTTGCCTATAAAAGGTACCTATGTAATCATTTTAGGAAAAAAAAACTTGGATGAAATGTGATTAGTGTTTTAAACTCTTAGTTCTTTTAGAACTTTCCGAACTTATCAAGACTTCGTCTTGTGGCGTTCAAAAACTTATCGAACAATCTTGGTGAGTTATTCGTGGCGTTTCTATACCGAGGTTCACAACATTGCACACTCGTGGGTCGAGTTTTTTATACCGAGGTTCCATTTTTTCCATTTGTTGGCGGGTCGAGGTTTCACCTACCAAAGGAGCAACCCTTAGAACAGTCGTTTTTATTGTGTTTTAGTCCATCCCCGGGCTGGATCACATCAATTGGTATCACAAGCATAAGAATTTCCATTTGCATGCATAAGACTTTTTATTAAAATAGAATCAAGATATATAGCACAAGTCTTTATCATGTTTAAAATCAAAACATGAGTTCAAGGCATACCTCTTAGAAGATGAATCAAAAGAATTCAAAATATACCCTTCACTCCCCTTGCTTTCGTCTTTGAATGCCTCATGTTCCATTAGAAACTCTTGGAACCACAAAGACATGTGGAATCAAAATGAGTTGGCCTCCCTGCAAACACTACTACAAATGTCTGCAAAGCCACCAGCTCAAAACATGTTTAGCCACCACACGTTTGGCATTTTTGGCGGTGGCTATTAGAGGGGTGGCTTTGTTACGTAAAAGCCACCGGCTTAAAAATCCAGTGGCTTTTATGAAAAAATAAAAACAAAGACACCGGTGCAAGTATACCAGGTGGCTTTGGCCGCACTTAAATAAAATACAAAGCCACCGGGTAGATGTATACCAGGTGGCTTTGTGTAGAAAAAGTAGAAAACAAAGCCATCAGGCTGGAAATATACCCGGTGGCTTGTGTCAAAAAAGTAGAAAACGAAGCCACCGGGTTGGAAGTATACCTGGTGGCTTTGTGTCGAAAAATTAGAAAACAAAGCCACCGGGTTTGAAGTATACCCAATGGCTTTGTATACCCAGTGGCTGTGTCGAAAAATTAGAAAACAAAACCACTGGGTTTGAAGTATACCCGGTGGGTTTGTGTCAAAAAATTAGAAAACAAAGCCACCTACTTTTGAAATGCGGTGGCTTTGCGGGGAAAAAAACCGGTGGCTATGTAGGCACACTATTTTTGGGAAACAAATTAAAATCACTCATCGGTAAAAATGCAGCTCGGACCCCTTCTTGTGGTAATTAGATCCACCAATATCAACACAGACAACAAATTAAACAGAATTTATTATCATTTTTTTCATCCCATACATGGTACATCAAAATAACATAATATTATTCACTATGTAATACGACACATTTGTACGGCAATAAATAGTTAAATCATATAGTAATATTAACAACAAACATAATCACCCCATAAAATCATTCCTTCAAATAAATTGCAAAATTGGTCTCGTATAGCCATTGTTTAAGGAAATTCGCCACTACATATGCCCCCCATTTACCTCAAAGAACGTCCAATTGACTTTGTAGTAATGGGCTCGGATCAAGTTGAAAGTGCTGGAACACCGCAAAAGCCATTGTAGGCATTGTTAGTTCACATACAATTTCAGGAATACTCAATATAAATTAATCATTCTCAACCCAGTAATCAATCCAACATTTTTTGAAGTAAAAATCAAACCTACAATTTTAAAATATCCTAATCAATCCAATGCATTCTAAATTGAAAATCAAAACTACAAGTTTAGAATATACCAACCAATCCAACACTCCCAAAGTCACAAATAACTCCTAACAATAATTACCAATCAATAATCGACATTTAGGCATTACAGACCTCACGTGCTGGACAGCATAAAAGTAATCATGCCTCTTTTAGATCAAAATTAGGAGCTACGAATGTGATTTGATACATATAATGCATCCCATAATACCCAAACTCCCAGTTCTCAGGTTTGTTTTTTATGCTACATAAACAAAATGCACAAATCAACTAAATAGCTCTACTAGACTTTAAAATTAAATGCCTCAATATTTTGATAATACCTGAATATGTATCCAATTGATCTCAACGTTCTTTTTGGATGTTGTGGAACCCAAACGGCGATAATATTCATTCATGGCCCTATGAAAAACGGATAAATAAGTCACATAAACCATTACCACATGCATTTCTCTAAAAGATGAATGAATGAATTTATATTCTTTTAAATATTCAGTCGTACCATTGTACGATGGATTTTATATTCTTATTAGGTGATTTACATAAGAATCAAACCAGTATACAACATGAGAGTCCGGTTTGAATGCCATTAACATCCACTGTTCCCTATAGATAAAATTCATCATCGACCCATAATATTCATACAATCCAAAGAATTGTTCGCTAATTTACAAGGTAACTTAGGGAGACACTTACCTATCAAAATATGTCGCTAGAAATATACTCTTCTTATGCTTGTACATCATGTTGGCTATATATGTAGGACGTTCATCTGCATCAACTTGCACTTTCCCCAATGTCGACACGAGGTCATTGGAGAACAACCGAACAACCTCTTTGCGATTACTCCTGTTGAGCAAGTTAAGAAGAACCCTACCAAACCATGAACAATTAGACACATTAGTATAAACATGATCTTATCCAATAAACAATTACACAATAACAAGCCAAAAATAAATTGTGTACGCTACTTAATAACTTACATATTCCACAATTGTATACATCCCCTTTCTGTCCATCCTTCTCGACCCACGAACTCCTTGAGATCCTTTACTAATAAATGTGTGTGCATGGGTGTTTCCAAAACCTCTATTGGAAGATCAAAGTGAAGATATTGGTTATCCAATATATCTTTAATCATTTGTTGTATATAAGTATTGAGGATGTAGTCTTCTCTACGCCGCATTGGCCCTATAGTATACAAATTCAATGAAATGAAACAAACACCAAACCAGTAAAAATCATTCAAACGGACAAAAGAACCAATGGATGTAGAAGAGTTAAGCTTATACTTGATTCTCCTTGGAGCCACCATCTTGAGATCCATGGTTCAAATGTTGACTCGTATCTATGCTCCTTTCTCTCTTTAGTATCAAAATTCAATGAAAGAAAACAAACATCATACCATTTACAAGTATTAGATAGTAGCAACTGGGTTAAAACATGTAATAGGAGGGGTGGTCTTATACTTGTTTCTCCGCTGATCCGCCATCTTCATATCCACTGTTCGAAGGGGTGGTCTTATCCCTGCTTTCTTCCTTGGAGAGTATTTAATTTCAATTCACAGAAAACACAAATCAAACCATTGAAATCATTCAAATTAAGAATAAACAACTAACATATGTATTGGGAGAGTTAATCTTATATATACTACTTCTCCTTTTAGACACTAATTTCAACTCCATTGTTGGAAGGATGGGTTTTATCCATGCTTCCTTCCTTCAAGTAATACAACATTATAAGACAAAAACAAAAATACACATACCCATTTCAATCACTCAAACAAAAAAAAAAAAAAGAAAAAGGAATTCACTGAGAAACGGTCATCAATCCAATTAAGCCATTATATACCTGGCTCCATTGAAAAATGTACACTAAACCATAAACTAAACTTACAAAAGCTTATGTAATCATTGACAACGTATGTTGACGTCACGTAGCATACCCCTCTTTTTGGAGCACCACCACCCTCAATCTAGTCATTGGGCCATTATACACACGTATAAAAACCAAAGGTATTAAAAGTATGGACATTCAAAGTCAATTATAAAACATGTGTGGAAAATACAATTAAAACCAGTCTAAAAATTAACATGCTTAAAAGAAATTCAATTTTTTAAAGCCTATCACACAACCAGCTTTAAAAGTAAACTTTAAAACCAGTTTTTAGCCATAAGAGATCTTACACATAGAATAAACTGATTTTGACTAAAAATAGATTTTAAAAGTCTTAATTTTTTTTATAAAAAAATTAATATAATTTTAAATTACCACATTCAGTTTAGAATCTTAGATTTCACTTGAATAAAAAGAATCATAACTCACTTACATAAATCAATTGCGTATAAAAAATATCACCTATTTAAACACGTAAAACAAATAACCATTAAGCTAAATTTCTTTTAAAGGCGCAACATTAAACAATAGCATTAACAACTCTTGCAATCCTTGGCCAAAGATTAGTGCGCTCCTTTCCAATTGGACCAGGGATGGCAGATCATACACAGAAATAACAAATCAGGAGAATAAGATGACAAATACTAGATTGCGACATGCATGAAAATGCAGAAAGCATGTATATAATGATGAAGAGCTGAAATTGAAAAACTGGAAGTTTAATGAAGTAAACCATTAAGCTAGGGCTGCTATTAAAAAAATGCTAGGGGCAAGCTCTTGGTGTAATTAAATCTAGAGGAAGCTTCAACTTCCACAAACGCTCTCTTCTTCCTCTAGATTTAATTACACCAAGAGCTTGCAACATTCACATCTTCAGTCCTTCACAGCTTCCAACTGAATATATGATGTAGGCAAGAGAGAAAGAATAACAAGAAATACAGTGCACACACGACAGGGACACACAGACCCAGTTGGTTCTTGAACACACCTAGACCTATAAGAAACCTACCCCATTGCCTATACATGTGGTAATTAGTTTCTTCTTCCAAAACCTCAAAGAAAAAGAGAGATTAATTTTCATGAGCTAGAAACATCTATAATTGCTCTGATCTCAAAGATATGTTCAGTACTAAAGAATGATAGTTAAAACAAGATGTGGAGCTAAGATGTTATCAAGTAAAAAAACTAATTAGCATCAAAATCTGGGGCTACATCTGTACTGAATACCTTCAAGTAATGAAATTATTATCACAAGGGAGCAAGTATTTTCACAAGATGAATTGAAGATCTCGACAAATTCTGCAGATTGCAGTATACAAAACCCAAGCACCACCACAAAAAAATATGAAAGTAATAGTAGTTAAAGTATGGTAATGTCTACAGAGGCTGCTATACAACACACTAGTAAAAAGAACGCAAACGAAGCTTTAAACTATGATTTAGAAAGCCCCACAATTGCAGGTACCTAGGCAAAACTTGGTCAAGCAGAAGATGCAAAAAAGTAAACTTGTGCATTCATGAAGATTTTCACTGCAAGAAGCTCTACAGATTGCTCTATAAAAGAATCCACAACTGAAACCTAACTTATGCTTATAACTGATTAAGGGATTCTGGACACAACAAAAATGACTCGCTGAACCATATATGTGATTGAGGAACATCACCAATCCTCTTCAATGGTATACAAAAGGGGATTAGTTTTCATCACGTTACCAACTAAGGTATCTGTCCACCATTCTCTATGATCAATATGCCAAATGTTCAACATAATACAATTTCACACAAATGGGCAGAAATAGAAAAGGGGGAAATAAAAGCGTTCCACAAATAATAAGAATCATGCAACAATACAGAAGTTATAGAGATCCATTTATCAAGCCAATATATCATTTAATAAATACAAAGCATGAGATGATGTAAAAATTGAAAGCTTGGTAACTGATGTAGAGTTAGAAGAATCTGTCAAGAGTGAATTTGGAGGGAGTCAAAAATTATCTTTATGCTCTGTTAACTTAACTCGTAAGTACATGGTTCACTTTATATAATATATATATATATATATATATACAAATAGCAAAGCACTAAGTTAACGACAAGTACCAGCTTCAATTTTTACCTAGATAGATACCCCGAATAAAGGAAACTACCATCTACAAAGTGGTTATTGATCAATCAACAACAAAGGGCATTCTAAACTGAATGTTTGCATATGTAGAGCATCAGATTCTGTGAAGCATAATGTCTACAATCTTAGCTGCAAAAGAAGCTAGGGCGGCAGGAAAGTCTTTGAAAAAAAAAACATAGTATAGCATAGAGTTTCAGACGGTAAGCCACGTTTTTTTCATGTTTTAAAAATTCTCAACTCCTACATATTTTGAGAAATGAATCAGTAAGTGTCATCATTCAACTAATTTAGCAACTCTTTCAATGTTTCTCAAGCTGAATTGTATATTATCAAGTCAATATTCTGAACTTTCGTTTAAGAACCAAAAGATCAGTGGAGCTGTCAATTTCAGATCTTTAAAAATGTCTAAAAGTAGAGTGTAAAACAACCAAAGAGTACAAGGAACACACAAGCATCTTCCATTTGAGGCAATTTATCGAACACCTTGAAAGCGTATATAGCATTCACTGTTTCCAACAATATTTCAGTAACCCTTTCCCAAATATTAAACAAATCACAAATTCAACTCATGCATCCAATCAAGTAAAATAAGAGTCACAATTGATCCAAACATGGTTTAGCAAACAAATGGAGGGGGAAACGAAGAATACCTTCGATGAAGGAGAACTAATGGAAACTACATATTGTAAGGGTTGAGACAGGGTTATATATCTGTATAAGAAGCACACCACACCACCATGCTTGATTGAGGAGAAGTGCGAGAGAAATACTATCATGTGGTTCCATTATCACAATTTAGCACACGAAATTTTTCTTCGTTCAGAGTGGTTTTTGCGAGAAGATTTTGGAGGGTTTTTTTCGTACAGCTTTTCCGAGCGTTCTCTTTAGGTACTGTATATATTCTTTTCTATATATTAATAGAGGCATACTATATGCAGTAACCATTTTACTATTCGCAGTAACATTCCCCTGTGAAAAGACAAAAATGCCCCTGGCCAAAAATAAGAAAATCGGAAAATACTAAACGTAGTAACCTGCCGGAAAATACCGCCGATCGCCGGCGTTATTTTCCGGCGAAAATATCACCGTTTTCCGGCGATATTTTGGCCAGAAAATATTGCCGGCGATATTTTCCGGCCAAAATACCGCCGGAAAACTGGCGGTATTTTGGGGGAAAATACCGCCAACCGGGCCGGAAATATCGCCAGCGATATTTTGGCCGGAAAATATCGCCGGCGATCGGCGGTATTTTTCGAAATTTTTTTAACCGGGGAGACAGTCTCCCCGGCCGAAATGTTGCAGAAACAGAAAAAAACGTCCGGATAATCGCCGATCCGGGAAAAAAATCCCCCCCGAATGGGTTTTTTTTCTCGAAAATTATAATGAAGGGGTATATAGAGAATTTATGCAAACTAATTTAAAGTAAAAAAATAAATATAGTGTTTACTTATAGTGTAATATGGATCGTAGTCGGGTAATTCGGACTTTTTACAGGGGAATGTTACTGCGTTTAGTAAAACGGTTACGGGGACACCGGCGGTATTTCTTCAATTTTTTTCTAACCGGGTACTGTTCAACGTGCGTGAACGGTGTTCACGCACGTTGAACAGTACCTTTTCTTTCTTTTTTTATTTTTTTGCTCCAGGGGCATTTTAGTCTTTTTACAGGGGAATGTTACTGCGTTTAGTAAAACCGTTACTGCGTTTAACAATTCAGTATTAATAAAGTGTTCACTTTTGTCAAAAATAACTGAAAAATAAAGACAAAATATTTATGGTTAACAACCATGAGTTATAAGTATTATTTAAAGGATGAATCCTTTAGTATAAAGGAAGTTGTCTTCCAAAAAACTTATTTTCATTCTTACTATCAATCTATAATAATAATAATAAGGTTAGAAAATAAACAATAATGAAATCTATTTCTTTGGAACAAGTTTAGAAAATAATTTCGAAACCGATTTTAGTAAAACTGGTTTTGAAAAAAAATCTATAAAACGTGTCTTTCAGGAACAAGAAACGGGTTTAGAAAATAATTTCCAAACCTATTTAGTAAAAAATGTTTAGGAAAAAAAGTTAACCAAATCTATTTTTTGGGAACTGGTTTAGAAAATAATTTCAAACTCGATTTTAGTAAAATGGGGTTTGAAAGAAAAAAATAATCAAAATCTATCTTTCAGGAATAGGTTTAGAAAATAATTTCCAAACCTATTTAGTAAAAAAAAAAAGTTTAGAAAGTCAAAAGGTTAATGAAATCTATTTTCCGGGAACAGGTTTAGAAAATAATTTCAAAACCAGTTTTAGTAAAATGGGGTTTGAAAAAAAATAATAATCGAAATATGTCTTTCAGGAATAGGTTTAGAAAATAATTTCGAAACCTGTTTAGTAAAAAATTTTAGAAAAAAAAAAGTTAACGAAATCTATTTTCCGGGAACAGGTTTAGAAAATAATTTCAAAACCGGTTTTAGTAAAACGGGGATTGAAAGAAAAAATAATCGAAATCTATCTTTCAGGAATAGGTTTAGAAAATAATTTCAAAACCGATCTCGCGCCTACAATCATGAAGACGCAACACCAGAACTAATGTTGATTTTGTTTCTCTTTTTCTATGATTACAATGGCAATCAAGATAGGTATTTATAGGATAAAATACTCGTCAATCAAACTATTGCTATTTCCTAAACCAATTAGATTTCATAAAACAAATACTAAACCAAACATGAAACTTATAAATACAAACCGGCATAGGAAATAGAATTAATGTCTAAAATTTAGTTTCATTAAAAAACAAACAATACGGAGCGATTTAATGTATATGGGAATTTCATTAAGCTGCCGGATTTGTTCCACATAGGGTGTAGGGGTTGATATTTTCAATATCATTCAATTACTCTACAAGCTGCCTGCAAACGCAATTAAAACAAAGTCGAAGAAGAACTAGTTGATTGTGTTCATCCGTTGATATCTGGTATAAGAGCAACAAAGCTACTATGTTTTCTAGTAACAGGTGGCTTTGCCGAAATGCCGACGTTAAAACCACCGGTTCGTCAAAACACCGATGGCTTTGGTAATACTTAAACAACAAAGCCACCTGTTACACTTAAACTGGTGACTTTATTGGATATAGCCACCGGCTTAGGCGTAACCGGTGGCTTTGTTATCGAGTTTCGCAAAAAACCACCGGGTTGTTATAAACCGGTGGCTATATAGGCGCGTTTAAGAAAGCCACATGTTTAACTACACCCGGTGGCTAAAGTTGGGTGGCTTTGAGCAATTCTGTAGTAGTGAAAACAATTAAGGCAACTTTGCTCGGTACACAACCGGCTTAAGATTTAGAGGGTAGAAAATTCTTTCCATTCAAGAAAAGTATGAAGCAATTCAAAAAATCCTCACTTTTTCTCACACTCAACTTTTCTTTTTCTTTCAAAACAAAATTTTTCAACTCATTCTTTTTCAACTCTTTCAATTTCTTTTGAGCTCTCAATTTCTTTTCTTTCAAAACCCTCTTGCTTTTCACAAACTTGCATCGGTGGCGTGAGTACAACACTTTCAAAACTTTTATTCAAATGTTCAATTTCCACACTTGGAATATCAAGGACAACATCTTTTTCAACAACTTCAACATCATGATGCCTAGTACCATCATTGCCAAGATTAATTAGAAATTTCAAATTTAAGAGATAAATCTTGACTAGGAACTTTAACCTTAGGAATTGATGTAGAGGTTGGACTTGTTGCACATAATGCATTCCATGCCCTCTCAAGATCACTCCATTGATTTGTTCTAGCTTTCATGGTGCTTGTTGATGGATGTTCGTTGTTAGAATAAGTTGACCTTTGTGAGTGTGAACTAGAATATCCCTTTTGGAATCAGACTTATAGCATCTCTTATGTCAATCCAACTCTTCACGAATCACTTTCTTTGCAACATCTTGAAATTGTTTCATGAAAGCTTGCACGCAAGGTGTTTGAAGAAATTGTTGTTGAGCCTCCTTGGTGGTGTACCTTTGACTGCGAGACATTTTGTTGAAAACCTGCAAGAAAAGTTAGCAAAAACTCTTCCTCGCGTATTTACACTCGTGTATCCCACAAATGGCTTTTTTCACTCTACTAGTCTCACCACACTGCCTTTTACCACTCTTGTTCTTAAAACTCAAAGTTCAAATCGAACTCAAAAGATCAATTAACAAGTTGGACATAACATAATAATGAAGTTGGACACAACATAATAATGAAGTTGGACATAACATATACCCAAAATCACAACAAGATTATCAACAAACATAAACTTGGGCTGAACATTAGCAACTTCCTCACAAATGACAAAACTCTCACAATTATTTTAAAAACTATTTTTCACATGTGCACTTTCCACATTTCCAAAATAAAGAAACAATTCATGCACAACAATGTAACACTCAAAATAACTTAGAAAACTTAACTTGAATCTCTCAAACAAGAATCCCTTAAACTTGACAAATTGAGAGTGTAAAATGTTCCTTGTTTTTACGTTGGCAGTTTGTTACTTTTTTGTGTTACTTTCTTTCATGTAATTTTCACCATTGTTTCCCCTAAGTTTAAGATTAGGTAATGGATCGAAAGAGACAATGAAAAGCATAGTGAGATGGGAAATGGCAATGAAGATGGTTATTCTGCAAGAGCTCCAATAGGTAAAATGGTACAAATTGCAACGATCTTTTGTAAATGCATATGAAGGGGTTAACAATTCATATTGCATTCGATACAAAAAAATGAGCCTTTAAAGGAGCATGATAAGTGGATTACTTTCGTAGGATTCACTGCCCAAAGTAAAGTGGACATTATCTCATATGAAGGATGACCCAAAGTCCCTTAAGAGATAAATAAGAGAGTGTGGATTCAAATACAGGTATTCTACAAAACTATAATGCATTATATGTTTACCCATTTATACAAATGATCCAAATTTTCCTAATTTTGTACTGCTATTGTTTAATGTAGGCATTATTTATTTTTCAGTCAACTTAACACCTCGAAACCAAATGGATTTCTTACGCTGGTAGACATTGGAAAGATTTCAAATCTGATTTAGGTAGTTATAACATTGGGGATAAGAAGGGTCAGGACCCATGCCTTGTATATAGATATCTCCCAAGGGAGATATGGCTGAAATTTAAGGCTAGTTGTGAGACAGAAGAATGGCAGGTGGTTCTTTGTGTGTGTTTTTTTCTTCTTCTTCTTTTTGGTTTTTTGGATATTTGAAATTGCTTAGTTTATGGATAATCTCTATTCATTTTATTTTTCTTTTATACAACTAGGTAAAGCATGCTAAAGTTCAAAGGAATGCAAATTTGAATTTTCTTCTCCATAATTTATCTCGTGGGGATACTGATTACTTAAAAAGAATATGCTTGAGGAGGAAAAGAATGAAATTGGGGAAAAGGCTTTAGAGAATGGTACACCCGAAGAAGAAAAGGCTCGTGCAAAACCCACACCCTTCTTCGATACCCCATCAGCTACTTTAGAGAAAGGCTCACAAAAGCAAAAAGGGCGAATACTTTACCCCAGAGGCTAGTCGTATTGCAAGTGAAATTGTCAGTTTACGCCATACATTTGCTTACGATTCAATTAGTTCAACTACTCATATAATTAAAACTATTATGATTGATTTAAATTATATATTTCTAACATAATTTTTAGGAAATGTATGCACGAGTCCCAAGGAAAGAAAATTTTGAAAGGTAAGAATGACATATTCGTCAAGGCAACAGGAAAACCCAATCATCCCGGTCGTGTTCGTGGTCATTCTACTAAGGCCATTCTTAAAGAAGTTTTTCTGGATACACACACTTTGACTAAAGCTAAACTAACTTTAACTAAAAGACAACTTCAATTAACCTCAGAAAAGCTCAATGAATCTCAAAGAGAGCTTAAGTTGATGATTTGTTTTATATGTACTAAGTTGGGAACTGACTATCCTACAACAAGAGCCATAATCGTCAATATTGCCGAACCTTAGAGCTTTAACTCAGAAACTGCCAGACCAGCTACAGATTTGCCTGAGGTACATAGAAGCCATGTTTCCTCTGTGATCCCAACAAGGCATGAGGTGTACCTCTGTGATCCAACTTCATAGTAGTCATGTTTCCTATGTGATCCCTACAAGTTTGTCTGAGGTACATAATAACCCTGTTTCATCTATGATCCCCATAAGTTTGCCTGAGATACATAGTAGCCATTTCCAACAGTCTTGGAAGATTTGAGTTCTTTAGGGGAGTACAAGGTAATGAAAGTACATTTATGTATGTCATCATTTTTTCTATAAATTCTTTTATATCACTAGCCATCTTTTTATACTAAAAATGATTCATATTGCTTTTGATGATTAAACTTATTTTTTGGATTTAAATTTTATAACGGAAATAGTTTAATAATGTTTATTGACTTGCTCATTATCGAAGGACAGGGATGACTGTTATATGTTCATCAGTGAACAGACAGGTAAGAGACGCTTTGTGGCCATGAATAATGTATATAAGTTGAAAAGACACTACGGGCTTGAGTTAAAGAAATGTTGCGTGAGGGTTAGAATCAGAATTTTGTATAATGACCTTGCCCCCTGCCATGTCCTGAGGAAGACAATACAGTTGTGAGAATGTGAACCTCTTTTTATTGTGGAATAGTTTACATTTATTTTTGAATTCCTTAATACCTTTTTAGTATTATTTATCATTCTATATAATGAATTTGATTTCAAATGGTCTTAGATGGAGAAATTTTCAAAAAAGAAAAAGGGTATTCAAATTCTATGAATGAGATAAGTTCATCTTCGACAACTTCATTAGAAAAGACACCTTCTTCGACACCTGATCCATTGCATGAGTTGGAACTCTGATTAGAAAAAGATTCAAACTTCACATGCTTCATGTTTCAATTGACAAGAGACATCGTAGGTGTAGATCATCCTGTTAATATGGATCGTATGGATGTCGTTGAATTATTGTCAAGAGAAAAGGAGGTCACAAACAATTGCATGCAATTGTTTATCAAATGAGTTTCGACCAATTAAATTTTTTCTATTTTCAAATTACTGTTATATATAGTAAGTACTCTTTCAATGTGACTTGACTAACCAAGGGTGATAGTTTGATTGCCTAGAGCTTTACATGATTTGGCTGAAAGGAATGGCTGCAAGGGGGATAGGGTTTCTCTCAGTGGATCATGTAGTGCAAATAGGAAATGCACATGAAGACTGGGTATAGTACATCGCACGAAACTTGGAGCAGCGCAATAAGGAAATTTATCTGCAAGCACCGTATCTTCACATGTAAACATTGTTGGTATTTAATTAATTTTTCAGACGCACAATGATTTAAGAAATTGAGGTCATTGAATTTTTTGTGTAGTGAACATTGGATGCTACTAGCCATTAGACAGATAGATAAGATTGTGTACTAATTTGATTCATTGCAATACCCACAACAAGAAGATGCATTAATACTTATGGACGAGTGAGTTATATTAATTGAATTATCATGTATAATTTGTAATGACAATCCGAATTACCTAGGTTGCTAATTATTTTTATTCATCATTCGTATTTCATAGGGTGATGACAAATTATCAAGGGTTCCTAGAATTGCCCAAAAATGTGCATATGCAGCCTTAATGGATAATAGTGAAGGTAAACTAACCAATTATTATATTTTTTATTTGAGTGAATTTCTCATTTCATCACGAACGTTTAGCCATGTTACTCGATTCGACACAAACCTTCCAAAATTAGTTTTTTCAGCATAAACCTTTCAAAAACATAACAAAACATGACATTCCGTCCACCCTCTCCGTTAAGTCACTAACGTGTCCACTATTTCAGGGGTAAAATCGTACGGAATGTCAATTCCTTTGTCTCTTTTGTCTTACATTTCTCTTATTTTAAATTTATTGCCAAATAAACTCCAAACTTTCCTTCTTTTTTTTTACCAATTCTTCCAAGAATTAAGAAAAGAAAATATGAATATAAATGAAATTTAACCCTTAATTTATTCTTCATTTTAATATAAATTTACTATATAATAATAATACTGAAATACTAATTATTCTTAATATTATGATATAATATTAACATATAAAAAATTTTCTCCTTCTTCAAAATAAGTTGGGGCCAAAAATTAAGAAAAATAAAATTACATGGGCTAATCTATAAATTTGATGAACAGTGCGTGACACTGTTCATCATCTTCCCTAATCTTCTTTTTTCTTCTCCTTCTTTCTTCACTAGGCTGTAGGTCCCCTGATGTGGACCGGATTTCACGATGCGGAATACTTGCCAAGGAAAGTCTGGAAATTGCAAGACGCAGCTCTTAACCTCTAGAATCCTTACCTCAGATTCGGCAGTCTACTAAAATTAAGCTAAGCTAATTTTAAACACGCAGATCGAACCAAGTTTAAGAACAAAAGAGTCAAAACAAAAACATGCATTCTAGGCAGAGCAATTACCTAAAAAGCTATAGTTTCTAAACCTATAGTAATTCACAAAGCATGCAAACTACGAAAGCTCAAAATAAGAGAATGATTCAAAAAGTATAAAACTATACTATTCTATTACTTGAATCAAAACTGCGTGTTTAAAAGTGAAGAAGAGGACCCCTATTTATAGTTATAGGCAGCCGAATTCTTCAGTACAAAGTAGTAGAAAGCAATTAAAATTGGAACTCAATCAAGAGATTGATTCCTTACAAACTGAAACCTAAAAGAACTAGGTTTAGTTGATGATAGTGATTCGGATTTCACAAGGGTGAATCTAGCCGAAATTCTATACTAAATAACAAGTAGAAATGAATCAAAACTAAGAAGTAGAAATCAATCGAGAGATTGATCTCTTGAAAAGAAACAAACCAAAAGGAACTAGGTTTGTTAAGAGATAATAATTTGGGTGAATTATTAGATAATTTTAGCCAAATATTATCTTAAAAATAAGAAGTAAAAATTAAAATACAACAAGAGTTTAAGAAGGAACTCTCATTGAAAACTACTACTAGAATTAACTTAAGTTGTAAACTCAAACTAACTCCTTAATTAAAACCCTCCACAATTTCGGATTGGGCTTCTCAATTGGGCTTCCCAATTTTGGAATTTCCTCTCCTTCTCGTGGTCTGGGCTGGCCGAATTTATGAAGGTGGGTTGCAAGGGGATTCGGCCCAAAACTCAATGGCGTGTCTGTGAAAAGTGTAGGAAGCTTCCGGAATCATTTCTGAAACTCAAATTTTACAAACTCTTCATTTCTTCATGATTCTTCAATTCAGACCCCTTTTCGGAAATGGTGAGTAAAATGACCATTTTACCCTTCTGACTCTTCTGGGCTTTATCTTCAGGGGTTTGTACTTCGGATGCCATCTGGGATTGCCGGGAACACTCTTGGACTGGGTTCTCAAGGTTGGCCTTGAGTTTCCTTGTCCTTCTGCGTGTCATTGGCCCAACGATATCTACCAATGGATCTCTCTGGTATGGGCTCGGGTCCTGGAGCATAGCTGGGCCTCGATGTAGCACACGAACAGGCTCTGCTTCCTTTCTCGAGTCTTCTGCCTCAACTTGCAGATCCTCTCTATTTGGACTTGTCGATGGGTTGGGGATGGCCTCATCATTCCCTCCCGGTTGGAAAGGATTCAACCTCAAATCAAGATCCTGGTCAAAATTAAACGGAGACAAGTCAGAAACATTAAAAGATGTACTAACACTATACTCACTTGGTAAGTCAAGCTTGTAAGCGTTATCCCCCATCTTAACAATAACTTGAAAGGGCCCACCTCCTCGGGGATGTAACTTAGTCCTCCAGGCAGCTGGAAATCTCTCCTTTCTCATGTGAATCCAAACCCAATCACCAGGTTCAAAGCTCACTGCCGTACGCCTTTGATTTGCAGTCTTGGCGTTACGTGCGTTCGTCTTCTCTATATTCTGACGAACCTTCTCATGCAACCATTTAACAGCATCGGCTTTCTGTGCTCCAAGACTTGTCTGAGCCTTCAGGGGCAGTGGCAGTAAATCCATCACTGTCAGCGGGTTGAAGCCGTAGGCGACTTCGAAGGGCGAAAACCCTGTTGAGGAATGCTTAGAGCGATTGTAGGCAAACTCTGCAATCGGCAAGACTGATTCCCAACTCTTCAAGTTCTTCTTAATTAGTGCCCTCAGTAGATTTCCCACTGTGCGGTTGGTCACCTCAGTCTGACCATCCGTTTGTGGATGACTGGTGGTCGAGAACAGCAACTTAGTTCCTAACCGAGACCACAATGTCTTCCAAAAGTCACTCAAAAACTTCACATCTCTATCAGACACGATGGTGCGCGGGATGTTGTGTAGCCGAGCCATCTCCTTGAAGAATAAGTCTGCAACATGCTTTGTATCAGATTTCCTGCATGGGATAAAATGAGACATCTTAGAAAATCTGTCCACAACAATGAAAAGAGAGTCATTACCTCTTTGCGTCCTCGGCAACCCTAAAATAAAATCCACCAGTCCAAGGAACATAAGGTACAGGTAATGGTGTGTAAAGACCATGGGGCTTAGACGTAGACTTTGCTTTTAGATATTCAATGCAGCATGAGCAAATAGACTCTACATCTTTATGCATTTTAGGCCAATAGAAGTGTTCTTTAAGCATATCAAGTGTTTTATGGACACCAAAATGACCCATTAGCCCCCCACTGTGCGCTTCACGCACCAGTAGCTCCCTAGTTGAACTACGTGGTATGCATAACTTATTTTCTTTAAACAAAAAGTCATCTTGCCTAAAGAATTTTTGAAATGCGCCAGATGCACATGCTTCATACATTTTGGAAAAATCTAAATTAGAAGCATATAATTACTTAAGATATGCAAACCCAAATGATGAATGATCAAGTAAAGTAAGGGCTTCATACCTCCGAGACAAACCGTTAGCTACCATATTCTCCTTTCCCTTTTTATACTTAATGATATAAGGAAAAGTTTCAATGAAAGATACCCATTTAGCGTGACGTCTGTTCAACTTACCCTGTCCCTTCAGATGTTTAAGGGACTCGTGGTCCGAGTGCACAATGAACTCCTTGGCCATTAAGTAATGCTGCCAAGTCTCTAAAGCACGAACCACTGCATAGAGCTCCTTGTCGTAAGTCGGGTAATTCAAGGCAGCTCCCTTAAACTTCTCACTGAAGTAAGCGATAGGCTTCCCTTCTTGCATCAAACACAGCGCCTATACCTATACCTGAAGCATCACACATAAGTTCAAAAACTCGATCAAAATCTGGCAATCCTAAAACAGGAGCATGATTGAGATCATGCTTTAAAACAGTAAAGGCATTTTCTTGAGCTTGACCCCACAAGAACGGTACGTGCTTCTTGCACAACTTATTCAGGGGCGCAGCCTTGGTAGAAAAGTCCTTCACGAACCTTTGATAAAAACTAGCAAGACCATGGAAAGATCTCACCTGAGAGGCTGATGTTGGTGTAGGCCATTCACGAATAGCCTGAACCTTGGCGTCATCAACTTTCACGCCATCCTTCGAGATAACAAAACCAAGGAAGACAACTTCCTCCACACAGAATGTACACTTTTTCACATTGGCATATAATTTATTATCACGTAACTTAATTAATACCAATTGCATATGCTCTATGTGTGACTTCATGTCCTTACTATATATCAATATATCATCAAGATAGACCACAAGAAACTTTTCTATAAACTTTCTAAGCACATGATTCATTAATCGCATGAAAGTACTATGTGCATGTGTAAGGCCGAAGGGCATAACCAACCACTCATATTAACCAAATTTAGTTTTAAAAGCAGTTTTCCATTCATCACCTTCCTTCATTCTAATTTGATGATAGCCTTGTGTTAAATCAATTTTAGTATAAACAATTGAGCCATATAGATCTTCTAGCATGTCATCAAGCCTAGGAAGAGGATGCCTATACTTAATGGTGATTTTATTAACAGCTCTACAATCCATACACATTCTCCATGTACCATCTTTCTTAGGAACAAGTATAACAGGTATAGCACAAGGACTTAAAGATTCCCTTACCTGGCCGTTGGCGAGTAACTTCTCCACTTGACGCTGCAATTCCTTTGTTTCCTCTGGATTTGCTTTGTAAGCTGGACGATTTGGGATCGACGAGTCAGGTACAAAGTCAATCTGATGCTCGATTCCACGAAGAGGGGGCACTCCTGCCGGCAGCTCCTCTGGAAAGACATCATCATATTCCTGCAATAAAAACTCGACTTCCATAAGGAGAGCCCTAGGAACGTCAGCAAGGTTAGTAGAGTCATTTTTAGCAACAAATACAAGTATTAAACCCTTAGACTCTAAAATCTGCTTGACTTCTCCAAGTGTAGCAAATAAGCTACTTTTACTATCTTCCTTTGAAGGCTTATCTGAGTTCGCCTTACTACCCTTTAAATCTGGTTCCCCTTCCCTTTTTCTTGTTTCTTCTCAGCTTCCCATTCAGCAAGCTTATCCTTCATCCTGAGAGACTCAGCACAAACATCTTGGGCTGGCAATGGTAGAAATGTATGGATCTTGCCCCGTTGGCAGACCGAGTAGGTGTTGGCAACTGCGTCATGTGTCGCCTTCATATCGAAGAGCCATGGGCGACCCAAGAGAATGTGGCATGCCTCCATAAGAAGCACATCACAAGTAACTTCCCCTTCAAACTTCCCAATAGCATATGGCACTCTAACCTGCTTGTTGACTCGGTACCCTTCTGAGTTGTCGAGCCATTGGAGCCGGTACGGATGCGGATGGTTGACGGTCGGGAGATTCAGCTTTTCGACCATGTATACACTAGCGACATTCGTGCAGCTTCCCCCATCAACTATCAGAACAACAACTCAACCATTTACCTCAGCACGAGAATGGAAAATGTTGGTTCATTAACTTGAGTCCTGGACGACGGATGTAGTCAAAGAGCCGGCAACTATGGAAAGGTGAGTGTCACCGTCAGGTTGATGAATGTCCTGCTCTGTCTCTGACTTACCCTTGTCAGTTAAATCCGCGAAGGGATTAACAAGTTCTTCGTCATCCTCCTCAGAGATGTAGTCGCCATCATGCCCAAGTAGAACTTTTCTGATGTTATGGCAATCGCGCATCATATGTCCACACCCGGAACACCTATGACAAGTGATGTCGTGGATTGGCTTTCTGGGAGTGAACGGCGTTTTAGCTGCGGATGAAGATGAAGATGAGGTGGATGGTGTAGCCTGGATAGCTTTGCGTTCAGAGTTGAAAGGCTTCTTAGCGGGTGAAGAGTACACCAGATTCTTCCTCCAGGTGGCTGGGGCGCTAAATGGCATCCTAACCGGTTGGACAATTTTCATGTACTCCTCCATTACCCTAGCTTTGTGCAGCATGTCTGTTAGGCTGGTGGCATTTTGCAATTCCACTGCTAACGCTATCCCTCTGCTAAGACTGGTTAGAAAGCGAGCCATACTGGCGACGTCGTCCTCGTAAACATTGGCCCTAATCTTGGCCATCTCTAACTTCTTGCAATATTCATCTACAGTCAAAGAGCCTTGTACAAGTGTATGTAATTTCTTATACAACTCTCTAAAATAATACGCAGGAACGAAAGTCTTACGCATTGCTGTAATCAGGTCAAACCATGTTAGAGGTGGAGCTGGAGCTCTCATAGGCCGAGTGTTGCGCCTTTCGTCCAACTCTTGATTCCACCAAACAAGGGCATACTCAGTGAAATTGACCACCGCAAGTGGAGCCTTTTTGTGCTCGGGAATCGAGTGGAGCTCAAAAATTCTCTCCATCTTAATCTCCCAGTCTAAGTATTCTTCAGGATTGGTACCGCCTGCAAAGGATGGCACCGTTGTCTTTAACTGACTTAGACCATCGTAAGGCTTGTCGTTGGCGCCGGCGTTGGGGTGAGGGATTTGTTCCTCCTCCTCTACTTTGCGCCTGGCGTCTTGGGCAGCCTTAATATCTGCGACCTCGCCACTGAGGTCTGCGAATTGCGCTGATAGTTTCGCAATTGCAGCCAGAAGTTGCTCGTTTCCAACGGATCCGAAACTACCTCCTGCCATTATAAGTAAACAAAAAAAAGATTCCTGCTAAGAACAAGGAAAAATGAGTAGAGTAACCTTACTCCCTTGTCCCCCAAGTAGTGCCCTCCTAACAAGCTACACACAAACCAGTGTATTCACTCGTAGGGTTGGCGGCCCTTGTATGCTGTATCGCTCAGCCTTTTACCTCAATCCTATATACAAGTCAAAGTTCTCAGATATTGAGCAAAGGTAATAAGCAACAAGTAAATCACACAAGCACGAAACTATATAGGAATGTAGCAAAGAAAATTTCAAAAACAGAACTTGGTTCTATTTTGTTTTGAAAAACTTTTGAAAAAGAAATTTTTATGGTATAACTCGAATAAGATGTGCACACAAAGGAACTTTCGGGGTGAAGCCCTCAAAGTTCAAGAAATTAATGTAATGCGCACGATGACAAAATTCAAGTTATAGTGCAGAGTAGGCGTATAAGGTAGCACGAAAAGTATTCAGTTTAAGGAGAAAACAGGACAATTCAAGTGAAAGAAGCAAGAAAAATGAGCAGATTTGAACGAATCAGGAATATTACTACCCTAGATGTGATCACCTACCCAATAGGTAATCAAGAAACCAATTCCCACTAATTAAGAGCTTCTAGAAAAATTTACCCCAAAGTTGCGAAAATAGTAACCCCCCTGCAGAAATGCGAAATTCCAAAAGTTTGGCTACCCCGAAAAAAAGTTTTTTTTTTTTTTTTTTTTTTTTTGCTAACCACGGATTTTAGAAGCAAGGGGTAAGAAGTAGTACAGAGAATTCACAAAAGTGCATAAACAAAGGGAGTGACAAATTAAATCGCAAGTTAGCCGTGTTTCCTTTTCTTTTCCAAAAAAAAATTTCGATTTTATGTTTAAAACAATAGGGTAGTACCGAAGTATAGTTTTCTTAAAAAAAAAAAAAAATTTCTTAAGAAGGAGCGTTCTAATTCCGAGAATTTCGAGAATAAATCAAGACTAACAAGGATTAGAAAACACCTGATGATTTGGCCGAGTAACTTCAGCCGCCTCTTGTCATGCAACCAGTCTTGGCTCTGATACCAATTGATGTGGACCAGATTTCACGATGCGGAATACTTGCCAAGGAAAGTCTGGAAATTGTGAGACGCAGCTCTTAACCTCTAGAATCCCTATCTCGGATTCGGCAGTCTACTAAAATTAAGCTAAGCTAATTTTAAACACGCAGATCGAACCAAGTTTAAGAACAAAAGAGTTGAAACAAAAACATGCATTCTAGGTAGAGCAATTACCTAAAAAGCTATAGTTTCTAAACCTATAGTAATTCACAAAGCATGCAAATTACGAAAGCTCAAAATAAGAGAATGATTCAAAAAGTATAAAACTATACTATTCTATTACTTGAATCAAAATTGTGTGTTTAAAAGTGAAGAGGACCCCTATTTATAGTTATAGGTAGCCGAATTCTTCAGTACAAAGTAGTAGAAAGCAATTAAAATTGGAACTCAATTAAGAGATTGATTCCTTACAAACTGAAACATAAAAGAACTAGGTTTAGTTGATGATAGTGATTCGGATTTCACAAGGGTGAATCTAGCCGAAATTCTATACTAAATAACAAGTATAAATGAATCACAACTAAGAAGTAGAAATCAATCGAGAGATTGATCTCTTGAAAAGAAACAAACCTAAAGGAACTAGGTTTGTTAAGAGATAATAATTTGGGTGAATTATTGGATAATTTCAGCCAAAAATTATTTTAAAATAAGAAGTAAAAATTAAAATACAACAAGAGTTTAAGAAGGAACTCTCATTGAAAACTACTACTAGAATTAACTTAAGTTGTAAACTCAAACTAACTCCTTAATTAAAACCTTTCACAATTTCGGATTGGGATTCTCAATTGGGCTTCCCAATTTCGGAATTTCCTCTCCTTCTCGTGGTCTGGGCTGGCCGAATTTATGAAGGTGGGTTGCAAGGGGATTCGGCCCAAAACTCAATGGCGTGTTTGTGAAAAGTGTAGGAAGCTTCCGGAATCATTTCTGAAACTCAAATTTTACAAACTCTTCATTTCTTCATGATTCTTCAATTCAGACCCCTTTTCGGAAATGGTGAGTAAAATGACCATTTTACCCTTCTGACTCTTCTGGGCTTTATCTTCAGGGGTTTGTGCTTCGGATGCCATCTGGGATTGCCGGGAACACTCTTGGACTAGGTTCTCAAGGTCGGCCTTGAGTTTCCTTGTCCTTCTGCGTGTCATTGGCCCAACGATATCTACCAATGGATCTCTCTGGTATGGGCTCAGGTCCTGGAGCATAGCTAGGCCTCGATGTAGCACACAAACAGGCTCTGCTTCCTTTCTCGAGTCCTCTGCCTCAACTTGCAGATCCTCTCTATTTGGGCTTGTCGATGGGTTGGGGATGGCCTCATCATCCCCCCTCTCCCCACCCACCACCACCACCACCAAATTTTTTGCTCTCCATAGCCAACACCTACTTTATAGTTCATGATCAGCTTATTGTGAACAAATTTGCCCAAACAAAATCTAAATTGAAAACAAAATTTAACAAAGGAACAAGAAAACAAAAAAGGGCAAGTTTAAAACTTTGGAAATGGAGTCATTGACTAATGGGTCCTTGCGATGGGATTGAGAAAAAGATGACGCTCCACTGCAATAGGAATTGGAATCATTGACAATCAGACGATTTTACCCATGAAATAGTGGAGACATTAGTGACTTAACGGAGAGGGTGGATGGAATGTCATGTTTTGTTACGTTTTTTAAAGGTTTGTGCTGAAAAAACTAATTTCGAAAGGTTTGTGTCGAATCGGGTAACTTGGCCAAAGGTTCGTTATGAAATGAGAAATTCACTGTTTTTATTTTACATTGCGTTGTATACAATTGTATGATCTTCTGACAGCTATAATATATTTCAATAGCATAAAGTCTACCTAGAAGTGTGGCTACGTACTATGTCATGCATTACATGTACCACATTGCAATGAAATTCAAGAAGTTAGCACTCGAAAAGGTATTTGATTATGTTTTATTTGTTTTAGCATTCCCTATGCATGTTCTTGTATTTTATTTTGCTACTTAATAAATTTGTTTTTATTCTTTGTGGTAGTACTTCAAGGTCGGCCGCACTCCATTAACCATTGAGGATAGATGCTATGAAAAATTATGCACTAGTTATATTGTGAAGCAGTAGCTGAACAGTACTTGACTGTTGTTTTGATAGTAATGAAACTAGTTGGAATAGTTGTATGAATTTTTGTGGATATCTATTCTAATGTAATATTGACTTCTACTTTTATCTTGTTAATATTTTGTATCTCTATTTTAACTTCAAAGGCAGGTTTGCTCCAAATGGCTGTAGAAAGTGTACTTTCTAATGCATTTTGGGGGGGGGGCAAAAAAAGCTCCATAGAAAGTGCAAGGGTAAGACATGTAAGTATCTACTATACTTATATGTCATGATCTATTGATACAAATATTGTAATAATTTATGCATCTGATTGCTAGTCCAATAATTTGATGTAGTGTATGTTGATCGAAGAGCCACACAAGTGTCCAGCCTCTAAAGATATCCACATGAACAACTTACGGGGACCTCACATGGTGGACTACAGCAGGTTAACGTGCTAGCTCCGTCATAATGACAATGCTACCTATTTAATAGCAATTAAAACTTACCAGATAAGCATTTAATAGATCTTATCAAGTAATCATTTATCTATAATAGCTATCCTATAAGATGACAACTACCTGATATCCTTAGTAGTTAAGGGATACGATCATTTATATCAATTAGGTAAATCCTTTTATTTCAAATCTTTATTTGAGATAATTAATTTGCTAATTAAATACTTATAGATTAATTTAATATAATTAATCCATGTAATTATCATATAATTACAACTAGTCCCATTTAACCCAAAAAATTAATTCTTTTGTATGTGACCCTTTAGGTTTCTTAATTGATAAATTCAATCTTTAAATTGGCTTTAGTACAAAACCCAACAAACTGCTCCCACTTGGATTAAAGACAATTTTAATCGCGAGAATTTTAAGATTAGATAAATTAAACATTTTAATTTATCACTAATTTATTATTATAGATCAAGATCGGCCTCTAGCTAGGCATCATGACTACACAAGAATTAAGAAAGTCAAGTGATCGACTTCACCTATCTATGAACCAAATTCTGTGTAATTAACATCCTTTCACAATACTCCCTAATTAGCACAAAAGTAAGGTATGAGTGTCAACTCTTATTGTACTAATATTTTCTTGTTTCTAAAATTCAACTTCTTAAAGTAATTTAGAACACTTCTAAATTCGTTTGCAAACTTTTAAGTTGATATTTCAACAAGTGGCCAAAACTGGGATTACTCTCCAATGACTAGAAGTTGTGAATCCTATATTGATTATAAACTATCAAGTCATGCTTCCTATAATACCCAACATCTATTGTACATATACCAGTCACGGTTATAGACAAATAGAGTCAATCATTCACACTAATGATACTCTTACAATTTCAAGTCCAATGATCATTTACACTACTATAACATATATAGAGATTATGTCATTGGCACTTAAGTAGTTAACCTTTATGGAAATCTCTAAGTGGGTCATTCCAATGAATATGTTCTCTAATAATTCATTCATATATCACCATATATACTCCCTCCATTCCAAAATGTATGATGTTTTAGTCTCTCAAATTTGTTCCAAAATGTATGATGTTTTAGGAATTCAAGAACAAATAATGTATTTTGTTCCATATTTGCCCTTTTTTATTGTAATTCTATCATTCATTTATGTTGTAGTGTACCAAGATAAAACTCATTGAAACTACAATTTATATCAAAAAAATGTGTAATACATTAATTTTATTATTAAATAAGGTTGAAAAGCTGTATGTTCCAGATGAAATGCATGATATTTTGGAATAATCAAATAAATTTAATAAGGTTAAGAAGGTAATTTTATCAATTTTTTAATATGTGTGCAATAAGCTAAAATATCATACATTTTGAAACAGAGAGAATACTAATCTATCCACATTAACAATGTCCTTTATATTGTTAACACTGACTAGGGAATTTTTAAGAAAAATAAACATATTATTCTAAGGACTTTATCATCACTTATATGAATAAACATATAATTCGGAATGATAAATCTCGATATATCAAAATTGCATAAATACAGTATTGCAAAGAAATTGATAAAACTATAATTATCTAGCTTTTGTCTATTCACTATCTTTACTCATCAGAAAAACTCCCACTTGAATAAAAACCAATGGTTTAGTTCAATCGATAAACTACTTTATTGTTGTGAGCATTTCTGATCAATGATAAATCAAATGATAGTGACTGATACATAATTTAGACCATCAATGACACTTGGTTTTCATCATCATTATGAAAACATCATGCATAGTTTCATAAACCATGTTTGATCCAAATAATTTTAAAACACTTTAGAAATTCTAATGTATGTGACATAAGTTGTAAAATTGCTTTCAAATCTATTTTGGAACTCTTCCAATAATTTTGAAAGTAAAACAAATCTATTTTATTCTCCTGTAATTGAAGATTCACCCTTATTTATCTACAAGTAGTTGATGAGTAAAATTAAGATTGCCTTTCTAATACGTCACAGGTATAAGAAAGATATCAATCTAATTTGACCAAATGACGTTCATTTGAATTCATTCAACTAGCTCCTAACTTTTAGAACATCATAGTTTTTTTTTTTTTTTTCCTAAGTGCGTATACTAATATACAAGTTAAATTCAATATTCATAACATATGAAAATAACTATATATTAATGCACACCTACCAAACAAATTTAGCATTATATATGTAAAACAACATACATATTATCTAGCATTATATATGTAAAACAACATACATATTATCTATCTCTATATATATTGACTTATGAAATTCAATATTCATAACATATGAAAATAACTATATATTAATGCACACATACCAAACAAATTTAGCATTATATATGTAAAACAACATACATATTATCTATCTCTATAGATATTGACTTATGAAATTTTTATTGGTTTTCCTATCTATTAAAAAAATTTATTTCTTGAACAATCATATATTAAAAATTAAAGGCATTTAATTTCTACATATATTCTATCATACATAGAATAGTAGAAAACTATTGCTATAACTTACTAATTAATTTGAATACACAAGACTTACAACCATTTTTTTTTTCTAATCAAAGTATTAGAATTTGAATTTTCCTTTTTTCTTCTTTGTGGACACATCTATATAACAGAATTGTTAATTGGAGGACAAGTTGTACTAAACGTAGGACACTTTCAAAATATTTTAATTGTGAAATTACTGAATTGACCTTTGAATTTTTTCTTCTTCCTTCTTCGTCATTGGCAATCTTCATCTTCGTCTTCTTCGTCCTTCTTCGTTCTTCTTCGTCTTCTTTGTTCTTCTTCGTCTTTCTTCTTCCTCTCCTTCTTATTCTTCTTCACTCTTCCAATTTGCAGACAAAGAAAAATAAAATAAAATAAAATAATGGGTTCTGCAATCTGATTGCAGAACCGAAAGCAGAACTTGGATTGCAGAACTTCGATTCTGCAAATGTAAATGGCATAACTTTTCTGCAATTTACATTTGCAGAACCGATTTGCAAAAGAACTAAAAAAAAAATAATTTAAAATAATAGCACCTTCGCCGTCCTGTGGCCGGCCA
The DNA here is from genome assembly GCA_016801395.1 of Leptodermis oblonga. Taxonomy (NCBI): domain Eukaryota; kingdom Viridiplantae; phylum Streptophyta; class Magnoliopsida; order Gentianales; family Rubiaceae; genus Leptodermis; species Leptodermis oblonga. Next base: position 27,578,926 of record CM028751.1, read on the forward strand.
TGGTTGCCAGCAAGGAGTTTCTCCACGCCGGCAACCATGACTTTTAAAAAAAAAAAATTTAAGTATTAACTTTTATTTTTAGATTAAAGGGCATTAATGTATTTTCACATTTAAAAACTTAAAAAGTGTCATATATTTAGTAAAAAATGTTCTGTAAGTAACATGCCCCCTATATAAATGGCGTGCCTTCTATTGCTGTTTAATGTGAGTGTGTTTTTTTTTTAAATTCCTTCGTTACTATGATACCATTTGAATTCTTATATCTATGATTGATACATTTAATTTCTTATTTGAAATTAGTTTTATTTTGTAAACGCAAACGTCCTTCTATCCTTGCAATCTTATTGAGTTTTTCGTCCATACTGAAAGAAATATTGCTGACATATTTGACTCTGATTAAATTATCAATGACTTTTAGTCACTGAAAAAGAAGGTCGACCAGCACTTTAACGTAACTTTTATTTTCGTTGAACACTTTTTAGTTCGTTTAATATGACATTATTTAACAAGTTTTTGTTTTAATTTTTTTTTTTTTTTTTTGAATAATATAGATTTAATAATCTATCACTATTATTGGCCCCTACAATAATATCAGTCCAGCTCGGCCATCTTGATATATAGCTGAAAGAGTGTGATTTCGTGGGCTCGTGAAAATTCATTTGGTGGCATTAGGTACAAAATTACAAATACAAGTGATGAGGAGTCCCTATTTTTTTTCGATAGTTAACAGTGACAGCATCAGATGATAAATGAAATTCTGCAGGTCATGCATGCCACCGATATGAAACATTATTTACAAACTTTTTTGTCAAAAGAGTAGCCTAGCTCATCGGCTATTACATTAACATAACCGACTGATCCAAAAGGGACCAGAACAAGTGATATAAATTACAGACCTTTTGAAGTCTTTATTACAATCTGTACATAAAATTTTCTTTAACAAACTGAAAATATGGATAAACTACAAAGAGGACGAATCGCAAGGTAAAAGGAGTTGAAATATTTTGACCTTGCGATTCAATTTGGAAAAATGATGGCCACCAATCCGGTGGATTAGAAGCCAATGAAATTAAACAAAGATCTGGCATTGTCGGGGCCGGCGGGTGCATCCCCAGATGGAGATAGGCCTTCGCTGCCCAAGGGAGATGAGGCTGGTGACATCTCCGGGGTGCTAGCTGTCGCTGCCGATGACAAATCCGAGCTACTTTCCGGTGTTGGAGTGGGAGTCGCCTCCTGTGCGACCGCTGAGACCAGCCCTGAAAGGGCGACCATGATGAATAGAACTGCAACCAATTGGCGAGCCATTTTCTTTGTTCTTTTTGGTTTTGGAAAAACTGATACGAATTATAAATGAATTTGATTTGATGGATTTTTAATGTTTTTCTTTGGGTTTTTTGGGATTCTCGAAGTTGAAGTAACACAACACCAAGAGAGCATGCGGAGAATTGGAGGAGTTTGGCGTGTTTTATATAGGCAGCGCGAGGACTCAGCGAACATGGTATCGACGAGTGGATAGGAAGATTGATGGACGTTCTCGATCTGTGACAAGATCTAGAAGAAACAAACAGGGCCATTAACAAGCGAGAGATGAGCGTTTAGCATTTTGACCGAGTTTTGGGTGGACTAGCTTTTTAGTTGATGCCTGCATGGAATAATTTATAACACCAATAATTTGCATGTTCTGATCGAGAAGATGTTGTAAGAACTAGTAATTATAGTAAATAAGGATAAATGATGTTTTGATCCCTTCCTTGAGGTTAAACCGTTGATCAGCTGCATGATATCAAAAGTCAAAAAGCGATGATATCTAGAATATTGGAGTCAAGTACGAGTTACAAATAAATAAAATTGAAATTAAAAATAAATTTGAATTCAGATCAATCATTTGATTAATTTGATTATCCGGATGGGACTTTTTTGGAGGCAGGACCGGGAGGTCGGCCATCGTCCACATGGTGTAAACATAATGGAGGGGAAGGAGGTACTCAAGTTGGGGCTCAGAAGACAAATTGGAAATGGGAGGAGTACTTGGATCTGGCATGATCCATGGTTGCCAGGAGTGACAGTTCTGAGTCCCAGTCACCTCCCTATGGGTTCCTCACCGCCCAAGCTGGTGGCAGACATCATTGATGCGGCAGTCGGAACTTGGAACATAGAGGTCGTGCAATCAGGATAAGAGGGGGCGTCATTCTGAAAAGTGCTTATCATACCTTAGTTAGCACGCCAGACACACTGATCCGGGGCGGCCCCACCACAAGGGAGCCGGATCCGCTCTGACGCAGGTTATGGAGTCTGAATATTCTGGCGTGTGTGCATCAGTTCTTGTGGAGATTATGCACGGCCACGCTAGCAACACATGTGGCATTACAACGGCGCCATGTGGCAATTGGGCCGCCAGTTTGTCACTTTTGTTACGCAGGAGGGGATAGTCTCCGACACCTCTTCTTTGAAAATGTCAATTCTCTGTGGCAGTTTGGGAGTTGGCTTGGTGCTATCAGGTTATTCTAGATCGACAACAGGAGCATGGACACCTTTTGATGTGAGTTATTCGAAGAAGTCCTCACGGTGCGAAGAGTTGCCAAGGAAAGTGGATCGTTGAAAGGCACAATCTTACTCACTCAGATTTTGAGAATTACAAACAAGGCATATAGTGAAATAAACTACTTTAGCTATAACCTAGTAAGTATAAACGAATTGAAACCAGCAGAAATTAGACGAAGCAAGAAACCTAATTACCCTATAGTCTCGCTCGTGTTATCTAAACATTAGCATGCAAATTACACAAGTGAAAAATAAGAATTCTAATGCTAAGGATTAACCTCACAAGATATAATAATCTGAATTCTATATTTGATGATCAATGAATTTGGCTGGCTCCTCTTAAATAGAAGAGGTTGCGAGCCTTTACTTGAAGTGTAAAAGAAAAGCAATTAAGAAACAAAAGAAATTGGAAACCAACTAGAGTTGGTATTCCTACAAGAAAACAAGTTGCCAAAAAGAGCATCGCAACTTGGGTGGGGAATGCGGCCACCTCAAAGAAAGAGGAAAACCGAATTTTCCTTGAAAATAAAGGAAACCTATTGCCAAAAGGATTCAAGAAGTGAAAACTTTTTTGGAAACAAAGAAATAAGGAAATTGGTTAATTGTACAAACTTGAAACAACCTTCTAATAACCTTAACAAACTAGGAATAGAATTAGGAAACATGCATAAATCCTAATCCTATTCAAACACCTAAAACCTAACTCCAATAGGACTGTGGTTTCGGCAGAGGCATGTAGTAGATGGGCCAACTTGGTGAAGCCTTTGTGCTTATGGATTCGGCCCAGATAATGTAGCATGCATGGTGAAGTCGAAACTTGATTCTGGAAAACTTTACCAAATAGCTCGGATGATTCCGGACGCAATGATAAGCTTTTTGAACCCATCGAAAATGCCAGAAATCAAGAAAATCAAGATTTTTGCAATTCTTTAAGATTCATAACTAGTAACTCTCCTAATAAACGAAGAAGTTAAAAACCCCAAGATTTATCAAGATCCATTTCAAGAAGTTCAAGAAACCTTTCAAGAACTTCAAGAAATCCCTTGAACTTTATTCCTGGATGAGCATTGGCCGCACATCTCCTGTAATCTTGAAAAGATGGACTATTTTATCCCTCTGACTTGGTTTATCCAAGGCTTTGCCTTCTGATATCTTTTGTGCTTCTGTACGGCTTGTTCTTACAAGGGCGCGGTGGGCATCCTCTACTTCTTTCTGCCGTGTTCTGGTGAGGAACCCAATGATATCGATTAATGGATCCCTCTAATATGGACTTTGAGCTGCTATGGATCCACCTCCTTGTGGCTGACTTGTAGACGACTCTGTATTGCTGGGGATGCCCTCATCACCTTTGGCTGCAGGATTTGTTGTTCCAAGCGCCGGGAGGTCTATGTGAATTTATAGCAGTGGCACTTGGCTTAATATGGTTCTAGCGGAATAGACAGGTGCATGGGGAACCGACACAGGAGCCTATAGGGGTAATGCAATCGGCGGCGGCTGTTCTACTAAACTACAAAGCAGCGAAGGCATGCCCGGAAAGGGAAGATCCCTTTCTAGCATTTGCTCCGTTACTAGTGAGAGCTCCACTAGGGTTCAGAGTATTTTTTGATGCGGACTACCATCCGGCAACAGGTAGAGCAGAAGTGGGTGTGTTTGGTAGGGATGGGCAGGGTCGTTGGTGGGGTGAAGTAGCTAAAAGAATAGCGGGGTCTTTTCTCCGGAGGAGGCAGAAGCAAAGTGATGTAGATTTCTTAAGCAATTGAATAAGTTCCCAAGATTGGTTTAGTGAGCATACAACACAGTTGGAGAATTCAAGCTCTAGTTCGGTGTTGTTTAGTTAATGGAACAATGATAATCATGGATTTGCAAAGTGATGAACACAAGAAAACACTTCACATATAGATTATCAAAAATACAACAAGATTGATACAATGATGGAGAGATAGAGAATGGAAACAAAGAGTATTATCGAAGGCAATACAAGATCGAATCTAGAATAGGCACCCCTAATGAACATATGTCATTAAATTCACCTAGCTACTTACAAAACCTTGAAATTAACCAAGCTAACCAAGACTTCTAATACTCAAAAGAAGACTTGTAAACTTCTTACCAATGCCCACAAGTGTGCAATGATGACCAAAACCACCAAGGAGTTGGAATTGAAGTTGAGAAGCTCTCAAATTTGGATTGAATTTTCATGTAGGTTGATGATTCCTTGTAGTTTCAGCCACATTATATAGAAGGCCAGCAAGAATAAGTCCAACAAAGCTAAAGTACACACCAAATAAAGAAATACAAAGCTAAAGTTCACACCAAATAAAGAAATACAATATAATACTTAAAGTAGTGGGATTGATTCTTCATGTTTTGTGGGTGGGTTTCATTTTCAGCCATGTTTTGTGGCTTTTGATTCTTCATGGCCGAAAATCATTAGTTGGCTGCCATGTTTTGGTGGATTTGATTATTGGCCAAGAATTATATATCTTCCATCTTTGAATTTTCAAATAAGGTTTCCCTCAAATTGGCATCTTGCCCTCCAACTTCTCCTTAAATGCATTTTGACCCTTCCAATTGTGATCAAAGGTAGATTGACCTCCTATCCTTTCACTTGACCGAGAATGTAGTCCCAATGTGAGATTTGATGGTTGAAATTGATTGTTCATGGTGATCATGGTCACCCACGGTTTTGCTTCTTCCACCTTGCGGTCCTCTAGTGCTTGATCAACGTATCCATTAATTGCTTCCTTCAATTTCTTTGTTTGAAGACGAGTCATGTGTTGCTTAGGTTCTTGTTGAGGCTTGATGGAGATAGGATCTACATCATCCCCTCTCCCTTGGAAAGGATTCTTCCTAGAATCCGTATCTTCATTCGGATCTTCACCTACAACGACAAAAGGAGACAAATCACTTACATTGAATGTAGTACTTACATTATACTCACCCGGAAGATCAATAACGTAAGAGTTATTGTTGATTCGTTCCACCACTTGAAAGGGTCCATCCCCCCTTGGGTCTAATTTCGACTTCCTTTGATTTGGAAATCGTATTTTCCGAAAATTCACCCAAACCCAATCACCCGGGTGGTAAATCTTCTCCTTGCGGCCCTTGTTGGCTTGTTGTGCATAGTGTTCATTTTTTCTTTCAATTAGATCATGTATCTTTTGATGCATATGCCGTATGTATTCTCCTCTCTTGCTTCCTTCATCACCTATGATTGCCTTTTGTGGCCACAAAGAAGTAGATAAATCAAGAGGTGTTAAAGGATTAAAGCCATATACATATTCAAATGGAGACATTTCAATAGTACGGTGCGTAGTTCTATTATAAGCAAACTCGGCTATGGGTAGGCATTCTTCCCAAGCCTTCTTATGACTTCGCACAAGGGCCCGTAGTAAAGATCCTAGGGTCCTATTCACAACTTCGGTTTGTCCATCCGTTTGAGGATGAGCCGAAGTAGAAAACAAAAGTTTAGTTCCTAACTTATGCCAAAGAGACTTCCAAAAATAACTCAAAAATTTGGGATCCCTATCACTCACAATAGTTTTTGGAAGACCATGCAACTTAACTATTTCTTTGAAAAAGATGTTAGCTATATGAGATGCATCATTAGTCTTTTTGCATGGTATAAAATGTGCCATTTCAGAAAACCTATCTACCACAACAAAAATGCTATCATTCCCTTTACTAGATGTAGGTAGTCCTAGCACAAAATCCATAGATAAATCAAGCCAAGGTTTAGAAGGAACCGGGAGTGGAGTGTAGAGTCCATGATTATTCCCTTTTGATTTGGCTTGCCTACACTCGATGCACGTTGAGCATATCCTTTCCACATCCTTGCGCATGTGTGGCCAATGAAAATGTTCTTTGAGCACGTCTAGTGTTTTAAGAACTCCAAAATGTCCCATGAGACCTCCACAATGTGCTTCCCTCACAAGTAATTCCCTAAAAGAACAAGAAGGAACACAAAGTTGGTTATTCCTAAACAAATATCCATCAAATAAATAAAACTTACCAAAGGCTCCCTTTGCACAAGATGAAAATATTTCGGCCAATTCCTTGTCTTTGGCATAGAGATCCTTGATAAAGCTAAAAGCAAGAAATTTAGAATCACACATTGAAAGTAAAGAAGTCCTCCTAAAAAGAGCATCGGCTACAACATTTTCTTTCCCTTTCTTGTATTTCAACACATAAGGAAAAGATTCAAGAAATGCACTCCACTTAGCATGCCTCTTATCTAGTTTTTGTTGTCCATTCAAGTATTTAATGCTTTCATGATCCGTGTGTATGATGAATTCCTTAGGCCTAAGATAATGTTTCCAATGTTCAAGTGTCCTAATGATTGCATACAACTCTTTATCATAGGTAGGATAATTCAATTGAGCATTATTGAGCTTCTCGGAAAAGTAAGCTATGGGCCGAGAACCTTGCATCAAAACACTTCCAATACCTGCTTTGCTTGCATCACATTCTACCTCAAAAGTATTATCAAAATTTGGCAAAGCAAGTAAAGGTGCATGAGTAAGAATGTGCTTAAGTGTATCAAAAGCATGTTGTTGTGCATTACCCCAATCAAACCTAGCATTCTTTTTAGTTAATGAACTCATAGGGGCGGCTATTGTAGAGAAATCTTTCACAAACCTCCTATAGAAACTAGCAAGGCCATGGAAAGATCTCACCTCGGTTATGGATGTTGGAGTTGGCCATTCTCGAATCACCTTGACCTTTTCTTCATCCACTTTGACTCCATGTTTCCCTACTACAAAGCCAAGAAACACAACTTCTTCTTCACAAAATATACACTTTGACATCTTGGCATAGAGCTTGTTTTCCCTTAATGATGAAAGAACCAAAGATAAATGGTTAGTATGCTCTTCTAGACTCTTACTAAACACAAGAATGTCATCAAAATAAACAACAACAAATTATCCTATGAACTTCCTAAGCACATGATTCATGAGTCTCATAAAAGTAGATGGTGCATTAGTAAGTCCAAAAGGCATCACGAGCCACTCATACAAACCAAATTTGGTTTTGAAAGCCGTCTTCCACTCATCACCTTCTTTCATGCGAATTTGGTGATAACCGGAAGCAAGATCAATTTTTGAAAATATTGTGGCTCCACATAGGTCCTCTAACAAGTCATCTAACCTCGGTATTGGATGTCTATACCGAATGGTGATCTTGTTAATGGCCCTACAATCAACACACATTCTCCAAGTGCCATCTTTCTTAGGTACAAGAATGACCGGTACGGCACATGGTGACAATGACTCCCTTACCAAACCTTTGTGGAGTAATTCTTCCACTTGTCTTTGTAGCTCCCTAGTCTCGGTTGGATTTGCTTTGTAGGCTGCCCTATTTGGTAATGGAGCTCCCGGAACCAAATCAATTTGATGTTCTATGCCTCTAAGTAGTGGAAGGCCGTGTGGAAGCTCCTCGGGAAAAACATCTGCAAATTCCTTCAAAACCGAAGACACAACACTAGGCAAACTTGAGTTAGCATTAGATAAAGATAAACAAAAACTTGGGTGCATGAGAAGCACCAATGGTGAGTGATCACCCAATGTCCTACCCAATTCCCTCTTGGAAGTAAACAAGATGCCTTTTTCTTTCTCACCATCTTGTGGCTTTTCACTCACCTCTTTTAATTTCCCTTGCCCTCTACTCTCTTTTGGCTTCTTACACTCACTCTCTTGCCTTTTATTCTTCTCTCGTTCTTCTTTCAACACATGATGAGCTTTGTGTACAATATGAGGGGAAAGAGGCTTCAAACGAATTCTCTTACCCTTACATTTCAAGATATACTCATTACTCCTACCATCATGCATAGCACAAGTATCATATTCCCATGGTCGACCTAGCAAAACATGACATGCATCCATGGGTACAACATCACAAAGAATATCATCAACATATGTTCCTACCACTATAGGCACAATGCATTGATGAGACACTTTAATTTCACCAAAATCACCTAACCACTTCAATTTATAGGGTGTCGGATGCTTAACAAGAGAAAGATTGAGTTTACATACCAAGTCTTGACTTATGGCATTAGTGCAACTACCTCCATCCACGATGACGAGACAAATTTTGCCCTTGATCTTGCATTGCATATGGAAGATGTTGGTTCGTTGCTCCTCATGATCCTCCGCCTTTGGTTGTAGACTTAAAGCCCTCATAATCACCAAGTTGTGGTTTTGAGCAAGGATAGGTGTGCTCTCGGGTTCTCCTTCTTCTTCAAAGCCAAGATAAGTATCCGGCTGCTCTTCTTCCATGGTTTCCTCTTCATCTTCCTCACCATGCCATAGTCCATCATCCCCAAGAATCATGACCCTTTGATTTGGACATTCATTTGCATAGTGGCCGATTCCTTTGCATTTGAAACAATGGTTTGGACGAGTTGTCACCCGAGTAGTCCGAGGAACATGCTCGCTAGAGTTTGTTGCATTGTTTCGGGTAGGTGTAGGCCGAGAAATGGATGAAGGTGCGGCTGGTTCGGGGCGGCCATGATGTGCATTTGAGGCTGAATTAGATGCTGCCGAAGACACCAAAGGATTAGAAATCGAAGGTACCGAGCTAAAATTCCTCCCGGAGCCGGAAGGTGTAGGAAAGGGGCGCGCATTGGGCCTTGATCCTGGAACCGGATACGTTGTCTTGTATCTTCCTTTCGACATACTCTCCTCCTTGAGTTGCTGCTCAATGGTCACGGCATATTTGAATAAATCTTCCAAAGATCTAACCCGAAAAGATTCCAACTCCACCTTGTGCCTTAATTGCATGTTCAATCCTTCTACAAATCGTGCCTCTGTGATATCCTCCTCCTCATTAAGATTAAGTCGAAGCATTAACCTTTTCATCTCATGGTAGTATTCTCCTACACTCTTACTTCCTTGCTTTAAATGTTGAAGCTCTCGGCGAAGGAAAGTGGAATAAGACTTAGGCACATAATAGGTTTTCATAATACGCTTCAAATGGTACCAAGAATCCACCGGTAGTTCTCCACCTCTTCCTTCTCGACGAACCAAGTCCTTCCACCAAATCAAAGCGTGACCTTTAAGGGAAGCTACCACAAGCCTCACTTGATACTCCTCGGAATAAGTGTGAAGCTGAAAAATCATATCTACTTGATCCATCCAATCAAGGAATTCTTCCGGGTTGGAGAGACCATAGAAAACCGGAATGTCATGCTTGAGCTTGCCATCCTCCACTTGATTTCTTGGGCGATCATAATTCTCCCGACAGGGTTCATCGTGCATGTTACCATGCCTTTGCTGATTTTGGTCTCCATGATCACTACGCCTAGTCTCCATGCGAGTCACGCGTTCACCCATCGTATCCATCCTTGCTTGAAGGTCCCTTAAGATTCCCATTATAGCATCCAATTGTCCTCCTTCCTCATGGGCCGTAGAGGCCTCATCTTGCTGTTCTTGTTGAGCTTGAAGCCTCGTTTGAGGTGGCATTGTACCTGCAAATTAGTGTAAACAAAAGAAGGGGGGTTTTTCGAAGAACTCACTCCCGCAATTGTCACCCCTTCCCCAACACTCACCAATGTACACTCAAGAAAGGTTTAGAATATTTGTGAGGGGTAGGTTCACTCCCTTACTATCTCAACAAACAATCCAACACCTTGTGCAATGGGTATGATCACCTTAAATGCAAGCAAGATATGAAGCACAAGTACAAGAACAAATCTGTCAAACAGGGGGGTATAAATAATACAGTGACTTTCAAGAATAAACTGTATGGATCTGGAAAGAATCAAGAAACAAGGCTTACCTATATGGAAACTACTATGAAAGAGAAGTTCAAGAAATTTGGAATCACTCAATTCCAAGTTGAAACGACCGAGTTATGATCAAAACAAAACAGTATCACAAATTGACAGAATCTGCCAGCAATAAGAACACACTGTACCAGGTTGCTTGCAACAAAATTAACTATTTTTTTTAACAACGAATTAGCAAGCAAGAATTACATGCCTGGAAACTAGACTCATAGAGGAATCCATAGCAATTGGAATCACTCAATTTAGATTTGAAATGAGTGAGATATGGTCAAAACAAAACAGCACACACAACCAAAAGTTTCTGGCCAGAATACCAAAACAGAGACAGTGTTGAGTCAAAGGTGATTTTCAACACCTTAGGCTAACAATAAAATTGCATGGCATACATGGTTGGAAACTAGACTCAAAAAGGAAAAGAATGGTGTATGATTTGGCACAAAACAAACGTCAAATGACAGAGATATAGACAACACAAAACAACACAACTTTCTGGAAATTGAAAACAATGAAACAGAAACTATGGTTTTCGAGTTTTTGAGGTGATTTCAATTGTTTCACCAAGAAAACGATTCAAAGCTCACAAAACCAAGAACCTAAGCTCTGATACCAAGTTGATGTAGATTTCTTAAGCAATTGAATAAGTTCCCAAGATTGGTTTAGTGAGCATACAACACAGTTGGAGAATTCAAGCTCTAGTTCGGTGTTGTTTAGTTAATGGAACAATGATAATCATGGATTTGCAAAGTGATGAACACAAGAAAACACTTCACATATAGATTATCAAAAATACAACAAGATTGATACAATGATGGAGAGATAGAGAATGGAAACAAAGAGTATTATCGAAGGCAATACAAGATCGAATCTAGACTAGGCACCCCTAATGAACATATGTCATTAAATTCACCTAGCTACTTACAAAACCTTGAAATTAACCAAGCTAACCAAGACTTCTAATACTCAAAAGAAGACTTGTAAACTTCTTACCAATGCCCACAAGTGTGCAATGATGACCAAAACCACCAAGGAGTTGGAATTGAAGTTGAGAAGCTCTCAAATTTGGATTGAATTTTCATGTAGGTTGATGATTCCTTGTAGTTTCAGCCACATTATATAGAAGGCCAGCAAGAATAAGTCCAACAAAGCTAAAGTACACACCAAATAAAGAAATACAAAGCTAAAGTTCACACCAAATAAAGAAATACAATATAATACTTAAAGTAGTGGGATTGATTCTTCATGTTTTGTGGGTGGGTTTCATTTTCAGCCATGTTTTGTGGCTTTTGATTCTTCATGGCCGAAAATCATTAGTTGGCTGCCATGTTTTGGTGGATTTGATTATTGGCCAAGAATTATATATCTTCCACCTTTGAATTTTCAAATAAGGTTTCCCTCAAATTGGCATCTTGCCCTCCAACTTCTCCTTAAATGCATTTTGACCCTTCCAATTGTGATCAAAGGTAGATTGACCTCCTATCCTTTCACTTGACCGAGAATGTAGTCCCAATGTGAGATTTGATGGTTGAAGTTGATTGTTCATGGTGATCATGGTCACCCACGGTTTTGCTTCTTCCACCTTGCGGTCCTCTAGTGCTTGATCAACGTATCCATTAATTGCTTCCTTCAATTTCTTTGTTTGAAGACGAGTCATGTGTTGCTTAGGTTCTTGTTGAGGCTTGATGGAGATAGGATCTACATCACAAAGGCAGCACTAGCAGCCATTGATCTAGTGAAGCAAAAAGGCTGGTTCCAGTGGTAACTGGTGGGAGATGCGGCAACTGTAGTATTAGCTGTGCAGAATGAACTACCTCCATTGGTAGGCTCTCAGGAGTTGGTGGCCTCTATTGTAGCCCGGGTGAGGGAGCAAGGGATAAGAGGGATTTTCTTGGGTGGAACGGAGTAGGAATGCTATAGCTCATCTGTTAGCGCAGGCTGGGGCAACGAGCCCAAGCTTGGAATACTATTGGGGTTCTCCCCCGTCTTTTGTATATAAATAATGCTGGACGAATTACAGCGCCATTAATATAATGCCTTTCTTCTAAAAAAAATAATAATAGTTTACAAATTCGATTGTAATTCCAAATTCCTTGTTTGGATATTTAACTTTTTAAATATAATTAAAATCTGTGTATATATATATATATATATGTATGAGTGAGACTGTAGTCCCTTCAAAGGAATTAATAAGCCATTGGATTTGGTCTTATATAAATTAACTACGTAATTGCATACTCATTTATATAAACCAAATTCAATGGTTGAACCATTCCTTGAAAGGGATATAGTTTTCCCATACAAATATATATATATATATATCATATACCCAAAAATTTGGGTGAAATTAATTTATGTATGAAACAAGTTCATATATACATGTAACGTGTCATGCATATACTTGTGCGTCTATCTAACAATACCTTTTATTATTTTTATAAATTTTGGGTATCACTAAACTATTGAAGGAATATCAATTAGGTCTTGAAGAGCAGCTTGATATTCCTTCAAGAGAATTTCGAGTATCACTTTGATGTTGAAAGAGTATCCAGTCTGCTCTTAAAGAGATAATTGATGTACTCCTTCAAGAGTATAGTTAAAGTATTGGTGTACTCTTGTTGGAGCAGTAGTAACTCTATTTTTATTTTTGATTAATTTTTTAGTGCTAATTCTTTAGAGTACAAGTGTTATTCTTAAAAGGTAGCATTTGTACTCTTCAAGAGTATCACTGATTCACTGCTACTTTTCCTGAGTAGTAGTTTCGGTGTTCTTTTTCTCTTTTTCTTTTTTGTTTATTTTTTTTTTTTCTATGCTTGAAGTGATATTTGAAAAGAGTAATACTAATACTCATGAACAGTAACACAAGTACTATTCACATGTATTAACTTTTCTTAAAAAAATAAATGATATTTGGAAAGAGTATTACTAATGCTTTAATAATATCATCGGTACTATTCACTATCATTTTTTTTTTAATTCATACTTAAAAGTGTTTTTTCTACGAAGTGATACTTCGAGAGAGTATTACTAATATTCAATCGTGAACAATACTGATGGAGCACGATTTGTCGGACGAGCCTTGGGAGTCGCTTAGCTCATGAACTGGTTGTAGGTTTATGTGTGAAGTACCTGCAATGTTGGGGGAAGTGTCTCACATAAGCACTCCGAAGGCTAAGTAAGTATAAAGATGTGGACGAGCAGATGTAGCAATTGAGTTGGCCATTTAGCATGTACCTTGAACCAATGGCAGTAAGGGTATCTATAGAAAGGAATTCAAGAGAGTTTAAAAACCATGAATGAACTATATTATGTTCTCTGAATTTTCGATCAACACCAACCACCAATCGGTCAAGACAACCAAAAATAACTCTGAACCCTGTGAGCATCTAAATGATATAAAAAATAGACTCATATGAGTCTTTAAGCTATTCAATAGGGGTGTTAAAAATAACTAGTAAGCCGATAATCGGACAAAAAGATGAACCCGTAAACCGATTAGTAATTGGTTTACTGGTTACTCAGTTCTAGTATTGTATTTTTCTTCTCTATTAAACATATAAAGTGGTTATATATACATATAGATATATATATATATATGTTATTTATGTTCTTTAGGCTTTTATGTTAAGATTTATCACTTATGAAAATAATTAACATGTTTTATGATTTCACAAATTTATTTTATATTTTTCTGTCATGATACATAAATTTTCATATACATAATAATGTTTAAAATAAATACATGAATAAATTTATGTGAGAGCTTTTGTAAAATATAATAGCTATCTTTAATGATAAAGAATAGTAAAATTTTAATTCAGTTATGTTTCTTTCATATTCATTTGCTTATTAAATAATTACATATAAAAATTTATATTTGTTCAAAAACAAAAAGAAAAAAATTAAGGAATAAAGAAAAATTTATCTGTTAATCGAGTAAACAGGTTAATCGGAACCTATCAACAGGTAATCTTACCGGTAGGTTAACCCGTTTTGGCTGAAATTAGCCAAATCGGCATTAATCGGAACCGGTTAACTATTCAAATTATCAACAAAAAGTCTAAATATAATGATAGTACTAAAAGTTCCCTAACTTAGAAAATGTAAATAGCTCCAAAAAACATCAAAACCTCTCAAACTGGATAACATTCATAATATTTTGAACAAAAAGGTCAAATTGATTCGCACTACAGGGCAGGACTCTCACTAAAACCAATACAATCGGTTTACAGGCATAAATTTACTAAAATCATCAAAGTTTGAAAATCTGTATATTTGTTCACAAGTACAACTAGTGGTTTTTGGCAGAATAAACAACAAAAACATATTTAAACATAACTAAAAAGGAGAATATATATATATATATATATATATATAATTATAGAAGAAGAATACTCACGCCTAAACCCTAACCACCATTATTCCAAGAAACAATTAAAAATAAGCATCATATCGCAAAAATTATATCAAAACGAAACTAAAAAATTCCCAAATTCAAACATTAGAAAGAAATTAAAGTGTTTATACCTTCAGACATAGATCTTGCTTGCTTCTTTTAAAGTACCACAAAACTCCTTGAAAGTTTCATAAACTTTCGAAACATAAAATGAATAATATTAAAAATTTACCTTTATTTTGATTATACAAGATTTGATGGCGGACGATTGCTTCTCGGCGCAACTCGATTCGAAGATGAAGATGGAGATGGCATTGGAGGTGAAACTGGTAGCAGAACAGTATGAAGGAAAGTGGTGAAAGAGATAGAAACTGGGGTACAAGTTGTTTTTGGCTTCTCATTATAATTTGTACTCATCAAATTTACACCGGGTTTTAGATACCACGGTGTAAGAGATAAAATTTAACACCGAAGAGCAAAACAACCTGGTGTAAGTGGTCAGACTCTTACAACGTACTTTGTAGACCTGGTGTAACTATTGGTCAGTAACACCTAGTTCAGGACGACCAGTGCCAATTATTTGTATTTTTTATAATTTGGACCGGAGTTTACTCAGGCCCAACCCTGAAATAGGGTAAATTTGGGCCACTACCAAGGGCCCAACTACTCAGGGGCCCAAAATTTTTAAAAACCTCTATTATTACATAGAGAAGAACCTCCATAAATTAATACTCTATAAATTAACAACTCTCTAAGATATTATCTTTCTCCGGTCTTGACTCGGGCCAATTCAAAAAATAACAAATTTTAATAAAATAATAAGATAATAATTTTTAGAGAGATCCCTATATAAATACTAGTTCCGCCAATATCATAAATTAATAATCTTGAAATTTTATAAGTATAACTAAGATAGTTTATTAAAATATAAAGGGTGAATTACATTTACCTCCCCCGAGGTTTGCCTAAATAACAAATGGATCCCTTAGATTTCAGAAAATAACATCCCAGTCCCTTAACCATCCAAACTTAGAGTTGTGCACTGTTCATCGTCTTCTTCCTTCGTCTTCTTCCTTCTTTTTTTCTCTCTTTTCTTTGTCGTCTCCCTGCCACCAGTTGCCATTTTTCTCCCTCCTCCCTGCGTCCGTCGTTCTTCTCCCTCCCTTGGAAGATGGCGACGACGCAAAGACAAGGACGATGAGAGGGAGAAGAACGACGGAGTATTTCTTCGTGTACAAGCCTATTTTGTAAATTTCATGTTATGCTACGTTTTACGGCACTCAATGCTCAGGAATTGAAGTTCGGAGCCTGTCCTTTGACACCTGGTTTTGGGTTATTGAGGGTTTTTCCTTGTATTATATTTTTATTCATTGTAGTGTATATTTATTCCTTGTTGACACTCATTTTTTATTTCAGATAGAAGATGCTAGTAATCGGGTTTCTGAGACATCCACTAAAATGTATAATGATGTGCTGGACGCCCATGAGAAGTCTAAGGAGTTAGATAGAAAGCATAAAGATCTAATGAAAGAAGTTCAGATATTAACTAAAGAGAAAGAAGCAGTGGAGAAACAACGCACAGAAGCCATTCAAAAACGTGCAAAGCTTGATCTTGATGATAAAGACCTTCAAGAAAATATCTGCAAGTATAAAGGCAAAGGTAAGAAATCAGACCTCCAAACTGGCTCTTCTTTTGGTTTCTTAAAAGTCCAGAGTTGGGATTTTGGATTGTGGGTCTTCATATTTGCTTTTGGAACTTCAGGAGGATGCATCGAAACGGCTTGATCTTCTGGAGTCGTATTCTCTCTTTCGAGGAAGATGACGACGACGCGAAGACGACGACTGCGGGAGTGAGAAGAACGACGGACACAGGGATGAGGGGGAAAAATGGCAACCGGCGGCGGGGGAGACGACAAAGAAAAAGAGAAAAAAAAAAAAAAAAAAAAAAAAAAAAAGAAGGAAGAAGACGATCAACAGTGCAGGACTACAAGTTTGGGTGGTTAAGGAATTGGGATGTTATTTTCTGAAACTTGAGGGATCCATTTGTTATTTAGGCAAACCTCGGGAGAGGTAAATGTAATTCACCCAAATATAAATTTATTGTTGTTTGTCTTTTTTTTGAAATTTTAATTTAGGTGAATTTCATCTCTAACTTTTATAATGCATCTAAATGTTCCGGTATAGGATTCTCGAATTACAACGAAAAAGAGAAGAGTCGTTGCTTAAAATATTTCTTTTCACGTAGTCTGCTCTGTTCTTTTACATTCCCATTTCAAGAAAATCATCATTTATTCTTCTAAAATTCAAATTTTAAAATTTCCTCAAAAACAACCTCATTTTCTACTAAATTTAAATTTTAAATTTTAAAATTCCTTCAAAAACTTCACTCACTTAAATTCAAAAAATAACACAATATTACACTTTTTAATACCTCTCCTACACAATTTCTGAAAAGAAAATTCCCTCGAAAAAAATTCTTTCCCAAAAATAAAAAATTCCCAAATTATAACACAAAGAGAACAAAGGCTAAATGTATTGAATCATCTTTAGATTCACCATCAATAAAATTTTCAAGGAAATTAAACACAATTTCTTCTAAATTTTAGACCTTTGACCATTTGTCATTTTTACACAAGTATTTAATAGGTTATAAACGTCAATTATATTGGGAATCAAAATCTTTGATCATATTTCAAGCTCATGATGACTCTCTTCTTTAAAGGTTTATGCCATTTAAATATCTTGAAACTTCTTCATCCCATGAACTAATTTGCAATATCAAATACACACTCTAAATTAATAAATTATTAATTTATCAAATAAATAAATTCTCTCTAAATTAATAAAATTTAATAGTCCCAAGATTATTAGTTTATAGAGAGTTTACTGTATATGAGTAGTTTAATTATTTGGGCAAAAGATGGATGTTTTTAGGGCCTATTTTTCAACGAATAAAGAGTCCCACCATGTCTAACTGTAAGCATTCAAATTATTAGTCGGCCCTATCCTTTATATATATATATATATATATATATATATATATATATTTTCCTAAAATAAATTTACTCTTATCTTATATTTTTCTCTGTCACGAGTTTACGTCCTACTTCTCCTACTCCCACATATATATTGTATTATTAATTGTGTGATTAAATTTTGTCTTTTGAAAACTTAATGATGTGTTGTCTTTCAATTTTATTAATATGTATATTGCAAGTGACTTTATTAAATGAGATGATATCGGTAATTGATATTATTGAATTTCTTTAAAGTTTTAAATTGTTATTCAAATGTTGCAATTGTTTATATAATCATGCAAACTTGTCATGTTACTGCATCGATTGGGATGATTTCTTAAAAATTAAAATTGTTGAAAACATATTTGAAATCATCAATGTTGGAAGAAAAATTAAATGAATTGACAATTATGCACATTAAAAAGATAATTCAAAAACTCTAAATATAAATACTGTTAGAGATGATTTTTCATATAGAATAAATCGGGGGGAAAAAAAAGACATTTAAATACGACTAAATTTAGGGTCATTTTTATTATATTGCCCTAGGGCCTCCCAAGTTTGAGGACCAGCCACCAGTGTAAGGAGGCGGTACTATAGACTTGTGTTTGTGGTAGTGTAAAAACACGCCCAGTACATCAAATAATGTATATTACACATACTAAATAATTTACTAACGTATATATAAATACCAACTCTAGTTTTCCTCTAAAAGAACCAATCCCATTACAAACATATGTTGAGAAATTGTTTCTATCTCCTCTTCTTTTTCTTCCATAGATATAGTAAATATATGATTTTGTTCGACCTATGGTCTAAATTCTAGTTTTAATAATTAATTAAGATATACTATATAATTTTTGTTTACTAACTTTCCACTTAAGGTTTTTGTTGAAGAAAAAGTGCATGAAAGGAGGATGTGACACTAATTGCGTTTATCAACCGATTTTGCACTCAAAAGATTAAAGCTGTAGAACAAGACAATAAAAAGAACAAAAAATAATAATAATAAGAGAAGCTGCAATAGGTGGTAAGAAATTGCACACAGGCCAGTACCAAAAAGTGGATAAAAGAAAAACGACATGAAGCTTAAATTTCAAACTGCGAATTCGTAACTGGGGACCTGTGAAATTTGCACCTACACAACGAAGGGTTGTGCGAAGGCATACCCCTTGGAGCACAGTCGACAGTAGCCAAAAAGAAGAAAGGAAAAAACGGCTGAGAAAAAGAATGGAGGAGGTACGAAAGGTGGTATGATTTGTACCCTATGTTGTAGACCTGAAATTGTTCTAAAATGCTGATGTGGATCTAACTGTTAAAGAGTTGTTGGGCGAAGATTCAAATATATGAGTCACGTGCAAAAACCTGGATTTTGCACTAGCTGTCACACGGCCAGTTGCGGCTTCAAAAAGCAACTAGTTGTTGGAGCAAGTCTTGGACACTTCTATAAATATATCCAATGTTTGATACTAGATAAATGTAGAGGTGACATGGGTTCCGACCTCGGCAGTACACGACCTGGTTCCGATCTCGACAGCAGACGACCTGGGTGCCGATCTCATCAGTGGATGACCTGGGTCCGACCTCGGCAGCGGACGACCTGGGTGCCAACCTCATCAGTGGACGACTTGGTGGCCGACCTCATCAGTGGACGACATGGGGCCAACCTCATCAGTGGACGACCTCATCAGTGGACGACATGGGGCCAACCTCATCAGTGGACGACCTCATCAGTGGACGACATGGCCCATCAGTGGACGACCTGGTGGCCAACCTCATCAGTGGACGACCTGGTGGCCGACCTCATCAGTGGAAGACCTGGTGTTGGATATGGGATCAAGGACGAGGTGAGGTAAAGCTGACCCTGTCCCCCATGGATGGGGTGAAGTCAAGCCGACATCTGCCGGTGCCGACCTGCAGTCCAAATTCACAGATGCTCAACAGGTGGCCTCATCGACACGTGGTACAAGGTAAATGTGACCCCTTGACTGGACAACTATAGCCACTCACCCCCATTCCCACAATAAGTACTCAACATTTTCCTCATTTGAAGATTATTGAACTCTCGAGCTCATCAGTGGAAGACCTGGTGTTGGATATGGGATCAAGGACGAGGTGAGGTAAAGCTGACCCTGTCCCCCATGGATGGGGTGAAGTCAAGCCGACATCTGTCGGTGCCGACCTACAGTCCAGATTCACAGATGCTCAACAGGTGGCCTCATCGACACGTGGTACAAGGTAAATGTGACCCCTTGACTGGACAACTATAGCCACTCACCCCCATTCCCACAATAAGTACTCAACATTTTCCTCATTTGAAGATTATTGAACTCTCGCTTAAAGACGGAGATACTTAAAATATTTCTCTCTCCAACTTGATCGTCGGAGTTGCATAGGGGAGCTGATCCCAAAAGCAGGTGGAAGACGACGTCAGCCGGCGGAGGACCGACGTCGACGAGATCATCCTTTTCGAGGATTCAACATCCAACACTACAAAGGCTCATTTTTAGAACCCCCAAAAGGTCAGTCAAACTCTCCAACAAGCGAAAAACACCAAAGAGCCAAATTATTTCATATGTTGGTTGAAATTAGAGTCGATTTCAAGTACGTGACCTTCGTGCCCAATGGAGTGAAGTTCATCGTAAACCTCACATTTGAGAGGTAATCTTATTGTGTAAAAGAAAGAGGGACTCTAAACACTAAGGAGTGTGTTTGGCATCTTGTATGAAAGAAATAGTGCTAAACTCTTGAGAAAGAGTTAGGCAAAAAAAAAAGAGAAACAAGAAAAGAAGGAGAAAGTCTTACTTCAAGAGGTTGGATTATGAAATTGTAATAGCCACATTTCTATCTTCGATACCATATGGTTCATAATTCAAAAAAAAGATAATGACATTTCTTCGAAAATTAATTTTGGCATATCAAAGTTTATAACACTAAGAACTCCACAAAAATAGTTTGTATTTTTGGGGGAAAAATTAACTTTAGGAAGAAAAGTCTCTTCAAATGCGCCGTAGGATTAGCTATTGGAAAAAAAATTTCCTTTTAGATCAAATCTCTCTTACTAGGATGAGCTAATAGATCAATGGTAGGCATAAAAGATCTCATATAAGAAGTTACAGGTTCCAAAATGGGGGATGAACCAATAGATCAGTGATAGACACAAAAGATCTCATGCAAGACGTGGCTCGGTCCCCTCCCGTTGGCCCCGAATTTATAATATTGTGGTTTTTTCAAAAAAATTAATAATAATAATAATAATCTCTTACATGATACATCCACTTACGGTGTTCAATGTGTCTCATAAGTGCCATTTTCCTTTGGATTTCAGAATTTTGTAAAACATTAAATAAATCACTTGTCTCGACTCCTCGTCAAAACAATTACTCCGTATTACATAATAAAATACTTTGGGTATGTCTGAAAAGAACTCTTTGCCTCCTTATATTCATGATGAGAAACAACGGGAACTACTACTTTCAGTAGGCAGTATTCATCTCTATTGCAAAAATTGCTCACTTAAAGCTGATAAAGAAATTTTTAAGCTTCTTTCTTCCTTTTTGGCTAAAAGAGCGTGTTCCTTACAATAAGTACACTATTCAGCAACCAAAGAGAAAAAATAAATAAATAAATAAATACTATAGTACAGTTTATGTACTGAAGTATGAATATCCACAAACTAGTAGCTCTTTGCATCGCCTGAATGCCCACCCCATCAGTTACTTACGAATGTCACCGCCAATGCAACAGGATACGTCTTTTTACCAGTATCTCGACTCGAAATGGCAGCAACTTTTTATCCGTACCTTGCGGTACAATACCAGTCTCCTCTCTACGTGTTGAGCACAGAAGTGCGTCATCATTTCAGTTCTACTTTTTTAGCCATTGACAGCAATATAAGAGCACCCCTACAGATATAGTCGTTGAAGCAAGATAGTTCCATCATATCACTTGAACTTGCTTCTTGAACTACATGACACAATGAAATGATGGATTGAGCAATTAAGAATACACCGGAACAGCAAGGTTTCTTTGGCTGTTCCTGCACCAGTACTCACTGTTCATCTGTGCAAAGATTCAGGTGACTAAAATGGCAGAAGAGAAGAATTCAGTCAGTTCCGCGCTTCACAGAACTCCTCAATCTGGAAGAAAAATCCTTTATCCAGACTTTATCAGCAAATGTCAAAGAGACCTCTTCATCTCTCTTCTCTGACCAGCCTATCAAACTACTAGCTTCTTTTGAACTTCCCACTTGAGTTTCATGACCAGAAGGAGGTTCCTCTGGTATATCCCGATACAAGTGCTTTAGCATAAAGAGAGCAGTGTCAGCATCTCTCCAGTAATTTCTGCATTATAAGTCCAGAAAACGTTTCATTGAATCAGCAATTAACCATATACTCCACAAAACACAAAGATAACGTTGAATCCAACGCATCCTCATCCAGAAATCCCAGTATCTGGCAATTGACAATTTTACTTTTTTAAAAGTCAACATATGGTAGTCTTGGCGTAAAAATTACATGAGTCATAACCAGATTACTCAACCTGCAAACAACTGTACTAAACTTTTCCAGAATACTTTCTTTCTTTAGAAGATAAAATAAAACTGGGAGGATAGACTGATACTTACGTATGAGAAGAAATAGCCGATAAATATGGATGTCGGAACGTTTTATCCTGCAATAAATAATATTTTGAAATAAAAACCCACGGTACCTTGAACAAGATGATGATTGCAAGTGATAGAATAAATATTTTCACACGTATATCAAGGAGGGAAACTAAAACCAGGAATAATATCCAAACCATCCAAAGAGAAACAATTATAACAGGGACTACAAAAAAAATTTAAAAAGAGATCAAACAGAAGTCTTATCAAGAACGTTAAATCAACAAGAACACATTGCGTGATATTGAGCAGTTTCACCATTCAGGCTTCCTACTCATAAACTGGTCAATAGCATCTTTATTTATCTCTCAGATGAACACTTCAGAGGATTCTCGTTTTTCAGCTGCTTCCTTTAGTTCTTAAACAGCTCAAAAGAGACAAAAAGGTGTTAACTACTAGAGGGGATTCACAGGGGTGCTTTACAGCTATAATCTATATAAACTTCATCCTGATGCCACATACAACAGTGTAACCATTTCACATTGAACCTCGTGTTCCTCTTAGTGCACATATTTAATGCATGTATGCTTGCAAAAATGTGCAATTGTTTGCTCTCTGCCTAGAGATGAATTTTATACCTCATTCCACAACTAATAAGCCCAATTTCCCTTCTGGCTTTATCTTTTCACTCAGACCAAATTGATCTCTCCTGTAAATGGTAATCATAATTCATTACCCAAGAAACAACGAGGTATGGGCAAAGCATACACCAAACACGGAAGAGCAGCAAAATCACATACACAATCCACTACAAAATTAAGTACAGACAACACCGATGTGCAGAAACACTAGGATAAAGAGATAATGCAACCTAACATATATCAGCAGACAAGCCCACAGTGCACAAGCTAAGATTTTGTGAGTTCAAAATTAGAGAGTGAAAGATGAGGACACACACATGGACAAGAAGACCAAAGATCATGACGGGTTGCAGTGGAAGTCAGAGGCAGGTATTTCAATGGAAAATTGAATTGGAAATTACACAGATATCTAATAAAAAATTTCAGGATAGATAAAGAAAGGAAAACAATGAAAACACCTACTTGCAAAGCATGGTCTATTCGACCATCCTTGCTTCCCGTGAGTGTTTCCATCATAAGTGATCCATATGATCTATCTTCTCTATCTTGAACATTATCTTCTCCTTCTGCAAGAATTATGCCCTAGGTTAGGAGAAGAGAAGTGACACAGCCTTTGTTAACAGTCAAATAACAAAATGTCCAACAATAGCAGAAATATTAGGAGAAGATTACCATCCAGGCTATCCTTGTTTCTCGGTTCACAGATAGTGAGTACTTTAACCTA
The DNA here is from genome assembly GCA_016801395.1 of Leptodermis oblonga. Taxonomy (NCBI): domain Eukaryota; kingdom Viridiplantae; phylum Streptophyta; class Magnoliopsida; order Gentianales; family Rubiaceae; genus Leptodermis; species Leptodermis oblonga. The sequence goes on from CM028751.1 coordinate 27,602,634, forward strand.
TCCAAAAATGAAATGTTCAGCAAATGGCAAAAGGATAAGTTTGTTTCCATATGGTAACCAAGTGCACATGCATGTCAAATCAATCTAACAATGCAAACATATATGCATATGGTATCCCTTTGTATCAATACCCATTTAACCTTCTACAACTATATCCACCAGAAGCCACTCTAATCATTCTGAATAATCTTTACTTCTCTTCACAGGTGAGGAATGTACTGAAATAAGCTTAACAATGATTGGCATTAGAGCCTAGCAATCAAGAAAGCAGGGTAAGCTAGGGCTTTGTTCAGTCCAACAGCAAAAGAACAGAGTGAAAAAATTCCAAGCATCTTTTCTATGGTAATATGGTACCCAACTTCCTGAAAGCTATACCCTTATGCAGGTTCTGTTCATTTGAAAGAAAAGAAAAACCCTATAAAGTGAATCTGCTTCTTTACATCATTCTAGTAAATAATATCAGTATTGTAGAAATATAGAGAACCAGAAAATGATAATTCTCTTATTGTCTTCCTAATTAACGAGTTAAAGCATATATAGAAAACAAGGAATCTAAAAGATAAGGATAAAGGAGAGTCCCTATCCTTTATCTCAACAACCTAATCTAATCTTATCAAATGATCAAAGCTATCTAATCCTTAGAAGTAGATAATAGAACAAGCATAGTATATCACATATTTCCACACTCCCCCTCAAGCTAGGTTGTAAATGTTGATTAAACCTAGCTTGGACTTTAGCTCCTCAAAAATTTTCCTGGTTAAGGCTTTCATAAGAATGTCTGCAATCTGCTTCTTGGTTGAAACATATATAAGAGATATCATGCCTGACTCAATCTTTTCTTTGATAAAGTGTCTATCAATCTCCACATGTTTTGTTCTGTCATGATGTACTGGATCCTTGGCAATGCTGATTGTGGACTGATTATCACATAATAGTTTCATAGAACCTTCACTTGGAACTTTAAGCTTATTAGTACCCGTTTAAGCCAGATGCCTTCACAAATTCCATGAGCCAATGCCCTAAACTCTGCTTCTGTACTGCTGCGGGATACCACTGATTGTTTCTTACTTCGCCAAGTGACTAAGTTTCCCCAAACATAGCTGCAGTACCCTGAAGTTGATCGTCTGTCAGTCACAGATCCTACCCAGTCTGCATCAGTAAACAGATGAATTTCTTTGCCGGTTGTCTTTCGAAACCATAACCCTTGACCAGGTGTCAACTTCAGGTACCTTAGAATCCTGTATACAACTTCTAGGTGTTCCTCTCTTGGTTGGTTTGTGAATTGACTTACCACACTTACAACAAAACTGATGTCAGGTCTAGTATGTGATAGATAAATGCGTTTCCCAACCAATCTTTGATAACTGGTGCACTATCATCCTTACTTCCTATCTTGGAGTTTGAATCCATAGGAGTATCAGCAGGCCTGCATCCAAGCATCCCAGTTTCCTTTAATAGGTCAACACATACTTCCTTTGAGATATAGAAATTCCTTTCTTTGATCGTGCTACCTCCATACCCAAAAAGTATTTCAGGTTACCCAAGTCTTTAATTTCAAATTCTCTTGCCAGGAACTTCTTGAGCTTGTGAATCTCACCATCATGATCACCAGTGTGATCTGATTGACATTGGATGAATCCAAACTTCTTGACAGCCCTAGTGAATCTCTCAAACCAAGCTCTTGGGGACATACTTTGTTGGAGGTTGTAGGGAAACCAGGGGGAACATCCATGTAGACTTCTTCTTTAAGATCTCCATTGAGAAAAGCATTTTTTACATCCAATTGATACAATGGCCAGTCCAGATTTACAGCAAGAGACAATAGTATCCGAACTGTATTTAATTCAGCAACCGGGGCAAAGGTTTATTGGTAGTCAACCCCATAAGATTGAGTGAACCCCTTTGCTACAAGTCTTGCTTTAAACCTATTAACACTTCCATCAGCATTATACTTTACTGTAAAGATCCATTTGCACCCAACCGGTTGTTTTCCTGAAGGCAACTCACAGAATTCCCATGTTCCATTCTTCGCTAATGCACCTATTTCATCCAAGATTGCTGCCTTCCATTCTGGCACCCGTAGAGCCTCATGAATTGAGTTTGGAATCTGTATTCTGTCAAGACTGCTAGTAAATGCACGATGAGTAGCTGACAATACTTCATATGAAACAAAGTTACAAATTGGATGACTAGTGCAAGACCTTTTCCCTTTTCTCACAGCAATAGGTCTGTCATCAATAACGAAATTGTCATGTGCAGAATCAAAATCAACATTGTCAGTACCTAATAAGCTTTTAGGATCTGGAATTGGATTGGCTTCATGGCCTTGATCAGGTGGCTGTAGTTCTTTATCTTCTTTCTTTTTCCTAGAGTAGACAAGGAACTTACGAATAGGAGCAGGTTGTGATAGCAGGTTGTGACTCAGGTGTTTGTGGTTCTGATTGGGAAATGGGTTCTGGTTCAGGTGCTGATTGGGAAATAGGTTCTGTTTCAGGTGCTGTTTGGATAGCACCAAAGCTGGGATTTGACTCAAGATGGCTGATTGGGTTTGGATTGCTGTTTCTGGTTGTTGACTGAGTGGTTTCAATATCCCAAAGCTGATATTCTATACTGAAATTCTCCCCCTGAATATCAGCTTTGTTGTAGGACTGTTGTTCAAAGAAGGTGACATCCATGGAGATATAAAATTTTCTGGCAGTAGGAGAATAACATTTATAGCCTTTCTGAGTTGGTGTGTAGCCAAGAAATATGCATTTAAGGACTTTGGGGTCAAGTTTACTCCTAAGCTGGAATGAATGTAAACAAATGTTGTACAACCAAAAATTTTCACAGGAAGAGTGGAAAGAGTGTGAGTGTGTGGAAACATCTGAAGGAGGATTGGACAAGGTTTTTGGAAATTTAAGACACGAGAAGACATCCTATTAATGAGATAGGCTGCTGTCAAAACTGCTTCCCCCCCAAAAAAATTTAGGAACATGAGTCGTGAACATTAGTGACCTGGCAACCTCAAGTAGGTGCCTGTTTTTCCTTTCAGCAATTCCGTTTTGCTGGGGGGTTTCAACACAAGAACTAACATGAATAATCCCTTGACTTGAAAGATATTCCCCCAAATTTTGACTCAAAGTATTCCTTTGCATTGTCAGTTTTCAGCACCTGTATTTTAGTGTGAAATTGAGTTTGAACCATGGTACTAAATTGTTTGAAAATGCGACCCACTTCTAATTTTTCTTTCATAAGGAAGAGCCATGTAAGTCTAGTGTGATCATCTACAAAAGATACAAACCATCTAGCACCTGTGACATTTTTCACTCTAGATGGCCCCCATACATCACTATGTATCATTGAAAAGGGATATGATGACTTGTATGGAATGTTGTGATAAGAGTTACGAATATGCTTTGAAAACTAACACGCCTCACACTGGAGAACCTGGGGATTTTTATTTCTAAATAATGAAGGAAACAACTTTTGGAGGTACAAGAAATTAGGATGACCTAGGTGATAGTGCCATAACATGATTACATTATCTTTATTAGAACTCCTATCAGAAACAAGGTTTGACTGAACACATACTGCATTAAGGGTTTGTTGCTTAGGAGAGGCTTCAAGAGGTAGAAGATAAAGTCCCGAGCCCACCTTAGCACTGCCAATCGTCCTCCCCGAATACAAATCCTGAAAATTACACCAGTCCGAGTAGAAATTAGCCACACAATTAGAATCATGAGTAAGCTTTCTAACTGACAATAGATTACAATCCAATCTCGGGACATACTGATTTTAGAGTTAGGTTCTTTGAAATGACAATAGAACCTGTTCCAGCTACTCTGTATAGAGACACATCAGCTATTTTTACTGTAAGATAATCTGTACATGGATGATATTCATTGAAAAGTGTAGCATCTCCTGTCATATGATCAGATGCTCCAAAATCTACAATCCATGCAGTTAGATTCACAGTAAGGGCCATGATGTGAGTACCTTTTTGTGCTGTAGATCCCATTGCAATAGAACCCTATTGATTCAGCATTTGTTTCAGTACTTCAAGCTGTTCCTTGCTGAATGGAACATATTCTACACCTACAGGGCTTTCATCAATTGCAGCATGGTTTGCCTTGCTTTCGTGGACCGTACTGGAATTTGAAGGCTTCCAGTCCGCTGGTTTTCCATGTATCTTTCAGCAGTTATCCTTGATGTGACCCAACTTCTTGCAATGATCACACCAAGGCCTCCCTTTTCTTTGGCGATTATCACCATGATTGTTGACCCCTCTAACAGAAAGAGCAGAGTTTTCAGTCAGAAATTGTAGTAGGTCCAAGCATTACCTTTTTCCTACTCTCCTCTTGGCGAACTTCTGAGAAGAGTCCTTTGATGCCCAATAAGGGCTTCATGCCCAGGACTCTCCCTCGAACCTCATCAAGACTCTGGTTGAGCCCCATTAAGAATTTGAAAATCCTCTTTTTCTCAACTTAGCTCTTTGTATTGCCTAGCATTTGTTGGGCAGCCCCATTGATGTGCTTCAAATGCATCTAATTTCTGCCAATGCCGAGAGAGAACATTAAAGTATTGGGTAACAGTGAGTTCTCCCTGTCGCAGATCATGTATACTGCTTTCAATCTCGAAGATTTCAGATGTATTCTGTTTACTTTAGTAGAGTTCCATTGCAGCCTCCCAGATTTCTTGTGCTGTAGAGTATAGTAAGAAATTCTCACCAATCTCATTTGTCATAGAGTTGATTAGCCATGACATGACCATGTTGTTCTCACTCTTCCAAGTTCGATACTTCGGATCCTCTGTCTTTGGAGAAGTCGCTACACCAGTAAGATAGTCATCTTTTCTTTTTCCACAAATGTACATGAGAACAGATTGTGACCATTGAAGGTAGTTGTTCTCACTCAGCTTATGCCAGTAATGGAAAGAGGAAGGCTATCAGATCCACTATAATGGGTACTAGTGGCAGGAGCATCAGAGGTTGAAATTGCCTCTGATGACGATGATGATTGTCTTTCCATGGCCATACCATATTTGTTCATTGGAAGCTGATTATGTGGGATTCAGAACCGGAAGCTCTGATACCATGTAGAAATATAGAGAACCAGAAAATGATAATTCTCTTATTGTCTTCATAATTAACGAGTGAAAGCATATATAGAAAACAAGGAATCTAAAAGATAAGGATAAAGGAAAGTCCCTATCCTTTATCTCAACAACCTAATCTAATCTTATCAAATGATCAAAGCTATCTAATCCTTAGAAGTAGATAACAGAACAAGCATAGTATATCACATATTTCCACAAGTACACATAAAAACATGATTGCGCACCAAAGCACTGCAAGTACAAGAAAGGTTAGATACCTAGATCGTACAAACTCACTCTCAGGATACATGCTAGGAAATGATGATAATAAGAAGAAAAAAAAAAAGGAGCAACCAGGACTTAGGCAGAGACTAGAGATTGTCAACATTACCCGTACTGCACTCATATGATCCATGAGCGCCTGAGAGTTTGAAGCTAAGCTCTCTTTAAATTCCTGCACACCACATTTCAGCTAATAACAGAGAACAGGATTTCCACAAATGATATTAGGGAATCTCTGAAGGGTCTCACCTGAAATCCAACATATAAACGTTTTCCACCCCTATGATAAGGCACAATAACTGGACGTATGTTCACATACTCTTTGCAAACAAGTGGTTCTATCCTGAGTGAAAAATCAGTGGAGCAAATGAGGTATAAACTCAATATGGTTAATTAAAGGAAGATGAGAATGTATGCCAACCGGTAAGCCACTGGATCAAAAGGGTGAAAGATATTGAACATCTGTTGACAAGCTGGCATCTCTTCATTGATATTATCATCTTCCCAATAGCTTTTCCCTTTGCCTAGTGAACCAAATATTGATGAGTTAATGCAACATGCTACAAGCACTGAATTTTGAAAAACACAACCAAGACTACCATTCATTTAACCATTCGAATTCAGCTTTCAATTTAAGCTATGCTTGGAAGTTAAGCACAGAAATTTAGGGAGACTAACATGCAGAGCTTCTTTTCGAGGACATAGAATAGGATTAGCAAAGTCATGCAAGACTTTGTACGACAAATATATATATATATATATATATATATATATATTCTTCAAGTTGAGAGTTTGCTACCTTTCCATAAATAATGAATACATCAGAAGAACAAAAGATAGCCCTAGTAGACAAGAAAATACTTTGCCACCTTTCCATAAATAATGAATACATTAGAAGAACAGAAGATAGCCCTAGGAGACGAGAAAATACTCCTTTTCATAAATAATGCATTAGAAAGAGAGTAGAAATAGCCCCAGTAGATGAAAAAAATGAGAGAAATATGCTTGAAATGGTTTTGGGCATATATGTAGAAGACCTTTAGATACCCCAGTAAGGTGTGTAAAAATAAAGAATCACTAACTCAAATTACAAATTAAAAGGAAAAGGTGAAGACATAAAAAAAGCATCAGAAAGAAACTAGTCAAACTGACAAGTTATACTTAAGTATAAATGAGAACAGGTGTTTCAAACAAACATGATAACAAAATATGATTCATATAGCCAACAACACAAAGTATGATAAAGTACTAGTTGTTGTAGTTGTTTAACACCATGACATTAAGGAACTTATAAAGAACAACTTTCTATGTAAACATCGGAACATAAAAGGATTTAATTTGGATTGTACATTCCCCTCCCTCAATCATGCAGAAAATTTTCACAGATTTTCCAAGGATCAGATTAAATTGTCTTTAATATACACTGATCAGCAGCAATAAATCGAAGTCTAATCAGATGCTACACCATTCTACAACCATTTGAGGTGTGATCATACTACAAAGTGGCCTTCAATATAATGACAAACTTTCATGTGATAAAAGAAAACTCCGTGTTGCTTTATTGTTCCCCATGAAAGAAGCAACTAGTTCCGCATCTTTCGGGAATTGAAGCACAAATCAATCAGATGTGCGCCAAAACAAACATCCAATGTGAAATATACACCTCACAACATTCTAATGAATCTCACACATATCAAACGGACAAAACAACAACTAAACCTTTATCTCACTATGTAAGCAATGTGGATCATATCTCATTATTGCGTACAGTCAAGAGACATTGTTTCAATTAGACACACAAAAAAGTTTCTTCAGAATCCATCCACATGAATCTTAAAGCATTACCAATTCCAATACGGACATTCCGGAGGGCAAGAAATACACCAAGAGGAGAACCAACGGCAAAGTATGTATCAACCTGATAAAGAAAAAGGGGGTCATGAAGTTTATTAATTATGTATATGTATAACAAAAGCTTGACACATTCAGTACGTTTATGCGCATGCAAAAGCATTTGAAAAATCAGTAAAGGCCGTACGCAAACATGTATACACTTTTTTACTACATCTGGACATTAGGGACCTTATCTCCTAGCTAGCATGTCTACAAATAATCACTGCTATAGTATATTATAACATTACCCTTGGTGTAGAACACTTGAATCAATCTTACGAGATGACTTTTTCAGTAAAATCTTGTCCTGCCACATGAAGAACTTTTGAAGTTTTGGGGAAGTTCATAAATTTCTCAAACATTTACAAAAAGTAACATGGAGGAAGAGAGACAAGGGTAGGTAGGTACATAACTTACGCACATGAGTAAATACTCGCCAATTAGTTGGAGCATTCATACCTTAACCTATAAATACATGAAGATGCAGAAAGCCAAATGTACATAGGCAGCTGTTGTTATTTCTCCTAACTTCTACCACTCCGCAATTGAGGTTTATAAAAAATTTATGGTTTTCCAAGAATATGAAACACAACATTTGGAACACAATTTGGTACCAGGATCCGAATCATTAGAATATTTATGATTTGTAAGCTTAAGCTTAAAAGTATTCCAATGTCCTCTGTATTCTACTGCAAAATTCAATCATATCCTTGCAAAATAAATTTACCCTTCCCCATTTCAGAACACAATCACTGGTGGAGGCATTTCTTATCCTAGGTAGAGAGGGAGAAAAAAGAAAAGAGTATTATCCAATTTTGACACATTGCGATTTCCTTATTGGAAATGAATTATCTCGTGTACATGTGTATGTAATTTACTTACTTTTCAAGAATCCTAAATTTTAGGTCCTTGGTGACCTTCTCTGTGACCTGACACCAGTTTCCTTAGCACAGCAGTAAAAGCTATCGTCATATGACTTGAAGTTATGGATTCAAGTGGTGAAAGAAGCCTCTCATAGAAATATAAGATAAGGTTGAGTAGATTAGGCCTTAATGACCGAACCCTTCCTCGGACCTCTAACATGTGGGAGCTTCTATCTCTACCTCCCTCTCATCCACCAAATTTACAACATTACCTTGATTAAATGAGAACCCATCCATTGATGGTTCCTTACTTGACCTCTGGGAAAAACTCATTTACTCAAAGCTTCAATAAAAACCTGCTGGTAGTATCTAAGTAGATCTGTGGGGAAATACCATCATTACCAGTGTTATTGAATCTGGATTTACTGTTACTATCCACTGCTGCTACTTCCTTTGTTCCCAATTTGGGTGAATTTCAATATTGATCACTGTAGTTCCCTAAAGTCTAGCTTTTGATCATCTTACCCTTGTTTTCTCCAAAAATTGGCCACTGATGTTTAAAAACATCCAAATTTTGGCCATTCTTGCCATTAGGGTCGTTAGAATTGACAGAATCCCACTTTTTCAAGGGCATTTCCATCTCTACAAAGCACCATCAATCTCAGTTTTCTCCACAGCCATACAAACTGTTGGCCGCCTTCACACTAATTCATAGTGATGTTTTGGGACCTTCAAAGATTTCTACCCTTTTCTGGAAAAGGATGGTTTATTTCATTCATTGATGATCACACTAGGGTTACATGGGTATATTTGTATAAAAGAAAAATCAGAAGTGCTTTGGTGTTTACAAATTTGTTTGCAATGATTCAAACTCAATTTCAAACTGGTACTCAAATTTTCAGAAGTGACAATGGTAAGGAATTTTTTAATAATGTCATAGATAAATTCTGAAAAAGGCATCCTGCATCAAAACTCTTGTCGCTACACCCCTCAACAAAATGGAGTGGCTGAAAGGAAAAATCACCATCCCCTACAAGAGGCAAGAGCACTAAGGTTTACGACCGAAGTGCCTCAGTTTTTATGAAGGGAAGCTGTCCTCACAGCAGCTTATCTGATTAATAGACCACCGTCAAGAATTTTAAATTTTCAAAACCCCATCCAAGTTTTAAACCAAAGTTTTCCAAACACTCGTTTGATACAGAATATTCCTCTAAAAAATTTTGGGAGTGTTGTCTTTGTTCATAACTTTAACCTTCAAAAATCAAGGCATGATCCCAAGGCCCAGAGATGTGTTTTGATTGGCTATGCCATGAATCAGAAAGGGTACAAGTGTTTTGATCCAGTGTCAAAGAAATGTTTTGCATCCATGGATGTCACATTTCTAGAAGGTACATCCAATTACAGAACGAAATTGTTATCAGCAGGCCACCTTTTACTATTCATAGGCCACTTTTTAAAATTTTTATACGTGAATTTACATTTTTGCCCTTTATAGTTTCTAACTTTATAAAAAAATTACCCAACTTTTTTAACTCCAGGAAAATCGCCTGGACTGGGCGATTTTCTCTAGGAAAATCGCCTGGCCGGGGCTATTTTCCCAGTCCAGGCGATTGTATCTGGGAAAATCGCCTGTACTAGGCGATTTCCCAGAGGCGATTCGCCTGGTATGGGCGATTTTCTCCGGCCAGGCGATTTTCCCAAAGAAAATCGGTGTCCTATGGCGATTTTCCCTAAAAAAAAGCCACAAGACGGCGTTTTTTTCAGGTTTTCCCGATCATTCGTCGGAAAATCGTTTTTCAGGCAAACGACCACTAAATTTTTGAAAAATCGATCTTTTTAGGGAAAATCGCCGGCCAGGCGATTTTCCCCAAAAAAAATCGTCTTGCCTAGGCTGGTCTGGGGGATTTTCCCTGAGTTAAAAAAGTTGGGTAAATTTTTTTTTTTATAAAGTTAGAAACTATCAAGGGTATATTTGTCTTTTCACCACTTAAAATTTTAAAAAGTGTCCTGTGTTTAGTAAAATGGTACCTGCAAATAACATGCCCCTTACAGAAACCCTCTCCTTCAGGAGGAGCCTAAATCAAGGTGAGGGTTCAGATTGGTTGCTAAACATTACTCCAACAGATAATGTGGAATTTACATCTGAAAAAACCAACAGAACAGGAGAGAGACAGAACAAGAGTCCTTAAAATTTTTAGAAACATCTAAACCCTTGTAAGAGGAGAAACTCTATAAAAGATTTTGTGTACTCAAAGAAGGATATTCCTAAACCTCCTAATCAGCATCAGCAAACATCTTCCCAGAGGGTAGATCATGAAGGCCAGATCAGTGATTCTGAGCAATCTGCTCCAGGTAAATATGATCCTTCTAGCTCTTCGAGTCTGCCTCTAGATAATTCAGATCTCATTGATAAGTCTAATCTTCCTATTGCTCTTAGAATAGTAGTCAGAACCCGTACTACTAAACACCCTTTAGCAAACTTTGTGTCTTATACTAACCTTTCTCCTCAGTTTTCTGCTTTTATCTCAAAACTTTCAGCCATAGTCATACCTAACAGCATTCAGGAGGCCCTAAAAGTTCCAAAGTGGAGAGAGGCAGTTATGGAAGAGATGAAAGCTTTGAATAAACTCCATGTGGGAGAAGGTGGAATTACTGCATGGAAAGAAGACTATCGGCTGCAAGTGGGTGTTCACGGTAAAGTATCACTCAGATGGATATTAGAGAGATACAAAGCTAGATTGGTTGCTAGCTACGGAGTAGATTATTCGGAGACTCTCACCAGTTGCTAAAGCCAATATCATATGGCTGCTTCTATCTATTGCTGCCAACCTTAATTGGCCTCTCATGCAATTAGATGTGAAGAATGCATTCCTAAATGGTGATTTAAAGGAAGCGGTATGCATGGAGCCTCCCACAGGGTTTTCAGATAAGGTTGGATCTAAGGTGTGTAAACTGAAGAAGTCTATCTACGGACTTAAGCAATCTCCAAGGGCATGGTTTGATAGGTTTACCAGATTTATAGAGAGTCAAGGGTATAAACAAGGACAATCTGATCATACCTTGTTTATCTAAGGACAAAATGGGAAGTTATCAGTGCTAATTGTCTACGCCAAGGTTATTAAACTCGCATTTTGAGTTAAACTCGTTTGAGGTCTAGAGCCGGAATCGTAGAATCGGACCGTAGACTCGAAAAATAGTTTAAGGTGTATAATTAATTGTAATAATTTTCTCAATCACAATATATGCATATATTTAACTATACTTGTAGCATAAAACTTAAACTAAAAAAAAACCTACATTAAAAGTGTCAAATTATCATTCACAGATGTTCGATGTTAATGTCGAAGTCAATCGACTCTCTCGTCTCAACAGTCGACTCTCGGTCTCGGTCTCCATTTCCCAAATTAGGGCAGCGAAATATTCCCCAATTTTATGATATTAAAATTTTTGGGTGGTTAGGGCCGAATTGGTCCAATTATTTGGAAAAAAAAAGCTCATTCCAGCAGCCCAACCCATAAAAATTTGTAGCCCAAGCAGGATTTTTTGAACTTGGCCTAGACTCGTCCGAGTCTACCGAGTCCACCTGAGTCTAGGCCGAGTTCAGCATTGTCAGCGATGCTCTGAGAGTTTCGCTCGATTTGGTGTGTTCGGATCATAGACTCAGGCGAGTTTACGAGTCTACAACCGAGTTTAACAACCATGGTCTACACATATGATATAATAGTTACTAGTGATGATTTTGAGGAAATACAGAAACTGAAGACAAATCTTGCCAACGAACTTGAAATAAAAGATTTGAAAAATTACAGTACTTCCTAGGGATGGAGATGGCTAGATCAAAGAAAGGAATAATGATGTCTCAAAGGAAATATATTTTAGACCTGCTGAAAGGAACAGAGATGAGTGGCTGCGGACCTTGTGATACCCCAATTGATGTGAATGTGAAACTGGGAGAGTTTAAAGATGGACTGCCGACAGAAAAAGATAGATATCAAAGGCTGGTAGGTCGACTCATCTACCTAGCACACACTCGTCCAGAAATAGAGTTTGCTGTGAGCATGATAAGTCAGTTCATGCAAGCTCCAAAAAGGAAACACATGGATGCTGCATACAGGATTCTCAGATATCTAAAGGGAGCCCCGGGTAGAAGAAATTTTCTTCCAGAAAAATGATGAAAGAAGTGTTAAAGTGTGACAGACGCTGATTGGGCTGGTGCAATTAACGATAGAAGGTCTACTTCAGGGTACTGTACATACGTTTGGGGGAATCTAGTTTCCTGGACAAGCAAAAAGCAATGTGTGGTTGCTAAAAGCAGTGCTGAAGCTGAGTTCAAATATATGGATTTAGGAATTGGAGAAGCTCTGTGGCTTCAAAAGGTGTTACAAGATCTCAATTTTGAAGTCAAACTTTCTATAATGCTCTACTATGACAACAAATCTGCAATAAGTACTGCTCAAAACCAAGTATAGCATGATAGGACAAAACATATTGAGATAGATCGACACTTCATCAAAGAGAAGATTGAAGCTGATATAATTTCCACACCTTTTGTGCAATCTATACAACAAGTTGCTGATGTGTTGACCAAGGGTCTTGTGAAGAAATCATTTGAAGTCCAGATTGGCAAGTTGGGCATGATGGATATCTTTGCACCAACTTGAGGGGAGTGTTGAAGAATTAGGAAACTAGAGTGTATGGTTGTATCCTAATCCTGAAGGTGTTGAACAAGTAATCAGAATCTGTTTTATGGTAACGTGAGAATTGTTTAATTCGACTTTAGGAAACAATGTTAGAATAGGAAACAAGGAGTTCTAAATCCGAATCCTAGTTTAGTTCTATCGTCTAGTTAGTTACCTAATCCTATATGGTTTCAGTTGTTGTCTTGTCTATTTAAAGACAGACCAGAAGCTTGTGCGTATCATAATTTAGTGTTCTAATACATGAGAAAAGAATTCTTCTCTCTTACCAATTTCTACAATTATCATTGTACATATTTCAGTGCTGAGTAAGAAAAGTAAGAAAATAATATTTTTCCCCAACTGACAACCATCATTAAAGCAAACATGTAAGGTGTGGCCAGACCAAACTCCGTGCACACAGGTGGCCAATCGGGAAATTAAAACAAACAAAACACTCAAGACTAGTGGAAAAAATAATACATTACCTTGAATCTCAGTTTTGTGTACTTTATGTAAGGGGTATAGCTCTTAGTTGCGTCCCTTGGCTCACCAAGAACCTTCGCAGTGGAAAGTTCTACTCTCATACCCTTCTCCGTGTCACCTGATTGTAGAACCCAGTCAGGATCAGCTAATGACAAAATACAGCAGACTAACAGTTAAAACAACCTGTTTTGTACCTGGATCATGACCAGATTCTAGTTCCTTGATTTTGGCATTTAGTAAATCAATCTGAAACATGCAAAATTTCTTTGGTTAGAAGAAAGATTGAAATGCAAGGAAAAACAATAATCAAAGTCATAGGAAAAACCTCTTGCTTCAGCAACTCGATTGTCTTTCCCTTGTCAACAACATGGAATTCCTCATCAATGTTTTGCTCAGAACATTCAGCAACCTCATTTTCACTAATCATGGGTTCATTTGTTCTGTTCACATCATAGACTCCACCATGAGGTTCACAAAGAGTGTGATCCAGCGAGGAAACACCTTTTGACTTCCTGCTGGCAAAATCTGTTTCAGTAAATTCATCTGAAACTGCTGATGTAGGAGAGTCCAAGGGATCACAAGAGATTTGATTGCGTCCATCCATCAAGCCCTGAAAACATGAATCTATACTGGTTTCCTCTTTATCCATGAATCCTGCTTTGCCCTTGTTTTCATCCTTTACAATGTTTTTGTCCTCCAAATTGGAGGTTAAATTGCAGTCAGTTGATAAGCCATTTGTATCAGGGCATAGTGATTCATCCTTATCTTGCTCCTTAAACATATACTCCAATGGGAATGGGGAGAACAAATTCTCTTGATGACAAAGGATATCGTAGGACAATACACTCCCAAGCGAATGGCCATATATAGAAACCTAAAGCAGTGTGTGAACTTATAAGAATATAGTTTTGCTATCCTGATTCCTGACTGTTTCTAGTGAAGTGAATTTGATAGGAATCATGAGCCACATACCTTCCCATCGTAGCTAGGATTTCTCTTCAGAAACTTCAGATATAACCTATTCAAATTGTTTGATACCTGCACAAAAAATTAACTAAAAACATTACAACAGATCGTAATCCGAGGTACAGACATGTAAAACATAAACTCGAATCTCTCCTGAACAGCCAGCAAGGGAAAAGCAGAACAGTCAAACATGATGCCATGGGAGGTTTGTAAATAGAAACCCACATATAGTTCAAGCAAAGAAGAAAAATCAAGATCTTCTTCCAGAATGAAGAACAAAAATATGGGACCCAACTATTTTTGGAGTGTGTCAATAATGGACTAATGCATAAACAAAATGTCAAAAACATAGCTAATTAATCTCAAACAAGAAAGTTGAGCATGAATTAAATGTATGCAAAGCCAGCTTAGCAATTGGACAGACAAGAATATGATTTACTTTCATGTGCATCACACGACCATAAGCAGACCTAATTAGGCTTGGACAGCAAAAATTGGAAGTGCTCACAACTAGTGTTTAGCTATTATTCATGCTAGTATGAGCTAGTTGAGTTAAGCTGACCCATAGTATGTACCAGATAAAAAGTGTTTTTAAGGCACATAGCAGAGGGGGAAAAAAGCATACATTGCATAGTATCATTCTAGCGGAGCAGAGGGGGGAAAAAGCATACATTGCATAGGATCATTCTACCGGAGAACAACAAAGCCAAGAAATTTGCAAAAAGAGAACAAAACATACAGGAACTACCACATCAAGAATGTATAAGAGTTCCACTGAGAAGGAACTTTCTCAAAGAGTTAATGTGCCAACCAAGACACAAACCAAACCGATGCTTCTAAAAAATGGAAGAATCGCTTCTTTACTCAACCAAGCACAATTGTTAAAGAAATATAGTTCAAAGAATAGAAACATGATTAAACAGGATAGAGGATGGAGACATAAAGTAGGTACGCCATATCTACTCACCGAGTCAATAATAGCCTGGCAGTAGATGGGGCTCATGTAGTACAAGACATCATGAACTGTTGCACTCAACATCACACGGAGCTTCCTTACACCATCTAGAGTAATTTTATCAACTGCAAGCTCGCTACTAAGCTGTAGACCTTTCCTCCACTGGCAAAGTGAAATTACACAAAAAATAAAAAATAAAACAAAGAAAGGAAAAAGTAAACGAAGTGAGCTGGGGTATACTATATAAGTAGAACCGTCTTCAACTCAAGAAGATCTGAGTAACAAACAAAATGGACAAGTGGCCACAGCCATATATGCAAATTGATGTTGAATTAAATTCTCAAAGGAAGTCAGCAACTGTTTATACAAGGAAAGATACTTTATTTTAACATTTAGAGCTGATGTAAGGGAATGTTTTATTTAATACTCCCTACTTGTGTAAACCTGTAATCTATCTACTGTGAAGCTTGAAAACACAAAAAGACCATAGTTCTCATAACCGCTCTTACATATATATAGCTAACTTACACAGGTTTAAAATTATTTGATATCTTCCTAAGTATCTCCTGCTAACTATTTCCCTTCTATAATTATAAACGCCGTCAGAAGTGAGACCTCCATAGCTCAACTGTCATCCTCAAACACCAATACGCAAAGCTCAGAATCCCAATAACAGGCCATATTTAGCACAGAAGAACCTTTTGATAGTATTGTTCTTCATCAAAATGATTTCAGGAAAGGCATGAGAACAATGACCACCCACTTTTTTCAGCTCATAGAAGATTTTATATTAGCCTTCAAACACTTATGTTACTGGTACCATCTTGTTTCCATAAGCGAAAGCAAAATGTTAAATCAGACCCAACAATTTGCTCCTCTAACTGTCAGGTTTGTAACTTCCCCATTGAGTTATTTTGAGGTTCTTTCCCAAACTAAAGACCAACTTATACAAGGAGATTTCAACCTATTTTCCTGATGCAAACTTCACAGAGACATGGCTTTCCCATTTCTTTGACTAAAAGGAGAATGACTTATCACAAAGAATGGAAGACAACAATGGTTTACCAATAAAAACACACAGCACAACTAAATGACGTGACAATATTCTCCCTTCAGTTCCACAGAGAGCAATAAAATAATCGATATTTGCAATAAAATTCCCAGGGAATGAAAACCCTAAAGGGCTGAAGTACCTGGCAGGGAATGTAGAGAACCCTTTGCATACCAAGTTGGTATGAACTCAGGTGTCGCTCAGCAAGACTTGAAGTTATTTCACGGAAATCTATGACATCGTCAACTAAATTTGACTTCTCCAATCTTTGCCCAATCCCATGCACCATGAATACAAGATGTCCAACAGGAACCTACAGCAGCAGTATAGAATAATATGGCTTGAGAATCATCTCTAGGAGGCAAGGCAGGTAATCAGTGAAAAAATGTTGACATGATATTTAACACAGAACCACCACACTCCACCCACCCCAAATATAGAGACACACAAAAGCACAAAAAAAAAAAAAAAAAACCTCAAGTTCTAAGGATACTTGTCACATTTTGCTTTCACATTTCCATCTTCACTGAGTAAGAAATCTACACTATCAGAAGAAACAATATGTACAAAGTCATCATCTCAAGATGATGATATAAAATCTGGACTGACTAATCTATTAACTGCATTTGAGATCAGCATTCGGATTCTCTTTCCTATGAAGTTGAAGCACTCGCTTCATACATCTAGATGCCTTGGCCACTATCAAGAAAGCCATTTGAGATCACAACCTCAATTAGCTTAAAGCTGGATAATAAACGACACTGTCAGTGCTTATTGTTCTACCAATACGCCTAAATATGTACATGACAACATTTACACAAATTTCTTCAACAAAAAGGCTTAACCTTCATCTTATTTCAATTATAACCACAATTTCTTCATTGGTGAGGTAATTTCCAATCAAACAGCCTCAAGGAGGCAAAAGGCTTGTTTTTTCTGTGGTTTGAAAACATGTTTTTGGAAAATACTTTTTTAATGTAAAAAAGTGTATTGGAATGTAAAAACGTATAGTTGAATAGTAAAAAGTTATATTGAAAATGACGAAAAATGATTATAATATATTAAATGTACTGTAGAAACCAAAAACAAAACCAAAACACAAACAAAAACAATGAAAAGAAATAGGCCCAAAAGCTCTAGTTTCAATCACTTTTTGTGACAAGGGCATCTGTAAGAGGAACTTATAAATATATGCAGACACACATAAAAATCCTTTTTTTTCCCTTAATTGAAGAACGTAATGGAATTGCTTCCTTTCTTCTGCTGGTGAGGATCAATCCTGCAACTTCTGCAGGGGATATCAAAGGCCAACTCAATTGTTCTTAAATTATAGGGGATTAAAGAACTAAGACCTTTGTGACTGCAATAGAAGACATATTATGGGTATCAACTTGCTTGTTTCTGAGTTTAAGCCATAACAGGATATCAATGAAGCATGTAAATCACAGCATGAGGCAAGGAAACAAATATGACAAGAATTTAAGCACAAATATGATATTGGCATCGAATTACTGAGTGCTAGAAGCATTACCAAGACTATCTTAATTAGGGCTCCTGCCACTCAATGTTATATAAAAAACCTCTATGTCATTAGGGTCCCAAAAGATGAAGTCTCACCATCTCTTTTTCCCCTTTTTGAGTTCTCCTGACTTGGGGGAAGGTTAAGCTTAACATGCATTGCCACATGGGGCTAAAAAGCGAAGAACTAAAGAAATGTAAACCTCCCCAAACAAAACGGACAAGTAGGAAACAAGATAAAGTTGATTAGGTGGCCGCGAGCTAACACACTTAAAAGTAGACACCACCACCACAACTAAGCCTTCGTCCTACTACATTAAAAAAGTCCAACAAGCACAATTTACACTTATGTAAATACAATAAGATGACAGATTGAATTTTCCCATGTTCTATAAACTGATCTGGTTGAACCTCCATTGTCATACAGAAAAGCATATAGGTGCACAAAAAAATATGACACTGAAATTGTAAATTCATGTATTATTGTAAATCTGCATCTTATTAAATTTAAAGAATTTAGATGAATTAAACAACTATTAACAAGTCGGACCACTTGTTAGCCACAAGATGTTGCTTCAAATACCTGTGAACAATAATCATCCATTTCTTCCTCCTTCTGTTGACGTAATTCATCCTTCAAAAGTAAGACGCTAATGTTATTACAAAACTGCAATAAAATGGTCCAAGAGATCTTGGAAAACAAAAATGTATTCCCAAAAATAAAAATAACAAAGAAATAAGCTCTTGCTGTTCCTGGAGCACCAGTTGC
This sequence comes from Leptodermis oblonga, assembly GCA_016801395.1. Classification (NCBI taxonomy): domain Eukaryota; kingdom Viridiplantae; phylum Streptophyta; class Magnoliopsida; order Gentianales; family Rubiaceae; genus Leptodermis; species Leptodermis oblonga. The sequence continues at coordinate 27,621,169 of CM028751.1, forward strand.
AATGAAAGGTTAAAACTATATCAATTATTAAAGCAAAGAGATATGGGCTCAAAGCTGATCCTTGATGTAGACCTATGTTATTTGAAAAGTCACCAGAAATTCCTATCGGTGCCCTTACACATGATGTTATATCTTTATACATATCTTTTATAGTCTCTATATACGCCACCCTCCCTTTCTTTTCTAATACCCGCTACGTTATATCTCTATATACTCTTATCATATGTTTTTTTTAAATCTATAAATACCATATGTAAGTCTATTTTTTCCTCACTATATTGCTCACAGTCTTCTTATTAAATGTATAGCTTCTATCGATAATCTATCTAGCATAAAACCAAATTGATTGTCTTCTATATTAGTCTAATTTCTCAATCTTGTTTCTATTACTCTTTTTCCCATAATTTCATAGTACGACTCATTAGTTTAATACCCCTATAGTTTGAACAACTTTGTATATCCCCTTTATTCTTATACAACGGAATTAATACACTTTTTTCCATTCATTAGGCATCTTTTTAGTTTTCATAATTATATTAAATAAGTTTGTAAGCCATGTAATCCCAACTTTTCCAAGGCACTTCCCTGCCTCAATTGGAATCTCATCGGTTGCCTTACCATTTTTCATTTTTCTTAGTGCTTTTTCTACTTCTAAGGGTTGAATTTAAGCGAAAATATGTAAAATTCTATGTTTTTCTGAATAGGCCAACTCTCCTAATGTAATTTCATTATTATTAACTTTATTACACAATTTCTGAAAATAATTTTTTCCAAATTATGGGTAAAATACAGAGAAAAATAAAATATTCGTAAAAATATATATATATATATATATTTGACAAGGAAATGAACTGGAACCAAACTAGTAGTATAAGCTAACAAGAACGAGAACCGAAAAAGAAATAATACTTCTGAGCAACTTATTTCAGCCACGGTACAAGATATTTACAATTATTTTGCCCAATAGCTTAGATCAATGTATTGCACTTCATATCTCCACAGAGCCTCAACATTCTTTATTCTCTCACAAACAACAGTAGAAGAGCAAAGAAAATTTATTCAGAACATCTATTTATCATATATTCATAGCAGGGATGGACAAAAAATGTTCTATTTAAGATTCCAAGTTTAAACAAAAAGATATAAGTTGATCTCTAAAGACATAAAAAGTACCTGAGTTGGTTTTGGAGACAGAGAAGGTGCATAACCGCGTCTCAACTTTGTACCACTCCCACCCAAACTAATAACAGAAGATAACTTAGATGCATCAGCATTTAGCCATGCTTCCCAAGTATCATCTTCCCCAGTGAAAAGTGCATGAAGTCCCTGGATACAGAATTGAATGTTTAATTGGAACATAATCAAAAATATTCTAGGTCTGCAAACCTAAGCCCTACCAGAGTAGAACCCTGCAAATCAACTCGAGCAGCAAATAATCCTGATAACTGGAATGTTCTTCGACGCCAAGCCTGAAGGCTAACAAGATTCAGTGATCCAATTTACTAAATCACTAACAACTTCAATCCACATAATAAGCCAAATCAAAAGCAGGTGAAAATGACCAATAAAAATATATAACAGAAAAAGTTAAACCATGTGGACCCTTTCAAAAAATTATATGCATCCATCAATCTGCTTAACAATAATAAAGAATGCAGAAGGGGAATAATCTAAAGAAAAACAGTCCAGCATCTTTATCAATTTGTGCTTAAATTTACTTCTGTGTTAGCATGACAAAAGAATTACATACATATAGACTCTCAACTTTACTAGGTAGCATAGACAAGCTTAAAAATTTCAAATGTCGGCACCTTGCTGCGGTATGCAAACTCCAACTGTTCAGCAACATCTTCTCGTAATGGAAGCCAATCAAGGCCTCCTTTACGAGCAAACCAGTGACCTCTTAGTACACGTCGGTTCTCTCCACTCCAATAGACAGGAAAGCAATGTCTCTTTACCAGATCAACCTTCAGAAATGATTCCAGTCAGCACAAAGGAAGTACTAGACTTTAATCAGCAACAGAGAAAAATAAAAAGCATAACTGTATTTCAACCGAGATAGTTCAGTAAAAAAGCAATTTCACATTCAAATCCCTTTCCTGGATGTACCTAAAGAAAATTCAGAGGATCTAGACAGAACACTACCTCATATAGCCCGCCTTTCACAGGAACACCAACTCTTTCTTCTTCACTCTCCAAAGAAGCTTCCTCTAGCTGTTGGCTCAATGAGTCAATACTAGGCTTCCCCCTAGGACCTTCAGCACATTCTGCATACTCTTTCCACCAACTAGAAAGTAATTCTTCTTCTCTCTGGCAAAGCAAGAACTCAACCCTGAGATCTTGATTTCCGGAATTTCAGAGCCGCAACTAATCGAGTAAAGATTGGTTTACAGGTATGTTATTCGAGTATATATATATATATATTGGACTACAGGCACACGATATTTTGAAGATTATTTCTTAGTCACATTGAACTTCCTTACCAATCAGGAGATGATGAAGAATGCATGCATCAAATTCTATTAAACAAACTGAAGATGAAAACAGGACATTGGACTATCTTTCCAATCAGGAGATGATGAAGAATGCATGAAGCAAATTCTATAAAACAAATTGAAGCTGGAAAGCACGACCTGCAAGAAAGAAGCCTCAATTGCAAGAGAATCTCTCATACCAAATCGGAAATATTCACCCTTTCCAACTATCTCTGAGTGAGGTACTGAAGCAGCTAGCTCTGGACATTGCAAGAGATTATATTAAAAGCAATCAATAAAAATAAAAAGAAAAATTGTCAAATTTACACTTTCACATTTTACCTATTTCATGAAGTGAGTAAACAGAATCAGAAGTGATTCAAAAACTTGTATTGCTCAACTATAATGACTATTAAAAATCACTGACTACGTCATTTTCCCACCATGTGGACTCAGCTATATAGTATCCTATCAAAACACATTCTCATTTATGCTTAGACCACACACAGAAAACTCACATGTTCTGTCAAATCATATGTTCTGTGCCAGGTCAGCTCTAATTCATATTTGAAATCACCCGAACAAACTTTAAACGAGAAAGTGAGAGAGAGAGAGATTAAGTTATTAGTTATTTGAGCGTTTTATTTGACCAAAAAGAACTCGAATGTAGCAACAATCAATTTCAACACATTTCTGGCATACTAAAAATGAAAAAAAGAGATCATTCAGTAATTGACTAAAAAGTGATGAGATCAACTTTTATTTCTCCATTTTTTCACACTCCCATTAGTCATTGAACTAAACTCACTTCCTTATCAACAATATCCTCCCATTTAGATAAGTCAAAGTCATGGTCATAGAGGCTAAGCCCTTATTCTTGGTTGAAAGAAATCTGCATCAGCTGAGAAATCAGAAATCTCCTTAAGTACCATTAGAATATTCCACCTTCCATTGCATTCATCATTTTGAATCATCAATAATGTGGTGCAGTGGATAGAAACGAAACAAGCAATGCAGAAAACCTTGAACTAGAAAAGCAATTTAGATACGAACTACTCAGTTCTTATGCATTTAATGAACATTACTCTAGCTATCATCTCATGTTCCACATAAACTATTCACCCTGTATTTTTGGCATAAATTATGCGGCCGAGATATCCTACTTAAAATGATCAGAAATTATTCTTCAAAGTAGTTCAGCCCTTCAGTACTCAGTCCCTTAAAAATTCTGGTTACTCCCAACATGGTTTAGAAAAAGAACACATGCAACAGCATTTTGTTTCTGTTAATACGACAAACAGATAATAAAAAATAAAAAAAAAAATTCATTGCTAGCTCAAGAAAAAGCTAGCATATCAAATGTACACATAGTATATCCCTGATAATATATAGTAATTGATGGAAATGAATGCTGAATCTCTTTATGAAGATTTTACCATTTTCAGCTAAATGGATCTTGCAGAAGTACCATCTCACGTCACCCCCATCAGACGGACTCCTTGTCTGAGGAAGGTATTTGTGCCTGCCTTCAAATTGCTCAATTTCATTAGCCAACCTCCTTATATTCGAAGGTGTATTCTTCAACAAGTCAGGTGAACTTTCATTAGCATCATAAGAACCCGAAACTGATGCCATTGGCCCCTCTCACCACCGTTTACAGAATCCAAACACACAGAAATTTCATCCAACTCGGAACCCACCAACAATTACGAACTTTGAACCGAACAGAGTCAAACTTCCAAAGAGGGCACCACACAACAACAGAAGACTCAACTTTGAATTGGCCCAAAAAACACCAAAAAAAAAAAAGGTTTACTGCATTGCTGGATCAACAAAAAGGAGATTTCTCGAAATGGGTTCTTCTAATTACTTATTGCTCTGTAAATTTTCCACTAAAATGAGCAGAAGGGTTATCATCAATAGCTGAATTACAACTAACCCTTTGAACCAATATGGGCGTTGTGAGCAAAACCAACAAGATTCAATCCCGGTATAATGAATTATAATTCAAAATAATACGAAACACAATGAAAATAAACAGAGAAATCGATTAGTACCAGCAAATGGGTTGGTTCCCGAGATTACAGGCTGGAAGTCAAAGAGAAGGAGATGTGGAGGAAGAAGATGGGAGAGAGGTTTTTAGAAGAAAATGGGATTGAAAGGAATATTCTAGGTAAAACCCCGCCAAAAAAAAAGAATGAATGAATGAAAATGAAAGAACATAAAAAAATAGAATAGAAGTAGGGTGTGGAATTTGGGATTTCTCTCCACGCCTCACCCAACCCAACGGTTCAACGCATGCGTAAAGAAGAAGCAAGAAGAAAGAAGGAAGGGTGTTGTGAATGTTGGTTGAATTGGCAACGTGTCACTCATGCAAGTTTTTCTCATGGTTTCTCATTAGTATTATACACATATTTTTGGAACAAACATAAAAACCTTTTTCTTTTTCTGTTTTTTTTTCCTATTTTTTTAAGAGTGAATTGCACATTTGATCACAAACAATTGCATGAGTGCAAAAATACTACTAACTTTTAAAAATTATATTTTTCATCACAAACCTTTTGAAAATGTGACAGAACAAAAGGTGACAGAACATGCCATTCCGTCCGGCTCTCCGTTAAATCCCAAACCGAATGAAACTTTTGAGGGCAAAATAGTTTGATTTCCTATTCCTTTTGCTTACCTTTCTCTTATTTTACTTTTATTACCAAACAAACCCCAAATCTTTTAATTTTTTACATTTTCATCCAAAAATAAAATTTTCTGTATAATAATATTACTAAAATAGTAATTATTACTTAATATTATGATATAATACTAAATTATAAATATTTTTCTCATTTTCAAAATAAGTTGGCCAAAAATTTAAGAAAAATAAAATAACAGGGCCTAGTTTGTAAATATGAGGAACAGTGTCGTCTCTAACATTGTTCACCTTCTTCCCCAATCATTTTTAAAAAAAGTTTCCATGTCTTCTACGATAGAAATCTCCCCCGGCCAGAATCGTTCTGAACGATTGTTGTGCCAGAACGGTTTTGGCCTGAGGGAAATGGTGGCTGTGACCAAAAAATCTAAACATAGCGGTCGCGCGGTTGGGGCGTTCGATCAAATATTTTCAAGTTGTAGCCAGCCCCGTCGTTTTTTGTTCCAACCAATCAAAAAAGAAATCTAGCAAAATTCAAACCTAATAAATTGTTTATGTTCGCCGTCGCATCTCCATTTTTTTTTCATCGGAACAATTACCCTCCCAAGCGAAATAAAAACCTAGCAACAAAATTGAAAAGTGTAGGTTATCTTTAATTTTTTTTTTTTTTTTTTTTTAGTCTGTCCTGAAATTTAAGTACATTTGTGTACTGTACAATAATCAGCAAATATGAATGAACATCTTCGATTGCTACGCTTGAATTTGAATAAGCAAATATGAAGATTGTTGTGCTTGAATTTCAATCGGCAAATTTGAAGAGTGTTGCGTGTGAATTTTGACTGTTTTCAGCGACCCTTGTTCCTCCTCCGACCACCCTAGCGTCATATTTGGCTAAATCTCCAAAATTTGAGTTTGGGTTTGATTTTAGATTTAAGGTACAAATAAACTCCTGTGATTTTAGGGGTAGTCCAAATAAGCCCCTCAAATTTGTTTAGGGGCAATATAGCCATCAGGCTTTCAAAAGTGGTTTAAAATAGCCGTTGTCCAATTTTAACTTAACTACAATTAGTGATGTCTGACTCAGCAATGCTACAGTGGATTTAACCAAGAAAAATTCAACACGTGGCAATAGAGGTGGAAAAAAAATTTAACTTAAAAAATGGGGAAAATTTTCCGCCCCTTCTCTGATGTATCGATGTTTTGGGTAATCAACCCATCTTAATTAGTATCCTAAAATCAAGGGTTAAGGTGCAATAAACCCCTCAAGTTTAGGGAAATCATCACTTTTTAGTAAATGATGAGATTAATAAACAACAGAATGCGATTTTTGAATGTGTGTTATTTGCAGATCATATAGTTTTTGTTGTACTAGTTTTGGCATAGGCCCATCCAAAAGCCCAAAAGCTAAGCCCACCGTCTTAGCCCAAAAGCTAAGCCCATCGTCTTAGCCAAAAAGCTAAGTCCAACATCTTAGCCCAATATGTAGTCCAAACGAGCGAGCCTCAGGGCTTCTCACTGCGTCTGAGCAGCACTAGACACGTCACCCACTCCTCTCATAAGTGGACTCCGTCAAACTTAGCGTCACGTTACCCACGACCTCAAGGTCTAGGGTGCGCGACCTTGGAAGACTTGGGCACCCATCCATGGATATGCCAACGATATCCTCAATCAGATCATAGGCGAGCTCTGATATTTCCCGGGAGCTGTTTCGAGAAACTTGGTGTACGCCAACAGGCTGAAGGAACTAATCTCCTATAAATACCCCTTTCCCTCACTGGTTAAAGTACATGCTAAACTACTTACTTCATTTCTACAAGCTAATCATACATAACTTTATACTAACTTAAGCTTCAGAGTGCTTACGAGGGATACTTCATTCCTCATTGTAGGTACTTTAGACATTCTTGGCAACTATAGAACGTCCAAAACATTTCCAATCGACTCCCATAACTCGTCTGGCAAACTGTGCTCTCCATAAAAGGTGCCGTCAGCGGGAACTCTAATCGATAATGTTATCACGATCTTACCAGTAAGTTTTCGTGACCTAAAATTCTGTAATGGCGCACTCTGCCTCTGTTCTTTTCCATTCCCTTCTAGGAAAATCATCACTTTTTTCCCCAAAATTTTACATAAATTAACAACATAATTTTTTACTAAATTCAAATTTTAAATTTTAAATTCCCTCTAAATTCAAAAACTAACATCATCATTATACTTGTTCTTTTCTTTTGTACACAAATCCCCAATAGAAATTCTCTCCAAAAAAATATTTCTTTCCTAAACCAAAAATTTCCCAATTGAATCACTAAAAGAACAGAGCCTCAATTTCCATTCACTCTGGAAGTCTCAGCTCGACGGCAAGTGTTGAACCTACCATATTGGCCATTTCCACTTGGTTAGGACCACAACCGTCGGTCCCCCAACCATTTCACCCTTGTTCTCAACCCCTCAAGCAGGCCCCTCCAACCTAGAGGACTAAGCCCGAGATGAGAGGAATGAATTGGATTTCATCAGCGCCATCTGCCTCATCTTTGCGTCATATTGGAGGAGCGTAGATCAGCGCGCAAAGTGCTCGAAGCTACGGCTCGTTAAGATGATGAGGCACAAGAGAGGTGCGGGAAGCAAAAAATCCCAACCTTCTCTTATGATACTTGGGCTACGCTGGTTCTGCCTGCCCCCAGCGAACACAAGGTGTGAAGCCCTGGACCCCCACAATGAAGTCATGTCCACCTCTAGAGGTCGGTGCCTAGAGTCTGCACAGTACTTGACACCACTCGGAGAATTCCACCTCCTATCGAGTAGACTGATCTCCCTCATTCGATCCTCAATACTTGATACGGAGCAGCTCCTACTCAGGACCCTCTGGAAATCGGAGATACCACTCCCATGTTCACCCTCGACAACAGACAAATTAGAATCATGCGCAACTTTAAACAAATCCACCCTATACCAAAATATGATGGCACCACGAATCCAAAAGATCTCTGAAACCAGTGCATGGAGGTATGCAATTCAAAGAGGGTCGGGGAGCACTCCAAGTCCATGACATACACGTCACCCTCAAGGAAGTTGGGCGGCTTCCATGAAACTCTGTGTCAACTCTGGCACAGTTTCACGACATTTTCCTTCCCAACTTTGCAGGATCTTTTGAGCAAAGCCCTCTTCACACTTGATGACCAACGCTCAACGTGCTGGTGAATTTATTGCTGCCTACCTCAGGCGCTTCACTGATGCCGTCACAGATTGTGAAGACAAAATGCACGAGGTCCAGGTCGAAGCCTACATGTTTGACATCTGCGAAGGAGACCTACATAAGGATTTAGTCCTCCATTATCCTTGAAACTTCAGGGACGTCATCAAGTGGTCTCATACCTTTAGTGATGTTGAAGAGGCCTATAAGCTGAAACTAGAATACAAAGGCGGTAAGCGAAAAGCAGACCTCGTAAAGGATCGTCCAACTTACCCCTCGGACGTTCATAGCAAGAATGGAAGGGCTTCTAAGCCTTCTGCTCCCAAGGACCTCACCCTCCTCCTCTCACGGAGGTGTTCCTGGTCGCCAAGGAGCAAGGCATGTTACCTTAACCCAAGAAACTCACCAACCATGAGCACACTCAAAAGAAAAACAAGTATTGTGAGCACTATTCGCCTGGCCAAAATACTGCCAACTACAAGGACCTAGTCCATAGAGTCGAAATAGCCAATAAGAAAGGCGATTTGCAGGACTTCATCGCTAGTGGCTCCCAGGGCTCGACGCACGAGAAACCAGATAGCCCCGCTAGGACAACGATGATAAAGACACTATTGCAAGAACCATTCTCACGATCTTCGGAGGTCCCACGAATGGAAATTCTACCACTCGCAAGAAGTTCTACATGTCAAAGGGTCAGGCCTTGGGAAAGAGAAAGGAAACTACCCAGATCCACATTCTCCTCTTTGGCAACTCAGACTTTCACACCCTGACCGCAAGAGATGATCCTCTTTCTGTGACACCCCGCCCCAACCCCATCTCCCGAGGAGCCGTTCCTGCTCCCGGGCCGATTCAGGGACAACGTCATTCAGACTCGCGCCCAACAAGTCGATATAGATATTAGTAAAACTATAATTCAATCAATAGTTCTTAAAGAAACTTATCCAATGCGGAAGCTAAAACATTATTCAGGACGGTCAACGACCACATTATCCCTTAATCAAAATAATCATTGTCTTGGCCTACTTATTACAAAATAAACGATGAGCACTGCTGCAGCAAATGTCGGCCTCACATTTAACGAACAATAAGCCATATCTAATTAAGCACCTGCAAAAATAAGTCTATGAAAGGGGTAAGTTTCACTAAGGTCAGTGAGAGACCTTGGTTTCTATATAAAATTCTCACTGTGGTACTTAGACAAAAGGTCTCAATTATCAAAGCGATTATATAGACATGGCATTACAGTTTATGCATCAATATTCGTAATATTCATAACATTTACAATTCATGCTTCAATGCGAAAGCAACCAATCAATCATCTCTATAACCATGCAACAGAGATGCTCATATAGCAACATGGCATGCTCTTAACCATATGCAACAATCAATCCATCAATTCACCCGTAGGTATTCAATCCATCTAATTTCTCTATAGCTTTCTCATCTAAAGTTAAGGCGATAATCAGGAATACAATCTAGCGATAGCGGTAGTTTGATCAAACATCTCGATTCCCAAGCGGCAACAGTACCAGCAGTAGCTGCAGCGCCCGGCGGAAAAGGGTTTTAGATCCCTGGTTGTATACTTTGGACCCTTAGTTTCCCCTAATAGGAAGGCATCGACTAACTGCAATGCGGCCTCACCGAGCACGGTAATACGTGCAGGCGATTACAATCGATCAATTAAGACTAGGTGCACATAGTCTTTTATGTAGTTTAAACTGTCATACATTTTCTCTTATCATGCAAACATGATATTCAAGCATACTTTCATGATTCCTAAACATGGCAATATGGAATGCAATAACCTAGTCATGGCATAGGTATTAGATATCTTATATTTACACCTTGAAGTGCATCTACTTTCCTATAGTGTACAATCAATCTTGCTCTCAATCAATACAATTCATGCAATCAATCATCAATCAATAAGCAAACATGCTTGTACTCATATTAAACAAGTAAGCAATTCAAATCATACTTCTCATTTATAGCAAGTCAAGAAATCATCATACATCTCATATGTAGTAATTCAATTCCAATTACATGCAAGTGAGGCATGGGCAACCTCTTAGTTTAGCCAATCAATAAAGTTTAAAGTTCAATTAGACCTTTACAAAAATATCAAGTAAATCCCTCACCTTTCTTAAGGCGTGAGCGGTCAACAGTTAACGGGTTCTCTTCTGGATCAACGGTCAACTCCTGCATTGCGAGCGTTCTATTATAAGTCAACTATGTTTTGACTTTAAGGTTTGACTTTACGTTTTACTCTTGTTTTGACTTTACGGTCAACTAGGGTTGACTTTGACTTTTAGTCAACTAGGTCAAAGATCAATGGTCAATGGTCAAAGGTCAACTTTGGAAAATAAGGTCAGGTTTTATGAATCTAGTATTATTTGGTACTTTGGGGTCAATTTAGAAATAAGGTAAACTTTAGGGTGAAAGAGCAATTTCAAAAATAAGACAAAATTCAGGTTCTGGACTACGTCCGAGTTTCTGGTCTACTTGTATGGAAACTCGCACAGGGGTTTTCATGTTCTTCAATTTTTAGGTTCTAACAGGTTCAGAAAATCATCTTCAGAGGGTTGTACGAGTTACTGTCTGACTCGTATGACAACTCGTACAAAGGCTTTCATGTTATTCGGGTTTTAGGTTTTGAAAGTTCAGAAAAATCATTATCAAAGGCTTGTCTAAATTTATGTCCGACTCGGACACTAACTTGCACGACTGGTTAAATTTTTCAGCAACTTCTGGCTCTAGGTACTACTTTTGGGCTACGTTTTAACACTGTTCCAGATCTTTTTTAACCAAACTAAAGACATAGATTTAAAGTCTATCATACATGCAATACCTAGAAGCTTTTACTTTGCCTAACAGACTACTTTAACATATCCAAATCTCGCTCTGAACAAGGCTCGAAACACTATTTCTAAAAATGTATATTTTTCGGTTTCAACTTTTTGACTTAATTATTACGGATCGTTTAAACGTTATAGGCATCAATCTCAAACATGTTCAACAGTCAATAAAGCTAATAACATTCTGAGAACATGCTTTCTACGGATTTATTACATACGACATTGATTTACTTGTTCTTCAAGTTTCATAAGAATTTATGATTTTCTTAAACCCAGTCTCCATCTAAACCACTAATTAAGACTTACCGTAAGGTTCTAAGATTACCACAAACTCACAAAACTTCAATGGAGATGGTAGAAGAGGCAGCGGTGGTTGCTCACGGCGGCGATTCTCCAAACTCCTCTCACGAAACTCTATATTTTCTTTGTTTGCTCTAAGAATTTCCAAGCTTTTAATTTATGATTTAAGGTTGTATTTATAGGCAACCATTAGGTTTATGGTAATTCATAATCTTGGGTAATTAAGGTACGTTCAAATCTAGTAGTTTCCTTATGTCGGATTGATCTCAATTTCTCATTCCTTATTTACGAATTCTGTTTCCGTTTTGTGCTGTCCGAGTTTCTGTTCGACTCGGACGAAAACTCGCAAGACGTGATTTCATAATTCTTTTCCTTTTTGTTTTTTCCTACTTTCCTTATGTTATTTTAGGATATCTATTATACCCACTGTAACTCTCAATCAATCAATTTATGCAATCAATTGGTTAATCAATCAAGCAATCAATCAATTATACAATTGAGTAATTCAATCAATCAATTATTCAATTGGGCAATTCAATCAATCAATTAAGCATTCGATCACTATGTAATTTTCTCTAATTACGTTACACAATTAAAAAAGCAAGTAAAGGTCTATTTTACCCCTTATTTGTTTTAAAATCCTAGTCCGAAATTCTGGGTTCTCACACTTTCATTGACGCTATCGTTGTGAACTTCTGAGTACAACAAACGTTGTAAACTTCTGGGTACAAAAAACATTGCTCGATATAGAGAGCTCAGTTAACATCAACGAGTGGTCTACAAGGATTGCAAGCTTTAGGAGAAGGATATCGAAAAGGTGCAAACTCCACTTGTAGGGTTCAGGAACTCAACTGCCCAACCACTAGGCATGGTTCGCCTGCTAGTACCATCTAGTTTGAAGCCAGAAAGAGAATCAAGCAGCTGGAATTTATGGTTATTGAAAAGCCCAAGCATACAACGTGTTCACAGGGCGTCTGAGGCTCAACAAGTTCCACGTTGTCACTTCTGCGGTACACATGAAGTAGATAGGAAACTTAATATGAGAGGGGTGAATTAGGTTGATTATAAAAAATAAATAAATAAAAAATAAACCGGTTTGTGTTTAGTGTGTGATTTTGAAGTGTGAAGTAAAATCAAAGCAAGTAAAGAATACAAACAATTTATAGTGGTTTAGCTTTCCTTGCTTAAGGAAAGTCTACCCCACTTCTAAGTTATATACACTTGGTTTCCTTAACTCACAATAGATTTTTTAAAAGTGAAATCCAAACCCCTGAACAAGATTTCCCAAGGTTTCACCTTCTAGCTTTCTCAAGCCTTAAGGGTTACTCCTATGAAATCCCTTTACTTAAACACTATCTAACCTCTTAGATACCCTTAAGACTTATTCCCTAACTCCCTTTTACAAGATAGAAATAGTGCTATAAAATACCTAATAACCTAGTTCTAGTAACCTTTCTAGTCTAGCAATGAATGGACACTTAAATGCTTCAGAACTTTGAATGCTTAAGAGCTTGGAAATAAGAATGTTTAGATAAGCAGAGGTGTTAAATGATGTCTCTTATAATGTATTTATATGAGCATTCAAGTCCCCTTATGGTGGTTGATGATGCATTTGAATTCGCCAGAAGCTGTGTGATGATTCACGCAACTCTTACGTGCCTTTGTACACCACTCATTGGTTTGAATTTCCAACCACCAACTACTTCTACGTGCATGCGCATTCAGAGGCCATGCGAAGGCTTGTGCAATTCGTACATGTCTTCGTACAAGGCTCAATCTTCGCGTGCTTCTTGGTCAAAGGTTGTTGCTCTTTCTGACTTGCATTAATTTGCTTTGTATGTAGTTTGTGTGACGACTTGTACGATTCGTACCAGGCTAAATCTTTGCGTTCTTCTTGGTCAAATGTTGTTGCTATTTCTAATTTGCGTTATTAGCTTTGTCTATAGTCTGTGGGACGAGCTATACGATTCGTACAACTTTTCATACGAGGCTTAGTCTTTGCATGCTTCTTGGTCAAAGGCTGATGTCGCTTATGATCTTGCATTAATTGCTTTGTCTGTTTGTGCGTACGATTGGTCGTACATGAAATAATAAATTTTTTTCCAAGTGGTTCGGAGGCTTTTCTTTTGTGCGACGAGTGATACGATTCGCACGACCCTTCGTATCGTCTCCGGTGAGTTTATTTTCTGTATTTTCACTTAAGGAAACCATTAAACCCATTTTCATATATTTGTTAAATCACCACTTAAAACCAAGATTGAAACCATAGGTCTAACAACACATGATGTTCAAATTCCCTACGCCCGAGGGCGTTGCGACTATCCAATGCGTAGTTCAGGCAGCTAGACAATGTTTTATGGCAACGCCAAAGGACATTGAGAAGACAGTAGGGAAGAACATTATAGAAGCCCTCGAACCCCTACCCAGGATAAGAAACCGTACAATGTTAAGGTGGACATGGAGGTGAAAGAAATTCAGCTGGGCGAGGACCCGGCCAAGGCAATTAAGATAGTGAAAGGACTCCTCTCCGTGAACCTTGAACACCAGTTAGTAACCCTACCGCGAGAGTATGTTGATGTGTTTGCATGGTGTGTGGCGAACATGCCGGGAATCCCATGTGAACTCATTCAACGGTTTTGCCTTCAGCAGGTTGGCTTTGTAGAATCTGACTTGTTAATGAGCTAGGGATGACCTCATCAGGCCGAGGCCAAGAAAGGTCTTGAGCAATGAAAGAATGAGTATGTGGAGGGTCCTGAGATTCGAAAGTTGTGGCAACAGTACCTTGCATCGTACTTCTTCGGAGACGACTTCAAGAAGCTTAAAAGTCCATAATCTAGGAGTATAAGGGTTCCCAGGAGCTATTGGACTGCATCATCTGCGGGATTTGGGAGGTTCGTGCCGGTGGTTACAATGAGTGCTTAAGGGATAGCCAAGCCTTGGCTCAGCGTCTTCTGGCCGAAGGCTTCCACTGGCTCTATCGCGATCATTCCCTTTCCATCATTCCTCTCTGAAACAATGAGTGGTGTGATGCTTCAGGCACTATGATTTTTTATTTTAAGGCTTGGAGTCGAGACTTTGGCCCTTATTAGGAGCCCGTGGTTGAGGCTCTAGAAGGGGTCACTTCGGAGGTGGCAGGAGCTAAGGCCGTGATATTGGATGAAACAGAGGAAGACCAGTGGCATGATATTGGGCTCTGGCCTTTTTTAACTTTTTGCTTGCCCCTTTGTTGGGGCTTTATTTTGTATAATGTTTTTGTTTTTCTCTTTATGTTTTACTTTCTCTAATATTTGTGGGTGTTTTTACCTTTCTCCTGTGAGGTTATACTAAGCAAGCATTTTAGTATCCTTACTTCCCTTCCACTAACTTGAAGTTGAGGCTTTTAACCTTGGCTATCTTAGAGTTGGTTCGAGGCTTTTCCTCGGATTTCCCGAGGTTGGCTTTACCCTTATTTGAAGAGTTCTAGCATTTTTCCCTATTTGGGGATTTAGTTAAAAGTTTTATGTGTGTAATATGGTAGATATTCTTGTCATTTCTTTCATAATGCCGAGATTTTTACCGTGTAGGTCAAGGGACGACATTCGCTTTTCGGTGTTGGCCTCAGTTGCTCTTCCAACCTCTAATTTGACCATGTGGATCGCTATAGCATTTTATTTGTACGTATTAATTTTTCTTTTTTACGAGGATGTCTTTTCGAGACTTTAGCCGTCAGGTATTTGTTTATTCGCTATTTGTGCTTGATCATGCACTTTTGACTACTTTTCTCTTTCGCTTGTTTTGTGAACTTTTTCTCATTTAAGAGTTCTAAGAATAAAACCATGCTAATATGAATTGTTCTTCATGATGCGGAAAGTTGTCAAGAAAACTCAAACAGTAAAGGTCACAAGCTTACTCTCTTTAAGATTTCGAAACCCTTAACTAAGAATTAGTAAGGCAAACTACTTTAGCTATAACCTAGTAAAAATAACGAACTTGAAACAATGTGAAAGATCTAGTTAGAGCAAGTAACCTAGATTTTTTTAAGTTTTGGAACTTAAGTGATTTAATAGTTCATGCAAAATACATTAGTTCAAAGAAAGAATTCATAAGATAAAACCTCACACAATTATTTCTATAATATGAATTTTATCTATTAAATTTTGTGGATATAGCCTCTTATTTATAGGGTATAGCTGAATTTTAAAAAGAAATATAATAGGAAAAAGATTTGAAATTAGAAACCAATTAAAATTGGCAATTCCTTACAAGTCCAAATCCAAAAGAAACATGGAAGTGGAAACCTAATTCTCAGCTGCTTAGTTAGCTTTTGGCCGAAAACTAACTACTAAAACAATTAAAAGGAAATTACAAAACTATCACAAAAAGGAGTTCAAGAATTGAACCATTTTTGGAAACTAAAGTATTAAGTAAGTTGTAACAACTTGTAACAACTAACTAATTCATATCTAACTAAGAAAAGAATTAGGAAACATGCACAAATCCTAATTGCTTTCCAAAAGCTTAGACCAACTTGCAAGAGGACTTCACAAAATTGGTTGTGGGCTTATCATGGGGTGGCCAAAGTTAAAGAGCTGTGGATGCTTAGGGTTTCGGCCCAAATTTTTGTTGTATAAGTTGTAGATGTCATTGAAAACTTTACCAAATAGTCTGAAGCATTCTAGATGCACTGAGAACCTTTCGGAACCTTTGTAAAATTGTTGTAAATCAAGACAATCAAGATTTACCTTATTCTACAAGAAAATTGAGAAGTTGTAAGAACTTTAAGAAACAACCCGAATTTTATTGTGGAAGAGTTGTAGGCCAATTAGCTTCAAGATTTTGGATGCTAATGGCCTTGCTTCCCTCCTTGCTATGAGCTCTTTAGACTTAGCTTATGGCTTGGCTAGGTCTTTACTAACTTGGCTCGATGAAGTGAAGAATGACCCCATCACATGCTTTTCAAAGTAAAGCACAATAGAGTAACATGTGCGGTCATAGCACTTTATTGAATAACTTCAAAGCATAGAAGTATTTGCTTTGAATCATACAACCAAAATGTGGCATCTTTGCCTTTCTAAATGCATGTGTACATTAAGTTGAGAGTTTTAAGTGTAATACCTTTGAAGCGTGGCTGCGTTCCAAGGTCGAGGAAAGAGTTTGCCAATAAGATCCGCTATCTGGTAGCTCCATGTGTCCTGTGCCTCGACTACTTTGTAGAGTCGTTCACAATTGACTACCATTTCCCCCACTGTGGATGGTCTGTTAATGTCGTTCCTTTTGAGGACGAGGTCTTCTACAGTGAAACTACGTCCTTGGATCTAGGTGTCAAAGTACTTCTTGATGTTTTTCTTGTACTGGGCCTGCTTAAGGAAAACGAGGACTCTCTTTTCCTTGACTTCGTCCAATGCGGTATGCCGCTTTTTGTCATTAGTGGGATCATTGTAGAAATGTAACCTAGTTGTCCTCAATCTGACTTCAGGGGATATAATGGTGATGCGATCAGTTCGTGAGAACCCGCAAAGCAGAAGACTTGAAGTGCCAAGGAATGCGAACAATGAAGATCATAATTACTCTCTTTGAACTCGAAAAATAACCCTCTAGTGTAGGCGAGACTAGCTACGTTTATTCCTAACTAGATTGATTTTAAGAGGGTGAATAACAGGATTCTAGACGGAGAAATAACCTATAAAACTTCTAAATTTGAAACTTGCCAAATAAATCATACAAAATATTAACAAGCTCAACAATAAAAAAGATGGAGATTTAAAGCAAGAATATACCTATAACTCAATTCATTAACTCTCCCGGAACTTAGAAATCGAACCCCCTATTTACAGGTGAGAGGTGCGAATTCTAGAACTCAAGTTACAAAAGGAAACAAAAACTAATTAGAAACTAACGAGAGTTAGTTTCTTATTACATTTTGAATTCAAAAAGAACATGAACTCAAGGAATAGGCAATTTCGATTGCACTATAATTATGGTATCCGAAATTCCAAGTATTATTGGAAGAGGAAAGCTTGAATTTGGTAACTAGAAGTAAATCCAAATTCAAGTTAAAAAAGAAAAAGGAAACTAGAATAAAAAAGGGAAACTACTGGATTAAATTAAGTTGAACCAAACTAGGTAACTTAATTTAACTAGAATTATTATTGGAAAAGGAAATAGGTAACCTACAAACCAATTCCTTCTCTGATTCAGGGATTGCGCAATCCTCAGGGGGAACCCTGCGGATTGAGCCTATGATGCCCGCGGAATCCAGGAAGCCTGCGGGCTACAATATGGGCTGCGATCGTGGGCTGGAAGCCTGCGGTTGCAGTCCTTTGAGTCGCGGCCTGCGTGTTACAATTGTGTTGGGTCGACTTGTGAAGCTTGATGATAATGGGTCGGCCCAATATGGATGGAGCATGAGTTGGTGGATTTGTAGGGGTGGCATCTTGAAGTCAACGGCCTTCAAGAGGCTTATCGCCTCTAAGCATGGCCTGGCTTGGAATCGTTTCCCTCAAAGAGTTCAGTGATTTGTACTGAACTGGGCCTTTGAATTGGAAATCTGCGAATGGTTAACTCATGTTCTAGGGATCCATCCTTTGGGTTAATAAGGCTAATGATGGCCTCATCAATCCCTCCTGGTTGAAAAGGATTCGTCATCAAGTCCCAATAATGGCTGGACCTAGGAACAGGAAACACAAATGGATTAGCTAAATAAAAGTCAATTATGAAATCCGCTTTGCCGCGCCAGGTGGTTATATCTAAAGCATCACCTCGAGGAGAAATTCTAATATCCTATGAAACCCAGTTGGCAGGGAAGTAAGCGAAGGCACTATATGTTGGGGTGTTTTCGTGGTGAGTGGCGAAACCGGCGATTTTAACGGACTGGTTGCCTTTGCGGGCCGGAACTTTGAACTGCAACTCGATGTCCTTCCCTTTTCTTTCAGCGGACCATTGATCAAAGGCAATCTGCATCTGAATGCATTCATTACTGACCTTCGCTAGCGGCATAAACTTCACAGTGAAGGACTTATCATTTTGCTTGATGGTGTAAGTGTTAGCCTCCCCGTTGTGCATGGCTTGATGATCGAACAACCATGGTCGACCTAGTAAAATGTGGAAGCTTGCATCGGCACCACATCGCACAGGGCTCCTGAACTGAACCGCCCGATCTCAAACTGGACCCTAGTCTGCTTCGCAACTCGGATCCCTTCCGAGTTATCTAACCAGTGTAACCGATAGGGTTTTGGATGATCAACTACTTGCAACTGTAGCTTGTCCACCAGGAATGTACTAGTAACATTTGTACAGCTGCCAGAGTCGATAATCAGGATGACTACCTTCCCATTGATTTTGACTGGGGAATGGAAAATAGTGGTCCTCTGAGAGTCATCTTCGTCGAAATTTAAGGCCAGGGACCTGGCGACATAGATACTCTCCTCGTTGTGAGAAGAATCAATGTAGGAGACTTCTTCATCGGTCGCAGCTTCTTGTTCTTCTTCGAGGGTGATTCTGGGAACGGACCTCCCATCATTGTTCTCACTGATACAACCCCCTGTCTGCTGTCATTAATACTTTCCAGAAATTAGGACACTAGGACATGATGTGCCCTTTTCCCGAACACTTATGGTAGATGATATCTCAGGCAGGAGTTCGAGGGGTGGATGGTGATGGGCTTTGGCACGATGGCTTTGCTTTCTGAGTTTGGGGTTGCTAGACTCTTTGAACTGGAACCTGGGCTCCATGTCGGCCTTTTGTATGGAACAGCTGCTAGTGTAGATCATGTGGATTTGCTATAAGTCTCCATAACTCTAGCTCAGTGCAGCATGACTACAAGGTTTGTACAGTTCTACATCTCAACCCCTAGAGCAATATCAAGGTGGAAACCACTCAGAAAACAGGCCATGCTTGCCTCTTCGTCCTCATACACGTTTGCCCTTAGCATAGCCTTCTCTAGTTCGCGATGGTAATCATCCACAGATTTGCTGCCCTGGGTGTAGAGATGTAATTTCTTATACAACTCCTGAAAGAAATGTGCAGGAATAAACCATTTGCGCATGATTGTTGTGAATTCATACCAACTTAAAGTATGAGCTCGGGCTCGCTGTGGGCTTGGTGTTGCTGTTCTAACTCGTTATCTCACCAAATGGCAGCATAGTCCGTGAAATTAGCAATGGAGAGCTTCACCTTTTTGTCATCGGAGACCTCATAGAGCTTAAACAGGCTCTCCAACTTGATCTCCCAATCTAAGTACTCGTCGGGGTCCAAACTACCGGTGAACTTTGGTATTTTGGACTTAAAATTGCTTAGACCATCTGTAGGCAGAGGGTTGGCAGGGCCTTTAGGTCAGTGCTGATTGGTCCGTCCGCCTTAATTCTGCACTAATCCCTCTATCCTCCCATTGAGAGAGATGAATTAGGCCTCCATATGCACGGTGAGAGCAGCGATGGCTTGCTAGATCGTGTCGGCCTTTGGGGCGTCCGACATGATGGCGAGGCCGAGTAGATTTGAGAATTACCTGCATCTAACAAGTTTAAGACCTAAGTGATAATAACCTCACCCCTTGTCCCCCAAGTGTATCAACTAAAGCAATGCACAACTCGTGCTTCACTCTAATTGGCTTTTAATCTCGTACACACTCTCTCTGTCTTTTACCTCTCAATTATCCTTTGCAATAATTCACTTTTGAAAATTGAACAAGGTAATACAAGCATATAAATATGCACAAGTAGCAAACTTAGGTGAAAAAGAAAATAATTCTCAAAATATGGGCTGAACCTATTTCGGTTTTGATAGACTCCAAAAGAAGTTTTGTAATTAACTCAGATATAGAAAGTGCACAAGGAGGAGATTCGAGGATAAGCCCTTAATCTCAGCAAACAAGTTGGTATGCGCACAATGACAAAATTTGAACTAATATTAAGATCTGATGTCCAGGTAGCTCTAAAATGAAAATCTTAGGCTAGGAAATTTTTTGTACAATTCGAATGAATAGAAGCAAAGAACAAATAGCAGAGTTGAAAACAAATCAGGAAACTACCCAAGATGTGACTGCCCTCCCAATGGGAAGTCAAGAAACCAATCCTTACTATGCGAAATTACTTCAAGCAATGAAGACCAAATTGATATTTTAAGTTTCAACCCCTGTCCCTTTGTTTATCCAAAAATCGCAATTTGACTTAAAAGGGAAAAATTGGAAATTTTCGGCTAGGGTTTGTAGGAGAAACCGAAACTTGCATCTTTTAAAAAGAAAATTCAGACCTTTAAAGTCAATATATTTTCAAGACTTTACAAATCAGAAAATTTTAAAATCTTTTAAACCAAAGAGCTACTAAAAGTTATGGAAAGAAAACTAGTCCCTAACGACACAAAGTTGTCACAAGAACCAGGATCCTAAAGGAATATGAAAACCTTTATCCAAAAAGAAAATGCACAATTTGTAATCCAACAGGAGGATTACTATCACAATCAGCACTTGAAACCACAATTTAAGATTTAAGGAGGAAATCGAAAATAAGAAAAATTCTTAAAACCAATTTTGTGCTTGTCTGTCTTAGTATGCGACTTCTTTTTCTTTAAAACAACCAATCTTTTTCAGAGTAAAATTTTCCTAGCAAGAAAATCATAAGAAGGGAATTTCGGTTTTTAAAATTAAATTAAATTTTAAAACTAAAAACCAAAAAACCTTAGGGCATGCAATTTTTTAAAAAAATCTAACATGCAATATGTCGTCTTTGATTCTCAACTAATTTTTTAAGGAACCAATGCAAGCAATCTACTCAACATGCATACAGTTTTCATACAAGAAAAATTGAAGAGAAAGAAAACACCTTTTTGAGTTTAACCGGATTATTGCGTTTGCCCTCCAATCAATTTTGGGCTCTAATACCAAAATTGATGTGAGCAGTTCGTGAGAACTCGCAAAGCGGAAGATTTGAAGCGCCAAGGAACGTCGAACAATGAAGATCACAATTACTCTCTTTGAACTCAAAAAATAACCCTCTAGCGTAGGTAAGACTAGCTACGTTTATCCTAACTAGATTGATTTTAAGAGGGCGAATAATAGGATTATAGGCGGAGCAATAACCTTAAAACTTCTAAATTCGTAACTTGCCTAATAAATCATACAAAATATTAACAAGCTCAACAATAAAAAAAAAATGGACAATTAAAGCAAGGATATACCTATAACTCAATTCATTAACTCTCCCGGAACTCAGAAGTCGAACCCCCTATTTATAAGTGAGATGTACGAATTCTGGAACTGAAGGAGTTACAAAAGTAAACACAAACTAATTGAAAACTAACGAGAGTTAGTTCCCTATTACTTGAATTCAAAAAGAACATGAACTCAAGGAATAGGCAATTTCGGTTGCACCATAATTATGGTACCCAAAATTCTTAGTATTATTGGAAGAGGAAAGCTTGAATTTGATAACTAGAAGTAAATCCAAATTCAATTTGAAAAAGAAAAAGGAAATTAGAATAAAAAATGGAAAGAAGTAAATCCAAATTCAAGTTGAAAAAGAAAAAAGAAATTAGAATAAAAAAGGGAAAGAAGTAAATCCATATTCAAGTTGAAAAAGAAAAAGGAAATTAGAATAAAAAAGGGAAACTACTAGATTAAATTAAGTTGAACCAATTAGGTAACTTAATTTAACTAGAATTATTATTGGAAAAGGAAATAGGTAACATGCAAACCAATTCCTTCTCTGATTCAGGGATTGCGCAATCCACAGGGGGAACCCTACGGATTGGGCCTGCGATGTGAACGGAATCCAGGAAGCCTGTGGGCTGCGATGTGGGCTGCGGTCGTGGGCTGGAAGCCTGCGGTTGCAGTCCTTTGAGTCGCGGCCTGCGTGCCACAATTGTGTTGGGTCGACTTGTGGAGCTTGGATACTGATGGGTCGGCCCAATTCGGATGGAGCTTGAGTTGGTGGATTTGTTGGGGTGGCATCTTGAAGTCAACAGCCTTCAAGAGGCTTATCGCTTATGAGCATGGCCTGGCTTGGAATCGCCTCCCTCAAAGAGTTCAGTGATTTGTACCAAGCTAGGCCTTTGAATTGGAAATCTGTGAATGGTTAACTCCTGTCGTGGTGATCCATCCTTTGGGTTGATGAAGCTAATGATGGCCTCATCAGACGGTCTCAGATCAATACATAAGGCTGCAGGGGGTTTCTCCTGTTAAAGCTTTGGGCATGCACTGCATGGCCCACATGACAGGTGGTAGGTGTACATTGTAAATTGTTTTCTTTGTTCTATTAGAAGAATTTACATTCGAGTTGTATATTGTAACTTATAAACAATTATACATTTGCACTCTTCTAAATAATATACTTTATGGATTTTCTTACAAAATATCTAAAGTTAAAGGAGTATTTATTTGAGTGAAATGCATAATTAGCGCGAAGATTTGCCTGAGTGCGATAAATGACACAAACATTTATAAAATACTTTTTTCAACACAAACCTTTCGAAAATGTTACAAAGCATAACATTCCCTCAAGTAGTTCTGTTAACCCACAAACGGAAAGAACTTTTTGAGGGCAAAATCGTCCATTCTCCTATTCATTTGTCTTTTATTTTCCTTATTTTACTTTTATTACCAAACGAACCCCCAATCTTTCAATTTTTTATATTTTCGTCCAAAAATAAATAATTTAATTTAACAAATTCTTTTTATTTTTTAAGTGCTTCATTTTTTAAAAATTTTTTCCCAATTTTAATTTTCTCAATCTCTCAATTCAAAATAAAATATGAAAAATGAAATATTAAAATTTCAAATTTCAAAAACATTAACATTAGAAATATTAAAAATAATTACTATTTTATTAATATTATTATAAAGTAACATTTATTTTTGGATGAAAATATAAAAAATTGAAAGATTGGGGGCTCGTTTGGTAATAAAAGTAAAATAAGGGAAATATAAGACAACAGAATAGGGAAATGGACAATTTTGCCCCCAATATTTTGCTTCTATTTGGGGTTTGATGGAGAGAAGAGACGAAATGTTATGTTTTGCAACGTTTTCAAAATGTTTGTGTTGAAAAAAATCAATTTCTCAATGTTTGTGTCATTATCACCCTCAGGCAAAGGTTTGTGGTAATTTATGTATTTCACTATATTTATTTTAATCTTTATAAAACAAATATTGTTTCCTGAATACACTCAAAGTTCAAGAATAAATGTAATTCAACCTTAGATCTATTTTTTTAAAAAACTTATATGAAACAAGTTTATAAATGTGAAGGGGTTTATAGATGTGACAACACGTCATTTACACATGTCCTCCTTTATTCCAAACTTGCATATTAGTTTAATGTTGACAAGGTAATTGTTAAAGTTAACTCATACTACATAAGTAAAACCCGTGTATCACTTTGCTATTGACGAAATCGCAATTAGAGCTAACTCATACTTCATGTAGAAAATTTGAGTATCACTTTGCTGTTGACGAAGTAGCAATTAGAGCTAACTCATACTCCATGAAGAGAAATATGATGTTGACGAAGTATCAGTTAAAGCTAACTCATATTGATGTGGACCGAAGTACACTATGCGGAAAGTTGCCAAGGAAAGTCTAACTAAGCAGCTGTAGCTTGTATGTATCTTACTCCTTACCTTGAGATCGGCAATCTCTATAAGCTAATCTAAGCTAATTTAACATGTTATTCGAACCAAGTAAAGAAGATGAAGAGTTGAAATACGTATAATTAGGTAGAGCAATTAACCTAAGAGTGAATTGATCAATTCATCACAAACCTTTGGCCATGTTACCTGAATCGACACGAACCTTCAAAAATTAGTTTTTTCAGCACAAACCTTTCAAAAACGTTACAAAACATGTCATTCCATCCACCCTCTCCGTTAACTCACTAACGTCTCCACTATTTCAGGGGTAAAACGTCGGATAGTCAATTCTTTTGTTTTACATTTTTCTTATTTTAAATTTATTGCCAAATAAAGTCCCAAACTTTCATTTTTTTACCAATTCGTCCAAGAATTAAGAAAAGAAAATATGAATATAAGTGAAATTTGATTCTTAAATTATTCTTCATTTTAAAACAAATTTACTATATAATAATAATACTAAAATACTAGTTATTCTTAATATTATGATATAATATTAAAGTATAAAGATTTTATCCTTTTTCAAAATAAGTTGGGGCCAAAAATTTTGACAAAATTGAAGAATATAAGAAACAAAAATTAAAAATTTGGGGCTCCTCTTCCTTTCCCTCATTTCCTCTGCTGCTGCTGCGCCGCTCCTCTTTTTCCTCTCCATCCCCAGTCCTACACCGCCCCACATTTTCCTTCCTGCTCCTCTATCGAAAAAAATGAAGCAAACGGAAAAAACAGGCCAATCGTGGTAAGAGCATATGCGGAGATACGAGTGAGTGGATCCGGATTTGGATTGGGTGTTAATTTTGGTATCCATTTTTGATCAATTCAACAGATTTCTCAAATAAATTATCATTCAATTTTAGAGTTTTTTGAACAAATCGCAGTTTTCTCTTACCTGTTTCTGATTTTTGGGTCGTTGCCGGATGAGCTTTGCCTTGGGGAGAATGATGGCACTTGATTTTCGTTGTTTCGAATGAGTCTTCCTCGGCCTTCTAAGCCATCTTTCTCTTGGTTTTGAATCGAAAACATTAGTAAGATAGAATTTGCTGCAACCTCTGTGTTTGCTTTCGTGTCAATTTCAGTTTTTGGGTTCTAGTGTGAAGCAAGATTAGTTCTGCTTTATTGTTGAATGTTGTAGAGCTTATTAAGGTTTTCTTCCGTCGATGTTGTTTTTAACCGAACCAGAAATTATTTCCCATTGAAACAATTGGTGGAATCACTAAGCGGACAATTTTGGGTTTGCTTTGAATGAACCATAGAACTGCATTCTCCAAAAAATGTTGCTAGAGTTGGTAACAATCGAAAATCCGGGCGCTGCAAGGATGCATACGAAAATTGATGTGACTGTTGAAACAATTGAAATTTTTTTTGAGTCCAAGTCTTTGAAACACAAAAAAAAAAAAAGAGAAAAAAAGGAAAGGAATGGAACAATGATGACCGACGAAGAGTCGAAGAAGATAAAGTTGAATTGGGTGATTTTGATATTGACAGTGGTGGTGGTTGGCAAAGGCGGTTGCGGCAACAGTGTTGGTGAAGGTGATGAATGTAGGTAGAGAATAATTGTTGAAATGGTATGAATGGATGATTTTACCCTTGAAAAAGAGGATACATTAATGGGTTAACAGAGGGAGTGGACGGAATGTCATGTTTTGTAATGTTTTCGAAATGTTTGTGATGAAAAAATTAATTTTTAAAGGATCATGTCTATTCGGGTAACATGGGCAAAGATTTGTGATGAACTGAGCAATTCACTCTTAACCTAATTATCTAAGTTTCGAAAACTATTAGTAACTTACAAATATGCAAAATACATAAGTCAATAACAAGGATGGAATTCAAACTATACGTTTTAAGATATGAATTCACTGTTGAATAATGAAGTCGAGTAGCCTATTTATAGGAAATATAACAGCTGAAAATAAGGCCTAAAACTACTAGGAAAACGAAGTTGAAGTGGAAACCAATCAAGAGTTGATTGCCTTACAAAACCAAAACCTAAAGGAACTCGGTAATGGGAAGAGCATGAATTCGGTTACCATCTTAGGGTAGGTGATAAGGACATCACGAACACAGCAGAGACAAGCCAGCACAGTGATCAAGAGGATGGGCCACAAGTGATACACATGGCCTAATATTTTTGAAGGCTCCAAGTCCTTATCAAAGGGATCATTTAGTTGACATCATTGGGCCTATATCTAGGCGACACCAAAAGACAATAGACAAGGCCCTATGGACCTCGTCCTTTCAAGCTTCGCTCAAGCCCAGAAGATTGAAGAAGGCCAGACCCTTAATCCTAGATTCAGGAAGGATAAAATGATTACTATTTTCTCAATTATAGAAGAGAACCAGCCATCGACGCCGCAACCCGAATGGAGGCCTGTTCCGTGAAGTCCCCCAACTTCACAGATTACCTACAATTCACTAACTCATGCTCCATTATCATCGGGCTGACCCATTCAGCATCCAAGCTTCACAAGTCGACCCAAAAATTATTTCGCAAGCTAGCCACGACGCAAAGCCCACGATCGCAAGGTCCAAACCCACGATCGCAGCCAGCTCTTCGTTGGATCCACGTGCGACGACGCTACCCAAATCATTGGCCCATCTGCGATTTCCGCAAGTTCCTTGATCCGAGAGGAATTTGGTTTGCATGTTACCTCTTTCCTTTCCAATTGCAATTCTTGATTAAGTCAAAGTTGCCTATTGTGTTACAACTCAACTTAATCAAGTAGTTTCCTTTTTAGTTACTATTTCTTGTTTGTTTTATGAATTTGGATTAACTTAAAAGTTATCAAATTCGAGCTTCCCTTTATTTTTAAAGATTAATTTTGGGTAACTTACTTAAAAACTACAACCAAAATTAATCCAACCCAAAACATGTTCTTTTTGTTTCGGTTTTGTAACGAGAAACTAACTCTAGTTAGTTTCTAATTTTAGTTCTATTTTTTTACTATTATGTGGACTTCAAGAATTCGAACACCTCACCTATAAGTAAGGGGTTCGACTACCTGATTCTGGGAGAATTATTTAAGAGTTAAATTGTGAAGTTATTCCTATAATTCTCCTTTTGCATATTATTTGCTTTATTGAGCTTATGTAATTTTGCATGTTAAATTAATCAAATTCCGAATTTTAGAAGGGCTTAGATAATTGCTCCACCTAAATTTTTGTTAATTCATTTCTTAAAATCTAGTTAGTTTAAGGTTAAAGTAGACTAGGTCTTGCTTAAATTAATCTAGACTTTTTGAGTTCCAAGTGAGTGTTTGTAAACTAGCATTGTTCTCCTTTCTTTGGTAACTTTCCGCACCGAGGAGTTCTTCATCGAACTGCTCACATCAATAGGGGTGGACGAATTCAGCAAGTAAAGATCAAGAAAGAAAACAAGTTGAAATCCTATTCCAAAAAGGAGATCAAGAATAAATTCCTTATGGAAACTACCAAATTTTATCGAGTTGTAACAAGCTTGTAACAAACTAAGAGTATGATTAGGAAACATGCACAAATCCTATCCATCCCCAAATTTCCCTAAAACCAATTAGACCTAGGAAACCTTTTGAAGTGGCCAAAATCCATATCCTTGGATTGCTAGGGTTTCGGCCCAATGATACATGATTTATTGTTAGAATCTTCTTGTGGATCCTTTGGGAACCTTCTGGAATCTTCTAGAATCTTTAGGAAAGTAGAGAATCAAGAACTTCAAGATTTGTAAATTGTGAAGTTCAAGATTTTTAAGAAAATCAAGAACTTCTAGAAAGGCTCTTTAAAGTCCAAAAACCTTACGGTGTCTTGAAGAACTTCAAGAAACAACCCATTTCTTCATTTCAGAATGGTTGTGGGGGCCTCTCCTTCAAGAATTGTAAGTAGAGTGACGTTTTTGTCCTTTCCGGCTTTATTCTCCAGGGCTTTGCCTTCAATGATCACTTAGACTTCTCTTGCGCAAATCTGAACTAAGTTGTCAAGGTCTTCCCTCAACTTCCTTGCTTTGCTACGTGTCATTGGCCTAGTGATGTTGACAAGTAGGTTTCTTTGATATGGACTCGGATAGTAAAGCATGTTGGGCTTTTGTGTAGCACTCAGACCTCCTCAGCTTCAGTAGTGGACTCACTTGCTCGCGAACTTGTCGGTGGATTAGGGATGCCCTCGTCACATACTTCATGAAGAGAACTCATGTATCACTTTGTTGTTGACGAAGTAGCAGTTATAGCCAACTCATACTCAATATAGATAACCCATGTATCACTTTGTTATTGACGAAGTAGCAGTTAAAACTAACTCATATTCCATGAAGAGAAATCGTGTATCACTTTGCTGTTGACGAAGTAGCAGTTGGATCTAACTTATACTTCATGAAGTGAACTCTTGTATCACTTTGTTGTTGACGAAGTAGCAGTTAAAACTAACTCATACTTAGGATATTGAGTTTTTATTTTTAATTGTTGTAGCCATTCAATACTTAGCATCTTGGATGGTCCTTCTTCATCCAAGGACTAGACATGCGGTCAACCCTGAGACGTATGCAAGAGCTCTTGATGAGATGGCTTATCATTTGGAGGACCAGATGCCGGGACTTGAAAAACTTGTTGTAAGACCGCCTTATGAGCAGTAGTTCATTGTAGTATCAGATGTGGATTGCAACAGTTAGTGCCTTAAATGTTTTGGTGTTCTAAATTTTTTGTTGTTTGTAGACAATTGGATAATCTTAGGACAAATCATAACTGATTGTTGCTGTTGAATTATTTAGTAATGTTAATTTAGTACTTCATTATGTGTTTTGTACAATGATTGATTGGCCCTTGTATAGGGGAGGCTATGCCCAAATTTCGCCAGGATAAATACACATTGAATAATACACTAAAAAATTCTGCGCATAAATCCAAATTTCTTTTTACAATACACATTGAAGAATACACTAAAAAATTTCAAGTCACTAAATACAATCTCTAATCAATAACTATCATAGATTGTATGTCAATAGTACATATGCTATCGATGTACAACCTATGATAGTTATCTAATTGGGCTTGTAACTTGTCCTTCAACTCATCCATTATATCCGATTTATGGTGTCGCCACAGCACACAGATTGGGGGCAACATGATTTCACCAATTGTTTTCAAATAAATAAAATGATTGCCAAAGATATGACCCATAGTGATGTACGTGTTCAGATCATCAGATACGCCGGACTCCTTCAACTGCAGCAGAAGGAAGGTACAACATTCCGCTCCATAGAATGCAAATACCCTCTGGTACCTCGTGGCGACAAATAGGCCAAAACCAAAACTCGCTTGTTGCAGGACTTATATGGCAATCCAACACTTGACGAGCTGTATTGTAGTTATTTTCACCAAGAACTCCAAACCACAGTGAAGCATACTAGTCAAGTTCATGTAAAAGCTCCCTCCGGACTTGCGACCAAAGTGACTCTTCACTATGTACGAATCTAGCTATTATCCTGAAACCACAGTGTACATCCCCCTGTACATTGTTATAATCCACAACATAATCGAAAACAAATTGTTTCACTATTGACGGAAGGTTGAAAGGCCAGTTGAATTCATCAAAATTCATTCGATTCCTTCTAGTTGATGTCTCAGTCCCGCTGCGCCCTGCACATGTAATTCATATGCATCACGCTATAGATCTATCAAAAATAAAAAAGAATAATACAAATTGGGTAACATGTCAAACTGTATGTACTTCTGCCTCTACCTCTACCTCTACCTCTTTGTGCATCCCTCTCAGCATGCTCTCAGCCCGATAGATTTCGCTGTGTAGAGTTATTTCTCGGCCTTCCCCTGTGTGGCATGTGTATCGGATCAGCTAGGTCAACAGTCTTTCAATGTAGAGTACTATGCATGATACCCACTACTCTGTATATGTCCGCAGTGAGACGTTGCGAGGCTTCAACATACATGTCATGCAGTCGCCCTAGTGCTGTTTGCCGCTCCTCATCACTGGGGATGTTTCCCTCCTCCAAAGATAGGTTCTTCCAAAAGACGTCCACATCCATATGCTCAATAGGTATGAATTTCTTGACCATTTCGACCATCTCATGCGCACACGGCAAGCCGAAGCTAGTTCGCATTTCACAACCACACAACTCACTATTTGCCCCATACAGTGCACCTCTTTTTTTATATTCTCGTAATAATAACTGTATGACATCGTGCGAAACTCTGCCGTTCACCCTACTATACAACAAGTATTGGGCTTGATGCAATGTTTTGGTCTAAGATGCCTCCATTTTACTCCGGATCTCATTCAATGCTCATTTATCATTTTATTTATTCCCAAGAAAATAGTCAAAAATGATCCTCTATCACTCTTAATGGCATTCTTTAACATTGCATGTGCACTCTCATCCCTGAAAAATCAAATAACATAGAAAATTAAGGATTTAAATCGGATAATAATTTATCATGTAGTCATATCTGTAAAATATATAAGATGAAAGTTAATAGGTTCTCACATGTTGTTTGTGCGTCCTCCTTAATATTTTATGTCTTTAGTCTAGAATAATTCGAACTTGGACTTGTGGGGATCCAACCATGTCTGGTGTAGATAAGTAACCACTGATCTCCATCGACCTGTATAGTTAGTCTCAATGAATTTCACAGCTTTTGTGAACTTTTCATAAGTTAAAACACTCATCACTCTTCTCCACCGACCTTCAAACTCATCTAATATTTTAGTGTCTGTACACGCACTTAATGCTTTCTTCCTTACATCCATAGCAATATGTCTCTTGCAAAGTAGTTGTCTAGAATGGGGAAAAACATTATGCACAACTTTAAGTATAACCGACTCTCTATCAGTCATGACAACAAGTGGGTATTTCAAGGAATCAAAAAGTTGCTTCAATCTAGTCATAGCCCAGAAATAAGTTTCATAGGTCTCATCCCTCATGAAAGGGAAAGCAACATTAATGTATTGATCTGTAGGAACATGAACGACTATCTGAAGTAGAGGCATGTTATACCTGTTTGTCTTGTATGTCGTATCCATATACAATACGTAAGGAAATGACCGAAGTAGACCAGGAACCCCCTCGTGAGAGAAGAACACATTTTCAATAGCATTTCGTTCATCTTTCGCTGTGTACCAGTAGTGGTATATGTAGTCCTGCATAGTTTTAAGAAATACTGGATAGGACTTAAATCTCCCCTCTCATCTCTTCTTACTTTTGCCATTTCATTATACACCTGTCTGATACGGGTGACATTATCCGCATTATCATATCGCAGTTGTGCAAGCATCTGTTTCGGCCTTATATTTATCTTCATCATTTCTGAAATTTTCTCTTTTTCCAATACATTCAACTGGGAGTGCTTTTGATGCAAGTTTCTAACGAGGGGTAATTCATGATTGTGCTGACATTTTATGGCATTCAGCTTCCAGTTACCCCTACTTATTTTTTTTCCTACTAGTTGAAAGGGACAACTAGTCAGCTTGCTACTTGTGTTGTTACGTCCTTTTTTTCTTCACCTAAGGGTGCTTTGCTTCTAAGTTCTCCCGACCTATCACAATCGATATCAACTTTTCCTCTTTTCCCTTTTAGAGGCCCATTCCATTTTTTAGATGAAGTGATTTTAGTATCAAAATTATGCCCGGCTACTCTAGTTTCAACCCAACCAATCAAGTCAGTTCTAGTTGTGAATTCTTCATCAGTACGAAATATATCCGTGTAATAAAAAAAGATGTGATCATACTCAAAACATATAGCCTGTCAAGGAAAGAAAATATGGCATCAGGTATTAGGGAAATCTGGGGTAGAAACATAGTTTTAAAAAGAATCGTATGTGTGGGGTGATTATCTGAGTTTAAATCGCCCGGATGAGGCGATTTAAACTCAGAGAATAGCCCAACAGAGGCATGAGGCGATTTAAACTCAGAGAATAGCCCAACAGAGGCAATTTTCCAGGAAAAAGTCGCCCACATAGGGCGATTAAATGGGATTTGTTCGCCACAGGACACCAACATTTTCCCATTTAATCGCTCTGGGGGGGATTTTATTAGAGAATCGCTCGGTGGAGGCGATCTGAGCCAATAAAATAGCCTTGTAGGGGCGATTTTATTACATACAATCACCTCCACTGAGTGATTTTTTATAATTAAATCGCCTGTGGGGGGCGATTCTTGGCTCAGTAACAAAAATTTTACAAAAAGGTGCCACCTTTCACCCAAAAAATATGTAATTTGTTACGTACTGTGAAATATGGATCGTTATTAGAGTTATCGTCCATAATACGCAAGCAAAATTCTAATATTCTTGATTGAATGGTATGAAAGTGGAGTGGATTGGAGATGGTTGAAAGAAATTTTGAAAGAATTGGAGTAGAAATGAGGGTGGAGGGTGCATGTAAAGAGTTAATGAGGGTGTAGGTAAAATTTTTTATGAGGGTAGAAATGTACAAGGATAGTATTGTTTTCGCCACTTAAAATTTTAAAAAGTGTCATGTGTTTAGTAAAAATCGTCCTGCAATTAACATACTTTTTTTTTATAGACGAAAA
The DNA here is from genome assembly GCA_016801395.1 of Leptodermis oblonga. NCBI lineage: Eukaryota > Viridiplantae > Streptophyta > Magnoliopsida > Gentianales > Rubiaceae > Leptodermis > Leptodermis oblonga. The sequence goes on from CM028751.1 coordinate 27,653,737, forward strand.
TAAGTGCATAGTATTATGGTTAAAAGAAAAAAGTATCTTCATTATCACGAAAAAAAGGGGCATACTATTTGCAGTAACATTTTTACTATTTACAGTAACATTTTCTTGTGAAAAGTTTATAATGCTCCTTAGGTCTTTAAAAAAAAAAAATTCACTCTAATTATGGCCAATAGTCACGAGGACGATCCACAGGGGCCGAGATTTTGGAAGAAAATACCCTAAGCCTAAAAAAAACAAAATACCTCCCCTAGGAGGCGGTATTTTTGGAGCAAAATACCGCTCCTAAGGAGGCGGTAATTTTGGCCAAATACCGCCCCAGCATAAGCTGTATTTTGCCAAAAATAGGGTTTTTTTTTTCTTTTTTTTTAGCGCAGGAACATTTTTAGGGGCCCGCCAACTCACCGCGGAGTTGGATTCGCGAAAGCTGTGATTGGATTAAGTTGGCTTTGATACCATATTAGAATTTGAAAAAAGAAGAGAAGAAGATGAAGCACATGAAGAATCTGAAAAAACCTTGGTTACTGCAAATAACAATTCCAGACAATGTTTTTTTTTAAAAAACCCAATTTTACGTAAAAAAATTGTATAGATTGTTTACTTACCATGTAATATGGATTGTCATCGTGATTATCGGCCATAATTAGAGTGAAAATGATTTTTTTTTAAGACTTAAGGGGTATTATAGACTTTTCACAGAAAAATATTACTGTAAATAGTAAAAATGTTACTGCAAATAACAATTCCGGAAAAAAATTGAGTTGGATTGGGTTAAAGTTGATCCACGGGTCGGATAGGTTTTTATTTGGATCCGCGGGTCAGAGTTTCTTCTTGTTATTGTCATGACCCGCGGTTAGAATGAAGATATGTTGAATAAAAGCACCAGAAGCATATGATTTCTTCCTTTGGTTGTTTCTCGTCGTCGACGTTTACCGCAGCACCATCCCCGTGGCTGCTTTATCGCCGGCACCGCGTGAGCTAGTTTATCGACACTACCGCCATCCTCGTCAAACAACTGCATCTTGATCTGCTGACAGTTTCTTTGTCTGATCTGTTTTCTTGTTGAACGACTGAATTTAACCCTGAAACAGGTAATAAACTTTTTTTTTCTGGATGTAATGTTTATTCTGGACCTTCCCCTGACTACTTGTGTAGTCGATATCATATGAACAAACTTGATCTTATTTTTGTCTTTTCTGAGATGTTTATTTTCTTCAATAAATCGTACGCAGTTGTTTAGGGTCTATTTCCAATTTTCATTGTGAATGTGTGTGATTCAGTTTTCTGTGAGTTCATATCCTTACAGTACTTATTTTGATTTGTTACAACCGTAACGGGTTGGACTGGGGAAGTAAACAATTACACTCCTGAACAATTGTATTGGAGTTTCGTTAAGATGGGAAAAAGGGATTCATAAATAATTCTTCTACATATAGGTTGTTCCGCAGCATGATCTGTAAAGGAGGAGGCTTGTGGACCACTGTAAAGGCGTGGGATATTTGGTGGGTTCTTGAGAAATTTAGTGCCTAAAAATCCGTAGCTACAATTACCATAGAAATTACAAAAAGATTAACAACATTTAGATAAAATTGGGGAGAAAATCTTGAAGAGAAAAACAATTTTACAAGTCCAATTGATATTGGAGTTGAGTTTTCCTTCATTGGTGGTAGGAATATGGAGTTGAATTCCAGAGGTTCCTTAATTGGACAAGTCCAGAATTTTATTCTGCTTTTGTTTTGCATAGATTATTTTGCAAGGTTGCACTGGCTTTTTTTTTGTGGTTCTGATTAGGAACAAAGGGAGAGGAAAAGAAAATTTTGGGTTGCAGTATTATATTTCAGTGCTTTGTTTATTTGTATGTTGGTTTCATATGATTTCCTAGATGAGAGTGCTAGATGGAAACTTTCTAAATGAAAGACATTTGACTCTTATGGATAGCATCTTCTTTATATCCAACTTCATATGCTGTAAATAGCCCATGTTTTGATTGCGTGTCTGGTTGAAGCGTGGGATTTGCAGCTCTGTGATAAAGAATGGAGTCATCTCCCTCATCATAGGCGGTTAATTTGATTGTTTGCTAACATCAAGAGTGATTTAGTAATAATGATAATATCTTGAGCCTGAGAGAGTGATTAAGATCATTGAATTTAGTTAAATGGTGCTTGCATAGTCTTGGATTGAGCTTCAACTGATTAATTGATGGAAGCTTTAAATAAATTCCTGTAAGTTAAATATTAAAAAATGGGGATTCTGGAATTAAGAGCATGGATTTTTTGAATTAATTTGTTAAAAGAGGCTATAGGAAAGCTACTGGATCTGTGAAATTCAAACGTTTAATTGGCTCTGCTTCAAGAGTGGATTAAAATTGAAGAATTATGATTTGGAAGTTAAAACCCAGGGGAAATAAAGATTACTGTTTTGAAGATTCAAAATCAGAAAGACTGAACTTTGATTTCATAAAGCTGTTCAAAGATGTTTATATTGATTGATGATAGATAGCTACGTATCCTCTGATTGGAATTGGATATGTGCTGATAAACATTTATTTTTTTGGTGAACATAGCTCATAATAGTGCAAATAGGTGTGCTTTGGCAAAAATTAAACATTTTAAATTGTAGAAAGCTTTCTTTCACTTCTGTGATATCCTTCCTGACAATTATTCTAGCTGTTGTTCTAGATAGAAAAATGATCTTTAGCTGGTTTAAAGTACTGTGTTTTTATTAGGTATGGAAGTCTTTTACCTTGCTTTATTTTGATTCTCTTACCGGTTTAATCCAAGATCTTGGAAGGTCATCATTCTTTTGTGAGTTAAATTTACTGCAAGAGTGATTTCTGTAAGATTTGATAACATAAGAATATTGATAATAATGTAATTTATTCTATGTGTCTTTTGGTTATGTTTTAAATCGTTCTTCTGGCACCTGAGAGCATTTCCTTTCTTAATGTGCCTTTCTACCTGACAACAACTTTATTATCAGCTCTCAGCATGTTTTGCCAGATTGCTTGAATGCATATCATTATCTCTCACATCTCTAAATGCTATGTGCAAAGTGCCTTGTAGATCTAAACAAGTAAGTTCACATTCTGCTAGGATACAGGAATGATTAGATTCTGCTTTCTATTTAATTGCTGCAGAACATACTCTGATGCATGGCTTACTATTTGTGCTACAAACTTTATTTTTGCTTCAGTAGCATATTCTTTTAGATGTGTTTACTCAGTGAGGTTGTTTTTTTTCCTACTCTGTGCCCCATTTTGGGCCAGCTCATTCCACTCGTTGGAGTGAATTGAAATCTCTGGGCAGGAGGAATTGAATAACTTATATTCGATGCCTATCTATATTCTAGAACTATACGATTGGATTTTGCACGACTCAACTGCACCTTTATATTTTATTCAAATACCTAAAGTTCCATGCTTCTGCTAGCAAAACGGTTGGAATTCTATCCTCTATTCTAGCGTAGCTAAGTTGTTTAGTTTTCTTGTTTTTTAACTTGCTTAATGATCTCTGTTGAACCATTCAAGTGTTGTGAACTTGTTCATTTTGGTTGTTTCACATTTTTTTTTGTAATAAAATGTCTGCTAAGTGATCTGCTGAGTTTTGAAATGTTTAGTTTATTTCAATATACGTGCAACTTCTGCATCAATATTGTTGTTCTAAATTTCCAACACTCAAGTTATTTTTGGGCCTCAGCTGTTTGGGAATTGATGGCTCATTATTTTTTTTTGTACCAAAATTCTTGGTGAGGAAGACCACCCAGATGTATTTGCTATTGATTATATAGAGTAATATCGTCCAGGATGTGTACCGTGCATTTTTGTTTTTTTTTTGGTTTGCCAATCAACTGTCTTGTTGCTCATTAACTGTCACTCTATTAATTTATATTGTATCTTATAGTGGTTTCAAAGGTATGTTAGAACTTTAGTATTCATATTGTATGTTATTGGGGCATTCTTATGCCATATATTTGAGGAAATCAGTATGACTGGATCAATTAAGAACTGCTTGTACTGAGTGTATGAGTTTTAAACGTACAGAGTGTGAGCTTTTGAAGTGGATTCCTAATCTTTTCTATTGAATTACTATTGTCATTTCTTTTAGTTTCATTTGCTTCTTAAAAGTAAAATAATCTCATCAAATCATATATTGCTGCTGTCCATTTCATGACATCATTATCATTATTGAATGGGTTGGCCATATTTTGCAAAGCCTGTCAGTCCTCTTACAAAGTTATGGCTGAACTATTTCTTGCAGCATGCCTCTCCTTCCCCCTTACATATGATCATGAATGGTTTTTCAATATTTATGTGCATATTTAATATTCAATTGAACAATGCTATGAAACAGAATCATGTTTAGTTTGTAATGATGGGTAAGACATAATTGATGACAGTTCAGTGTATTATTGTTCTCACATTTATGAACATTACTGGGTAGAATATTAAATGCATAGCATGCTGCTATGTGGAGAACAAGCTAGTTGGTCCAAAAGCTGGTTAACTAGGACCAATAACCAGGTCTGGGTAGCCCTAGGTTTTATACGATTTATTGGACTGATTTGCTGCAGTTGATTTTGTAGTGATCACTATGTGTGATTGACATGCTACATTTGTTGTGCTTTCCTGTGACAGTGAGAAGCTTGAAGGCGAATGTTGTGAAAGCATACTAGCATAAGCATCATTACTAAATCAACAGAGATTTAAAGCACATGGGTACTGAAAATCCTAAGCGTGCACCATTTTATTCATCTAGCCCCTTGGCCGGTGCAGAACCGTCAGTATTTCGGCCTAGCAATCCAGTTGCCCCCTCTTATGTCCCAACTCCCTCCTCATCTGGGCCTCAAGCTGGGCCAGGAAGGTCTAATGATCCAGCGAGGCAGCCTCCACCATCTTTTGGACCCCCACCACCACCAAATACTGGAACTTTTCAGCGATTTTCTGGCCCCCAACTTTCCTCAACAGCCCAAGTGTCACCAGTAAGAGCTCCAGCGGGTCCTTTCTCATCACCTCCAGTTTCATTTGGGACGCAAATGAAATCCCAACCTCCCCCGATCCCCATGGGATTCTCCCAAAGCGTTAATACTATTCAACCAGGTGCAAATGTTCCTCAATCATCTCCTGTGACGAACTTACAGCCACCACCACCAACAATGGCAACGTATCCTGTTGGTGGAGGCACCTTGCAGACAGCTTTTCAAGGGTATCCTGGACAGCCGCCTAATGTAGTTGGTCAAGCTAAAATTGCAAACCTTGAATCTTTTCCACCACAGCAACTTGGTTATGCTACACCCCTGGCTGGAGCTTCTAGTCCTTATATTTCTCAACAAGGAGGGTATATGCAGCATCTAAATTCTATGCCACCTACAGGTACAGCACAAGGTTTGGTTGAGGACTTCAGTTCCCTCTCTCTGGCACCTGCTCCAGGATCATTTGATGCTGGGCTTGATTCTAAAGCTTTACCCAGGCCATTGGATGGAGATATGGAGCCAAAATCTTTTGCGGAGATGTACCCCATGAATTGTAGTTCCAGGTACCTACGGCTCAGTACATGTGCTATACCAAATTCTCAGTCATTGGCTTCGAGGTGGCATTTGCCTCTTGGAGCAGTTGTTTGTCCTCTTGCCGAAGCTCCTGAAGGGGTAAGTATCTTCAAAACTTATTGAAGTTTCCAGTTTGAAACTTTGTAGCTCTATTGATCTGTGTACAGTAAGGGAAGATGAAAGCTTTACTCTTTTTCTTTCAGGAAGAAGTGCCTATAGTTGATTTCGTGACAACCGGCATCATTCGATGTAGAAGGTGTCGCACATATGTGAATCCATATGTTGTATTTACTGACCATGGAAGGAAATGGAGGTGCAACATATGTTCATTGCTTAACGATGGTATGACTTTCCATATTCTGGTCACACAGTATGTGCTTTGTGTTGGGGAAGGTTTTGCACAAAGGAAATAGGGTGCAGATGAATCTTATATTTCACTGATGATATACTCCCTAATTAGGTTCTTATTTTCTTATGTGTCCTTCCTGCTTGCTTGGGGTGTTTCACACTTAATTTCATATGCACTTTTCATTTATTTCTGCAATATGTTAGACTTCAAATTCTCTCATGACATGTTCAGTGAAGTATTCAATACAAATTAGAATTATCTTTTGCCAATCCCCTTTTACTGTGATAATCATGCAGCATTGTATATCATTGCCAATCCCATTTTCCATGCGAGAACAAAGCATCTGGAGATTGATTGCCATATTGTTCGAAACTAGTACAAAGCAGGATTAATCAATCCTCTTTACATTCCATCCAAGCTTCAGCTGGCAGACATTTTTACCAAGAGTCTTCATTCTCCTCAGTTTTTGTTTCTCAGTTCCAAGCTTGGCTTGATTCTATTTGAGATATATGTTTTGACTGCTAGCAATCAATTACTATTAGCACTAGAATTTTAGTACCCAAAGCTCAGTCCAGCTATTAGGTATTAAACCAACAAGGTTCTTGGGGGACAAGTTTTCTTCATGTCTTTCCAAAGAGGAACTGCAAGAATATTAGGTATGATAAATAGAAGGTAAATGTTGGGAAATAATTCTATGGTGTTGGAATCTTCCATACTTAGACTTTGTGTTTGTTATTACGTTTTGATTAATTAGAGTGCAAATATCTCATTTAAGTAAAATTTGTTGTTCTGTTGAAGGAATGAAGAATCTAGTGTTATTAGCTCACTGCTCTACTTCCTCAATATTTGATTAGTAATTTAAAGTGCTGATTTGATTTTCTGGATCTGTTTGAAATGAAAGGCATCTAAAAATTGGGTATCTGTAAATGGGGGTCTTGTCTGCTATTTAATTTTTAATTCTTCTATGGGTCTTGTTTGTTGTCTTTGTGAGTGGATGGAACTCTTGCTGTGGTATTATACCTTAGCCTCATGTAATTTGTCATTTCATTTTATAATGTGGTAATCTTCTTGTTTTGCAATAACGAAGCACGATGATTGATTTATTCTTTTTGTGATTTGTGGGCTGACCTAGCTTGAATTTTCATTTCTAGTTCCTGGCGAGTATTTTTCCCATCTCGATTCCAATGGTAGAAGAGTTGATTTGGATCAACGGCCTGAACTTTCCAAGGGTAGTGTTGACTTCATTGCTCCAGCTGAATACATGGTTCGGCCACCAATGCCACCAGTTTATTTTTTTCTCATTGATGTTTCTGTTTTTGCTGTGAGAAGTGGAATGCTTGAGGTATGAATTTTCAGTGGTGAAAGTCAATATCATTATCATGTATCTTATTTTATTCTGACGTTTTAGTTTCTGGAGCCATACTTCTTTCTTACACCTTCAAAAAACAGTACACCTTTTTCTCTCTTCCATGGGTGCCCAGGACTATTTTCTGTACTTATGAATGATTAACTTGAATAATTTTGTAGGTTGTTGCAGAGACTATTAAGTCTAGTTTAGACAACTTGCCTGGATTTCCGAGAACTCAAATTGGTTTCATAACTTTTGATAGCACAATACATTTCTATAATTTAAAGGTATAATTTACCCTTTGTATCTCAGTTATACCATTTAGAATGCTGCTTAACTTTCAAATCAGTCGATGACACCAAATATTTTCTTTGGCCAGTCTTCTTTAAGTCAGCCTCAGATGATGGTGATCTCCGATCTGGATGATGTATTTGTCCCCTTGCCAGATGATCTCCTTGTTAACTTATCAGAGTCAAGAAGTGTTGTGGATTCGTTTCTTGACAGCTTGTCCTCCATGTTTGAGGGCAATGCGAATGTGGAGTCTGCTTTTGGTCCAGCTCTTAAGGCAGCATTCCTGGTTGTGGTGCGAAATTCCTCCTGCTTCATTTACATATAATATATGCTCCTTTGATTCAATTAGTAGTATTTGGTAATAAATATTGGCCTGTTACCCCTTTTGAACTTTGATCTGGGATTGATTTAGGATTGATTTAATTTATGTTATTCATCTTGTTTGTAATTAGTTCTCATGTTAAGGAACGTTTTTTCTTCCTACTTCCAGAACCAAATTGGTGGCAAATTGTTGATTTTTCAAAACACGTTGCCGTCGCTAGGTGCTGGCCGGCTAAGGCTTCGCGGTGATGATGCTCGTGTTTATGGGACTGACAAAGAGTGCACCCTAAGAATACCTGAAGATCCATTTTATAAACAGATGGCTGCGGATTTTTCCAAATTTCAAATAGCAGTAAATGTATATGCATTCAGTGACAAATATGCTGACGTTGCCTCCTTAGGTATGCTCTTATTGTATGTTTCCAGTGTGTGTATTAGGAGATTTCGGGGTTTAGTACATTACTCGCATTGTCTTTTGCAACTAGGTACATTGGCTTACTATTCAAACTGGTGACTTTGTTTATTACATTTCATCATACCGTCAAAAATTGCTTGCATGCTTTTTAATTTATTAAGCATGTTTATTACAAGTTTCTCATATTAGGTCTATGAATATTAGAAGTCTTATTTCTAGGATACTGGCTCAATTTCATGTCCTTTCTTGTAGGAACGTTGTCAAAATATACTGGCGGGCAGTTATACTACTATCCAAATTTTTCATCTTTCTATCATAGAGAGAGATTAAGACATGAGTTGACAAGAGATCTTACGAGGGAGACTGCATGGGAAGCTGTCATGCGCATTAGATGTGGTAGAGGTCAGTTGTCTTTGTATGTTAGACAACATTACCTAATTCTGTTTGTATCACTGGCCCTAATTTCCAATTTTCCTTGTAGGTGTGCGCTTTACATCTTACCATGGTAACTTTATGCTGCGATCTACTGATCTCATGGCGCTACCTGCTGTTGACTGTGATAAGGCATATGCAATGCAGTTTTGCCTTGAAGAAACACTGCTGACGACAGATACAGTATATTTTCAGATTGCTTTGCTGTATCCTTTCTATCGGAAAATGAAATTCTATTATGTTCTGCAGGCTGTGTGATGTGCTCAGATGATATCTGCTTTTGGACGAGATTGATGAATGACAAAATTGCCTATTTTTATTTTATTCACAACTGTCTGAAGGCGAAATGTCTTATATTTATTTTTTGTTTTAGTTTTGATTCTGATTTTAATTTTTAACAAACAATAATTAATTACATTATGGCATGCTCTTAGGAGGTTCTCTTTTGTTTCTCTCTATTAACAAGATGATTTTCTTAGTCTTGGTTTTCTTGAGAACCTCTTTTTGTTATACATAGTGTTGTGGTTTCTGCTTCGAAATGATATGTGGAAGTTTTTATGGGATTCAGTTGAGACTAGCCAGTTTATTGGACTGGCAGTTGAGCGATGTGTAGTATTCCTTAATTGGTCATAGGTATACATCATCCTCAGGAGAAAGGCGTATCAGGGTACATACTGCTGCTGCTCCAGTTGTCACTGATCTTGGTGAAATGTATCGCTTGGCTGATGTTGGTGCTGTAGTTTCTCTGCTATCTCGACTGGGTATTATTTTGTCCTCTCTTGTTTTCTCATCTTTTTGGTGGTTTTCTATGCTTTCATATTTCAATGACTTATTTTGCAGCAATTGAGAAATCATTGTCCTATAAACTGGAAGAGGCCCGTAGTTCTGTGCAACAAAGGATGGTTAAAGCACTCAGGGAGTATAGAAACCTTTATGCTGTCCAGCACCGCTTGGGAGGAAGGTTGATATACCCAGACTCATTGAAGCTATTGCCTTTGTATGGTCTGGCATTAATTAAGTCAGTACCGCTTCGTGGTGGATATGCTGATGCTCAGCTTGATGAACGATGTGCTGCTGGGTTTACCATGATGGCTTTACCTGCGAAAAAATTGTTGAAACTTCTGTATCCCAATTTAATTCGGGTAGATGAATTTCTGCTAAAAGTAAGTAGTTTCTTGTATCTTGATATTTTTCTCTAGCCAATTTTTTTCTTTTGGTCTCTAAAAACTCTCTTAATAATTCTGTTTTGCAGTCATCTTTTGATAACGAGTCTGAGAACATTTGGAAGAGGCTTCCACTTGCTGCAGAGAGCTTAGATTCAAGGGGACTTTATGTTTATGATGATGGTTTCCGCTTTGTTATATGGTTTGGCAGAATGATTTCACCTGATATAGCCATGAATTTACTTGGGGATGATTTTGCCGCTGACTATTCGAAGGTATGCTGTCTTTTTTTCTTTACTTCCCTTTTTGTTTGGGTATAACTTTGGATTGCTAAGCTTTTCTTGTATTTCTAACGTGTAGAGCTTATTTTCTTCCTTCTATTTTTTGGATTATTTAAAGCAGTCTTGTTGATGCTGCTTAATTTGTGGCTTGTTATGATTGGAACAATAACAGATAGGATAGACCATTCCCTCTCCATCCCCCCCCCCCCCCCCCCCCCCTTCCCCCTCCCCCCTCCTCCATGGTTGGCTGGAGGGTGCCCAAGGCCATAGGATAGACCATTCCCTCTCCAGCCCCCCCCCCCCCCCCCCCCCCCCCCCCCCCCCCCCTCTCCTCCTCCATGGTTGGCTGGAGGGTGCCCAAGGCCACCTTTAGATTTTGCAACTATATTTGTAGCCTTGCTGCTTTTATTAGCATGTTGTTGGCATAGACCTCAATATTCATTCTAATTTGGTCTACAAAGGCCCTATCTGCCTATTCTTTGGTGAGTTGCATTGGTTATTTGACCTCAATAAAAAACAATTTGAAAATATGTTATGTTTGGAAAATTATAAATAACTAATCCTTGATCTTAATCTGTAGGGTTGGTTAGGTGGGGATATTTTCATTTAAGTGTATCACGCCTTTTGGGACACGTTAGCTTTTGAAGATTAGACCCGCTGCTCTAGGAAGATTTTTACGAGTAAAGTTCGTTTGTTGCTTTGAGATGGGAAGCTGTTGTTATTTAGTATTTCATATTTTTAGTTTCAGTCTCTCTATGAGGATCTTAAGGTGTTCTGGGTTATGCTTATGCAGCAGACTGCACTATGTTAATGATGGTAGTTGGATCTGTTAGTTTCATTGAACTTTTGCTGGAGACAAGTACTATGCAGAAGTATTTTGCTGTGAAATCCTTCTGAAAACCAGTTTTCTTATCCTTTTTATTTTAGTCACACATTTAGTTCTGTTCAATTTTTTGCTAATGTTAGACATTATGTATTTGAATTGTTTCTGAAATTGTATCCATCCCTCTTCTGTTGTATCTGCTTGCTCTTTCTTCATAATGTGATTGTATTACTTTCTTTCTTGTGAACTCTCTAATTTGCCTTTTGTACTTGTTGGAGAACCAGCTGTCCCTTGCTGAACGTGACAATGAAACCTCAAGAAGACTAATGAGGCTATTAGATAAATACCGACAAAGTGACCCATCTTATTATCAGCTTTGTCACCTCGTGAGGCAAGGTGAACAGCCAAGGGAAGGCTACTTTCTGCTTGCTAATCTACTTGAGGACCAGATTGGTGGTACAAATGGCTATGCTGATTGGGTTTTGCAATTACATCGGCAAGTCCAACAAAATGCATAATTTATAGGTAAAATACATATGCATTCGTGGGATTCCTGATTGCATATTCATGGATGTCTGTTAGTGTAGGCTGTTGAGTTTATTTGGTTCTTCAGTTGTAAATTTAGGATTATATCTGCACTTTGATTTCAACAGCCAAACTTGAATTTTCACTCTCACTTAAGTTAAAATGGGATATAGTATGTGTCCTGTTTCTTTTATCCTTTTAATTTATGTTGTACAATCAAAATCTTCATGCAATTTCTGATGATTTCATGCACGGTCCTTTTCTCAGGGTTATTTCATGGTTTTATTCAAATCCACACGAGGATTATACAATGTGCATGGGAGGCTGGCTAGAAGTAGAATTGGGGAATCAATGATTTGTATGCTGATAAGATAAGACGGCTGATGTCTCTCGAACTCCACTTACCTTTTCCCAGAATCCAGACTCTCTCATGTTGGAGTTTTATTTTGTTTCATGCTGAACCAGGGGAAGGAAGAGAGGGAAAAGGAGACCTTGCTGGTTTGCTGAGTGATTGATGTGGCGCTTGTCAAAGTAGAATGAAAAGGGTTCCAACATAAGATTAATTTATTACATCGCTTATATTTCCTTGGATTTTATTATTATTATTTTTTTCATTTTTTTTTTTTTTTGGGTTGACAATAAGTTAATTACTTGTGTTGTAATTTTTGAGGGGGATAAAAGAATAACACAGAGAAAGGGGTGGTGTTTATGAATATTTTAGTTTTGTCATTTTCCTTGGGGAAGGAACCTCAAAAGAGCATTTTTGTCGTGATTTTCGAATGCAGTGTGTTTGAGGACAAAATTTAATGATAAGAACCAGTTTTCGGTTTGTTTGATGAGAACTCCTATTTGACAGCGCACAGTGTTTTTAAGTTCTAAGTTTTAACCTCTTTTTCATATTAAAGTTTCAAAATTCCTACTTTCCAAATTAAGATAATATATTTTGAGAAGAGAGACATAAATTTGGTCATCATACTTCAGAAAGTTTTGTTTTGAATCATCTTATTGCGCAAAACCTAAATCAGGTCATCATAATTCAAACAATTGACCGTTTGCCAAATATATGTATATTTTTCGAATTTGGGGTTCATTGAGCCCTGCCCCAATTACAATCTTTCCATCCCAGTGTAGGAAATCAGCCGTCCCAGTGTAGGAAATTAGCTTGCGGTAATAACAGCTAGAATGTGGCTTCGAACCCTATTTTGTGAAATATTATTGTTAGCAGTTAACATAACCACAAGTTTTAGAGTGTTTTTGTCCAAATAGTAAAGATACACAAAACCTAGTTAAAACTAGTCATCGACCATCATATTACTAGTGACATTGTGTGAAGAAAATGAAAGTTTCTTGAAAAACGTTCCAGGCAAGGTTAAGACACTGAAATGGCATAGTAAGCTTTCAGGCTAAGCATCCTCACTAAACCTCCTACGCTCAAGAAATATTTCAAGAGCTAAAAATCATTCATCTACTTACTAGATTAGCTACTAGAGGTAGGATTATAGCTAAAAGGCTTTTGTGTCCATTTGTCAAGAAAGGGGCTTTCATACCCATTTGTGCAATACTGTAAAACCTCATTTCAAGATGTAACGCTCACATTGTAAAAGAAGGAAAAAGTCCTAAACACTTGCGAAGTGTTGTAGGCAAATTTGTGAGGAAAAAGTCATAAACTCTTGATTAAGAGATAGGCAAGAAGAAAGAGGGGAGCAAGAAGAGAAGGAGAAATTCTAACTCAAGGGGTTGAGTTTAGTCAATTGTAAAAATCCTAACCAAGAGATTGGTGTAGGCAATTGTCAAAGACCTATCTCAAGAGGTTGAGATTAGGCAAAGGGTAAAGTCCTAACTTAGAGCTAAGTTAGACAAATGGGGAAAAGTTTTGATCAAGAGGTTGATTAAGCAAAGTCCTAATTGCTAGACAAGAGTAGTGTTGAGTTCTAAGGCCTTCAGAAGGTTTAGGCAAAAGATGCATTGCTAGTATTAAGCAAGGGAGTCCTAGTCTACAGCTAGATTAGACAAGGAAAAAGTTTTAAACTCTTGAAAAAGAGTTAAGCAAGTGTAATGGATTGAAACACATTTTTTAAGTGTTTCCTAGTGGATTAGAAAATCTGAAGCTGTAGAACTTGGGGAGTGGACTAGAATTCATGGGGAATCCGAACCACGATAAATTGTTGTGTCTTGCCTTCTTTATTTTTTTTTGGTTTTACAAATCAGTTCACACAACACACTTGGCAAAATCGATTTTTACACTTATTGGTTTTTACACTTGTCTTTGAAAATGTTTTCATAGTTTTTCTTCTTTGTAAAAGAAATTTTTAAAAGTGTCAACAACCTAATTCACCCACTTCCCCCTCTTAGGTTGAAATAGGAAATTTCAATTGCTATCAGAGCGAGAGCTCAATTTGTAGGTTTAACCACCTTTAAGTTAAATATTATTTTTGCAACCTTGCTTGATTTTGAGTTTTATTTGCCTATTTGACTATTTATGCATTATTTTCCTTACATTGCACAAAATGACTAAAGGTAAGAAAATGGCCAAGAAGGTAACCAAGAAAGCTAAAACTTGGGATTCCTCAAGTGAGGAGGAGGAGAAAATCACAAAAAGATGCTTTGTTTAAGTGATCTTCCAAATCCTCTTTACGTGATAGTGAAAAGTAGGTCAGTGATAGTGAAGATGAGTTTGATCATTTTGAGTTTGTCAAATTGCATGGTAAGTGTGTAAATTCCATGAGAAGGAATGTTCCACTTGAAAAGAAAATTACTTCTTTTAAGATTAATGTTGCATCTTTAAAATAAGAAGATTCTACTTTGAAGTGTGAAAATGATGAGTTAAGAAGTAAAGTAGATGAAATGAGCACTTTGCTAAATTATGAAGATGCAAAGTATATTGACTTGAAAGAGTATTATGTGCATGCTTTGAATGAAAAAATATGAATATTTAAAATGCAAGGGAAATGAAATAACCTCTTTGTTAGACGAAAAGAATATTGAAATTAAAAAGTTGAAAACCGTAAATTTTAGAACTTTTGAATAAAAAATCTAGCTTGCATGAAAAGACTAATTCATATGAGTTGTTGAAAATTGAATATGATTTGATGAAAGTGAAGATTGATGACTTGAGTTCTAGCTTAGAGAAGCTAACCCAAGGAAAAAATAACTTAGGGGGCGCTTGGTTGGGGGTAGTAGAAGGGGACAATGAGAGTCACTAAGGAATGAATGCGATTGATGATGCTTGGATAGGGGTAATGGAAATCAAAATTTCTCAATCACTCATTTATTTCCAATACATACCCCCTATGTATTCATTAACTCTCATTGAGGAGTGAGTGAACATTTTTCTACAAAAAAAACCCTTACTTCTACTACATTTTCTCTCCCTACCTCTGTCATCATATTTTTTGTCTACATTTATCTTCTTATTTTCTCTCTCTATCGATTTTTCACTTTCTCTCTCCACCTTTATTCTCTCATTTTCTCTCCCTACCCAATTATTATCATTTCGCTTTCTACCTCTCTCATTTCACTTTCTCACTCTATATTTTTTACTTTATCTCTCTAATTTTATTATCTCTATATCCACTTTTTTCTCTAACTTTGTCTTATCTTTAGTATCTCCCTTTCTCTCTCTACCTCTCTCGTTTTATTCTCTCTCTCTAACTTTATTACTTCATTTTCTCTCTCTATTTATTTGTTATCTCTTTGTCTCTCTATCTCTTATTACTTTCTCTATATACATATTTATTTTTTACTTTCACTCTCTAATTTTATCCTTTAATTTTCTCTCTATACATTTCCTCTTTCTCTCTGTACATCTATTATTTTATTTTCTCTCTCTACATCTATTATTTTACTTTCTCTCTCTACCTTTATCCTTTATTTTTTTCTCTATTTATTTTTCTGTCTTTCTCTCTCTAACATTATTACATCACTATCTCTCTCTATAAATTTTTTCCTCTGTCTTTATATCTCCTTTTACTTTCTTTCTCTACATATCTATTTTTTTGCTGTTCCTGCTCGAACAAAATCATAATATTAGTCGAAATAATATAATAAAATTAAATTAAAGTAAAAACAATAATTTAGATAAAACTAGTGCGGCATGGGCTGAGGTGCTTAATCGCTATTCTTAGGTGATTCAAGCGTCTCTGCAAAAGAATCCGGTGCAGTATATCACTATCATTTTAGCTTGTCACCACAGGATTCAACAGCCCAGCACACTAGCTGTACATCGCTCGATAGTCTGCACTGCTAATCGATGGTCACTCGATTTACACCATGTCGTCTTACCATATCTCTATAATACCGTAGATTAACTCTTCATAGTAGATGCTAAGGCTCTGTTCTTTTCTGGCTATTTCCCAAAAATCGTCACTTTTTTTTTTCTAAAATTTTACACAAAAAAACAACTTCACTATTTCAAGAATTAAAAGTTAAAATTTAAAAATTTCCTCTAAATATCTACTCACATAAATTCAAAAAATAACACAATCATTACACTTTTTTATCTCTTACCTACACAATTTTTCAAAAAAACTTC
This sequence comes from Leptodermis oblonga, assembly GCA_016801395.1. Lineage (NCBI taxonomy): Eukaryota > Viridiplantae > Streptophyta > Magnoliopsida > Gentianales > Rubiaceae > Leptodermis > Leptodermis oblonga. The sequence goes on from CM028751.1 coordinate 27,669,754, forward strand.
GCCCCAAAAAATTTTTAATCCTAAACCAAAGTTTTCCCAGCACAAGTCAGAAAAGAACAGAGCCTAAATGTATGTAGTGTAAACTCTACACCTCTCAAATAACATAAAATATATCAATATAGCAAAGCCTATCTCTCACAAATCACACACACGATGCATCTCGCCAATGCAGACACCTATGCATATCTATCTTTATATAAAAAGACACACACTTCAAATCTATTTACCTAAAATTTTGCCATGTGGCATCCTACTCATCATCCAACTCAGCATTCTACCTGTTACTCAGCATTCAATTATTCCATCTCCTCCAACAATCCGTTTGTCTTCATCGTTTCCTCCTCTTTAGCCCAATTTGTAACCTAAAATTACTCTTTGGGCCTGTTCTTCACCTTGGACTCAAACTTGGGTTTAGGGTGTTTTTTAGGTCTGAGTCCAAAAATGGGCCAAAATTGGGTGAGACCCATGTTTTCTTGTCCAAACTCAAACCCAAGTCTTCAACTGAGGTCTGAGACCCATGAAATCGCAACCCCTCCCTCTACCCAGAAGCGATACCCGATCCCAATTCTTCCTCCCCTCATTTCATCCTCACGAACGCCGGCCAATGTTTTCACCTTTTCCCCTCCGATCCAACCCAATATTTTCGGCGTCCAAGAACGGGTTGAAGGTGAGTGACGGCCGCTGAACTCCCTCCGTTATCGCTTCTTCAAAACACCACAGAAACCCAGTTCGATTAGAAGGGAAGCCACGTATCCAAGAGGAAAAACAGAAACATACGCTCCAAATTTCGGACGCCGAGTTACGGTTTATTACTACTCCTACAACCTTTGACTAATAATTTGTTCTATTATTTTGTGGGGTTTAGTTTTGATGTTAAAGTTCTGTTCTTCAATGGAGTTTGGAGTGTTGAAATTGGTAAATGTATGGTACAGCTTCCCGAACTTTCATGTACGGACTTCGAATCTTCTGTTCTCTTTCTTCTATGGGTTTTTTTTAATTTATATTTTGTGTTTTAATTGATTTCTTGCTCTGTTGTTATTGTCGTAGTGTGCTTGAATTTCGGAAAAACTAGAACTTTTTCATGCTTTTTCTTGAGATCATGTGAAATTCCACTACCATAGTGATCGACTTGTCCTTCGTACTGAAAATATTTTACTTCTTCTTACTTGATTGTGATTCGCCGCTTTGCCTTTAGTGAATTGGAATTGCAATTCGATCTGCTAATCGCGAGCTGGGGTAAAAATTAGCTCATGAATTGTGTGTTTGAGAATTCTCTGCTGCAGTTTTTTTTTCCGGTAAAGTACAATCGCTGATGAGCTATAAGCTAGTTAACTCTTAATTGGTTACTGTATGAGTTAAAGAAGTGGAGAGGTTTTGGCAGGTGCTGGTATTGTTTAGTTGGTTGCTTTGTATTATCAACTGGAGTAAATTTAAGATTGTTATGTCATCAATTTGCATTTTGCCTTGAATCGAGTTGAATATTGTGTAACCTGACTTTCTTAATGGTTTGTTGGCCTTATCGGTCCCTGTGTTACCTACAGCCTACATTGAAAGAAGTATTGGTTTCAAGATTATGTATGACCATGTACAGGATTGGATGGTAAATCGTGTAAAAGCACCTCTCTGCTGTTGGTAATGGTGATCAATCTGCTAGCACAAGAATTCCTGTTCTCGTTTGGTGTAAAATTAGTTGGTTGAATTTGAGTTAGTTTTCAGTATTGGAATTGGGAAACTGATTAAAGTTTATTATTTTAGTACAGTTATAGATAGTTTTGTCCATGGTAACTTTGCCTGTTGTTATGAAAGACTGCTGTTGCAGCAGTCGATAAATAGGCTGTATGTGTGTTTGTGTGTGTCTTGTGCTGACAAAGGAAGTTTGATTTGGGGTGAGTAGTTATCAAAAATCATAATTTTGATGTTTTCCTCCCTCAATTATAATGTTATATTTGTGTGATATCAGTCTTGATCACAAAGTGAATTGCATTATACACATTAACTTACATTGAAGTTTTTTGGACTGGAGTAGCTCAATCTCTTTAGTTGAACCACCTTTGGTTTCTGTTGCCTTCTTAAATGAACTTAAAACCTATTAAGGAATTATTTCATGCCTTTACCAATTTTCAAAGGTATTACTGATTGAGGGGATAGAGATTCATTGAAATTGTATTTTGATCTGGGTGGATGGTGTCATTTTTTCCTTTGAGGTTCTTTTGATGAGGGCTAAATTTTAGGATAGAGGTCTTTGTTTTAGCTCATTCTGAAGTTGTATAATATATAGGTTTTCTGACCTGAAGCAAGCTTCATGGGTGATGGCCCGCGAGGAATAGAGGTTATTCCTGATCATTTTCAAGCTTCTACTTCTGGTGCAGATGCTTATAAAAGTCAGACTTCATCAGTGACAGATTTGCATACTTGCATACAGAAATATGCCTGGTTTCCTAGCCCCGTTCCGTGGTATTGAATACCACATTAGTGCATTTCATGGACAGGGCGGCCATTATAACTCGGTGAAGGAGTTATTCAATCATAGGCATGCACAGGTGCGGAATGTAGTGGAGCGAACTTTTGGAGTGTTGAAGAGTAGATTTCACTTTCTCACAGGACCGATGTTTAGCTATGAGCCAAGAAATTTTTTGGACTGTATGATTTGAATAACTTGTATTTTAGGGCTGGATATGTGGAGCGATTATTAATGCGTTTCTATTATTGGTAAATGTCGGATAAATTTAGCTGTTATTTATTCAGTTTATAATTATTTTGTGATGTGACGCAAAAATTACAATAGTGAAACGATGCTTCTTTGCGGCCCAATGATTTCTTGAAGACAATAATAGCCCAATCCAAATGAAACTTTGAGGGAAATGAGGAACAAAATGGCCCAACTTTAGATGAGCAAATTGAGAGATGAACTAAGCAACCTGGATCGGAGAAAATGCTGCAAAGGAGATGAAGCTTGATGATTTTGCACTGCTCTGTTGACCAACTGATGGTTAGTTAAGAGAAGAGGCGGGGCTTTCCCCCCTGTATAGGCTCCGACGATCAAGTCAGTAATATGTAAAAGAAGAATAATAATGCACAAGAGCTTTAAGAGAAATTGTAACTGAGAGAGAATAACTTAAGAAATGCTTAAGAGAATTGCCAGAGATTGCTTATTCGAACTTACTTGAATGAGGCTTGTGCCTGAGTATTTATAAGCTTACTCTTGATGGTTCCGTTGGGTCATGAAGACATACGCTCCCATTTATTCTTCTTGCAATGATGGTTTTTGCCGTTCCCGGAATAATGGCTTTAACGTGGCTCCTTTGTCATCATTGCTCTGCATATATTAAGATAATGATCCTACCATGATGTCTAACTGTTTTGAATATATTATTTTTATCTTGGATCGGTTTACTCTACCGATCTAAGCTTTCATGTGTTTTAGTTACTTTACCGACCTGAGCTTTGACCGATCTAACTTCTCTTAAGTTTTTTCCGACCTGGGCTTCTTGAGTAGAATTATACTTAATCTTATCGATCTGGGCTATAAGGTCTACCGATCTAAGATTACCAATTTGGTTTGTAATGTTCTATGACCTAAGCCTTCACGAGCTTATTAAATCTTTAGGACCGAGCTAAGCCTTTATATCCGATCTAAAATCATGACAGAGACTTGGTTTGTATGATCTTCCCGATCTGAACGTGGATCTGGGCTTCTTTATCTTTTACTGTTTCTTTGTTTTAATTAATTGGGTTAGGCCCAATGGGGATTTCAATTTTATGCACATCATTTTGTTTTGATATTACGCGCAAAATTATAAGCACGTCGGTTATTTATTTGAATTATGTTATTTTTATTTTTCATTGGTGAAAAAAAAAATTCAACCTTTAGTGGAAATTGAATAGAAGGTTTAAAAATAAGAAATGTGGAATTTTCGGACTAAATTTGAACTGAGACATGTGTTCTTTAACTTGGGCTGAGAATTGGGTATCAGAATCCTGTTTTTTAAAATTGGGTTGAGACCCAATTGGGCTGAGAAGAAGACATGTTAACATGCAAAAGAACAGGCCCTTTGCACCCTATCCTCTTTGCATTCCTAAAACCTCTTTGCACCAATCCCAACATCGGCAAGGTTTTGGTGAGAACACATACGAATAAGTGGCGAAAGTCTTCCTTCTCCGACGGAATCGGTGGTATCGGACGACTTGACTTCCCAAGACGGAAACGCAAGTAGCAACTCCAACATCTGGCAACTTTTGGTCCGAATAAAATATAGATCAGAGGCGGAGTTCTTTCTTCTCCGGCTACTTCATTTCACAAGACGCTAAGGCAACAAGTTAAGGAGGGAAGCGGTTTGAGTGAAAGTTGAAAGTAAGTATAAATTGTGTCTTACCTTTCAGTTTTGATTAGTAAATTGTGTTTCTTTTAGATGTAAAATGAGGAAAGCCATGTAAAAGTGTGTCTTTGGTGTTTGATTAGATGGGAAATAATATAGTAATGGGCATGAAGATTGAATTTTTCGGAAATAGGCATTTAGGCATTTGAGATTTTTATTCTGAGAAAATCACAGGTTAAAGATATGGTTTTACATTTAACTTCGGCTGATGGTTAAATGGTCTTAAACAAAATCTGAAATGGCTTGGGGATAATTGATTGAGAGAACCTGATCTGGAGTATTTTTTAGGTTCAAGAGCATTGGCATACATTTTTATCTATTTTAGCTTTTACAATTTTGGTTTATTTTTGGGTGAAGTAAATATGGAGAATCGGAGCTGAAAAAATTGTTCCTTTACTGTGGAAACACATATGCTTTTCATGATTGTTTTCGGGTAATGTTAATTGAGGTTATTTCCTTTCCAACACAATAAATCTACTGATAAAACAGACCTTGAGTTTGAATTTGGACAGTTTTTTAAATATGTAGGTTTTAGCTGCTTGGTTTTCTTTATCAAGCCAATGGTACCAGTAACTATAGTCAGACTTATTGTTTGGTATCTTGTATGTGAATGGAAATATCCTTCATCATTTTAAGCTTGATGAAGGATTGAGCATTCCTTTGTTCTCCAATGTTTTTTGTCTGTTCCTCGAATCTCCTTCTGGAGAGATTAATATACAAAATTCCTTGATTGCTTCACTGGATGTGCTTTGTTTTTTGGGCTAAAAGGGGTTGTTTCCCACCAAAGTATGGTAAAGATAATTCTTTTTGGAACATGAGTAGAAGTATGAGTGGTTGTTCTGTTCTTATGAAATTGCATTGTTTCATACCCTTCCCATTTTCAATAACTTGGTGGATTCTTTTCCATCTCTAATACAATTGCATCAGATTTGGGTTTGGATTTTCCTTTCTGGATTTTAGTATATCTGATATTTCATTCACCAGTTACATTTTGGTCCATGTTTTTAAGTTACAATCAACATTGTTCACTGGGTTTGGGCAATGACACATTCTCATTCTCCTAAGCTAATTATAGAGATGCGCTAATGGATTCCTTTCAGACATATTGGGCCTGTTCTTTTTGCGCGTTTTGAAAACAAGTTTTAGAAAATAGTTTTATAATGTAAAAAGTGTATTGAAAATGTAAAAAGTAGATGCTGAATAGTAAAAAGTTGTATTGAAAATGATGAAATATAATTAAAATATATTAAATTTACTGTTGAAACCAAAACCGTTTTCAAAACGAAACAAAAAGAACAGGCCCATTAATAAATTGTTCCAAGATATTCTTGATTGTTACCACTTCCTTCTAACCTATTTGGATGTGACGTTTATGTAATTGTCTCTGAACTTTTTTTGCATAATAAAGTGTGCCTTTATGTAAAAATTAAATGGAAAATAGAGTCTTGTTTGTCTCTTGGTTTGTTACCGTTTAGGTTGCATTATCCTTTTTTGAATCATATGTTCTTCAGCTCCAAAGGTATTTTTATATTTCAATTAATAGACTGGTGGACATGTAATTCAGATTAAGCCTGCATACCATTACCAAGTTCTTCATATGAACGTCGTTTTGTCAAGAGAACTTTGCAAAGAATTAGCTTTTGTTTTTAATGACGAAGTCTTTCTATTTTCTCAATGTAGAGTAATGAGTTGCTGAAGTTGAGAAACATTACGTTTCAATTTATTGAATTGTGGATGAGATTGGAAAGCGCAGTATAAAAAAATCTGATAAAATAGGAAAGTGATTTGGAATGAAATCCTTATTTTGGTTCTGTGTAGTGCAAAGTGTTTTTTTGTTTAATTTTCTTTGTTTTTAGTTGATTATTTTATTGCTAATGACATACAATTATCTGTGTGTTTTTAGTAAACCACATAGACTACAATGTAATCACCATGGCTCTATTTATGTGAATAGTAAATGGATGATGGTCCATTGTTTTTTCCTGCTAAAAGGATTTGGAGTCAGGGATATTGATGACAAAGTGGGGTTATTTTTATTCGATTTCAAGGAGGATGGCAACATTTTGACTGCTCTAGGAAATTAAATTGTAAATGAATCTATTTCAACATGAGTTTATAATTTGGTTGAGTTTGTTAAGAATTATAGCTACTACTTGAAGCCAATCATAAGATCTGTACAAATATCCAAAACTACTAAGTACTTGCTAGCTATGAATTGATAGTTGGGCTAGAAGATAGTGTGAGATCTATTTGACACTTTTTTCACTAAAAATTGTCCACAGAAAACTGGAAATAAATCTCTTACAATGGAGAAAATAATAAGATCTTAAAGGACGTACGAAGGGATTGTTAATAAATACTTATGTAAATTCCCGTGTTATGTTCCTTAGGCCATTTTCCACTGTTCAGCTCACAAAAGTCTCATTCAGGGAAGCGGGTTAGGTGTGAAAGTGTTAATTTTTATTTATTCACAACTTCTACTTCACTTTGAAGTATTAACTTATCTGTTATTCAATAATTGGTGGTGTTGGTTTATTTATTTTTCCTTCTTCTTTTCTCTAGGCTTCTTCAAAGAGTATCCCAATTTTTATGCATGAGTTTTTACTTTATAACTGGATGGTTTGTTTTTTACAGATGTTGGAACACAACAGTACAGTTGGACAAAGTTCATTACTCAAAAGAATTGACTCCTTCGCTAGGCAACAATATAGGAGAGCAGCAATTTTACGTTGGAAAGAAAAAAGGTCACGTACAAGTACTTCCAGGGTGCATCCACATGGAAATTCTCAAATTGTTGGAAGAAAATCCACCAGTTGTTCACATAAAACCTCAGATCCAAAGAAAAGACAACCAGGTACCTACAATATTTAAGTGTTAATAACTTCAATAACATTAGTAGTTTGAAACATACAATATTTAAATTTAATTTTCTACTGTAAACAATAGGCCATGATACCACCAAGCAGCAACCAAAATGGAGACGAACAGGTTAACTAAAATACACAAATGTACACATAATTGCTTTTCCAATAAATAAAATGGTCACCTTTTTATTTCTATTGGTTGCTTTAATGATAGGAGCACTCCCTAAATCTGGAAGAGATTTATTAGACTTTATTCCAACATTTGCTAATATTCTCCCAAAACAAAAAGATTGCCTTCATTGTCAAGCGAAAAGATTACCTCATGAAACATCAAATTTTTGTTGCTCAAAGGGCAATGTAGTCCTAGCAAACAATAGAATCCTAGATGTTCTTAGGGAATTGCTCACTTCATCATCAGCTGAAGCTAAAGAATTTAGGATTTACATAAGAACTTACAATAACATGTTTACATTTACTTCTTTCGGAGAAAAATCTGATAAAGAATTTTCAACGAGAAGTAAAAGAATATGTACATTTAAGATACAAGGTCAAGTATATCACTTCTTGAATGATTTGATGTCAAATGATAAAAACAAGAATCTGCAATTATATTTCTATGATACAGAAAATGAAGTGACAAATAGAATATCAACATGTCCAAGATTATCAAAAACAACTCTGCAAAAGATTATTGGAATTTTACAACTGAATCCTTATGCAAAATTTTTTAGAAGTTTAAGAGAAGTCCCTCAATTAGAAACCTACCAAATTGTTTTAAGATCAATTCCTAATGTCGACCAAAGAGTCTTCAATAAACCTACAACATCACAAGTTGCAGCTTTGTGGGTTGAGGGAGAAGAAAATGCAGAACCAAGTCATCGTGACATTCAAGTCTATACCCATACTGGCCATTCCAAGAAAATTGAATACTATTACGGGTGTTATGACCCTCTACAGTATCCACTAATGTTTCCATTTGGAGACCTGGGATGGCATGAAGGCATTCCTAGGAAATCATCAATTCAAGGAGAAAGGAAGCAGAAAAAAAACAAATAATGAAGGTTTGATAAATCCTGAGGGTGCTACTAATGCTGATGAATTACTCCAAACAGAACAAGATGGTCAGTATTCACAATTTATTTCTTGGTACTTCCATTTTATCAATTTCTGTAATTCTTATACTATCTATGTTTATGGTAGACACTCATAGTTATTTTTTCCCTCCCACAAATACAAATCAGCCATCCAAGGTGGAAATCAAGACCCTAGCTTTATTTCAGTTAGGGAATATTATGCTTATAAACTGCAAATCAGGCCAAATGATCAGTCTTTCCTACTTCATTTTGGCCACCTATTCCAACAATACATAGTTGACCAATACGTTAAGCTTGAAAATCAAAGACTTGACTATTTTAGACTGCAGCAAGAAGAAATTAGAAAAGAATTTTTACAAGGAATAGTTGACTCAGTTGTAGCAGAAGAAACTCAAGCATCAAAAATAGGACAGAGGATAATTTTGCCACCAAGTTTTATAGGAGGGCCTAGAAACATGAGAAGAAAATACATTGATGCAATGACATTAGTCAAAAAATACGGCAAACCTGATGTTTTTATAACCATGACTTGCAATCCTAACTGGCCAGAAATCAAAGAACTTCTAATCCAAAATGAAGAATGTCAAACTAGGGCAAACTTGGAAGTTAGAGTTTTCCATGCAAAATTAGAAGAATTAAAAGATGAACTTCTTAAAAAAACAAATTTTTGGTGAGGTAGCAGCATATACCTATGTCATAGAATACCAAAAGAGAGGACTCCCACACGTATATTTTTTTATTAATTTTAAAGCCTCAATATAAAATGTATAGCCCAGAAGAGTATGACAAAATAGTATCTGCTGAATTACCAGACAAAGAAAGAAACCCACATTTATACAATATGGTTTTTAAACACATGCTACATGGTCCATGTGGGGCCATGAATCCCTCAATAGTTGTATGAAAAATGGAAAGTGTAAAAACTCTTACCCAAAAGATTTTTGCCAACAAACTATGCAGACAAGTGATGCATATCCTATCTATCGTAGAAGACAAGATGGCAGAGAAGTATGGATAGGAAAAGCATTATTAGACAACAGGTGGGTTGTCCCTTACAATCTATATTTGCTTGCAAAGTTTGATTGTCACATAAACGTAGAAATATGTTCTACAATAAAGACAGTCAAATACATATACAAATACATCTGCAAAGGTAGTGACAAGATAAACTTTCATGTGAATTGAAGGATCAGATGGAATAATTGATGAAATACATCAATATCAAACAGCTAGATGGATAGTTCCACCTGAAGCTGTTTGGAGAATATTTCGATTCCAACTAAATGAAATTAAATCTCCTGTAATTCATCTACTTGTCTATTTGGAGAACCATCAACCTATAACATTTAAAAGGAAAGACAAGCTTAAAAACATTCTGAGAAACCCAATGAATAACAGAACAATGCTCACTGAATATTTCTATATGAACAAAACAAATGATATAGCAAAGTCGTTGAACCTCACTTATTATGAATTTCCAGACCATTTTGTTTGGATATCAGAAGAGAAGATATGGAAACATAGAGCAAGAGGAAATTCTGTTGGTAGAATAGTTGCAGCTCACCCAACTGAAGGAGAAAGATATTACCTAACACTATTATTATCAACAGTAAGATGCCCACAATCTTTTAACGACCTCAAATTATTTAATGGAAAAATGGTAAATACCTTCCGCGAGGCTGCTCTCATTCGTGGCATATTACAACATGATAATAGTCAAGAATTATGTCTACAAGAAGCATCATTGTTTCACATGCCTTACGAATTACGCAGACTATTTGCTACTCTATTAGTTTACTCAACCCCTAATAAACCTAAAGAATTATGGGATAAGATGTAATGTCTGAAGATTTAATGAGACAAAAAGATTTAACAAGATTGCAAGTTACAAAAAAAGTGTTTGAACAAATCAATGGTTTTCTGCAATCAATGGGAAAAAAACATTCATGACTCTGATTTGGTCCCAACAAGTATGACAATAAATGACTTACAAGACCAAACAAGAGAAATCTTAGCAGAACAAAACATTAAAATTACTGAAGAGGACTTAAATACAATACAAATGCTTAATGCCAAACAAAAATAAGCTCTCTCTTATATCAGAAGCTATTTATGAAAATCAAAATAAGGCTTTTTTTGTTGATGGACCTGGTGGAACAGGAAAAACTTTTCTTTATAGAGCTTTACTAGCGGATGTTAGATCAAGAGGTTATTTCGTACTAGCAACAGCTACATCAGGTATTGCCGCTTCAATTTTACTCGGAGGCAGAACTGCACATTCACGATTCAAAATCCCAATTGACATTAGTCAAACCACAACATGTAAAGTTAGTAAACAAAGTTCTTTAGCAATGTTAATTAGACAATCTAAACTCATTATTTGGGAATAGGCTCCTATGGCAAAAAAGAGGAGCAATAGAAGCTTTAAATGAATTACTCCAAGATTTACCAGATACCAAACAACTTTTTGGAGGAAAAGTTGTTACTCTTGGAGGTGATTTTAGACAAGTATTACCTGTTGTTAGGAAAGGCACAAAGTTTGACTCAATAGATGCTTGCTTAATCAATTCACCTATTTGGCCAATGCTCAATAAACTCCAACTAACAGAAAATATGAGAGCTCTCCTAGATCCTTCATTCACAAAATTTTTACTAAATATTGGGGATGGCACAGAACAACCAATATATGAAGATGTAATAAAACTTCCACCAGCAATAGTCCTAAATCACAATGAAGAAATTGAATATTTAAAAGAACTAATAGCTGCAATTTATCCAGATTTCAACTCATTAGCGCAAACATGTGACAAAACGGTAAATAGAGCAACACTTACTACCAAAAATGAATTTGTTGATCAAATAAATGAACTATTAATTGATAAATTCTCAAGATCATGCATTGAATATTTAAGTTTTGATGAGACTATAGATCCTAATAATCAAACACAATATGAAGACTTCTTAAAAACTCTTACACCTACTGGTTTACCTCCACATAAATTGTACCTTAAACCCATGCCCCAATGATATTACTGAGAAACTTAGATCCATCTGAAGGGCTCTGTAACGGAACTAGACTCATATGCAAAAAACTGTTCAAAGAAATGTAATACAAGATGAAATTGTTGTCGGAGAATTTGTAGGGAAACAAGTTTTCATTCATAGAATTCCTTTACAACCTCCAAGTGATAAACAATACCCTGTACCTTTTAAGTGAACACAATTTCCAATTCGTTTATATTTTGCAATGACTATCAACAAAGCACAAGGCCAGACCCTAGACTACGTCGGAATCTATTTGAAACAACCAGTTTTTTTCCATGGCCAATTATACGTTGCACTTTCAAGAGCAAGAACAGCTTCTAATGTAAGAGTCCTTATCAAGCCACCATACTATGAAACAAAAAATATTGTGTACAAAGAAGTTCTCAGCCTTTGTCACAGTTATCAAAAATAAATACCTACCTATACTTTTCCTCTTTCTAATACTTCCTCTTTTCCACACCCCTAATTATCGTCAATTACTATATCCTTACAAAATTTCATTAAATCTACAATTAGTAATGCTTTAAGTGCTAACAAAAATCCAACTTCTCCCCCTGCAGGTAAAATCCCTAGGTATACCTTACGATTACTGAATTTCAACCTACCAATAATACTAAATAATGTAGGTCTACACTTATGCAGTCTGCTGGGAACAATCCATCAAAAACAACTGGTTAATTTCAATGATGGTGTTGTTGCTTGTTTGGGGAAGCTATAGCAATTGAAACTATATTTTCACCAACTGACTCTATTTGCACTTTGCAGGTACTAAAGGATGTAGTTTTTCGTCCTTGTTAAATATAATGAAAATTTACAATTTAACAGTGCCCTTTTCCTTTGGGATTGTAATAGGTCCTTAAACATGACATAACACATTTGCTCTATAGTGTGGTTCTTGGTGAAGCTCTGATAAATGATGTAGGTGCCAAACTGATTGTCTTCACAATCAGTGCAATGATACACTGATTTGGTTTGGTAAGATGGGAGAAGTGTGATCGAATAAAATAGTTTCTTTCTTTGTTTTTTGCATTATAATAGAATTAAACAATTAATATTTGTGCACAAATGGAATTCTTATAGTGGTTTGTCCTCTCTTTTTTGTTAGTTTTCAGAATCGGAACACTCCCTGTATTTAGAATTTGAAATCCGAAGTTATAAAGAGTTGTGAACCAGAAAAGGTACGGTAATTCCTTACTTATGGTAGTATTCTGTCATGTGGTTTCTCCTCTCTTAAGTAATCTGTCATGCTAGCGTCCATGGTAGTATTCTTTATTATTGTTATTTGTTCAGTTCTGAATCTGCATGAAGATATGAGATTATACAAGAAAGGTAAGATAGTTGGGTTAAATAAATGTATTGTAGACATTTAACTAATGTATGTGCATAAATAGTTTGACAAAAGGCCTAAAAGAATGCTACGAACACGTTAAAGACTTTTTGGAGTTTCACTTCAATATGTAGAATGCATTATATGAAAAAAATATAACATATTTAAAATCTGACACTCATTTAACTGGCTAATAGAGGGAACCTAATACGTCTAATGGTGCAATTGCAGGATCTCTCGAGGTATTATAGCTCTGTATTACACAAACAACTTTGAAATAGGTGCAGTGGAGCGGGAAAGGGATAGAAAAAAGAACTAAAACAAAAAAAAATCACAGTTGTACTAGAAGTTTGTATATGGTCCTCTCACATGTTGAATGCTTTCTTGTAAAAATATCCCCATCTTACTCAACTCTTCCACTAAACCAGTTCAATTGTAGTCCACACATGCTGGTGATGTTGATGGTTTCATCTTGAAAGAACTCAACCTGCCCCCTGTCTTAGTTGCATTTGGAGGGCTTATTTTTCAATACTACATTGGCAACATGACAATAGATAAATCACAAGGTAATTTTAGTTATGAAATTCTAAGTTTGTTAAGGATAGTACAATCTCTCTCTCTTCCAATCATATATAGTTCTGTAGCTTAATGAGTATATTAGCAGCAAAATAATCCCCCCTCTATATTCATACTAAAAGAGAAAGCATCGATTAATGTGTACGATTAAAATCTGAAATACTGCGAATAGAATCCCTTTGACTGATTTTTGTTGTCTAGGTGATAATAATTTTGTTTAAGGGGTATACTACATCCCTCTTCTTGGGCAGAATTGACCTTTAAGTCATTTTTGTAACTTGCTAAGTCTCCAGTTCTCAGGGTAATTGATTTTAAAAAATTTAATTATAATCAAAGTTACTCTTGCTGTTTTTTCCTTTTTGTGACCTTGATTCTAGAAAATGGAAGCCACCCCTATCTCGCTGGTGCTGTGCTGGTTTGCTCTGACCCTCTATCTGGTAATGGGTGAGTTATGTAAATTACAACCTCATCTATCAAACATGATCTGCTGTAATTTATTTCATTCAGCAGGATAGTATAACGTCCTTTAAGGTTTATTGTTTGAACAAGATATTGAAACTGATTCCATTTTCATTCTTCTTGGGATATCAAATGCTTACTATATGCTATCCTTTTCCATCCTATCTATTTGAGAGAGGCATTTTCAAGGGTTGGGTGATTATATTACCGAAGACTTACCCTTTGATTGTAAGTCCTATTTAAAACACAATAGGGGAGCATTATTTCATCTATACCTAAGGAGTACAGAAACTCCTTGAAATCATTTGGTCATATTTGTCTTCAAGGTATGTAGATTATGGTGACATTTATCTTCACAATCCAATTATTCCACAGGGTAAAACTACTCCGGTGTTGAAGGAATGAATTCTTTACTGTCATCATCTGCATGTTCTAATGTTTAAGGGTTTGAAATGAAGAGATTTTAAGAAAGATCCATGTTTGTGATTTGCTATTTGGAGAAACCCCTTTTTAACTTCTCAAAAGTTATTTGATTGAATGGTTGGCCTTTTGAAATCTGAACTTGTGAACAACCTTTTTCTAGTAGTTCTTGATAATTTCAGAATATATATTCAACACTTAAATATAAATATTTACATAGATGAGTATTGTTGTTTTCCTTATTATGTAGGTTTTAATCTCATTTTAAGATGGAATTGTAATTGCACTGGCTGCTCCTATCAGGAATGACCCTACAATCAGAATCAGTCAAGATAATTCGTCATTTCAAGAGAAATGAGAAACTCGCTATGGGTACTCTTTAACTCAAAAGTTTGTCATTTCAGATCCACCCCATGCTTCTATCAGAAATGACCCTACAATCAACTGGCTGTGCTAGCCAGTTCATAAGCACAGAGAGCTCCGTGGACTTACCTCAGCCGGAAAGAAGTACAAGGGTCAACGCGAAAGCCACAAAAGGAAAACCTAAAGAAAAAACCAAACCACTGGAGTCAGCATCTAAGCTTCATCATGCTACTGATCTTTCTAATAACCTCCCCAAAGAGGAAGCTAAACAGAATGACTTCAAATTGGATGCTACTGAAAAACAGGGTATGGATGGGACTTAAATAAAGGTCAATGCCGGCCATCAAATTTTTTACTATTAATTTTTAACTTTATAAGATTTGGTTCTTGCATTCTTTAATGTTCAAATCCGCATGGTTCTGGCATTTGAGGTATTTTTATGTTAAAGGTTTTTGTGTAAAAAAACTACTGTAACCTACTGCAGATTGTCTTCTCTAAACATAACTGTCGCTTTCCTTCAGTTCGTTTTTTATTGTTTTCTTGTGCTTCTTTCTAGGCACCCCCTCAATTCATAGGAATGTTCATCTTGGCATTTCATCTTGTCATTAAAAATAAGATGATTACTTTCTATTTCACATTACATAAATTATGAATCATTTTATAGGTTACAAATTCCAACGGTGCAGATTATGGAGACTAAGGACTCATTTTTGATTCCGGTGCAGATTAGTGGTTCCAGAATGTTTAATTTATCCTTACTCACTTCAGATATGTGGGCTGTCATGATCCGTAGCTTTGCATACCATGAAAAGGTTCAAATGGATGAGAAATAAATGAAAAATTTCTTTTGGAGAGCATAGCAACTGCTCCCACTGGTATTTTTGAACTTCAGAAAATGTTAACATATTTTTCCTCTTCATTTATTTTGCATGTTGCTCACATGAAATTCTAAAGGTAGTTGCTTAGTGTACTTTTCCTACACACACAAAAATAAATAAATTATGACCTGGTTTTAAACTACTGTGTTTGCATCTTGGTACAAGTGACTGTTCAGGGTGAAGATCCTAATCAATGGGCAGACGACAAGCAGCCATGTTTGGCTGGTGAATTTGGTGAACGACCCAACTTTGCTAAATCCAATTTCCTCATAACAACGGTGTTTCTTCGCATATATAGAAAATTGAGATTAATCCTTGGATTGTTTTACCGAATAACACTTTTTTGTTTTTCTTTCCAGGATAATTGATTTCTTCACTGTCCATACATGTTCTTATTCTAACTACACTTCACAAGCCTTCTCATTAGGCTACCTCTGTCCTCAAATGTTCAGAACTATATGGAAATTGTCTTTCAATTTCAAAGGTAATCTTTCTATCTTTAGACTATAGTTGGAAAAGTTATCCTGAGTGCTGTTCAGATGTTCCAAATTAAGATTGTGACATTCTTAATGGTACTACAATGTGGAATTTCATTATAAACTCTGTGTTTCCTATAATGAACATTTCTCATCAAACTGATTTCTGCCCTGCATGGCTTCCACATTTATTCCTCTAACCAAACTGATGACAACAATTCTTTTTTAGTACAAATAAAGCCCCTTCTTCACCTGCATCTTGCATTACATTGCATTCATTACTACAAGTAAAACTAAGTCATTTATTTTTCCAAATGATCAGATGAATGTAATTCTTTTCACCACTACAGATTATTTAACTAATTGAAAATGTGTGTGCTGAACTGACATCATATGAATCACAAGAATGGCAACAGCCTTATCATGTCTCCACTCCATCTACTTACCTTCCCAACTTAAATTTTCAATAATTGTCTACAACAAATAAATCTCATTTACTCAAAAGCTGAAACTCCCTCTCATTATCAACCCACTCAAAAGAATGTCAACAGCCTTATCATGCCTATACTGCATTTAATTACCTTCCCAAAACAACTACTAACTCTCATTTACTCCACAGCTGAAACTCTCCTTCATTATCAACCCACTCACATGAATGTTAACAGCCTAATCCATCTCTATACTGCATCTAATTAGTATCCTCCTTCAGTTATCTTGCATTACATTGCATCAATCCCTGCAAATAAAACTGATCATTTATTTCTGCGAAATGAAACTGGTAAATTTATTTCTTAATCAGTATAGATCATCCTACCAGCTGAAAATGTATGTTCTAATCTCACATTCTTGCAATTACAAGAATCTCAACAGCCTCATTTATCCTGAAGCTGCATCTAATTATTATTTTCCAAACTTAATTCATCAATAATTGTCTTCTATTACAACACATAAATATCATTTACTACCCACCTGAAACTGCCGCTCATTATCAATCCACTCACTTTTATCTACTCCCTATTTCTTTTACTATAAATACCCATTGACTAACAACCAAGGTGCTCACCATTCTTGCAATCTCTTGAAGGCTACCCTCATCTCTCAGGAGATAAATAATCATTCTCTTTTGCATTTCATTAGCAAGGTAACATATGTTACTATTACAAATGTTATGGTACTCAGTATTTCCATACTCTTTATTATATACTGCATTCCTATTTCTACTTTACCATTTCGAAATACTCTTGGTATGTCCTCCAAATAAATTTACGTTCTCTATTGTAGCTAAACATGCCTTCGCGTATCCTCCCAATCGCTCAAATTCAACCTTCAAACACTAGGAGAGAACCTTGGACTGCACTTGTCCAAGTTGTTGAGAGGTCAAACATACAGCAGCTAAATTCACCCTAGACTAAGGCAAACAGAATAAGGCGAATAATCTTGACTGATTCTGAGTTACACCTTCAAGCCTCCCATTCATAACACATTCTAAATTCATTACTCTTACACTAACCACTCACACAAACAAAACATTTAACACGCAGGGAACACAAGTCTCAGCAGCCCTATTTGACAATGATATTCGTATCTTCAACTATCTGCTTGTCCCGTGCAAGAGGTATTTCATATCGAACGCTTTTGTGTCCTTAGCTAATGAGAACTACAGGTTAGGCCCCTACAAGTACTCTTGGACCATAAACAACAGTACTATAGTGGACCCAGTTGAAGAAGAAGACCCAACTATCCTCCCATGCAAAATTCCAATAACATAATTCACCCAACTTTACAAGTATGCGAATGTTGATATGCCTCAAAGTAAGTAAATCATACTGAATCCTAATAGATGTGGACATGCCTCTCACTTGAGGCCAATTATTGTAGACGTACCAATCGTATAACGTAAACCGAAGAGGAATATTAAAAAGCTTGCTTGTGGTACATGTGGGAAGTTGGGACATTAGTTGTTTGACTATGAATTTTGACACTAACTTTTAGTATTTAAACTCTTCTAGCACTTAAGCTATTTATGCATTTAGCTTTGACATTTTTATGCATAATTTGAAGACAGGAAGAAGGTTGTGTAATCAACTAAGCATTATGACTATATGGTATTGTACAATTCAATATTATTAAATGTGTTTGGATGTAGTGAGCTGAAATTAGGATGAGGATGCTAATTTCAAATTGTGATTTTATAAGCTTTATTAACGAGTTTGTATTTCACAAAATGGCAAAGAACATTTATGTTGGATATATTCACCCAGAAACAGCAACAATCACTAACAACACAAACTAAAAAGTATATTCTTAAATGCACTAAACTTTCATGTGAATGCTGAAGGATCAGATGGAATAATTGATGAAATACATCACATATACTTTTCATGATTGTTCTCGGGTAATGTTAATTGAGGTTGTTTCCTTTCCAACACGAGAAATCTACTAATAAAACAGACCTTGACTAACTCCGAGTATCTACAGCTAATGTCTATTTGTTTCCTAAATAGTTCATTCAGTTATGCATTTGGAAGGACATTGACTAACTCCCAGTATCTACAGTCTTGTCATTTGAGTCTCAGGCTAATGAGTGCCTGACATATTTATTTATTTCATGGTATTTTAACACTTAGATATGTTATAATTACAATTCCTTTTCAATGGTGAATGAATACTCATTGTTCATCATTAATCTCGAATGTCTATATGATTTTTCTATAGTAAGACAATATTAGTTTTACTAAAACCATGGTAGTACATATATTCTGTTTCACTTTGATTATCAAACTCATCACCCTTTATTTTTTGGCATTTACACGAATTCCCTGTGTCCATTTTCTCTTCTTAGTGAGTGATGGAAATAAAGCCCAGCTTTCTCATGTTATATTTCTTCTCCAGTATATATTCGACGAGCGGATATGGAAGCTTTGGTAATTCATGCATTCCCCCTCAAACATGAAGGACCGAACAACACTACGTCCAGGGAATTTGTCCTCATCACACCAGAGTAAGATCACACACCTCAAATCAACACTTACTTATTTTACAAACTTCAACAATATACCTAATTGTAATTTATTTTTAAAAAATTAGGAAGCGTCTAGTCATATTAACTCTCTAGAATAACTATGAACAAAATGAGGGAGCCATCATTGCCAATAACATTGCAACCATTCCTACTCTTCTTGGTCTAAGAATCAAAATCTCAACCTTCAATGGTATATTCATTACATTATCATGAAATTAACATTATTCCCATGAATACCATAAACAAACTACTTCTCTTGCAGTGCTATCCCTCTCAAGTCGCCCTCAGTTTGGCTTCGTAATCAATGCCCCTACTCATGCCAAGAGCGAACTCCGTGAATGGTAATTATCCCCACACCACCAATACATAACCACCATCATCACTAATTCAATTGACCGGCATTGCAGGTACATCGCCAACAAAGAAGAGGTTGAGAAAATGATTAGTGACAAATCTTACAAGAATGCCCAGACATTGCTCCCACCACCAACTGCCAACATCATTCAGACCATTCAGGCCGCAATTAACTCCTTCTCAACAGTAAGTATTTAGAAGGAATGACCTTATATTAGAAATTATCTTTTATTATCCACTAATTTCTCAACAATTAAATCTCAGTACAAGACTGCTTGGATCAAGGCAAAGGCAACATTGGCTCCAATCCAATCCAGCTATTGGTGCTCTACATGCAATAACTGCAACAAGACGGTCAAAGGTGAAGTGAGCCAGAACACTAGATGCATTTCGTGCTACTAACAGATTCAGTTGGAGGCAAGGTTAGTTTGAAAATCACCAACTATATACTTATCCATTCCCCCAGTATTTCCCTCTTAATTTTATAATCATTACAGGTGCAGGCTCATCCTCTTATTGTTCGACCACACTGCAACTGTTACAGCTTCTATTACTGGAGAAGACGCAGAAAAGCTTATCAGCTTCTCTGCTTTGGAATTACAAGCAGCTGAAGAACAGGTAAATAATTTACACACATATTCTACCTTAAATATGATGCTAATATACTCCAAAAATCACCAATAAAAATTCCCAGGATGTTGCCCTGACTGAAACAATCATAGCATCGCTTGAGCGACACACAATTGCTTGCTACCTAGGAAGTACGAGATTCCATTCCAAGGGAGGAAAAAAACACGCTACAACATTGTCAAAGCATAAACCAATGAGGAGATGAATGACCCAAACTCCACACCTGCCCAAAGAGAAGCAAAGAAGATAGTTTGGGGGAGATATTGATATTTAAGAAATCCCCACCGCATCCGCAGGACCCCAACCACAAATGGAGAAAGATGGAAACCCAAGCCCAGCAAAGAAACTCCAAATCCAAAAGTGAACATGCTTCCCAATTTTCTTACCCTCCCTACTTTAGAAGCTTTCCTTTAAATAAATGATGCTATTTATGCTATAGCACCAATTCCGTAGGTATCCACCTAAAAATCTTCCATATCTTGATTTTTACATTAATATTAGTTTCCATTTGGTTTTGACCAACTTCATGTTCTATTCACATTTTATATTTCAATCTTTTATCATCAACAAGAAACACAACCTTGTTCTGGGAGGTATTTTGACGAATTATGTTTCCTAAAACTATCTCTCATAAATCTTTTATGATCAATGTTTTATTAACTTCTTTATTTAATTTACTACGAGACTAAATTCTGTTATTGCAGTTTGTAATTGGGCTACAATGTTTATAGACAGCTTAGTTGTAGTCAAGATTCAGATGACTTTAGTTGTTTATCTGGTTTTATTAACGCTTGTTGGCTTTCAAGTTACTTTCTTTCTCTTGGGGATATTTACGCTATGCTTCTGATGGAGATATTACTTTCATTTGTAAAACTCTCCAATGAATGTATTTTTAATTATTTTTGTTTTGTTTATTTAATATCGTGTTTCAATTTCTGGGTTAGTGTTTATGAAGAAAATAAATAAGAATAAGATAATAAAAAAGAGAGAGAGTTCAAAATATTGTCATTCTCCTTGGAAAGTTTTACAAATGATAGTAATATTTGCATCAGAAGTATAGCATAGTTGTAGAAAGGGAGAGTGACAGCCAAATATACCCCCCAAGAGAAAGCAAGTAACCTGAAAGCCAATAAGGGTTAATAAAACTAGATAAAGAACTAAAGTCATATAAATCTTCCCTGTAACCATCACTTAGTAATTGTAAGATTTACTGTTGTTAACTTTGAACAAGAAATGGTCAAAAAGGTTGGCCTATGAAATAATCTTCCTAAGCCTAGACTACAACTAAGCTATATATCTATAAACATTGTAGCCCAATTGCAAACTGCAATAACTTAATTTAGTTTCGTAGTAAAATAAATAAATAAGTTAATAAAACATTGATCATAAAAGAGAGATAATTTCAAGAGACATAATTCATCGAAATACCTCCCAGAAGAAGGTTGTGTTTCTTGTTGTCCATAAAAGATTGAAATATAAAATGTGAATAGAACATGAAATTGAACAAAACCAAATGGAAATTAATATTAATGTGAAATGCAAGAAATGGAAGATTCTTAGATGGATGCTTACGGAGTTGGTGCTATAGCATAAATAGCATCATTTATTTAAAGGAAAAATTCTAAAGTATGGAGGGTAAGAAAATTGGCAAGCATGTTCACTTTTGGGGTTGGAGTTTCTTGGCTGGGCTAGGGTTTCCATCTTTCTCCTCATGTGGTTGGGCACTTGCAGATGCGGTGGCGATTTCTTGAATATTAGTATCTCCCCAGACTATCTTCTTTGCTTCTCTTTGGGCAGGTGTGGAGTTTGGGTCATTTATCTCCTCATTGGTGTATGCTTTGACAATGCTGTAGCGAGTTGTTTTCCTCCCTTGGAATGGAATCTCGTACTTCATGAGATAGCAGACGATTGTGTGTCGCTCAAGCGATGCTATGATTGTTTCAGTCAGGGCAACATCCTGGGAATTTTAACTGATTATTTTTGGAGTATATTAACATCATATTTATGGTTGATAGAATATGTGTGTAAATTATTTACCTGTTCTTTAGCTGCTTGTAATTCCAAAGCAGTGAAGCTAATAAGCTTTTCTGCATCTTCTCCAATAATAGAAGCTGTAACAGTTGCAGTGTGGTCGGACAATAAGAGGAGGAGCCTGCACCTGTAATGAATGTAAAATTAGGGGGGAAATACTGGGGGAATGGATAAGTATATATTTGGTGGTTTTCAAACATACCTTGCCTCCAGCTGAATCTGTTGGTAGCATGAAATGCATTTAGTGTTCTGGTCCACTTCACCGTTAATCTTCTTGCTGCAGTTATTGTCTGTAGTGCACCAATAGCTGGATTGGATTGGAGCCAATGTTGCCTTTGCCTTGATCCAAGCAGTCTTGTACTGTAATTTAATTGTGGAGAAATTAGCGGACAATAAAATGTGGTTTCTAATATAAGGTTGTTCCTTTTAAATACTTACTATTGAGAAGGAGTTAATTGCAGCCTGAATGGTCTGAATGATGTCAGCAGCTAGTGGTGGGAGCAATGTCTGGGCATTCTTGTAAGATCTATCACTGATCATTTTCTTGACCTCTCCTTTGTTGGCGATGTACCTGCAATGATGGTCGATTGAATTAGTGATGATGGTGGTTATGTATTGGTGGTGAGGTGATAATTACCATTCATGGAGTTCGCTCTTGGCATAAGTAGGGGCTTTCATTACGAAGCCAGACTAAGGGCGACTTGAGAGGGACAGCACTGCAAGAGAAGTAGTTTGTTTATGGGCATTCATGGGAATAATGTTAATTGCATTATAATGTAATGAATATACCATTGAAAGTTGAGACTTTGATTCTTAGAGCAAGAAGAGTAGGAATGGTTGCAATGTTGTTGGCAATGAGGGCTCCCTCATTTTGTTCATAGTCATTCCAGAGAGTTAATATGACTGGACGCTTCCTAATTTTTTAAAAATAAATTACAATTAGGTATATTGTTGCAGGAGAAGAAATATAATATGAGAAAGCTGGCTTTATTACCAATCACTCACGAATATATATGTCAAACTGGAACAGAATATATGAACTACCATGGTATTAGTAAATCCGATACTGTCTTACCATAGAGAAATCATATAGACATTGCACATTAATGAATGAACAGTGAGCATTCAACCTTATGTAGGAACATATGATGAAAGAGGTAATCCATGCATCTATTAGGATTCAGTATGATTTACTTACTTTGAGGCATGTCCACATCCGCATACTTGTAAAGCTGGGTGAATTATGTTATGGGAATTTCGCATGGGAGGATAGGTGGTTCTTCTTCTTCAATTGGGTCCACTATAGTATTGTTGTTTATGGTCCAAGAGTACTTATAGGAGCCTAACATGTAGTTCTCATTAGCTAAGGACACAAAAGCGTTCGATATGAAATACCTCTTGTACGGGACAAGCAGATAGTTGAAGATTCGAATATCATTGTCAAATAGGGCTGCTGAGACTTGTGTTCCTGCATGTTAAATGTTTTCTTTGCGTAAGTGGTTAATGTAAGAGTAATAAATTTAGAATGTGTTATGAATGGGAGGCTTAAAGGTGTACCTCAGAATCAGTCAAGATTATTCGTCTTATAGCGTTTGCGTTAGACTTGGGTGAATTCATCTGTTATATGTTCGACCTCTCAACAACTTGGACAAGTGTAGTCCAGGGTTCTCTCCTAGTGTTTGAAGGTTGAATTTGAGCGATTGGGAGGATACGCGACGGCATGTTTAGCTGCGAAGGAGAACCTAAAGTTATTTGGGGGACATACCAAGAGTATTTGGAATTGGTAAAGTAAAAATAGAAATGCAGTATATAATAAAAAGTATGGAAATACTATATAATAAAAAGTATGGAAATACTGAGTAACATAACATTTGTAAAAGTAGTAGCATATGTTACCTTGGTAATGAAATGCAAAAGAGAATGATTATTTATCTCCTGAGAGATGAGGGCAGCCTTCAAGAGATTGCTAGAATGGTGAGCAGCGTAGTTATTAGTGAATGGGTATTTATATTAAATGAAATAGGGAGTACATAAAAGTGAGTGGATTGATAATGAGGGGTAATTTCAGGTGGGGAGTAAATGATACTTATTTGCTGTAATAGAAGACAATTATTGATAAATTCAGTTGGAAAATAATAATTAGATGTAGCATAATGATAAATGAGGTTGTTGAGATTCTTGTTATGGCAAGGATGTGAGTTTTGTACAGACCTTTTCAGTTGGTAGGTTGATCTGTACTGATTAAGACAAATAAATTCACCACTTTCATTTGGCTAGTATAAATAATCAGTTTTATTTGCAGCAATTGATGCAATATAATGCAAGGTAACTGAAGAAGGATAGTAATTAGGTGGAATATAGGCATGGATTAGGCTGTTAACATTCTTGTGAGTGGGTTGATAATGAAAGGGAGTTTCAGTTGTGGAGTAAATGAGAGTTATTTGTTATGAAAGAAGACCATTAGAATTTCAGTTGGGAAGTTAATTAGATGCAGTATAGATATGATAAGGCTATTGACATTCTTGTGAGTGGATTGATAATAATGGGGAGTTTCAGCTTTTGAGTAAATGAGACTTATTTGTTCTAGACAATTATTGAGAATTTAAGTTGGATAGGTAAGTAGATGCAATATAGACATGATAAGGCTTTTGGCATTCTTGTGATTGGAATGATGTCAGCTCAGCACACACCTTTTGAATAAGTTGGATTATCTGTAGTGGATAATCATTTGAAAAAATAAATGACTCGGTTTTACTTGCAGGAATGAATGCAATGTAATGGAAGATGCAGGTGAAGAAGGGGCTTTATTTGTAGTAGAAAAGAATTGTTGTCATCAGTTTGGTTCGAGGAATTAATGGGGAAGGCATGCAGGGCAGAAATCAGTTTCATCAGACATGTTCATTATAGAAAACACCGAGTTTATAATTAAATTTCATGTTGTAATACCATCAAGAATGTTACCATCTTAATTTGGAACATCTGAACAACAGTCAGGATAACTTATCCAAGCATAGTCTAAAGATAGAAGGATTACCTTTGAATTGAAAGACAATTTCCATATACTTTTGAACATATGAGGACAGAGGTAGCCTGATGAGAAGGCTTGTGAAGTGCAGTTAGAATAAGAACAAGTCTAGACAGTGAAGATATCAATTATCCTGGAAAGAAAAACAAAAAAGCGTTATTTGGTAAAACAATCCAATGATTAATCTCAATTTTTTATATATGTGAAGAAACCACGTTGTTACGAGGAAATTAGATTTAGAAAAGGCTAATGATGGTGTAATTTTGCTTTTATGTATTTCCTAGGTTTCCTACCATCTAAACTCATTATTATTTTTTCCTGTATTTTGAAAAAAGTACACATACAGAAAACTTAGGTAAGTTGTTTTTTGGTTATTCATAAAGAGTCCCTATAACCAAGGTTCAATTGTATGTAATAATGAAACCACAGAAATTATAAAAAACATTGATGGTTCCATGCGTGTGAGTTTTGAGTTACTGTTTCAAATGGAGCTATCGATTATGAAAGAATCAACACCATAGACACAGATATTAGCGTGGAAAATTGGCAAGTACACGAGGGAAGAATATAAGCAGTGGGGGTGTGGAGAAAAGAAAGAGTGATGCCTGTATGGAAGACGGGTTGCCTTAGATGCAAAGGGTAGATATAACATCCCCTAGAGGTGATAAGGACTTATTTATAAACTGGGAGTCCTTCAATCTTTCAGAGCATTTTAACTCGTTCACCAAATCCACCAGCCAAAGATGGCTCCTTGTCCTCTGCCCATTGATTAAATTCTCACCCTGAGAAGCCAGTCGTACCAAGCTGCAAACATAGTAGTTTAAAACCATTTCATAATTTATTTATTTTTAGTTGTGTACAAAAACTACACTAAGCAACTACCTTTACAATTTCATCTGACCAACATGCAGAATAAATGAAGAGGAAAATATGTTAAAATTTTCTGAAGTTTAGAAATACCAGTGGGAGCAGCTGCTATGCTCTCCAAAAGATATCATAGACTCCCAAACTTGTGAAAATTAAATGGAATAATGAATTATGTCCATAGTGCAATAAAATGAAACAATGAAATGATTGTTTTTCTGAATAGTTGAGCTCAGGAACTTGGTTGAATTTGCCAGATGACCTTGAAATCTGGTCGGGTCTGGTAATTTCCCATTACATCTCCCTAAGATGACCAATGAACTTCCAATTGATAGGTTTGAATGGGTGATATGGTTAAGGTTTTTATAGTGAATGTGGGATATGGTTTGGAATGGTTTAATTATTTTAATTTTAAGCCATTCTAGGTTCTAGCATAAGGTATGACGAATATTTGAATGACCTATAGCACCTCCAATACAGCTTGTAGAAGCTTAGGTGCCAGAAAGGGAAAAATTATATATGGGGAAAGTATGAATGAAAGATAGAAAGGAAGGTGAAACATCCATGAACTATACAACTTTGGGCACAAAGACACTCATTCTCATTGAGCAATACGCCAAAAATCTAACATTAGATATTTTTATTCTATGTGATTGTCTATCATAATCATATCATTCTTGAAGGGACATATGATGAAAGAGGGAAAAAATGAATTAGAATAGAGAAGCAGCAGTGGCAGTTAGTATGAAATCAGTAGAAAAACTTGAGTGTTTTCTGAATATAAACTGAACTTATGAAAATCAGCAAGGCAATCTGCAAGCATTATGGGACAATGAAAATAAGTTCTTAATCCTCTTTTCTTTAGGTTTTTCAAATGCCCTTATTATTTAAGTACACAACTAAAGGATGTCCATCACATTTTTAAAACCAGCCTAAGTTCCAGAGGATACCACTTGATGTGTGCACTTAAGTTGGAGTCATAAACCTACCTCAGGTAGATGTTGACAGTATGATAAAATCAAAATTTTGAGATGAAAGATAGGGAGGGATTCCAAACAAATCATATGACGGAAAGAGCATAAAATGGAGAATAATAATGATAATAATAAAATACACTGAATAACCTACAAGTCCAAAAATACATAATATCCTATGACCAAAAACATACCCTGTTGACTGAACAAAATATTCTATGACCAAAAATATCAATTGACGAAAAGGAAAAACAAATATCTTTTTAGGCAAGCACAATAGAAAATTTATGCCGGGGAATAGTTGAAATGCACACATACACAGGATTCCAATTAACACTACAAAGAAAGAATGTAAAACATGTTATAGCATGGACAACAAAAATTACTGATCGATGAATGTCTAAGACAAAAAGGCTCACTGAAATTCTTGATATAAATGCCTAATCGAACCCCATAACATAAAAATATATTAAATCGATGAAATTTGCAGAAATCCAAAAGTGAATAAAAATTGTACCACGAATATGATAATATACTCTTCTTCTTTGTCGATAAATAAAGTATTCAACTTGCGAATATATTTTTCCACAAGTTTCACAAAATCTATAACCTCCTAAGCATCCACAACAACATAATTCATCCCTCTCTGACCCATCTCATCATCCACCAATCTCAACCTTTTCCTAGGCCTCCCATCACCAACATTAATGGAAACACATAGATTAGTGAAACCTGAAAAGCATTAAATTGAATACCATGAATAGAGGGAGAGAAACTAAAAACTACAAATAAGAAATTGTAGAAACTGTTTGGAGGATGACGTGGGACTTCTTTGGTTGAAGAAGCTGGGGGAAATTACAGGAGGAAGGGGGGGGGGGGGGGGGGGGAATAAAAGGAAGTTGGACGGCTGAAAGGGATGTTATTAGAAAGATTAGTAGCATGATGAAGCTTAGATGTTGAGTCTAGTGGTCCCTTATAAGTGGAGTCTTACGTTTTACAGAATAACAAGAGTAAACAGACAAACCCTATAATATTGATAAATGTTGAAACACAGGGCAACGAACACCAAAATGATGGTAAAAACCATCAAACGATTAAAAGTTGAAGCCAATAAGTGAAGCCACTATAAGAAATGTTATCCCTCAACAAAAAATAATTAAATAAATCAGAATCAATACCAACCTCATTAATCCAGTAAGAGTTTAGAACCCTGAGACCACCCAATTTCCTGCTATCTCTCTCTTCGGGAATAGAACGCTTGCTGTGCTGAAATTTTGGTTGCGTGACATCCTGCTTTGTTGGCTTCCCATACATAATACCCTTGGGAACTGGCCTCTTCCTTCCACCATATTCGAATGTTTAGATCCGGAAAATGTATAGAGCAAATGTATTTTGTCATGTTTAAGCACCTATTACAATCCGAAACTAAAAGGGCACTATTAAATTGTAAATTTTCATTATATTTAACAAGGATGGAAAACTACATCCTTTGGTACCTGCAAAGTGGAAACAGAGTCACTTGGTGACAATATAATTCCAATTACTGTAGAGGAAGAGAAGTCATTGCATGTTAGGCAACACTATAGCTTCCCCAATCAAGCAGCAACACCATCAGTGAAATTAAACAGGGATTTTTGATGGATTGTTCCCAGCAGCATTATTTTGTATTATTGGTAGGTTGAAATTCAGTAATAGGTAAGGTACGCCCGGAGATTTCACCTGGAGGGGGAAGAAGTTGCATTTTTGTTAGCACTTAAAGCATTACTAACTGTAGATTAAATGAAATTTTGTAAAGAGATAGTAATAGATGATAATTATGGGTGTGGAAAAGTGGAAGTATTAGAAAGAGGGAAAGTACATGTAGGTATTTATTTTTAATGACTGTGACAAAGGCTGAGAACTTCTTTGTACACAATATTTTTTGTTTCATCACATTTTGAAAGTTCATAGTATGGTGGCTTGATAAGGACTCTTACATTAGAAGCTGCTCTTGCTCTTGAAAGTGCAACGTGTAATTGGCCATGGGAAAAAACTGGTTGTTTCAAATAGATTCCGACATAGTCTAGGGTTTGCCCTTGTGCTTTGTTGATAGTCATTGCAAAACATAAACGAATTAGAAATTGTGTTCGCTTAAAAGGTACAGGGTATTGTTCATCACTTGGAGGTTGTAAAGGAATTCTATGAATGAAAACTTGTTTCCCTTCAAATTCTCCCACAGCAATTTCAGCTTGTATTACATTTCTTTGAATAGTTTTGCATATGAGTCTAGTTCTGTTACAAAGCCCTTCAGTTGGATCTAAATTTCTCAGTAATATCACTGGGGCATTGGGTTTAAGGTACAATTTATGTGGAGGTAAACCAGTAGGTGTAAGAGAGTTTAAAAAGTCTTCATATTGTGTTTGATCATTAGGATTTTTAGTCTCATCAAAGCTTAAATATTCAGTGCTTGATCTTGGAAAATTTTCAATTAGTAGTTTATTTATTTGATCAACAAATTCTTTTTTGGTAGTAAGTATTGCTCTATTTACTGTTTTGTCATAATTTTGAGCTAATGAGTTCAAATCTGGATAAACTACAACTATTAGTTCTTTTAAAGATTCAGTTTCTTCTTTGTGATTTAGGATTATTGCTGGTGGAAGTTTTATTACATCTTCATATATTGGTTATTCTGTGCCATCCCCAACATTTAGTAAAAATTTTGTGATTGAATGATCTAGGAGAGCTCTCATTTTTTCTGTTAGTTGGAGTTTATTGAGCATTGGCCAAATAGGTGAATTGATTAAGCAAGCATCTATTGAGTCAAACTTTGTGCCTTTCCTAACAACAGGTAATACTTGTCTAAAATCCCCTCCAAGAACAACTACTTTTCCTCTGAAAAGTTGTTTGGTATCTGTTGAATCTTGAAGTAATTCATTTAAAGCTTTTATTGCTCCTCTTTTTGCCATAGGAGCC
This sequence comes from Leptodermis oblonga, assembly GCA_016801395.1. NCBI lineage: Eukaryota > Viridiplantae > Streptophyta > Magnoliopsida > Gentianales > Rubiaceae > Leptodermis > Leptodermis oblonga. The sequence goes on from CM028751.1 coordinate 27,699,484, forward strand.
TCATCCCAAATAATGAGTTTAGATCGTCTAATTAACATTGATAAAGCACTTTGTTTGCTAACTTTAATGTTGTGGTTTCACTAAGGTCAATTGGTATTTTGAATCGTGAATGTGCAGTTCTGCCTCCAGGTAAAATTGAAGCGGCAATACCAGATGTAGTAGTTGCTAGTGCGAAATAACCTTTTGATCTAACATCAGCTACTAAAGCTCTATAAAGAAAAGTTTTTCCTGTTCCACCAGGTCCATCAACAAAAAAAGCCTTATTTTAATTTTCATAAATAGCTTCTGATATAAGAGAGAAAGCTTCTTTTTGTTTGCCATTAAGCATTTGTATTGTATTTAAGTCCTCTTCAGTAATTTTAATGTTTTGTTCTGCTAAGATTTATGTTGTTTGGTCTTGTAAGTCATTTATTGTCATACTTGTTGGGACCAAATCATAGTCATGAATGTTTTTTCCCATTGATTGCAAAAAATCGTTGATTTGTTCGAAAACTTTTTTTGTAACTTGCAATCTTGTTAAATCTTTTTGTCTCATTAAATCTTCAGACATTACATCTCTGAATTTATCCCATAATTCTTTAGGGTTATTAGGGGTTGAGTCTACTAATAGAGTAGCAAATAGTCTACGTAATTCGTAAGGCATGTGAAACAATGATGCTTCTTCTAGACATAATTCTTGACTGTTATCATGTTGTAATATGCCACGAATGAGAGCAGCCTCACGGAAGGTATTTACCATTTTTCCATTAAATGATTTCAGGTCATTAAAAGATTGTGGGCATCTTACTTTTGATAATAATTGTCTTAGGTAATATCTTTCTCCTTCAATTGGGTGAGCTGCAACTATTCTACCAACAGAATTTCCTCTTTCTCTATGTTTCCATCTCTTCTCTTCTAATATCCAAACAAAATGGTCTGAAAATTCAGAATAAGTGAGGTTCAACGACTTTGCTATATCATTTTTTTTGTTCATATAGAAATATTCAGTGAGCATTCTTCTGTTATTCATTGGGTTTCTCAAAATATTTTTAAGCTTGCCTTTCCTTTTAAATGTTATAGGTTGATAGTTCTCCAAGTGGACAGTGAGATGAATTACAGTAGGTTTAATTTCATTGAGTTGGAATCGAAATATTCTCCAAACAGCTTCAGGTGGAGCTATCCATCTAGTTGTTTGATATTGTTGTATTTCATCAATTATTCCATCCGAACCTTCAGCATTGACATGAAAGTTTATCTTGTCACTACCTTTGCAGATGTATTTGTATATGTATTTTACTACCTTTATTGTAGAACATATTTCTACATTTATGTGACAATCAAACTTTGCAAGTAAATATGGATTGTAAGGGACAACCCACCTATTGTCTAATAATGCTTTTCCTATCCATACTTCTCTACCATCTTGTCTTCTACGATAGATAGGATATGCATCACTTGTTTGCATAGTTTGTGGGCAAAAATCTTTTGGGTAAGAGTTTTTACACTTTCCATTTTTCATACAAATATTTGAGGGATTCATGGCCCCACATGGACCATGTAGCATGTGTTTAACAACCATATTGTATAAGTATGTGTTTCTTTCTTTGTCCGGTAATTCAGCACATACTATTTTGTCATACTCTTCTGGGCTATACATTTTATATTGAGGCTTTAAAATTAATTAAAAATGTACATATGGGAGCCCTCTCTTTTGGTATTCTATGACATAGGTATATGCTGGTACCTCACCAAAAAATTGTTTTTTAAGAAGTTCATCTTTTAATTCTTGTAATTTTACATGGAAAACTCTAACTACCAAGTCTGGCCTATTTTGACATTCTTCATTTTGGATTAGAAGTTCTTTGATTTCTGGCCAGTTAGGATTGCGAGTCATGGTTATAAAAACATCAGGTTTGCCATATTTTTGGACTAATGTCATTGCATCAATCATGAATTAAGAAATTCGATATGTATCGCACATACGTATTGTAAATTGTAAAGAATCGTTGATTTTTTGTACGATTCATATCGCAAAATTGTGATACAATACATACATTTTTTAAATTTTGTCTTTAAATTTTGAGCCCAGCTTAAATATTAAACTCGAACTCATCTCAAGACTACTAATCTCGAGCTTGGCTCAAGCTTAGTTATAAAATTTTAGCTAACGAGTATATGGAACATGAGCAAACACATCCCAGAGGACCCAAACTAACTATTTCAGTAAAAAGAGATAGCAGCTCTTCGCCTTTTATAAGAATTCAGGAAGGCTAAGCTCTCATAATTATCCGATGTGGGATAAATGGTTTCTCAGCCCTTTAGGTTCTCAATATATATATTAAACGCTATTGCATTAATAGCAGCTTGTGTTGCTTTAGTGGTTAAGGTTGTCTCATTTTCACTTGGGGGTGTGTGTTCGATTCTTGCTGCCTCAATTCTTCCTTTCTCTTTTCTATTTTTTTCTTTTTTTTTTTTCCTAATTATCAATCATTATTTTTCTTTGTTCTCTTGCTAAATATCCTTTATTGTTTTAATCTATCGTTCATTGTTTTCCTTTTATGATAGAAAACATACAATTATAATTTTTATACTTAATTATGTATGATAAAAATAATATAATTATGACATGTCTTTTGTATATATTCAATATTTATAAATTTTTATTATATTATTATATACAAATGTATCTTACGATACGATACGCGTATCGTGAAACTACGTTTCCGATACACGATACGTATCTCGATTCGATAACTATGGCATCAATGTATTTCCTTCTCATGTTTCTATGCCCTCCTATAAAACTTGGTGGCAAAATTATCCTTTGTCCAATTTTTGATCCTTGAGTTTCTCCTGCTGCAACTGAGTCAACTATTCCTTGTAAAAATTCTTTTCTAATTTCTTCTTACTGCAGTCTAAAATAGTCAAGTCTTTGATTTTCAAGCTTAACGTATTGGTCAACTATGTATTGTTGGAATAGGTGGCCGAAATGAAGTAGGAAAGACTGATCATTTGGCCTGATTTGCAGTTTATAAGCATAATATTCCCTAACTGAAATAAAGTTAGGGTCTTGATTTCCACCTTGTAAGGCTGATTTGTATTTGTGGGGAAAAATAAAATACTATGAGTGTCTAATATAAACATAGATAGTATAAGATTTACAGAAATTGATAAAATGGAAGTACCAAGAAATAAATTGTGAATACTGACCATCTTGTTCTGTTTGGAGTAATTCATCAGCATTAGTTGCACCCTCAGAATTTATCAAACCTTCATTATTTGTTTTTCTTGTCCGCTTCCTTTTTCCCTGAATTGTTGATTTCCTAGGAATGCCTTCATGCCATCCCAGGTCTCCAAATGGAAACATTAGTGGATACTGTAGAGGGTCATAACACCCATAATAATATTCGATTTTCTTGGAATGGCCACTATGGGTATAGACTTGAATGTCACGATGACTTGGTTCTACATTTTCTTCTCCCTCAACCCACAAAGCTACAACTTGTGATGTTGTAGGTTTATTGAAGACTCTTTGGTCGACATTAGGAATTGATCTTAAAACAATTTGGTAGGTTTCTAATTGAGGGACTTCTCTTAAACTTCTAAAAAATTTTGCATAAGGATTCAGTTGTAAAATGTCAATAATCTTTTGCAATGTTGTTTCTGATAATCTTGGACATGCTAATATTCTATTTGTCACTTCATTTTCTGTATCATAGAACTATAATTGAAGGCTCTTGTTTTTATCATTTGGCATCAAATCATTCAAGAAGTGATATACTTGACCTTGTATATATTCTTTTATTTCTTATTGAAAATTCTTTATCAGATTTTACTCCGAAAGAAGTAAATGCAAACATGTTATTGTAAGTTCTTATGTAAATCCTAAATTCTTTAGCTTCAACTGATGATAAAGTGAACAATTCCCTAAGAACATCTGGGATTTTATTGTTTGCTAGAACTACATTGCCATTTGAGCAACAAAAAATTGGTGTTTCATGAGGTAATCTTTTCGCTTGACAATGAAGGCAATCTTTTTGTTTTGGGAGAATATCAACAAATGCTTTAATAAAGTCTAATAAACCTCTTCCAGATTTAGGGAGTGTTCCTATCATTAAAACAACCAATAGAAATGAGAAGGTGACCATTTTATTTATGGGAAAAGCAATTATGTGTACATTTGTGTATTTTAGTTAACCTGTTCATCTCCGTTTTGGTTGTTGCTTGGTGGTATCATGACCTATTGTTTACAGTAGAAAATTAAATTTAAATGTTGTATGCTTAAAACTACTAATATTATTGAAGTTACTAACACTAAATATTATAGGTACTTGGTTGTCTTTTCTGTGGATCTGAGGTTTTATGTGAACAACTGGTGGATTTTCTTCCAACAGTTTGAGGATTTGCATGTGGTTGCACCTTGGAAGTACTTGTACGTGACCTTTTTTCTTTCCAACGTAAAATTGCTGCTCTCCTATATTGTTGCCTAGCGAAGGAGTCAATTCTTTTGAGTAATGAACTTTGTCCAACTGTACAGTTGTGTTCCAACATCTGTAAAAAACAAAGCACCCAGTTACAAAGTACATATCATCCCAGTTATGAACTTTTAGGCCGAAAAACAAAGCACATCCAGTGAGGCAATCAAAGAATTTATGTATATTAATCTCTCGAGAAGGAGATTCGAGGAACACACAGAAAACATTGGAGAACAAAAGCATGGTCAATCCTTCATCAGGGTCAATGAGGAAGGATATTTCCATTCACATACAAGATAGCAAACAATAAGTCTGAAACTATAGTTACTGGTACCATTGGCTTGATAAAGAAAACCAAGCAACCAAAAACTACATGCTTAACAAACACTCCAAATTCAAATTCAACGTTTGTTTTATTAGTAGATTTCTCGTGTTGGAAAGGAAACAACCTCAATTAACATTACCCCAAAACTTAACAATCATGAAAACCATATGTGTTTCCACAGTAAAGGAACAATTGTTTCGGCTCTGATTCTCTATATTTACTTCAGCCAAAAAAAACCAAAATTGTAAAAACTAACACAGATAAAAATGTAGGTCATTGAAGCTAAAAATACTCCAGGTCATGTTCTGTCCATCAATCATCCCGAATGTTGTCAACGGTAAGCCATTTCAAATTTTTTTAAGGCCATTTAACTATCAACTAAAGTTAGATGTAAAACCATATCTTTAAGCTCTGATTTTCTCATAATAAAAATATCAAATGCCTAAATGCCTGTTTTCAAAAAATTCAATCTTCATAGCCATTACTATATTATTTCCCATCTAATCAAACACCAAAGACACAACATTTTTACATCTAAAGGAAACACAATTTACTAATCAAAACTGAAAGGTAAGACACAATTTATACTTACTTTCAACTTTCACTCTAACCGCTTCCCTCCTTAACTTGTTAACTTGGCATCTTGCGAACTGAAGTACCCAAAAGAGAAAGAACTCCACCACTGATCTGTATTTATTATTCAGACCAAAAGTTGCCATAGGACCAAAAGGTATTTTTGTATATTAATTTCTCGATAAGGAGATTCAAGGAACACACATAAAACATTGAAGAACAAAGGCATGCTCAATCCTTCATCAACCTCAAAATGATGAAGGATATTTCCATTCACATACAAGATAGCAAACAATAAGTCTGAAACTGTAGTTACTGGTACCATTGGCTTGATAAAGAAAACCAAGCAGCCAAAAACTACATGCTTAAAAAACAGTCCAAATTCAAATTGAAGGCCTGTTTTATCAGTAGATTTCTCGTGTTGGAAAGGAAACAACCTCAATTAACATTACCCCAAAACTTAACAATCATGAAAAGCATGTGTTTCTGTAGTAAAGGAACAATTGTTTTAGCTCCGATTCTCCATATTTACTTCAGCCAAAAATAAAACAAAATTGTAAAAGCTAAAGAAGATAAAATTGTAAAAGCTAAACCCTAATGATTTCAAATTATATATAAAAGACAACTCTTTCTATTATACTTGCCTAAAATACTGCCATATGGCAGGTGACACAGCATCCTAATCAGCAAGTTATTGACTACATGGAAGCCAGAGCGGTAAAGAATTTATTAAATGGAAGCCAGAGTGGCAAAGAATTTATTAATTAAATCTGATGTAATCTCTTTCTCAAATAACACAGTCGATCTCTTTGACTTCCTCATCCATTCTTCTTATTCAATTTTTTACGTTTTCGTCAATGTAGTGGAAGAAAAAACTCCAAAAAATTACTCCGTAATTAACATGGTTTGCCCCTTGAGTTCCATCAGACAACTATGGCACTGCAATTGTTGATAATCAAAATGAATTATTCATCCGAGGCTCAAGTTTGAGGCTCAGGCAAGGTTTTTCTCAACCCACCATGATCACTATGAACAGTAGAGATGCTCACTTTGTGGGGAAGGCTGACTACGGTGGGAGGATGAAGACAATGGATATTCATGGGAAAGAGTTCAACGGCGGCGATGGAGGTTACTGTGGTGGATCCAGAAGAGGAACTGCACACATTAATATTCCATTCAATTTCACATCCTGTTCTTATTTTTGGGAAAGAACAGTAATGGATTTTCTTCTTGTTCCTGGTTATTTTGTTTTTGTCTGCATTTTTTTATTTTTCTCCTATTTGTAAAGTTTGTCTTGTGTTGAATTGAGTTAATCGGATAGTTTCATTCAGATAATTAAGCTGTAATCTTCATTTTCTTTATAGCGTTTTGTTTTTATTTGAATTCTTATTTGGCTATAAGAGAAATAAATTTGCTTGCTGGATATTGATTTCGCTCTTCTAATGGTGGTTTGGAATTTGGAAATCGATTGTTTTGGAAGAATAGATTGACCAACCACCAAAGGCTAACAAATCCCACAAGCCTCCTGCTAGCTATATAGGACTTTGTTTACTTTGTTATCGCGTAGGAACTCTTTGTCGAAATCCAATCTTTGTAATCTCCAAGCCTCCTGCTAAGCTGTAATTGCTTAGTTCTGACTATATAAGGTTACTTTTGAAATCTTGCATATCCTTTCAAAGTATTTTAATGAAATTACTAGAGGTACAACTTAAAAGGCAATGCTGGTTTATATCACTAATCATACATGAATTATTTTTCTGTAAATTTGCTGATCCATATTTTTGACAATTGTACTTCATTTACAGGTGGAGTTTTTGTACGGCTATAAGGTAAATCATGTGAATTATTTTGGTGTTCCTTTTACCATTGTCATCAATATTTCCCTGATCTCAATACACTCTCGTTTATCATGGCTCCAAATCTGTTCTTTGGGATGTGTAGGTGGGTGAACTCACTTCTTTATTGACCTTTGACTTGGGTTCGCTAAAGAATACTGTCAGTGAAAATGTATCAAGAGACCGTGGCTTTAGAGCGCTCAATGGGGTAACCTACTTACGTTGAGTAAATGTCAGCTTATATTTATGCTCAACTGCTTTGCTCATTTTGTCTCTGGTTGAAGGGATATGCTTGAATTATGCTTCTGTAACCACTTATGTATAATAGCCTAGATAAATATATTATTTTCATTTTATCTTTCTATGTTCCTGAATGACAGTGATCTTGTTGTTTGGGAAACATTTAGTATGTAGCTTCTCTGCCTCACAACTATGCGCAACTCCTTACATAATTGAACCTTTTTCAATTTCTCTGATAGGCCAGTTCTTGGGACCATTTGCCTCCTGTTTGTTTTGTCTCCTCAACTTGCACCAATCCTTGGCTTCCTAATGTTTACTGTTAAAAGTTTTGCTTGTAAAATTTCTAGAAATTTCACTTCTTGTGTTCTTTTGGGTCTGACATTAGTGAGGCGCTTGCTTATGCTTTACAAAAAATAAACGATGGAAAAGAAAACAGATGATAAAGAGTTTGAAAATTTTTCTGCCAAAGGCTCTTGAAGTAAAACGCAATATATGGATGTGACATATAGAAACTCTTTGAAATCATCTGGTAATATTCATTGTCTTGTTGGGTTTGGTCATATTTCTCCTAAAGGTATGTAGCATATGGGGACATTTGTATCCATTATCCAATTGTTTCCACAGAATAAAACTACTTTTTTGTTGAATAGTGAATATATTTTTATTGTCATGTATCACAACATAGTTAGGTTTCAGTGGTTGTTCTCATGTTCAATGACTTGAAATGCAGTTTTTAAGGAAACTCCATGTTTCTAATTTGCTGTTTGGAAATACTCCCTTTTCAAATTCTCAAAAGTTTGAACTAACTTCATTTTTTCCCATCGCTGTATTTACCCTTTTACTTGTTTGCCTTTGAAATCTGAGCTTGTGAACACCCTTTTCATTATAGTTCTTGATAATTTGAGAAGAATTATAAGATATAGGAAAATGGTGATAGTTGTTTTCTTTATTCCTACAGGTGTTTACTTCTCTTCTCCATTGATTATGCATCTTTTTATCTAGCTTATTGCTTTTTACATTCATCTCAATTTGTATTTTCCTTTTTAATACCTAATTAATTTGGTCTTCCTTCTGAAAGAAATAGTTGGGGAATTTGGTGTTAGTGCCACTTCTTCTTGGGTCAAGGTTGTTCACCCTTTCTTTATGGCTCTTAGATTATGGATGAATGGCTTGTTATTAGTAGATTGGGTTTTTAGAGTTCTTTTCTTAATTCTTTATAAAAATTTAGGTTATTTTGCACATGTGGCAGCGATTATGTCATTTACACTGATTTAAAATTAAGTTCTATTATGAACCGTTATCATGGTCAATGTATGAATGTGTAGAGCTTTTTTCATTCACAAAATATGAGACTTGGGCTGGCATTTGGAGGAAATTGTGAAGAATGAGGATGTTTAGAGGTCAAATGAAAATTGAGTATAGGCAAGTTTCTTCATCAAGTGAAAGGCGACAATGCATAGGTCCCTTGCTGTCATGTTGATTGAGATGAGAGCAGTTTCCAGAAAATGTCAGAGTATGTTGTTTTATAGTATATACGACTGTTATTGTTGACAATTTCAAACTACACTATATTTTCTCATATGTTAAACTAGAAGCAACTTGTAGATTATTGACTTGAATGGTGCCTCTTTCTACAGCCTTAGGCACTTGGCTTTCAGCAGTTGAATTTGGCTAACCTGATGTGGTGTTGAGCTAAAGAATTGAAGAAATTTGCATGTGCAGAATTGTTTATTTGTTCCAAGTTATCAAAGTGTGTCAATCCACAAGATGATAACTATATTTATAATAATGAACAAAAAAAAACCTCAACCAAACAATAAACTGGACCATCATCGCGCAAGACAATGCTAGTGTGTGTATATATATATATATGTATATAATGCTAGTATATATATATATATATATATATATATATATATATACCATAATCGAGGAAGGGACAAACTCTGCAAATCCATTAACTAGTAGTAATAAGGCATATTTTACAGAACAAACTATCCGTCAATTAAACCATTATTCAAAATGAAAAACGGAGAAAAGCCCTAAAAATACCTTACACGGCTGACAGCGGCCAGCATCCTGGTCCATCATGAATAATGAATAATGCCAGATAGTTATTCTAACCTTAACTAATAATTAATAGATAAACATAGAAAGTCATTTCAAGCCAGAATCATAAATCCATAAACTAAGTATACAAAATGATAATCATAGTCTAACACTTAATAATTTAGCCTGCCATTAGGCTAAATATATAGCAAAATATTTTATTATGAAAACTTTTAAATAAACTTACTCTCAACTTGACTGCTCGCCTTCAAGTCTTGGAGATAATATGAAATTTTATTATAGAAAAGTGAAGAAACTTGGCAAAGCTCAGAAGGATACAAAATATACAAAGAAAAGTTAAAAGATAGCAAAGGAGTGGATTTCTCCTTATACCAAAACTAAGGCTATTTATAGGTGCTAATCGCCGAACTTGAAAACTATTACCAACGGATTTAAAATTTGTAATTTGAAATCCGTAACAGTACCTATTCTATTATTTTTGGAATCCGTAATAATGATGGATATTGAGTCGTCATATCAGAACAACCTTTTCTTCTTATCTTGTCTGCTTATGCTGGCTTTTTAGAATTTTGACTGGCAGGGCAAGTAACACCAGTTTTAACTGCCATAAAAATTTCTTCTAGATCCAGATCATCATCATCATTTGGATCCTGAGATTCTCCTGCAAGGCATTGGCTGTTATTAGAAGCCATTGATACATCAAATTTTTCATCTTCTAAATTTTTCGCCAAGTCTTTCTTGAGCTGCTCCACATATGATTGGATTATTTCTTCCCTGGATATAACTCCCTGTTGCATCTGCAACCTTCTGGAAATTTGTTGGAAAGGACTAATTTCCTCCCTTTGTTGATTTTTCTTCTAGTGCTGGTATTCCTGCAACTTTTCCTTGATTTGATCAATCAACTCCTGGCTATATAATTCTCCTGTTGCTGCGTCCGTCTTTGTTAATTTATCCCAAAATTTAGTATAACTAATTCTTTTGAGACAAGGAATGAGATGCTGGGTATGACCCACTTATGGACTCCATTTCCAGATCCATATAATAGAAAATTTCATAAAGAAATACATTGGACCAATATTATCATTCCAATACTGAGTCTTATGATCAAAATCTAACAATTTAGGTGAAATTTTTACCCATTCAGCATATAATGCTTTGAAGGGTTCCGGGAGAACCTTTATAGATGGACCAAAATTTATCCACCAATTAAAAAACTAATTTGGTATGGGTTTGTTATAACACTTCCCACAAATCTTTACAAACCATGAATGTTTCCTCTTTTGATTTTCATATAAGAAAACTTTTGATAGGGCATCAATATAATCTCAGTATTTAAATTTAATCAAAAAATTTTGTTCAGGATGAAGATATTCCTTATCCTTTAAGGTAGATAACCCCCATTCATCAGCAGATATTGTCTGTTTTATGATGATTTTACTAAAATTATAAATATTCGAAGTTGCCGAAGTAAAATGTGAAATTTCACATATTCCCGAATATTTCAGGATATTCTCATAATAAATTCTTTGTTTATAAGCAGTTTCAGCATATGATGCCGAGTCAAGATACCTTTGCATGAGCATCCAAGGATCATTATCCCATTGCATATCTTTATTTTCTAGGAGAAATATTATTTCTTTTTGAGAATTTTCTTGATAAGAAGAAATATTATCTTCAGTTTCTTCATCTCCCAAAACTCTAGCATATGACGAAGAAGAGGAAGCAATATTACCTTCCTTCTTTTGACTTATAAAGTCCATAAATTCCTGGTATAATGGATTATTTGGGAAAATACTCCCTGAAGCAATATTTACTGCAACAAGTTTTTTCTGTTCCTGTTGGGCAAGGATATTACCTCTGCCTCCACTGCCTCGATAAGGGCCAGAGCCCTTTCCTCATGGTATCATTGACCTGCAATATTTAAATAAATTCTGATTAAAACAAATCTTTAATAAGTCATTCATTTAAATATTCTCTTGTTAAAAAATCTGGAAGACTATTTTCATCACCTTTTTTATATTGAATTTCAAAATCAAATGGGGCTAAATGAGCATGCCATCTTGCAAACATTTGTTTTCAAACATCATGTTTAAAATCCTTATTAAACATGTATTTTGCATATTTACAATCAGTTGTTATAATAAATTTCTGATTATATAAATCATCTTGAAATTTCATTACACATTTAACAATTGCTAGAATTTCTTTTGCAATTGTTGCATAATTCTTCTGGCTATTAGACCGCTTTCCTAAATAATATCTTACTAAATATTCTTGTTTATTTTCAGGAGATATTTGTTTTAAAATTCCTCCATATCCTATATCAGAAGTATCTGTTTCTATAATTTTATCCCAATGTGGATTTGCAATCATTAAACAAGGAAGATATTTTACTCTAGCTTTAATCTTTTTAACAGATTCTGTATGTTTATCAGACCAGGATTCTGGATTCTTTTTAAGCCTATCATATAATATAGATGTATCTTTTGCTAAATCTTTATAATAAGATGAAATATAATTCAAACTACCCAAAAATCTTTGTAATTGAATTTTATTTAATATTATATCTGGAAATTTAGAAGCAAAATCAATATTCCTATTTATAGGAATTATTTTTCCTTTCTCAATATTATGTCCTAAGAATCTTATATTAGTCTGAAATAAAAACATCTTTGGCTTAGATATTACTAAACCATTTTGTATTACTAACTTCTTAAAAATTTCTAGATGTTTAAAATGGCTTTCAATATTTTTTGAAAATACCAAAATATCATCTATATAAACAATAATAAATTCACTATAATGAATAAAAATATCATTCATAATTTGTTGAAATTCTGAAGGAGCATTCTTTAAGACAAAAGGCATAACTTTCCATTCATAATGTCCTATAGGAACATTAAAAGCTGTTTTATATTGGTCTTCTTCATTAATTTGAATTTGCTAGTATCCTGATTTTAAATCAAATTTTGAAAATATTATTGAATCATATAATCTATCTAACAAATCCTTTTTATTTGGAATTGGATGTCTAATCCATTTCAGAACTTTATTAAGAGGTTTATAATTAATAACTAATCTTGGTATTCCTCTTTCTATTTCACTATGTTTATTAACATAGAAGGCAGTACATGACCATGGAGATTTAGAAGGTTTTATTAAACCTTTATGTAATAAAGATTGGATTTCCTTTTCACATAATTCTAAGTATTCTGAATTCATTTGACAAGGTCTTGCCTTAGTAGGAATTTTCCTTTCATCAAAATCCTCTTCATATGGAAGACTGACAATATGTCTTTTTCTATCCCAAAAAGCATTTGGATGATCATTACAAATTTCTAATGAGAAATTATTTAATATTAACTTAATCTTATCTTGTAATTTTGAAGTTTTTCTTCAATAGTTAAAATATTAATTTCATTTTTTAAAAAATTAATTTGATTTTTTTTTCTTAAAATATTTTCTTTAATTTCATTTAAAACTTTAGAAAAAGATTCAGTTATGAACTGAAATGTAACTTGATTATTATCATATATTCCTGTTAACCCTTTTATATCAATATGAGAAATAGCATATAATTTTTTTAAGAAAGGAGTTCCAAGTATTACTTGATTAGTTATATTTTTAATTAATAAAAAAACTTTCAGGAATACAAATCTTATTTTTACAAATATATGCTCGTGGAAGTTTAAATTGAATATCTAATTTTTCACCACCAGCATGTCTTAAACTATGAGTTGTATTTCTAAAATATTTTGTGGGAATTAATCCTTCTTGAAAAACACTTATATCAGCACCACTATCAATGAGTGCTGTAAGTTCTATTCTGAAATCATTGTCTATTAGCAAAACAATTTTTGTATACCATTTTTGAGAAGTAATTATATCTAAAGTACTTAAAAACTTTTCATCAATTATTTCTGTTTTATTTTCTTCAAAAGATATTACCTTCTCCATTTCTAATTTAGAAATTCTTTCTTCAAAACCAATATTTTCATGTTTTAAAATTGAATTTCTCTTTTTAAGTTATTAACTTCATTATTCAAATCATTTATAGTAGTGTTTGATGAAATCACATTACTTCTTTCTTTTAAAAGTTTATGAACTTCTGTCATTGAATAAGGATCATTATTAATGGAAAACTCATTATCATTTTCCTTTTCATAATTTTTACTTGTAGTAGGAATATCCTCTATTTGATCAATTATATTTGATCTTAATTCTGAATTTTTAATTAATGTTAAAAATTCAAAATATTATTATTTGTTAAAACATTTATATCCATTTTTTTAAATTGTGACAATATTTTATAAAATTCTTCATTACCAGAATTATTCTGACTTATTTGTTTTAAACATGAATTTCCTTTTTTTACAAGGATTACAACAATTTTCTTCATCAGATGATTCATCTGTAAAACTTTGATTATTAATTTCTTCAGACAAGTCTTCAGACTCTTTATTTGACTCAGAATCTGATTCTAATTCTATTAGTAATTTTGATAATTTATCTTTTAATTCTTCTTCTATATCAAGATTATTAATCTTTTTCTTCATTCTACATCTATTGGCATAATGACCTGTTTTGTCCACATTTATAACATTTTATTTCTTTTTTATTAATTTTATTATTTTTTCTTTCTAATTTTTTCTGAGAATATTTTCCCTTTTTCAAAAAACTTTTCTGGTTTATCTTTGTATGATAATTTTCTTTGGACTGGAATATCCATTCCGAATTGACTACAAAATTGACCTAATTGATTTCTTTCAGTCAATTTTTGTCTTTTAATTTGTTGATTTAATTTAATTTCATTACATAATGATAAACCTTCCTGGACACGTCGCAATTAGTCTACCATAAGTATAATCTTCATAAGGAATTGTTACTCTATCTTTCCTTAAAGTTTTTCTGATTCTTTCAGCAAATAAACTAGGAAGACCATCTATAAATTTTGACTTCCAATGATTACTATTACTTTCAGGAAGCTCCATGACTCTATTGAGGAAATCATCCTTATACCATTTAAAATCAGACAATGTTTTACATCTTAAATTCTGTAATAAAGTGCGGATATTTTCACTATTATCAGAAATTCTTCCTGTAAAATGTTCTAAAATTGTAACTATTAGTGTATAAACTGCATTTTCTATTATTTGGTTACCTTCTTGTTTGACTATTCTATATATCTCATCTTTATTTGTTTGAGATAAATAATTATCCCACCAACCTTTAAGTTGGCCAGTAAATCCAGCAACTATCATTTTTGCTATATTACTGTCACTATTATTGTTTCGCTTACATATAGAACTATACATTAACATTCTATGAACAAGATTATAAATCTGTTTTTCTGTATAACCATCTAAATTCCATTCATAAATATTTTTACTACTATAACTATTGTTTATTATAAATTCCTGTTCTTCATGTAGAATATCTACAGGTGAAGGTCTATTATAGTAATTAATTCTTTGAGTTGGCCTATCCACAAATTTGCTTTTCTGAGCAATTCTTCCTAATTTATTTATTTCATCTTTTATAATTATTTTATAATCAGAATTATTTTCTATTTCTTTTGAAAATTCTTCTTCTAAAGTATTAAGTTTTAAATCTTTAAAGTTATGATTTATTAAGTTTTCTAGATCTGTTGTTGATCTAAATTTAAATTTTTTATTTCAAGTGGAGGCTGAAGGCTAGGAGAGGCTATGACTCCCTTAGTTCCACTAGTACTTGCTAAATTTGTTTCTTTATTGAGGATTCTATCAATCCTTTCATGTAAAGATATAATATGTTCTCCTAAAATAATTAAATATAAATTTGTATAGTTTTGTTGTTCTATTATGATGTGACGCAAAAATTACAATTACAGGAAGTGCTTCTTGAGGCCCAGTATGAACTTCTTGACAAACAATGGCCCAATCTGAAGAAGACTTGACGGTGAAGAAGAGTGAACAGGCTGAAGACCGATCTGGATAGCTCGGATCAGCACGACTGATGAAGAGATGTAAATCGCACTGTTCCGATGATAATTTCAGATGATAAAGAAAGAGGCGGGGCTTTCCCCCCTGTATAAGCTCCGACGGTCAAGTTAGTACAATTGAAGAATATAAACAGTGAAGATGAATGCTGGAAAATGGTCAAGATTGCGTACCTTCAAAAGGCTGAAGACTTAGCATATATACCTCAAGTTCAAATGTGTCCGTTGAACCCTCATCAATGGTTTGTTCACCTGCTCCTTCTGTTTAGCGTGGCGTAGACGCTATCATTTTGACCGGGTTTCATGGATGCCTTCATCTCTTAGGAAATCTGAACATCCCTGCATGCAATCAAGTAGAGATACCTAATCTATGACTACCTTCACCTACTGTGTCAGTGAAGCAGGGTAGGTCGGTTTATCTATCTTAGATCGGTCGAATCAAATATTATGATAGAAATGTGAGGGAAAGGCCAAAGTATTCTAAAGTCACAAAGTCCGATCTAACTTTTTCCAAGATATAAAGCTTGGCTCGGTTTGACCGATCTAAACTGCTTGTAAGAAAATACTCACTGGCTTGGTTCGGACGACCTTTTCGACCTGAGCATGGTCCTGGGCTCTACATTTGTCTTTTTTATCATTCACTATTTGTCCTTGTTTTAGTCCATTGGGCTAGGCCCAATGAAGACTCAACTTTATGCACACCATATTATTTTATTTATCTGTCTCATAGTGACAGGAAGAGTATCTTCTTCAAATAATTTGGAGAAAACATTAAAATTGATTATCACTCTTTCTTTTTCCATTTGAAAAGATCCTTGAGGAGGATATTGACTTTTTAAAATGTTTCCATTTAATAATTTATAATCTCTTTCTATAACAGAGATATATGGTTCAATATAATTTGATACGAACCATGGTACAAAAGGAAACAAAATATTTTTTTCCTCTAAGAATTTATAAAATTCTTCCGAATATTTTCTTTTTTATCAGCAGAAAAGGATGGTAAAAACCACTTTCTAAATGGTTCCCATCTAGGTAGACTGAATTCAGTTCTAATCTTATGCTTAGCTATTGATCCTTTTTGAAAATTTATCTTATTGGTTGTACTATTCATATAGAAAAATTCATTTCAGATTCAGTTATATCCGTTCCGTTTCCTTAGTATTGTAAATACCTCTAACAAAATTTTCTCTATCTTTATGTAATAAATCAACATGATGATTTTTCTCATCACCAGAAATCTTATGATGATTTTCCTCATCACTAAAATTTCTGGGTGGAATATAATCAGGAATATATGAACAAGAAGCACCATGAGGGTTATTTCCATCACGTAAATAATTTGAATTTAAATGACTAGAATTTAAAGAAGCAGAATTAAATGATTGAGAATGACAATTATTCTCACCACCTAAATAATTATTTGCAGTATAAAAAGATAATGCAGAATTATGGTGATTTTTCTCACCACATAAATTAGAAGTAGAACTTCTGTGAGGAATGTTTTCCTCTATGAAAGGAGAAATAAAAGATCTAACAGAGGCTGATCTTGAAATTCTAGATTTATGGGAATTTCCACAATTCTTTCTGGGACAGAATGAATATTATCCATCTGTATATATATATAAGCATTAGTAATTATTAAAATAAAACTGATGCCACATTATTATATAAGTTACACAAATTATAAAGAGTAAAACGGTTGCATAAATTCAATTAAAATGCTGAAGTTATGTTTTTCTTGAAACCGTTTCTCACTCATAAAATTAGGAAATAAAAGTATTTGTAACTGAAACAATTAATTAATAATTTTATAACAGAAATCATTCCCACCAAATTAGCAAAACAATTAATTATTTTATTAAAATCTCCAACATGTTTACTTTTCCTCTCTAATTTTATCATTTAATTTCTCTCTCTACATTTTCTCTTTGTCTCTCTATGTCTATTATTTTACTTTCTCTCTCTACCTTGATCCTTTAATTTTTTTCTTTCTTTCTCTCTCTAAGTTTATTACTTCACTTTCTCTCTCCAAAAGTTTTTATCTTTCTAGCTTTATTACTTTATTTATTCTCTCTAATTTTTCTCTCTCTATGTATCTGTTATCTCACTATCTCTCTTTCTCTCTCTCTCTCTCTCTCTCTATTTATATATATATATCTAATTTTACTTTTTCTCTCTACATATCTATTTTTTACTTTTCCGCTCTAATTTTATCATTTAATTTTCTCTCTCTACCTTTGTCCTTTAATTTTTTCTCTATTTTCTCTATATTTCTCTCTCTACCTTTATTATCTCACTTTCTCACTCTACATATCTCTTTTTACTTTCTCTCTTTATATTTATCCTTTTACTCTCTCTCTCTACCTTTATTATTTCATTTTATCACTCTACATTTTTTCTCTCTCTTTCGCTTCTGACACATTTATTTTTCTCTACTTTATCTCTATCTTTTTTTTTTTACTTTTTTTATTTGGTAGTTTTCTTAGTATAGTGGAAATGGTAAATTAGAATTTTAATTGATTGTCATTGCTAATGATGAGTTAAATTAAGCATTATCAATCACAATGATACACATTGCACAATTTCAACCAAGCATAGTTGACCCTCAATCATTTCCATTGCCATTGACCCCTTAATCATTCCCGTTCTCGTTCCGATTGAGGAAGTTGTTAGGCAAACATAACGTAGGAAGTGATAAGCATGGCTTGGGTTATGAAAATAACCAAAATGGTGGTGCACCATCTACTTCTACTACCCTTGTTAATGCTTCCAAGGAAAAGAAATTTTCCTATCATTTTTATGAGAATAAGAAGAACGGTATGAATCATGCTTAGAAGTACAATGATTTTAGAAAGAAAGATTTTCAAAGAAAATAGATTTTCTAAAAATACTAAAATAGATGATTTGTTTTATATGCCTAAAAAGAAAATGCATGCTCCCCGCAGGTAAACTAAAGATTGTTCTCATCTTCATGAGTTTGCTTCATATGCCCCAAAAGGGGATGTTTGTGTGTTAAATGCTCATTATGCGCCAACATAGTTCATTTAGAAATTAACGAGACATAATGATAAGAAAAATGAGTTTAAGAATTAAAAATGCCTTTTCAATGGCCTTTTCTTTTTTTGTTTTTAATTTGTGGATGCGAATATATGTTATTTAGGTATCGGACTCCACTTGTGGTTGGATTTGAAATTTGATAATTCATGATTGTCTGATAGAGTAAAATTTTTAAGGCTAGTGAAACGTCTGATAATCAATTTTGTTGTATTTTTATTTTTTCATAATAATCTAGTTAGGATTTGTCAGATCAGATTGAGAGACAAGAACAAATAGATAATCGCAAATAAACAATACAATCCAAAACAATACACCAAAGAATACAATCCCCAATATATATATTATAAGTTCATACCATTTTTCAATAACGAAACTAAAACTATTACTAAACCTAATACTACCCTAAACCTATTACTAGGGTTTAGAATGAACACTAACATTCATGAACAAGCTCGGGATCGACTCGTTAAAAGCTTGGTTCGAGATCATTTATTTATAAATAAACGAACACGAACAAGATTTTAGACACGATTAATAAACAAACAATAAATGAACAAGAGGGATAAAAGCTCGATTACGTTCGTGAACAGCTCGATTAGAAGAACAATTTTTAAAAGAAAAAAAATATATATATAAACTCTGAATGGTATTATTTATTATAAAACTATTATTGGTCTAGTGGTAAGTTAAGTGGTTGAGTATCCAGTGCATGAGGGTTCGAATCCCACTTGAGATGAAATTTTGTCTTTATTTTCAGTTTCTGAATCCACCCAATCCCACATTGGAAATATGGAGAGATTTGGGAGGAAATCATTAGTATAAAATGATGAAGAAGCATGGAAGCCACATCAAAATAAGCTTGACCCGGCTTCCTTACAAAATGAGCTCGAGCTCAGCTCCTTAATGTTATACGAGCTTGAGCTCGAGCCCAAGAAACAGAAGCCGAGCCGAGCTCGAACACACATCTGTTCGGGCTCGGCTCATTATCAACCCTACCTATTACTACTATAAACCTATTACTACTATATCAACGAGAGTTTGATAATCATAAAGCGAAATAAAAACTATGAAAACCTCCGCCACACCGCCCAAAGAAGACCTCGCTCGACACCAATACGATAGCCAAAAATCCTCATAAACCTCCGCCACGCTGCTTGACATACAGAAGAAGAGTCAATTGCGACTGACGAAAACCTCCTCCATGCCGCCTGAAACACAATAGCCAAAAGAAGCCTTAACCGAGACTGACGGAAACCACCATCACACCGCCCAAAGCAGACCTCGCTCGACACAAATGAGACTGTCGGAAACCTCCGACACGTCGCTCAAAGTTGCATCCAACCGCGGTCGACCGCCCAAATTGCTGCTGACCAAAGTCAACTGCCCAAATTGCTGAATTCTTTTCAAAACATAATTTCGGAAAAACAACCCAAATCCAAATTTGAAACAAACAAATTTAACAAATTGTGTCAAGTCAGAAACCTCCGTCGCCCGCGCACAAAGAAAAGTCACAAACAGTATGCTCACTACAAGAAAAACAGGCATTAGTGACAAAAAATGTTTTTCCGTCAGAAGAAGTCGTCAGTAAAGACCCCATTTAATGATGAGAATTGATGTCGTCACAACAATTTCGTCAACTATAATAGTTTTAGTGACGAGATTTATAAAGTCATCAGTATATGGTTAGCGCCAACCATTCCCGCCAATTTTATGACATTTAGTGACGAACATAGTGACGAAAATTGGTTTCGTCAGTAGTTTGACGACATTTTAGTAACGAGAATTTGTGACGGAAATAATTTTTCGTCACTGAAAGCCTTCAATAACAATTTTGTGACGAGAAATTGTCGTCAGTAAAAATTTGGCCAATAGTGACAACATTTTGTTGTCAATAAAAGTGTACTTTTACCTATCAGTGAGGTAGACTAGCCGTCACTAAAAAAGTGGTCACTAATTTGTTCTAATCCAAAAAAAAAAAAAAAAAAAAAAACCAAATAGTTGAATTAAACATTAATGTAATTAGAAGTTGGGAAAAACATTAATGTAATTAAACTAAAAAATATATTTAAACTTTTAGGGATTTATTAATTGGTCAAACTAAACTATAAACTCTCTTTTAGTCCTTATTAAGGAACCCAAATAAATATATAAATATGTAAGCATTTGGATTTTATAAAGTGACCTGAATATATTTTATAATTTTTTTCTTTTAAAATTTCTCTACATAAGTATATATATATATATATATATTACAAAAATACATAAATAACAACAAGTAATTAGTATATATTAAAAAATAATAAGGATAATAGATAGGGATAGAAAAAATAAAATAAAAAAATTTACCTCTTGCTAGGATTGAACCCAAGACCTCTAGCATGAGGATACATAGGATTTACCATGAAGTCCACTACTCCACTTCTAATAGTGTTGGTGTATTTGTAAATTTATATTATATAGTATAAATTTGAAGCAAAAGAAATAAAATTTTTTTTTTCTAGGAGCGAGGATTCAAACCCATAGGCCTTAACGTTTCAATCAGTAAAACCAACTAAGCTACCTACCATTTACAATACAAGCACTACTTTTATTATAAATCAACAATAAATAAATAAAAAGAAGACTTTGTTAGATAAATATTTTCAATAATATCACTAGGGCACCCTAATATTTTTCCTTTAGTCCATAACTTTTAATAATATTAGATAGGCACCATATTGGGCTTATTGAGCCAAATCCAATCTAATTTTTATTCATATTGTTGCTCTTAATTTAGATAAATTATACTATAGCACCCTAACATTCCATCTATTTCACAGTAAGTGTTACTTTAAATATTTCATTTGTTTAAAAAATAAGTATCAGTTTACAAAATAAACATATATCATTTTTTTGCAATTTTATTATTTCCATATTTAGTGTACCCGTATCACTAATTATCTAATATTATCCCACATAATTAATTATTCCAATCCATCATATAAATTTATAATAAAAATGATGGTCTAACACCTAGAAAAGTGTAATTTGCATAATTTAATATGAGTATATCAATTTAGGAAGAATCAAGTCTACGATTCAAGTATTAATCAAGGAAATATAAGGAATTTATTACACTAAATCCAATCTGTCAACCTGATAAATTGTCTAAAGGAGATCAACTGGGTAAAACGCCCTTAAAACGCCTAACCACAGCTAACAACGGGCTGGACCCTAACCATCCTTTAAACAACATACAGATGCCTGATTGTCTTCAACAACCCATCTTCCTTAATTAATAAAAGAACAATAAAATGATTCAAGCTATAGAATCATAAACATTACAGAAAAATCAGATAACTAGATTTCATGGTTTAACACAAAGTATTTAGCCTGCGATTAGGCTAAATATAACTGAAAATAAAAATATTAAAGACAGAAAATTAAATAAGACTTACTCTAAAAATTGTCTTCAAGTCTTCAAGTCTTGAAGAGGAAGGTAGTTGTATATTGAAAGAGAGATTTACAAAAGAAGGGATTGATGATTTACAAGAGAGGGAAGAGGGAAGAGGAATACTCGTGATTCCGAGTTCTGCCTCTTAACACTAAACTAAAACATATTTATAGGCAGACCATGCCTTCAACTATTACGGATTTGAAATTTTAAATTTTAAATCCGCTACAGTATCTTCGGATTCCAAATTATCAATTTAGAAGTCCGCTACAGTAGTATTGTCGGTGGAGTCCGCAACCGCGTATGTTAATTATTTTTGGGACTTTTACCGGTAGAACCGGTTACTGAACTCTTTATTGCGAGCAGCATTTCATCAATGTCGATGTCGACTTCTTCATCTTCTTCTTGGGATTCTCCTGCAAGGCAATATCCTTGACTTGACATCGAAACCTCTGATTTTGAATCTTCCAGGTTCTGGGATAAATCTTTTTTCAAAAGATCTATATATGAAGCTATTATTTCTTCTCTGGAAACGATTCCTTTCTGCCTTTGAAGCATCTTATGGATTTGTTAGAAGGGGCTGATTTCATCCCTTGGAGCTGACTGCTTCGTCTGCTGGTATTCCTGCAGCTTCTGTTTGATTTGATCAACTAATTCCTGGCCTTGAATTACACCAGTAGCAGCATCGATCTTTATTAATTTGTCCCAAAATTTGGTATAACCAACTCTTTTATTAATTTGTCCAAAAATTTGGTATAACCAACTCTTTTATTAATTTGTCCAAAAATTTGGTATAACCAACTCTTTTTAAATATGGGATCTTTTCTGGATTATAAACCACTTCTGGAACCCATTTCCAGATCCAAGGAATTGAAAATTCAATAAAGAAATACATTGGAGCGATATTATCGTTTCAGGGATGATTATTATCCATATTCATGATTTTTGGTGAAATCTTCACCCATTCAGCATATAATACTTTGAAAGGTTCAGGTAGGACCTGGATTGATAGACCAAAATTAAGCCACCATTTAACAAACCAATTTGGTATTTGCCTGTTATAAATATCAGCACATATCTTTATAAACTAAGAGTGTTTCCTTCTTGGATTTTCATAAAGGAATACTTTAGTAAGAGATTCAATATAATCCCAATATTTGAATTTAATCAAAACCTTCTGTTCAGGATGGAGATATTCTCTATCCTTCATGGTTGATAAACCCCATTCTTCAGCGGATATGATCTGCTTAATAATGATTTTGCTGAAGTTATAAACATTCTGGGCACACCAACACCTGTAAAATGTGTTATTTCACAATTCCCTGAAGACTTCAAAATATTTTCGAAGTAAGATCTTGGCTTATAAGCCAGTTCAGCATATGATGAGCTGTCCAAATATCTCTGCATTAGCATCCATGGATCATTGACCCATTGTAAATCTTTACCTTCTAAGAGTATTATTACCTCTTTGTTGTTATTCTGGTGATATGAAGCCATATGATCTTCACTTTCTTCTTCTCTTACAATTTTTGAAAAAGAGGATGATGATGAAGCAGTATTACCATGCTTTTCTTTTTGTGATATAAACTCCATGAATTCCTCGTATAAAGGATCCTCAGGAGACATACTCCTTCTAGCAGAAACATTTTATGCTACAAGCCTTCTTCCGCCATGCTGAGCGAGGATATTTCCTCGTCCTCCACGTCCACGGTAAGGGCCTGAAGCCCTTCCCCTTGGAAGCATCAGCCTGCAATTATAAGAATTATGATCAGCCATTATTCAAAAATTCTCTAGTCAAGAAATCTGGAGGACTATTATCTTCACCCTTCTTATATTGAATATCAAAATCAAATGGGGCTAAATGAGCATGCCATCTAGCAAACATTTCCTTAGAAACATCATGCTTAAAATCTTTATTAAACATGAATTTTGAATATTTGCAATCAGTTCTTATTATGAACTTTTGATTATAAAAATCATCTTGAAACTTTAACACACATTTAACAATAGCTAAGATTTCTTTGGCTACCGTAGCATAATTTTTCTAGGTATCATTCCATTTTCCAGAATAATATCTAACAAGAAATTCTTGTTTACCATCTTTAGATTTTTGTTTTAAAATTCCACCATAACCTATATCTGAAGCATCTGTTTCTATTATTTTCTACAGATTAGGATTTGCAGTCATTAAACAAGGTAGTGATTTCACTTTAGACTTAATTAATCTAACTGCCTCAGTATCTGTTTCTATTATTTTCTCCAGATTAGGATTTACAATCATTAAACAAGGTAGTGATTTCATTTTAGACTTAATTAGTCTAACTGCCTCAGTATGATTTACTTTCAGACCATGGCTTAGGATTTTTCTTTAATCTATCATAAAGAATCGCAGTATCTTCATTAAGATTTTTATAATAGGAAGAAATATAATTTAAACTTCCTAAAAATCTTTGTAATTGAGTTTTATCTATGATTTCATCTGGAAATTTTGAAGCGAAATCTATGCTTCTGTTAATAGGAATAATATTTCCTTTTTCAATATTATGACCCAAAAATCTAATTTTTGTTTGAAACAAACTCATTTTTGATTTAGATATAACTAAACCATTTTGAATAATCAATTTCTTGAAAATTTCCAAGTGTTTGAAATGAGTTTCAATATCTTTGGAAAATATTAAAATATCATCAATATAAACAATGATAAATTCACTATAAGGAATAAAAATATCATTCATTATTTGTTGAAATTCTGAAGGAGCATTCTTCAGACCAAAATACATTACCTTCCATTCATAATGTCCTATTGGAACAGTAAAAGTTGTTTTATATTAATCCTTACTATTAATTTGTATTTGCAAATATCCTGATTTTAAATCAAACTTTGAAAATATTATCGAATCATATAATCTATCTAATAAATCCTTTTTATTAGGAATCGGATGTCTAATCCATTTTAAAACTTTATTAAGAGGTTTATAATTTATCACCATTCTGGGGATTCCTCTTTCAATTTCACTATATTTATTAACATAAAATGCAGTACATGACCACGAAGATTTTGAAGGTTGTATTAATTCTTTTTGTAAAAGAGAATGTATTTCTTTTTTACATAATTCTAAATATTTTGAATTCATTTGACAAGGCCTAGCCTTTGTTGGAATTTTCTTTTCATCAAAATCATCTTCATATGGAAGACTAACAATATGCTTTTTTCTATCCCAAAAAGCATTTGGATGATCATTGCAAATTTCTAATGAAAAATTATTAATTATTAATTATTAATTTTATTTTATCCTGTAATTTAGGATTTTGAATTTTTTCTTCAACTGTTAAAATATTTATTTCATGTTTTAAAAACATCAATTGATGCTTCTTCCTAAGAATATTTTCTTTTATAGTATTTAATACTTTTGAAAATGGTTCATTATAAATTGGAAATTTATTTGATTATTCTCATAAGTTCCTTTTAATCCTTTAGAATCAATATGATAAATAGGATATAATTTTTTCAAAAAAGGTGTTCCAAGTATAACTTGATTTGTAATGTTTTTAACCAATAAAAAACTTTCTGGAATGCAAACTTTATTTTTGCAAATATATGCTTTGGGGAGTTTAAACTGAACATCTAATTTTTCTCCTCCAACATGTCTTAGACTATGAGTAGTTTTTTGAAAATATTTAGTAGGTATTATACCCTCTTGTATTACACTAATATCTGCACCACTATCAATTAATGCAGTTAATTCAATTTGAAAATTATTATCTATTAAAAGCATAATTTTTGTATACCGCTTTTGAGTAGTAATAGTATCTAAAGAACTTAAAAATTGTTCATCACCATCTGGTGGTTTTTCTTGAAAAGTAATTATCTCTTTTCCTTTTCCTGTCATTTCTAATTTAGAAATTCTTTCTTCAAAACCAATATTTTCTTTTTTAAGAAATTGGATTTCCTTTTGAAGGATTTTGACTTCATTATTCAAATCATTTATTGTACTATTAGAAGTTAAACTATTACTTCTTTCTTTCATTAATTTTTGAACTTCTATCATAGAATATGGTTCATTATAAATTTTAAAATCATTTTTATTGTCAAAATCACTTTCATTATTCCTACTAGTAGAAGGAAGATTTTGAATATCATCAATTATTTTTTATCTTAATTTAGAAATTTTGATTTGTTTCAAAAATTCTAACAGACTATTATCTGTTAAAACATTTATGTCTCTAAATTGAGACATTATTTTATAAAATTCTTCATTTTCATAATTATCATTTAACTGTTTTAAACAAGATCCTTTAGTTCTACAAGCACAATCAGAATCTGACTCATTTGACTCATTTGATAAATCATTTTTTGAAAAATTTATTTCATTATCTTCATCTGAAGATTCTGAACTAAAGCTTGTTTCTAATAATATTTTAGAAATCTTATCTTTTAATTCTTCATCTATTTCTAAAGAATTTATTTTCTTTTCTAATTTGCATTTAGTTGCATAATGACCCATTTTTCCACATTTAAAACATTTAATTTCTCTTTTATCTTTCTTTCTAGCTATTCTAGCATTCTTTCTTTCTAATTTCTTTTCTCTTTTCTTTTTAGAATATTTTTTCTTTCTGAATTTTTTTTCAGATTTTTCTATCCTATGAGGCTTTTATTTGGAAATGGAATTTCCATTCCAAATTGATTACAGAAATGTCCTAATTGACTTCTTTATGTTAATCTCTGACTTTTAATTTGTTGATTCAATTTTATTTCATTACATAATGATAAACCTTCTTGAACGCAAGTTGCGATCAGTCTACCATATGTATATTCATTATATGGGATAGTTATTCTATCCTTTCTTAAGGTTTTCCTTACCCTTTCAGCAAATAAGCTGGGAAGACCATATATAAATTTAGACTTCCAATGACTACTATTACTTTCAAGCAATTCCATGACCCTATTAAGGAATGCATCTTTATACCATCTAAATTCAGAAAGTGTTTTACACCTAAGTTTCTGTAATAAAGTACGGATATTTTCACTATTATCTGAAATTCTACCCGTAAAATGTTCAAGAATTGTAACAATTAGTGTATAAACAGAATTTTCAACCAGTTGGTCAGCTTCCTGTTTAACAGTTCTATAAACTTCTTCTTTATTTATTGGAGATAAATAATTATCCCACCAGCCTTTTAATTGGCCAGTAAACCCTGCAACTATCATTTTTACAATATTACTGTCAGAGTTACCATTACTGTTACAAATAGTACTATACATTAACATTCTATGAACAATATTATAAATTTGTTTTTCTGTATAACCATCTATATTCCATTCATAAATATTTTTACTACTATAACTATTATTATTAATATATTCTTGTTCCTCATGAAGAACATCCATCGGAGATGGCCTATTATAATAATTTATTCTTTGTGTTGGCCTATCAGCATATTTATACATTTCTCCTATTTTATTTATTTCATCTTTTATTACCTTTTTATATTCTGGATTTTTTTCAATTTCATTTGAAAATTCTTCTTCATTTGTGGTTATATTTAACCCTTTAAAATTTTCATTTATTAATTTTTCCAATTCTGGAGAAATAGTTTTAAACTTAAAATTTTTTATTTCAGGTGGAGGCTGAAGACTAGGAGCAGCTAATACACCTGTATTTTCTTTTGTATTACTAGTGCTAGGTATATTACTAGTACTAGCCCCTGTATTATTTTCTATTAATTTATCTAATCTATCATGTAAAGAGAGAATTTGTTCTCCTAAGACAATTAGATACACATTTGTATAATTTTGTTGTTCAATAATTTTGTTGATATTTTTGACTGTTATTGTCAAAGTATCTTCTTCAAATAATTTTGAAAAAGTAGTAAAATTCATAGAAATTTTATCTTTTATTATTGTAAAAGATCCTTGAGGAGGAAATTGACTCTTCAAGATATTACCATTAGGTAACCTATATTCTCTTTCTATTACCGAGATACATGGTTCAACATAATTATGAATAAACCATGGAACAAAAGGAAACAAAATATTTTTTTCTCCTAAGAATTTATAAAACAGCTTTTACTGTTCCAATAGGACATTACGAATGGAAGGTAATGCCTTTTGGTCTGAAGAATGCTCCTTCAGAATTTCAACAAATAATGAATGATATTTTTATTCCTTATAGTGAATTTATCATTGTTTATATTGATGATATTTTAGTATTTTCCAAAGATATTGAAACTCATTTCAAACACTTGGAAATTTTCAAGAAATTGATTATTCAAAATGGTTTAGTTATATCTAAATCAAAAATGAGTTTGTTTCAAACAAAAATTAGATTTTTGGGTCATAATATTGAAAAAGGAAATATTATTCCTATTAACAGAAGCATATATTTCGCTTCAAAATTTCCAGATGAAATCATAGATAAAACTCAATTACAAAGATTTTTAGGAAGTTTAAATTATATTTCTTCCTATCATAAAAATCTTAATGAAGGTACTGCGATTCTTTATGATAGATTAAAGAAAAATCCTAAGCCATGGTCTGAAAGTCATATTGAGGCAGTTAGACTAATTAAGTCTAAAGTGAAATCATTACCTTGCTTAATGATTGAAAATCTTAATATGGAGAAAATAATAGAAACAGATGCTTCAGATATAGGTTATGGTGGAATTTTAAAACAAAAATCTAAAGATGGTAAACAAGAATTTCTTGTTAGATATTATTCTGGAAAATGGAATGATAGCCAGAAAAATTATGCTACGGTAGCCAAAGAAATCTTAGCTATTGTTAAATGTGTGTTAAAGTTTCAAGATGATCTTTATAATCAAAAGTTCATAATAAGAACTGATTGCAAATCTGTAAAATTCATGTTTAATAAAGATTTTAAGCATGATGTTTCTAAGCAAATATTTGCTAGATGGCAGAACTCGGAATCACGAGTATTTCTCTTCCTTTTTCCCTCTCTTGTAAATCATCCATCCCTTTTTTTGTAAATCACTCTTTCAATATACAACTCCCTTCCTCTTCAAGACTTGAAGACAATTTTTAGAGTAAGTCTTATTTAATTTTCTGTCTTTAATATTTTTATTTTCAGTTATATTTAGCCTAATGGCAGGCTAAATACTTTGTGTTAAATCATGAAATCTAGTTATCTGATTTTCCTGTAATGTTTATGATTCTATAGCTTGAATCATTTTATTGTTCTTTTATTAATTAAGGAAGATGGGTTGTTGAAGACAATCAGGCATCTGTATGTTGTTTAAAGGATGGTTATGGTCCAGCCTGTTGTTAGTCGTGGTTAGGCGTTTTAAGGGCGTTTTACCCAGTTGATCTCCTTTAGACAATTTATCAGGTTGACAGATTGGATTCAGTGTAATAAATTCCTTATATTTCCTTGATTAATACTTGAATCGTGGACTTGATTCAAGTTTAAATAATTATTTTTAATTATTAATAATTGTGCAAATGTCTAAAATGATAGCTATTGTGAAATGAATGAAGAGTATAATATAATTAATTAGTATACACACATATACATAATTATTTATGTAACTAGTATATATGTAACAGAGACTATAGTCTCTGTTACATATACATAATTATTTATGTAACTATTGTGAAATGAATGAAGAGTATAATATAATTAATTAGTATACACATATACATAATTATTTATGTAACTAGTATATATGTAACAGAGACTATAGTCTCTTCAGATGGACCATGCAACCATTGAAAATTTGGCCTTGTATAAATTAACTTTGCAATTGCACATTCAATTGTATAAGTCAAATTCAAAGATTAAATAGTCTCCTAAAGAGACTATAGTTTTTCCCGTTGATTAGTTTGCACATATATAATAATACATTTTTATACTTTCACTCTCTCTCCTCACACGCTCACTATATTATCACTTTCTTGCTCTTCTCACGTTATCTCTCTTATATCACTTTCTATCTCCTCTCATGTTATATATCTTATATTCCTTTCTCTCTACTCACATTATCTCTCTTATATCACGTTCTATTTCCTTTGACATTATATCTCATATATTCCTTTCTTTCTCCTCTCAATTTATCTATCTTCTCCCGCTCTCTCTATGTATCACTTTCTCTCTCCTCTCACGTTATATATCTTATATCCCTTTTTTTTTCTCTCCTCTCAATTTATCTATTTACTCTCTCTCTATCATCACTTTCTCTCTCCTCTCAATTTCTCTCTCTCATCTTACTTTATATTTCTTCTCTCGGTTTCTTTATCTTATCACATGGTGGTGAATGTGAACTAGTAAATTATGGTAGTTGTATATTTTAGTTAAAATTTTAAATTTTGAACATTTTTTAAAATTGTTCAATGTTTATGACATTTATTTTAGGATGCAACAAAAATTAATCAAGAATGAAGGAATAAAAATTAAATACTTAAAGAAGTAAAAAAAAATGAAAATTTTATTTATATATATAAAATAAGTATTATATGTACAAAAGAATATTAGATAAATTATATTATTTGAAAATTTTGAAATTTCGTGTGAATTGTGAAACATAAAATTTTAGGGGGAAAGAAAAAAGGCTTTTGAAAATTTCACTGGAAAAATAAAAATAAAAATAAAAATAAAAAATGACACCGTTTCATGGAGTTCAGGATCTCCTGTTACACTATTGTGTTACACTTCCTGTTACACTCATTATAATGATGCCACGTGTCCTTGTACTTTACTTAACCTAACTGAAATAAACTTTGGTTAACTCATTGTTTTACTTGACTAGTTTCCGAAACTAATTACTGTGATAACTTTTTTTTTCCCTCCTCTCTGTGTCAAATATTTCACGATCGTCCATCACCATTGACCAACTCCTCTCTTTTTTCTTTTCTTTTTTTCTTTGTTTTTTTAACTCCTTTATATAGCTTTCTATTGCACCGATTAGCGCCATACAGCAGTAAGATTGCTTGCCATTGCAGAAGAATCATGACATTATGCTTCAGTACAACAGAAAAGCAAAATAATGGTTCACAAATTCCCCACCATTAAGAAAATTATCAACTAAGAAAACATAAATCCTGGGTGTCTTCTCTAAATTAAGTTGCAAAACAACCCAATACTAAGCTAAAACCATTGAAACTAAAGAAGCCATGCTCTGTTTACAACTTCTTCCCATCAAGAAAATGGAACAGGACATTTAATTCTACCATCCAAATTAAAATTAGGAACAAAGTTCAAGTTCGTTATTAAACAAGCCATCGTCGTCTTCTACATCATTATCATTTTCATTGTATACCTTTCAATGGTGAAAAGATAGCAACTTTACAACATTAAACTTGATAAACATATGAAATTTTGAAAAATAACTATCAAATTCTCATTATCAAGACCATGGGAAGCCTTAAATCAAGATTTTGTATATTACACATGCTCTGATTAATGAATTGAAGCAGGCCATGTTTGTTACCACCATCATAAATCAATAGAGTTCAAAGAATCACAATTTTCAGCAAGTTCAATAAAACTCCTGCGACTTCTCGATTCCAAATTCTTAGGACTTGAGAAAAACTGAAAAAGAGTTGTCGTCCACTCTTTCACAGTTCTCTTACTCCAATTTCTTTATCCCCTCACAATTCCTCTGCAGATAATTAAACCCATAATCACCCACTTGAATCGCGGATAAGCAAAGGTTCCCCTTGCATCACTATTTACATCAAAACACAATTGGCTTCTGCATCTGGCATCTGGCATATGGGATTGGAAGATCTTGAAGATGGCGGCACAATGCGAGCCACTGAGAATAGCGGAGCCTACATATAGAGATTATGAGGGAAGAAAGATTAGGCAAGAAGTAGACCGAAAAAGCAGGGAGAAGAGAGACACGGGTTCGGCCGGTGAAGAAACGGAGGGGATGGAGGGTGACGGCGTGAAGATTGAGGAGTAATTTAGTTAACTAATCCAGTAAAAAATAGGTAAAACAATGAGTTAACTAGAGTTTATATAAGTTAGGGTAAGTTAAGAAAAAAGACACATGGCAACATTACAATGAGTGTAACAGGAAGGGTAACACATAGGCTCTGTTCTCTTAGTACTATAGATAAAAAATTTTTTGGTTAAGGAAGAATTTTGTTTTGGAGGAAATTTTTTTTGGGAATTTGTGTAGGAAAGAGAAGAAAAAGTATAATGATTATGTTTTTTTTTGAATTTATGTGAGTGAGCTCTGTTCTCTTAGTACTATAGCTAAGAAATTTTTTGGTTAAGGAAGAATTTTGTTTTGGAGTGAATTTTTTTTGGGAATTTGTGTAGGAAAGAGAAGAAAAAGTATAATGATTATGTTTTTTTTGAATTTATGTGAGTGAAATTTAGAGGAAATTTTTAAATTTGAATTATGAATTTTATAAAAATGATGTTGTTTCTTTATATAATATTTTTTTAAAAAATGTGATATTTTCCTGATTATGTTCGGAAAAGAACAGAGCCATAGTATAACGGGAGATTCTGAAACTCATGGTTGGTATGTGTAGTCCAACACTTCAGCAATAACTTTTACTCCAACCCTCAGAAGCAGCCGCCTCTTTCTGCTCACTACCTCTCAATCTCGACCGAACTCTGTTCATCTCTTTCGATCGATTGGAGCTTTAGCTTGGTGCTTCTCACGGCTGGGAGAGTAAATCGAAGGCTCCAATACCAATTTTAAGCGAGAAGCTTCAGGTAATAGGCTGCATTGGTTCTCTCCTCTCTTTATTTTTTTTCTTCATTTGTTGCCCTAAAGATTGAAGATTGGCCAGATTCACTCATTCAAGAATGTAGGGAAATAAAGCTAGGGTCCAAAATATGAAACAACAAACTCAGACTGACGCTCACCGTTGCCTATTTACTGCCACCGCGCCACCACCATGGTTCTAAGCTTCGTCTACCATCGCATCTCCCATCTCTCTCGGGTTGTTTGTTATGCATAATGTTTGATCTTTGGACTGATTTTGTAATCTTTTTTGGCAACAAAGCAGAAGCTTTTAAAAAGATTTTTTTAATATAAAGTCTGCCGGCTTTGAAGCTTATTTTTCCTTCTTTATTTTATTTGTGTGTGTGCTGGGGAAAGAGGGGGGGGAGGGGGGGTGGGGTGGGGTGGTGGTGGTTTGGAATAGAACTGAATTTTGAAAAAAAATGAACAAATTTTGACAGATCTGAGGCTTTTCTTTCTTTTTTCCCGGGCCAGAACTGAAGCTTTTCTGCCTTTTCTTATTACTCTCACAATTCTTTTATTTTGACATTGATTGAATAGAAGATTTTTTTTGTTAAATAAGAAATGCTGTATTCGGTTCGTTTTGCTTTAAGGATGTTGGATAGGTTGTTGGAGTTATAGAAGACACATCTCAAACAGTAGTAGGTTCTTTTTTATAAGAAATGACAAGCTTCATGTTCTTTTGCTTTAAAGTGGTTATTAGTGTCAAAAGGCCTTATCAAAATTTTTGATCAAGTGGTTGCTTTGCTTGCAATGGAAAACGTGGATACATTATTCTCTTTCATGAAATAAATTTCTTTTGAATATCTGTTCTGATTTTGGTTTGGAGCTGGTTAGTGGAGAAAATCAGTTTGCTATAATTTTCATTTATAAAATATTTTCTTAAGCAAATTTCTCCTTGTTAGGCAGTGTGTGAGAATGTGTTACTATAGTGTATAGTTAGTAGTTCTAATAATGTAATGCATTCTCTTCCCCATTCACTTGTTTGAACCACACTATTGTTTCATGAATCACAAGTTCAAAAAAATTCATCACTAAATGAAAAGAGATCATAATACACTTATTTATTTGAGAAGGACTGCACTTCATGCCATTCCAGGAATAACATCTCTTTTTGTGTCGAAATCGAAAGCATCAGAAAACTGAAGTGCATCAAAACACGAATCTTGAACTTTATGTGTTTTCTTTTGACAAAGGGATATAGCAGGACTTACCACTGATAACAAAGTTTAGACTCTGATTACAAGCTATGGCACTACAAGCTCAGTTGGGTTATGGTATGCATTCTCTGCACTTTAATAGTTTTTCAAGCCTTCAATTATATGTAAATAGTACCAGTGATTATTCCCTTTGTAAATAAAGTGCAAGCCTCTGACTTACTGCTTTATCAATTAGTTTTGTTGTCAATTATAGGTAAAGCAAAATGATTAGCATAGTTTGCTTCCAAATGTTCATAATATGTGTTCGCCTCGATTGATCTAAACCAAATTTGAGAATAGTGGGATTACACTTGGTTGTCAAGGGGAAATTATTGCAAAAATCAATGTCATTTTTCTTGTGAAGTTTATTTACAAACTTTGGCTACTGAATTCCACTTAAGGCCAAAACTTTTTGCATAGATATAGGTTCCTCTATTTGAAATCCTTATTGTACCTTAGTTGAGCTTTTAGCTCTTGTTTCTTGAATACAATGTGCGTTGCTCTTCTTGTTCTAAGAGACTTTTACATCTTTAATTTCACCAATTTTAGATTTTGGCGCATAGATTACTCAATCAAAGGTAATTTGTTTTCCTTTGATAACTTGGAATCCATATAGTTGAGCAACAAACTTAGACTGACGCTCACCGTTGCCCATTTACTGCCGCCGCGCCACCACCATGGTTCTAAGCTTCAGGAATGTTTTCAAATATATGATTATGTCAATTCGCTGTTAGATATCATGTTGTCAAAGGAAGTGCTCAAGAATCTTCCCATAAAGATCCATAACCTGAGGACTCTGTTTTGATGAATATGAATGCTATGCTTCTGCTTTCTGTATGATATTTTGTACTGATTTTGCTTAAATTTTGAAGCAAGTTGTGAAAGATGTAAAGGAAGATGTGAAAATAATTGAACAGGAAAGTGAAGGGAATCCAAAAATTGAGGACACCCCAAGTGAAACAACAGTTCTTTGGCTGAAACAGAGGAAAAAGTTGAGGAGAAACCTGTAGTTATAGAACCTGTTAAAGCTGGAAAGGAAGAAGAAAAACCCACCCAAGGTTGAAGAAGAACCAACAAGTTTGGCCATTTCTGCAGATGAACCAAAATAAGAGGTTGAAGATAAGCACATTGAGGCTTCTGCGATCGAAGAGATCAAGAAACCTGAAGAAGAACCTGGAAAGGAACCTGAGGAGGTAGAAAAGCTGGAGAAGAAGCCAAAGGACATTGAAAACATTCCTGAATCTGCAAAATATGATTATGTCAATGCGTTGTCAGATATCTTGTTGTCAAAGGTTAGTGATACTCTTCTTACTTTGAGCTCTTAGTCCAAGAACTGGAAGTTTATTTAGCTTAGTTGTCAATACAATGGATTTTTAAATCATCTTTGAATGGTTCATCTCAGCTGCGGACATTGGTACCTGCTGAACTGTCATTTGAGGAAGACTGTGGTAGGTGTCTCTCATCTCTAGACATTGTTGTCTAAGTACAAGATAGTCCTACTAACTGAACACTTTATAGAATTAAGTGCACTCTCTCTTATTTACTTTCACTCAGCAAGGATATTACGAGGCTTAAGACTAGCAGCTCGTCTAGATTTATCTTTTTCTGAAGAAACTGAAAGTGCTATAAGTAAACTTTCTTCATCCATTCTGAGCTTATCTAAGGTATGCACTGGATGTTGTAAACAAAGTAGCATGACCATATTATGTAAAAGTCTCAGATTATACCACTCGTATGCCCATTTCGATGTAAAATGTTTTCTAACCTATTAAAGGTCCACTTTTGCTAAAGCTATTACTTTGCATTTCTAGGCTAGAATAATGATGGAGTTAAACTACATGCTATCTTATGGAGCTACTGAGCCTTCTCTATCTTTACTTCATAGATTACACCTGCTTGATATTCTGCTACCTGTTCAAGTATGTTCCTTTTACTTTCCTCAGTTTTGGCTGCATGATTGTATCATGATATATGACTATAAATATACAAGCTGATATGTGAGATAAACTTTGAGATCACATGCGGTGCACCTTACTGAGCAGTTTCGGAAGAAATATGATCCAAGTTCCTTTATGCTGATGGTAATTTATGTCGTTAGTGAATAATTTGATATTTTTAGCTTTATAAATCTTCTCTTGGAATTTAAACTCTTCTTTCTTCTTTTTTTGATGTAAAAAACTGTTCTATTTATTCATGCAAGATTTTTCTTTTGTTTCATTCATTTTTTAGATGTTAAACTTCAAGTCTTACCTAGTTTGTATTCTCTGAATGTGGCGAAATATTCAGCATTTCTCATTGCCTTTTGGAACTGCTTTGCTACAATGGCTTTTGAAAAATGAACTTAGTTGTATCAAGGTCTCGCTGGCAAGTTCCTATGATATATTTTACATATGAACTTGCTTTTACATGTAAAGCAATGAATCTTATGAAGTATTTTACCTAGGAGTTCCTTATTCATTATGTTTGAGACATTTGTGTTTGTATGTGTCTAGTTGATTCATCCTTTTTGGCATTTCATTATTGTACCTTAAAAGGCAAATTCATCTTATTATCAGCATGGTGCATGATTATTTATTGGTTAGGTTGCCAGCTTAAAACTAAATATACTTGGTTATGTTCTTTAGTTAATGATAAAAGTGAAAACATGAAAAGAGGAGAATCACTTTGTAGCACAAAAAGGGATATTCTTTTCCATATAGACTTGAAGTGTAATGTTATTCTATGAGTGGTTGTTGCTGCTACTGGCGGTCAACTTTGAAATTGGTGACCTATAAGGTTGGTGTTTTCCTATTTTAATTTTTAGAGGTTTAGCATATGAGTAATCTATTGTTGGAATATGGCCATAGAGACTTGAGCACCCAAAATATTTTTGTAGGTATTTATTTAGATGGTGAGTTTAGTTTGGTTGTTGCTTCTCTCTACTTTTTCATTTTTTTCATGTATGCTTCTTAAGTTATTACTTGTTTTGGCAGGTTGATCCTCTTCAGTCATCAAGATAAAATTTGGGATTTTGGCAACGACAAAAGAGCTAGTAATTACTAGGATCTTTCCTTTCCTAGTTTACTTTAACCATTTTTCAATCTTTTTGTCTTTTTTCATTTTCTTTGTGGACTCCTTTATGTTTACACTTGACATCTAGTGAGAGGCGTTAAAGAAACCATTTGTTTTTTTTTATGAAGAGTAACTGTAATTAGCTGAACTATTGTTGTTAATCTTGTGTAAGCATATTTAGAGGCTTTTTCACTAGAGTTCCTTGTATCGAGTATGAAATTTTTTCTCAAATGTATGCATTGCAGTTTAAAGGCCTAGTTTGTAGATGTTATATGCATTTTCTCGTATCCTGTTATTTTGGATTCTCAGTTTTGACAGCTTATTAGTTAGGATGTGGTAGCTGACTTTTTAGATGGCTGATTGTCAAGCCTATTGGTGTTTTTTTTTACAGCTCATCGTACAGGTCCAATGCGATGAATGTACCATCTGCTATTGTTGTTTGGATGTCAAGCTTTGGTGATGTCAAGGTTCTTGCCATTCATTTGCCAACCAATTAGACTTAATTTGCTGGTGGACTCATTTGTTTCACTCTGGGTGGTGGAAGTCAAAAGATAATTTTCTCACATTTGTTGGTAGTTGAATACGAATAGGATTGAGTATGGTAGTTGAAAGAATCTTGGATATTGTAATATATTTATTTTACAAGTAGTTGATGTTTGTGTTTGTGATATAATTAGTTTGTTAATTGTATTGGTCACTAACAGTGTTGAATATTTAGTTCCTATTGATGACACTTGTTGTCACTAAGTGTTGAATATTTAGTTCATATTGACCTTTGTCGTCACTAATATAATGGATTATTAATTTATATTAATGAAATATATATTTAATGAAATTTCTTGAAAATTTTTAAAGTTCTTTTGACTAATATTTGTTGTAACTAAATTTCGTCACTAAAACTGTTGACTTTCATATTGACGGGTATTTATTGTCACTGAAGTTCGTCACTAAAGACTTTGGCCATTTGTTCAGTATTGACAAATTTTTTTTGTCACTAAAAGTATGCCCTTTAGCGATGACTTCACACTTTTAGTGACGGCCATCAAGCACCGACTTTTTTCGTCACTACAACTAGTGACGAAAAATATTCGTCGGTAAAGGGTAGGATTTAGTGAAGACAGTGCACAAAAGTCGTAACTGGACTCGGACTTATAGTCGCGACCACTTGACGACCAGCTTGTCGTCACTAAAGGGTTTAGTGACGAATTTTGGACTTTTACTGACGACTTTTTGTCGTCACTAAATCCCATTTTTCTTGTAGTGGATTCAACATACGAACACAAAGAATACGAAACGCAAACTCCAACCGAAGCTACTCAACAACAATCAAACCGAAACCAATAAAATCCACAAGAAATTAAAACCAAAACTGCGATGTCCGAGCAAACCAAACTAATTCTGAAACTGAAAGTCACCAAACTAATTAAACAATCAAATTGATCAAAGATCAACTCCACACAGAAATCGATGAAGCCTAAGAAACAATTAAATCCAATCAAAATTGATCACATGCCACCGAACAAGAGAATCAAATTACACTAATTGACTGCATGAAAATCAATCATCTGAACCAAAGCATCAATTTTGATAAATTCATTCAATGACCACCCTACACATTAAAGCTGAGAAAAATCGCAAATCGAATCTGACACCGAGGGAAGTTCCTAATAATTTTTTTTTTCTTTTTCTTCCTTAGTTTGCCTATTTTCAAACTTAGCTCTGATATAGATCAGATTGAGAGAGAATAACAAATAGATAATCGCAAATAAACAATACAATCCAAAACAATACACTGAAAAATACAATACCCAATTGGGGCAAATGGAAGCATATTATAAACTACGAACTAGTCTACCCTTTTCTAATGAGGAAATTAAAACATTATTAAACCAATTACAACCATAAACCTATTAATACTATAAACTTGTTATTACTATATATCTAACAAATTGATTGAGCCACATTTTTACTAATATTTTGGGATGATTTCTATGAGTTTCGCACTACTACAAAATAGAGCTTTAACGGCTGCGGATTAACGGCGGAAAATAGAAAACCGCAGTTATAAAAGAAATGCGGACTTTCTACGGCGGTCTAAAAATGAACCGCCGTAGAACGGGACTTTCTACGGCGGTTTTAAAATAAACCGCTGTAGAAAGGGACTTTCTACGGCGGTTTATTTTAAAACCGCCGTTGTATTGACGTATTTAACCCTAAATAACAACATGTATCTCCATATCGCGGCCGAAAGTGTTCTTCTCCAAATTTCTACTACGGTTTTGCACGTTTGATGTAAAGAATCGTCATTTGGAGCTAAAATTTACCACCTTAAGGTTAGAAACTTCTAAAATTTCTCAGTAATTCCTTATGCTTGTACTTTAGATATGTCATCCTATAGAATTTATTTTTATTTTTGGTAGAGGGCTGAAAATTAAAATTGCATATATTCCATGTATATGGTGAACCTTAGTATTGTGGAACCCTATTTAGTTATACTATGTAGTTTCTT
This sequence comes from Leptodermis oblonga, assembly GCA_016801395.1. NCBI lineage: Eukaryota > Viridiplantae > Streptophyta > Magnoliopsida > Gentianales > Rubiaceae > Leptodermis > Leptodermis oblonga. Next base: position 27,738,929 of record CM028751.1, read on the forward strand.
GGTGATGTGATTTGATTTATAGTGTTTGATTTTTAATGGAGGATGTTCATATAATTAGCACTACTTAGAGTGTGTATTATTTTTTTTTTGCATTTCATGTGTTTGACGAAATGCATAAATGAAAAACTTATGGGTTCTTCTTCATTTGATTATGTCTATTGCGCATGTGTTGTTTATGTATTATTTTTTTCATTGAGGTATTACAGTAGTTTTGATTATCTGAGTAACATTAGTATGACATGTGCTAAGACAAGCATGCAACTTGATACTTTGTACATTGTTTGTTGAATTATTGTTTGGTATTTTAAATTATTTCAAGGAGTTAGTTACGCATGGATCGAAATATCTTGTTGTATGGTGATTGGACCTCCGATTCTTATGTGAAAGAAGTTGAGAATTTCATTGAATTCGCTTATAAGAATACAAAGTACGTCCATTGTCCGTGCAAAGCTTGTAAAAATGGTGCGCGGTTTGATAACTCAGATACAATAAGATTCCATTTATATCGGCACGGATTTGATCCTTCTTATAAACTGTGGATTTGGCATGGTGAAAGTATTGATGGTTTACCTGATCAAAGAAAATCTCATGCAATTGGAGATGATGCGATTACTAGAGATCGATTAGATGACATGATTGAGGATGTGGCCGAGGATTTTGCTGATAAACCGGAAGTTCTTGCTTTCATTTTGGGTGACAATGAGAAGCCTCTATACAAGGGCTGCACTAAATATACACGCTTGTCTAGTGTTTTGAAGTTGTTTAATTTGAAAGCGGCAAATGGGTGGTCAGATACTAGTTTTACAGCCTTATTGAGGGTATTGAAAGATATGCTCCCAGAAGATAATGAACTTCCAGATCGAATTTACGAGGCGAAAAAAATATTGTGTCCAATGGGTATGGAGTATAAGAAGATCCACGCTTGCCCAAATAATTGCGTCCTCTACAGGAATGAGTATAAGGATTTATTGCTTTGTCCTAAGTGTAAAACTTCACGATACAAAAACAAGCAGCTGTGTGATGAGGTTGAAGACAGTTCTGATACGCAAAAGAAGGGGTCGCCGGCTAAGGTTCTGTGGTATCTTCCTATAATACCGAGATTTAAACGGTTGTTCGCCAATGCAAAAGATGCAAAACTAATGACATGGCATTCAGATCGGTGTATTCCCAGTGATGATGACAAGGTGATAATGCATACATCAGACTCAGATCAGTGGAAAAAAATTAATTCAATGTATCCTTCTTTTGGGGGAGAAGCCAGAAATTTGAGGGTTGGTTTGTGTACTGATGGAATGAACCCGTTTGGCAGTCTGAGTAGCACACATAGCTCATGGCCGGTGATGTTGGTTATTTACAATTTGCCGCCTTACTTGTGTATGAAGCGCAAGTACATACTTATGTCTCTAATGATTTCAGGCCCACGGCAACCAGGAAATGACATCGATGTGTATCTTGCTCCTCTTATTGAAGACTTGAAAAGGTTATGGGATGAAGGCGCACCTGTGTTTGATGCATACCGTGAAGAAATGTTCACATTACGTGCCATGTTGTTCTGTACCATTAATGATTTTCCTGCTTATGGAAACTTGTTTGGGTACTCTGTTAAAGGGCATAAAGCATGTCCAATATGTGAGCAGAGTACAGATTTTTGTCAGCTTGCACATGGGAGGAAGACAGTATACCTTGGGTATCGCAGATTTCTTCCCGAGACTCATCCGTATCGCCGTATGAAAAGAGCATTCAATGGATTTCAAGAGTTCAAAAAAGCTCCAGAACCCTTGAGCGGGCCAAAGGTGAAAGCTCGTGTGACGGACATTAATGTGGAGTTTGATAAACCTTCGGAGTCCAGAAATAATGATACAGGTTGTTGGAAGAAAAAATCCATATTTTTTGAACTTTCATACTGGGAGAACTTGGATGTCAGACATTGTCTCGACGTTATGCATATTGAGAAAAATATTTGTGAAAGCCTGTTAGGTACGCTCTTGAACATCCCTGGTAAAACTAAGGATGGTTATAACGCGAGACTTGATATGGTTGATATGAACATAAGAGCAAATTTAGCACCGGTAGCTCGAGGACAATGCACATATCTACCCCCTGCCTGTCACACTTTTCCAGAAAAGAGAAAAAACAACTGTGTTCAAGTTTGAGTAGCATCAAAGTTCCATCCGGATATTCTTCAAATGTAAGCAGACTTGTTTCCTTGAAAGATTTAAAACTGGTTGGTTTGAAGTCTCATGATTGCCATGCCTGCAACAATTGTTGCCTGTAGCTATTCGCTCGATATTGCCCAAGCATGTTAAGTCCAGTATAACAAGACTTTGTTTCTTCTTCAATGCTATATGTAGCAAGGTTATCGCCCGCGAAAGACTTGATCAGTTACAAGATGAAATAACTGTTGTCCTTTGTCAATTAGAAATGTATTTTCCACCCGCCTTCTTTGATATTATGGTGCATTTGGTGATTCATTTGCGATAGATGTACCCATTCGAGCGATATATGAAAGTATTTAAGGGGTATGTTAAGAATCGTTATCGTCCTGATGCTAGTATTGTTGAAGGTTATATAGCTGAGGAGGTAATTGAGTTTTGCACTGAGTACTTGGCCGATACCGCATCCATTGGAATATCTAAGAATCGGCACAATGGGAGGATTACAAGTATGGGCACAAGGGGAGGAAAAATGTTTTTGCCGTCTAATGTTGAATTGATGAAGGCGCATCTCTACATACTGCGCAATTCTGAAGAAGTTGCGCCCTATGTGACAGACCATATCCGTTCAATAAGAACGTCTTATCTTTCTTAGACGGATCAATGTGTGCTCAATGAACATATTCGGACATTTGTCTATTGGTTTGGTAATGCTGTCCTGGGCAAAGACGTTTCGGAGACATTGAAATGGTTGGCGTTTAGGCCCAGCCCTGCGGTACGAGCATTTTCATGCTATGACATAAATGGATATTCATTTGCTACTAAGAGACAAGATGAGAAGAGTACGGCACAAAACAGTGGTGTTACATTAATCTCAGAGGCTTTACATGTTTCTAGCAGGAAGGATAAAAATCCATTGTATGCAAACATGGTTTATTTCGGGGTGATCGAAGATATTTGGGAACTTGACTATGTTTGTTTCAAAGTAGCTGTATTTTGGTGCAAATGGGTTGATAACAATAGTGGGGTTCGAACTGATAATCCATTGGGTTTTACCTTGGTGAACCTTAATCGGGAGGGTTTCAAGGGGGAACCATTTATACTTGCATCGCAGGCGAAACAAGTTTTTTATATCACCGATCCTTGCGACGAACATTGGTATGTTGTTCTTCATGGTAAACAACATCACGGAGTGGAAGGGATTGATACAGAAGAAGGGCTTTATGAGGTTGGCCCTTTCTCTAGTGGGTTACCTGAATCGAGAGCAGATGAGGAAGATAGGGAACTTGATAAATACATACTTCGTGATGACCACAGCGAAGGATTATGGTTCGAGGATCAAGTGTCCCATAAGAGAAAGAGAATAAGTTAATAATCATTTTCAGGTATTTTTTGTTTTTATTAATTTTTTTTTCTGTGGGTGTGTATGTGTGTATGTGTATTTGTATATGTTTCTTTGATTTTAATGAAACGAGGTGGATATAATTTTATAACAACATTTATTTTTATCCTTCGTACTGTTTGATTGAAACAGGTCACAACTTGGATGAAGCCGCGCAATCAAGGGACAAAATTTCCAGGGACTTCATATAGCGAAATGTTTATAAATGAATATGTTATTGTTGGAAATTGTGTGAAGCTGCTGTGTTGATGTTATGATGCACTTGTGTTTTGGTCAAAAACAAGCAGGGGAGATTTTGTCTGAATTGATTTGAAAGTGAATTCCGTATTATTTGAAATTGGGTATCTTAATGAAGTATTTAAGTATGTGCATATCCTTGACAGGGAGTATGTTACATTTATAGGGGAGACTTTGTCGAATTTTCTGGCAAATTGATTTCCTTGTTTTTCATTTATGAATAAATGTCTCATGTATTAATTTTTTTTTGCAAGGAGTAGTACTTTTGGTAAGATTTACAGGGGAAGCTATACAATGATTTTTGTTTTGATTTTATATTTAACTCTTCATAAATTACTTGTCTGTGCCTTGGAAAAAAGATATGCATTTAGCGAGGTTGGGTATTGTCTGAAAAACAGTGTAAGCCAAAAAATTAAAAGATAAAAAATCACGGATCAAAAAATCACTAAAAATAGAAATTTGTTCCCACTTTTCTACGGCGGTTCTAAAACCACCGCCGTAGAAAAAACTTTCTACCGCGGTTCTTCATTGAACCGCCGTAGAAAGTATTTTCTACGGCGGTTCAATGAAGAACCGCCGTAGAAAGTCTACGGCGGTTCAACTATGAACCGCCGTAGAAAAGTGGAAATTGCATCCAATTCCCGCCCGCATGCGGGAATTTCTATTTTTATTTCATTTTATGAAGCATATATAGTCCCTAAACATTTCCCCTGCTTCTCCCCTGCATTCCCTGTAATATTGGATATGCAGTTTCATAACGATTAACCGGTGCAAGTAAATAAAATAAATTATATTTTGATTCACACTCAATTTAATGTATTTCAATTCAGTATACATAATTGATTACTGTTATAGGCCGTAAGTCCAAATATATTTATATATATATATATATTATATATATATATATATGTAAGGTCATGAAATCAAGTAAGTATTTCTTTTTTTTATTAATTGGGCCCTTAAGCATTAATTTTTCTTTTACTACGTACGTAATGCATTATCGATATGAAACTCTTTTCTTCCGTTCGCCCAAGTCGAGAATGCGGAAATGCACGGTCTGATAATGAACCTTCTTACTTTATCATAGCTTACATGTAATTTTACGAAATTTACTAATTTTAACTTATACCTAAAAATTGAAATGTACTTATTAAATGTTTCATAATAGGCGATCGAGCTTCTGTAATTAATAAATACAATGTAAATTGGGTATGTAATATTATATTCACAAAGTTTTGGGGTTAATTTATGAAAAAGGAAAAAAAAATTTTCTTAGGGTTTAGGGTTTAGGGTTTAGAAAATGATATAAAAATAGAAAATATATTCATGCGTAGCGCGAGAATTGGGGCCAAAAACTACTTTTCTACGGCGGTTCAACCGAGAACCGCCGTAGAAAATACTTTCTACGGCGGTTCAAAAATGAACCAATGTAGAAAGCAAACTTTCTACGGCCGTAGAAAGTATTTTCTATGGCGGTTCTCGGTTGAACCGCCTTAGAAAAGTAGTTTATACGGCGGTTAATTTTTGAACCGCCGTATAATAAAGCTACAGTCTAAATTCAAATTTGTTGGCCTAGGGTTTAGGGTTTAGGGTTTAGGTTTTAGGGTTTACGATTTTGTTATACTATCTAATTTCCCCACAGTTCCCCTGCTTTTCCCAACATTCTCCTGTAATATTGTATATGCAATTTAATCATGATGAACCGGTGCAAGTAAATGAAATACATTATATTTTGCAGCATATATACTAAATTTAATGTTTTTCACTATACATATTTGATTATTATTATCGTAATTGCAAATATATATATATATATATATATAAGACTTAATTATAAAAGTTGTCTTCAAATCTTCAATTCTTCGAATGAAAACATTTTATATATGTAGTGGAAATTTACAAGAGATCGAGTGCAGAGAGGAGAGAGTTGGATGATGTGCAAGAGGGGAAAGGAGAAAAGAGGAAGATGTTTATATATATATATATATGTTTATATATATATATATATGTATGTAAGGTAATGAAATCCAGTAAGTATTTAATTTTTTTTTCGGCCACTTAATTAACCGGCCAATATTAATTTTTATATTACTATACGTACCTAATGCATTTATGGATTTGATTATTTTATCCCGTTCGCCCAAGTCGAAAAAGTAGAAATTTTAGGGAAGATAATTAAGCTTATTACTTTATCGACTCTTACATGTAAATTTACGAAATTTATTAATTTTATCTTTGACCTATAATTATTGTGTAATAGCACGGGAAATTTAAATGCAAATGGTACAAGAGGGGAAAGGAGAAAATAGGAAGATGTTTATATATATATATATATATATATGCATGTAAGGTAATGAAATCCAGTAAGTATTTTAATTTTTTTTCGGCCACTTAACCAATATTAATTTTTATATTACTATACGTACTTAATGCATTTGTGGATTTGATTATTTTATCCCGTACGTTTGCCCAAGTCGAAAAAGTAGAAATTTTAGGGAAGATAATGAAGCTTATTACTTTATCGACTCTCACATGTAAATTTACGAAATTTATTAATTTTTATATTTGACCGATAATTATTGTGTAATAGCACGGAAAATTTAAATGCAAATATATGGTTCAATTAATGGAAAATTTGAAATTTAATTATGAAATGGTTCATAAAAGTCGAGATTGTGTACATAATTAATAAATATACACAATCTGGGTATGTAATATTATATTTACAAAATTGTGGGGTTAGTTTTTTGAATGGAAAAAAAAATTTAATATTAAAATATGCCCGCGCGGGAATTGGCTCCAATTTTTTCTCCTATTCTAAACCGAGAAAAACGAGACCAGGTTGAACCGCCGTTGAAAGTATACTTTCAATGGCGGTTCACTCGTGAACCGCAGTAGAAACTTGGTTCAACGGCGGTTCGCGGTTGAACCGCCGTTGAACCAACGAGCCGGTCCAAATTAAAGTTCAAATTTTTTGAACTTTCCTTTCCTCCCTCATTCTCTTCCCCTCTTCTCCCCTTTTTTCCCCTGCATTTCCCCTGTTTCCCGAACCCTTCTCTCCGCGGCTGTTCGGCTTCTTCGCCGCTTCTCCCGTCGCCGGCGAGCTCGGCCACTTTCCGATCAACCCGTCGGCTGCAGCAAGGCCGATTGTTCGGCTGGACCATCGCAGCCGATCATTGGTTGTGGGTTAACTTTCCCGGCTTGGATTTCTCCATTTCCACCCTCCTATAGTTTGGGCTTGGTTGTAGAAGTGCACACAAAAGGTTATCCACCTTCTATGCTTCCATTTAAAAACTTTTGCAATGTTACCTTCCATTTTGTAATTGCTTCCCATTGCACTAGGGTTTTTGTGCATAATAGGTTCTTCATTTCGGTTTTAATCCTTGTGATGAATGATTGGAATGATTTTGGATTTATTGATTGTTGGTTGCATTGGTTTGGTTGTTGAATTTCTTGTTTTGTCCTACATAAGTTGAGAACCTAGGGTTTTTGTGCATAATATGTTCTTCATTTCGGTTTTAATCCTTGTGATGAATGATTGGAATGATTTTGGATTTATTGATTGTTGGTTGCATTGGTTTCGTTGTTAAATTTCTTGTTTTGTCCTACATAAGTTGAGAACCTAGGGTTTTGATTGGGATTTCAATTAGGTAGCCTTTCAATTCGGGTTTAGTGTATGAATATGAGAAACTCAAATGTTGATTTCGGTTTTGCTTGATTAATTTTAGAACATTGGTGTTTGATTTCGGTTCTTATTCGATTTAGTGTTCCTCCTTTAGTGATAATGAGGAAAATGCTTTGTTGTTGATTCCACTATGTGAAATTTAATCTTTATAGGGTTCTTTCTTTGGGAATCCCTTGTTTCAATGTCTTCAAAGCCCCTTATATGTTGAAAGTAAAGATAGGGTTGCATGAATGTGAAGCATTTTTTATTGCACAAGCACTAAGTACCTTTAGGGAAGGAGAGTATTTTTTAGGAGTGAAATACTCCTCCTTGAATCTTTTACATTCCTCACTAAATTTTGGCTTTTTCCTTTACTAGAAATTAATGATTGTTCTCATTAGTTGGTGGTTGTAAAATGTGAAGTACTTTATCAATGGTACCCTTTATAAGTCCACTTTTTTGGGCTTCCTTAGGTTTAATTTGGATAATGGGACTTGTGTATTGCAAATATCACTATCTCCTCTTCGCTTTCCCTTATCTTTGTTTCAAAAGCGTGAAATATGCTTTGTGAGGGGTCTCCTTGATGAAGGGGATTTTTTTTTTCAAGAATGTAGAGTTTGAAATATCACTTCTCCTTAAATGTTTTACCTTTTGCGATGTAGTGTTTCTTCTTTAGTGGAAAGAAGGGTAATGCTTTGTGGTTGAGTTGAAGGTGTGTTCCTCCCTTGGTTTAATGTCATGAATGCAACTAATATATTGAAAGTGAGGCTATCTTTGCATCAATGTAAAGCTTCTTTATTGCAAAATCACAAAGTATTTCTATTGCTTTAGGGAAGGAGAGTATTTTTTAGAAGTGAAGTACTCCTCCTTGAATCTTTTACATTCCTCACTAAATTTTGGCTTTTTCCTTTACTAGAAATTAATGATTGTTCTCATTAGTTGTTGGTTGTGAAATGTGAAGTACTTTATCAATGGTACCCTTTATAAGTCCACTTTTTTGGGCCTCCTTTGTTTTAATTTGGATAATGGTAATTGTGTATTTTTAGGAGTGAATTTTGCGAATGTACCTTGCCTTTTTTTTTTTCACATTACAAGCATTCTTGTATTTGACATTGAAGCTTTTCTTTAATTGCATATATGTTATATTGAATTCTCTTTCTATGTACATGAAGTTTAAGGTAATTTCAATGGCCCCTAAAAGAAAACGAAATGAGGAGCATAGTGATGAGGGAAATGGCAATGGAGATGGTTCTTCTACTAGATCTAGAAGAGGTAGAGGGCCTACAAATTGCAATGATCTATTGGAAATGCGTCTGAAGGAGAAAACTCTTAACATTTCTTTTGATTCCGAGCTCGAGCCTAAAAAGTATCATACAAAGTGGATTACCTTTGTGGCATTCACGGCCCGGAGCAAAGTGGACATAATGGAATAGGCATCATGGCCCAAAGTTCCCGACGAGATCAAGAAGTGAGTGTGGATGGAAATACGGGTATTTTCTTTAATTATAATGCATTGTTTGTTTCTTCTTTCATACAAATGAACCCAAATTTACCTAAATTTTTACTTCTAATTTTTACTGTAGGCATTATTTGTTTTTGAGTCAACTGAAGAACTCGAAACAAAGTGGATTTCTTATGCCGGTAAACGGTGGAAAGATTGGAAATCCTTTTTAAGGAGATATGTACATGGTGACTTGAAGGGTGAGGACCCATGCTTGGAATATAAATATCTCCCTAGGGAGACATGGATTAAGTTCAAGGCTAGCCGCGAGACAGAAGAATGACAGGTATATTTTTTTAAATTGATTTCCTTCTTCTTTTTGGATATTTGAAATTGCTCAGTTTATGGATAATAATTTTTCATTATATTTTTCTCTAGGTAATTCGTGGAAAAGCGCAACAGAATGCCACTTTAAATGCTTTCTACCATAATTTATCTCGCGGTGGCTACCGACTGCTGAAGAAGCAGTTGCATGACGAGGCGGTGATTGCATCCGGGAAGAAGCCTTCAGAGGACGGTCAGTCCGAAGAAGAAGGGGAAGATTCTTATGCAGGGCCAGGCCGTCATCTACTTTGGAGACATGCTCACACAAACAAGAAAGGGGAATACTTCACGCCAGAGGCTGGTCGTGTTGGGATGGAAATTGTAATTTTTGCACTATACATTTTCTTATGTTTCAGTTCTTTAAGCTACTCATATATTTAAAACTATATATAATTGATCTATTTACATTTCATATTTTTGGAAAAATGTTTAGGAAAATCTATGTTCCCGCGAGTCCCAAGGGGAGAAAGTTGCAGAGGGTAGGAATGACATTCTTGTCATTGCAACGGGACAGACCGATCACCCCGGTCGTTATCGCGGCCATTCTACCAGGGCACGTATCACGGAGGTTTTCCCAAAAACAAGGCCGTCGCTTAAAGATGAACAAGATTTAACTAAGCGACAGCTTCAGAAAACCACTGCCCAGCTCGATGAATGTCAAACCCATCTGAAGATGATGGTTGGGTTTATATGTGGTAAGATGGGGACTGACTACGATACATTAAGAGCCACTGTCATCTACAGTGCCAAAGCGCAGAGCATGGCCCCAGAGACCTCCGGAATGGACCCAGAGATGTTTGAGGTTCCTGGCAGCCCTGTTTCCCCTGTGAGTCCGACGGTACACCCTAAAGAAACTCGTAGGCAAGATGTTTCTCCTCTTATCCCTACGAGTTTGCCTGAGTTGGAGATGATAACTGTTTCATCTACGGACCCGATAAAAGCCTCCGAGGTTCAGAGTAGGCCTATTGCAACAAACTTGGAGGATGGGGGTTCTTTAGGCGAATACAAGGTACTTAAAATACATTTATGTCTTTCATTTTTCTATAGAGTATCACTGCTATTCTTCTTGGGTATACTTTTATTTTTCTACTTTCTTTTAAATTCTTTTTATTATTTATTTTTCTGCATATGTATTCAAGTATTCAAACACTTTATATTTTTTTTGAAATGAAGTTTATATGTTCCTTTTAAAAAAATAATACTGCAATTAAAAAAACTATGAATTTTTTTAATATATTAAACATCTTTCTTTTATTTTTATTTTACAATAATGAAATCTTACATTTATATTTTGGTTTTTATTTAATTTTTTAATGTCTCATGTATAATTTCTTTCATATTCTCACTTCTAGCTAATTAAAGACGCTTGACTTTAGTTTCATGATTACACTTGCTTTGTTAAGTTAGACTTAATAGTTGATTAATGTTCATTCGCTTGCCTATTATCTCAGGACGGGTGTGAATGTCACCTGTTCATCTCTGAGGATACGCAAAAGCGGCGTAAGCTTGTGGCCAAGGGAAATGTTTACAAGCAAAGAAAGCACCACGGCTGCGAGGTTAGGAAAGGTTGCGCGAGGGTTACAATTAAAATTTCATATGATGACTTTGCCTCGCTACCATTTCCTGAGGAAGAGGCTGCAACTGTGGGAATGGCCCGATCCTTTTTCGTGGAATGGCCCATACAGTTGATTGAAATTATTCGGCCGGATCCGGTAACACAGGTATATTCTTACATTTATTTGTGAATTACTTAATACCATTTTCTATTTTTAATGTTATTTCAAATGTTGTTAGGTGGATAAAAGTGTGAAAAAGAAAAAAGGCCGGATGAATTCTATGGATGATATAAAATCTCCTTCGGCGACGGCTCCGATTGAGATGTCATCCTCATCGACATCTGATCCACTGCAAGAGTTACAGCTCCGAATGGAGAAAGATTCAGACTTCAATGGCTTCTTGTTTCAAATGACAAGAGATGTCATAGGTGTGGAGCTTCCTATTGCGATGGATCGAGAGGATGTCGGAGAATTATTAAAGAGAGAAAGCATGGTCACAAACTGTTTGATGCAATTGTTCACCAAGTGAGTTTCCACTTAATTTTATAACCTATTCGTGATTATTGTTATATATAGTATGCATTCCATGTGCCTAGACTAACCAATGATGCATGATAATGTAAATTCTTTAGAGCTTTACATGATTTAGTTGAAAGGAATGGGAGAAAGGGGATAGGTTTCCTCTCAGCTGATCATGTCACAGCCATAGGAAATGATTATGAAGATAGGGTGTCCTACATTGCGCGAAACTTGAAGGATCGGAATAAAGAAATTTATCTGGTGCCGTATCTTCAGGGGTAAGTGACACTGTAAGCGCTTCTCTAATATTTAAGAAACACTGATTTAAAGATCTGACGTCATTAAATTTTTCGTTTGCAGTGAACATTGGATGCTTATAGCCATTCGACCGATAGAAAAGGTTGTCTACTGGCTTGATTCTTTATAAAACCCACAGAAAGAGGAGGCAGTGGCGCTTATAGACGAGTGAGTTATATTTATTAACTACTATTAGAATGCCTATATAATTTCTAATGCCAATCATATATATATATACATATGTTGCTAATTATTTTCGTTCCGCTTTCATTTTTATAGGGTGATGTTTAATTATCAAGCTTTCTTAGGATTGCCCAGAAATGTGCATATGCAACCTGAGTGGATAGTAGTTAAGGTAAAATTGGTTCTTAAATTTTTTACTCAACGTTGTGTTGTATACAATTAATTGTATGATCTTCTAACTCGTATATTAATATTCATTAGCATAAAAAGCAAACGTCTAACTGGGAGTGTGGGTACTATGTAATGCACTACATGTACCAAATAGCAATGAAATCCGACACATTGGCGCTCGAAAAGGTATTTGATTTCTCATAACTTACTTAATTGACTGTATTTCATTTTGCTACTCAGTTACTTTTTAATTTCAAAAACTCTGTTGCAGCACTTCAAGCTCAACCGCACTCCATTAAGCATTGTGGATATAGATGCAGTGCAAAAAATATGCGCTAGTTATATTTTGGAGCATTAGCCGTAGTTGAAGGATACTAATTAAACTTGTTCATATTATAGTTGTACAAATATTTTTGGATATGCCCCTGTAATATAATAGCGATTTCGATTTGTATATTGGTGATATTTGTATTAAATTTCAAAATTTAGCCGCAGGTTTTGCTTTAAACCAGATTAATTTTCTCTTTTTAACGAGGTTTGGGTCTGAAAAAGTGGCTACTTTCTACGGCGGTTCAACCATGGACCGCCGTAGAAAGTGGACACTTTCTACAGCGGTTCAACCTTGAACCGCCGTAGAAAGTCTACACTTTCTACGGCGGTTCTAACCGCCGTAGAAAGTCCGCTAACTTACTACGGCTGCCAGATAGATGTCGGTTCAAAAAGGCCAAGAACCACCGTTAAAAGCCCTTAAAAACCGCTATTAAAAACCCTTTTTGTAGTAGTGTCGAATGGTCATTGCACTTAAAATGTCTGCTTTTGTGCAGGATCCTAAGGAAGGGAAGAAATAAAGGATGTTTTGATCAGAAGTTGTATGGAGCATGAGATGGGCATATGGAACACATCAGAGAGCCGTATGGGCATATCGGGAAAAGCAACTAAAATGCTAAATTGTAGGAGCTGGGGCCCGTTATATTTTGATAAACGATTTTATCTTGTTTTAGCTGATTTAAGATCAGATTTTCTTGATTATTAGTTAGTTGGTAGATTCTTCTAGAATATTCCATTATGTTCTAGAGCCTTCTTGGCTATTAGTTAGAGACCTCTCCTATAAATAGAGGCTCTTAGATAGTGATTAGGCATCCCTTATTTTTTGCTGAAATTATACATTAGTTATTTTTTGTGCAGTTTTATTCTCTGTTTTAAGTTCTTTTCAATTCAATAAACGAAGCCTTATTGTTTTCCAAACTATGAGTTTCACTAAATCACTTTTCCAGTGGAGCTCTAACGAAGCACTAGTCTCTATTTTCGTGAGATCTAATTGCTCTTTATCTTTCAATACATTGCATATATCTATTATTTTCTGCATGCAAAGTCTATGGTTGTTTAATTTCATTTAGTGATAGGGCCCGTTGCTTAATTGAGTTAAATTCCCTAATGCCCATCTTGTCCACCAATCGGTAATTGTTGGCCAGGACTTGATAAGGGGCACGTTGACGAGGTCATGCCGTTAATTCTGTGTGGCTCCATCGTCAAGGGAACAAGAGTCTAATTGTGTCATTCCAGCGGTTCCGACAATGATTGGTTAGCACTGGATCTCTCTAAAACTTAAAGCCGCTGGCTCGTTAAATCTAACGAGCGTCTCTTAGATTGCTTGTCAGTTAGGGGAGCAGTTAATAAGGGGGTTCCTTTTAGCTGGCGAGACAGTAAAGAGAGATTGGCTATGCCAGAGGCGGTTCCTCGGTAGCTATAACCAGTGTATGTGCATGTTAATTTTGAGTCTTTTGACTAAATTCTTGAGTCGATGATCGTAAAATAGATAGACTAGTGTGGAGTTATTGTTTTTACTGGAACTCAATTTATACTAAATTTTTCAAAAAGCTATTTTTACACTCTTTTATTTTCTGAATTATTGCAGCCACTACTCTCTTCAAATAAACAATTTTTCATTGTGTTCTGTGACATCCGTTTTATAAAGGATTAGTTTCACCGTTCCTTGTGGGTACGACCCTGCTCTCTCTATACTAGTGTTTCCCGCGTGGGCATATTAATGTAGAAGCCACGCAGGCTTCTTTATTAAGTTTGGTGTAAAAGCGACAACACCACAATCTTATGACCTGATCGTGTTTGAGGTTATTTACTATCACTTGCCTTTATTTCATTTATTATAGATGTTTATTTCATTTAGGATGAGTGGTGATCTTATATTCTTTTAGTTCTTGTCATTTAAAGGATTATCCTTATTCAGCGACTGAAGTCGTTTTATTTTAGTTTGTGTTGTTAATTAGGTGCAGTCTTATTTAGGTCTGGTGCATGTTCCCTTGAGGAATCTTTGTTTTGGAGTAGTTGTCACACTTTATAAGCCAAATTAAACATTAGCACCACTATCGTGATGTGAATGTTGTTTTTGGACTTCTTACATACTTATTGTATCTTGTCATGCATTAAACCAATTGACTTTTTTTTTTCTTCTGTAGAATAGAGTAATTGTTTAAAACTAACCATTTTTTTAATATTTTGATGGCCTTATACTGTATAAATTATTTTTGTGTGGGTTTATGATATCATCCATCAATAATTTGGATTAACTGTAATTTTACATGATTGGGCCAACAGAATTATTAGGAGAGAAAATTTCTTCTTCACTTAAATTCAATAGAATCTCTTCACCTATGAAGAATTTGAGAATGACATTTTCTTCTCTTGTTATCTTTTCTTTAATTTTTAATGGAGATTTTCTATGTGGTTCTTTTACTGTTTCTTCATCAAAACTCTTCATTGTTGTTACAAAAATATTTATAAACGACTTGAGAAATTCTTGTGGTTAAACATGGTTAGGTTAGATGATCTTATTCGCCGGGGAGCTATTGGAATTTCTCCACATTATTTTGAGGCTTTTCTTATTATGTTCATGTTTTTTGTAGTTTATCATTGATGCTATTGATCTTGAGAAAAGGCTATAAATCTTCTGTCATGACGGGAGATCTCAGATCTCAGTTTACAGTAATAATTAGTCTAGGTAGGTGGTGAGGATTGATGTTTCAAATCTATACGCAGGAATGGGATTGCCTTTTTATTTCAATTATTGTTATTCTAAATAGACCCAAACTTTATATACCTCTATTATGGTTTTAACAAAAAAGGAAAACAAGAAAGAAAGAAAAAAAATATATCTGGCATGACATTGCTGCATATTCATGCTTGTTGTCAGGTAAAATGACAATTGGAATTCTATCTTATGTGAATTTTAATAGTTTAAATTGTATAAATTTGTGAGGTTTTTCTAAAAATCTAGACAATTGACTATCAAAGTTGCTTGCTTTGCTGAGTTTGTTTGTTTCTTTTGTAGGGAAGCAGGCCTTCAGCCTTAAGTTAGTTCGCACTAAAAATGGAGAACTACATAGGAAATAATAGAATGAAAATTGAGAAGTAAAATTTGAATTCTATTTAAAGTGCAATATTTTCATCTTAGTAGGGAAAGCTTTGAGCATTCTTTATAACTTTAACTATTAGCCTGTTCATTTTGCAGTTGCCTAAATTACCCTTCAAACTTTTTGGTAGCTATTTGTTTATTTTGACAAAGTGATAAAGTAATTGGATTTTCTGCCAGCTAATGTAGTTTATGATGTTTCATAAGCTCTTTCTTGATAAATTGATGCACAATTGTTACCTCAATTTACTGTGGGAAATTGCCAGCGATTGTGTGCACCACTTCTTCCGAAAGGTGTTGTACACTTGAAGGAATTTCATCTCTAGAAAGCCTTAGTAGATCTCAAGACGTCATTGGTTGATTTCTTGTCACCCAGCGTCATCCAAGTTGAGTTCAGTAAAACCAAGCATGTCTTGGTCTGAACTTCGGTTGAAAATGAGGATCAATTCTTTTATTTCTGGATCTAGCAGTGAAAAATCTTGAGATAGCAGTGAGGAGATGGCTGTGGCTAAAGGTTTTTTAATTGTCTTGTGCAATACATTTTTTATGCACCATCATCAAACGATTGAAAGCTACAAGATTGTTAGGAATTTTGCATGAGATATGTTAACTCAGTAATTGTAAGCCAAGCATGTCCTTAGCCCACACTAATCTTCTATCAGTTTTATTCAACCCATTAATGTGTTAAAAACATAAGGAAAACTGTAATAAAATAAATTTTAAATATAATAGCATTATAGTTTTTATTTTTAAAATTAGTGGGCATCGCGCATAGTGCGGAAAAATTCAGGTAGTATATATAAGTCAACAAATTTTGAAGACAGAAAGTTCCACTTCTCTTGCCGTTACAAATGGAAGAGAAAAGAAAAATTTTTCCACTTTGGCACTCAAGTTATACATATGATCGCGTCCTTTTTCCGCATCACATCACATGACGAGTCAAACTCCCAATGGATCCAAAACAAATGTACCGCATAGATTGTGTTTATGTCCAGGTTCCGTCGCCACATCCTCGTAATCGCATAAGAACTCGATCACTTTCTGCAAGCACGGCTGCAAAACACATCTTCCCCATGCTATTTCCGTTTCCATTTTCGTTCCTTTCATACACTTTTCAAACACCTCCGTCGCGTCGATGCGCTTAATATCCCACCGCTGCTCGTCCTTCAACCTCTGAATCTTCCCTATCTGACGCCGAGCCAGCTTGTGCGTATTGTGTTTAATCTCCTCGATTGATGATGAAAGCAAAATCTCCCTGCTCTGATTGTCCATTTTCGGCTCGGTTCGGAAATACCCGTCTAGTTCGGGAACCCCAATTGCTCGTCGAATCCCCCGATTATAATCCGCTTCATGGTCAAATATTTGCCGCACTTCTTCAACAAGTCCTGCATCATATTAACATTTTAATTCACAAAAACACATGAAAAAGGAAAACGAGAAAATCAAAGAATGTGTGTATTTTATATACCCGCATTCACCATTTGGTCGACCCGTTTAGAGATGTAGGGAAACAGAGCCGGTAAGGAAACGTCAATCCAAATGAAGCAACAGTCGTATCGGGATTTGAAGTTGATTGTCGGGTCCTCCACCAGAGCTTGGATGAAAGAGTTGGATCCACCCACGACAATCGGAACTTGACTGGAATTCACGATCTTATCCACAAAGGAGGTTGCATCGTAGCAAAACTGAAGAACCGTGTAGTCAGAATCGGGGTCCGCCACCACTCCGAGCAAATGGTGGGGCACGCTCTGCTTCTCCGCCGCGGTTATCTTGTTGGTCACGATGTCGAGGCCCTTGTACACTTGGATTTTGTCCGAGTTGATGATCTCTGCCGGAAATCGAGTTGCTAGATCGATCGAGAGACGCGATTTTCCAGTTGCTGTTGCTCCCATGATGAAGATAACCTTGTTTTTCTTCATTTCGACGTTGAAGGAATCCATGCATACAAATCTGCAAACCTAGAAACGGGGGTGTGTGTGAATGTGTATATATAGACTCCCTCTATGAAAAAGTATATAAGAAAAACGTCCATTTCAGAGTGCTCTCATAATTTTCTTCTACTTATACTTTTAGTTTTAAGTTATAAATTAAGTCTAAAGTTTAGACTAGAGTATGAAAATTTGAAAATAGAAATGAAACTTTTTAAAGAAAATATAGGATACCAAAAAAGTAATAGCTAAGATGTTTTATCCAATATGTACGTGGGAGCTGCATTCCCGGGATGTTGGCCTTTAATTTGTCGTTTATACCGAATTGTTCTAAGTTGAGAAAATTGTAACGAAATCAATCGAGAAACAAGCTTGCATGTTACATATGTTTGAATCGTTTAAATAAACTTAAAAGGTATGCCATCGGTATACTACAATTCATTTCCTCATTCCACGTATACTTGGAAGAGAAATC